>OX359271.1:18846495-19508995 GCA_947179155.2 Hedera helix
TTGTTAGCTTCTGATTTACATCCTCCTTGACAAATTTCTTCATTTTCTGAATAACTAGATTCTGATTCTGATTGAGAATAGATTTCTATTAATTCATTTTCAGAAGAATTGGTTTCCATTTATGTTTCTGTCTCTAACATACAGTTAAGAATTGTTTGTTGAATTTTATCTACAACAGATAATTCATTCAATTTTTGTTTTAATTTTGCTCTACATTTATTAGCATAGTGTCATGTTGTTCCACATTTATAATATTTAATTTGAGATTTATCTTTCCTAGAATAAGAAGACTTTTTTTTGTGTTTTCGATATAGTTTAAGATTTTCAAGGTTTTTATTATTTCTGTTAGATCTCTTTGGATAAGATTTTCTCTTGTAATGTTTAAAGGGATAGGAATTTTTCTGTTTTCTAGAAGGATATTGTAGCTTAATTTCATAAGCAAATTGATCACAAAATTCTCCAAATTCTTTTTTCTTAGTTAAATTTTATTTTTTCATTAACTGTTGTAATTTTATGTCATTTCATAAAGATAATCCTTCTTTAACAACAATTGCAATAAGATGACCATAAGAATACTGGTTATAAGGGATAGACATTTGATTATGTTTATCTCTTATCTTTTTTCTAACTTTTTCAGCAAAAAAGATTGGGAAGAACATCAATGAATTTAGCCTTTCAATGTTCACTGTTAGCATCAGGTCTTTATATGACTTTCATTAAGAAAACATTTTTATACCACCTAAAATGTGATAAAGATGAACATCTTGAGTTTTATAAAAGTTCTCTGTTTCTATTTGTATTAATGTGTAACAAGCATCTTGTCTTCTAACTTCTGTGACGACCCCGAACCCGGGTTCCTTTAACCTTGGATCCGGTTCAACACTAGTACTACATTTTTCTTATTGTTCATGAATTTCAACAATATTATAATTGATAAATAATCATTTATTTACAATTTTATAACATTTCTTTCTATTCCAGAATGACAATCTTTATACATTGCTAGTATGTCTCAATATCGTATATGATACGACATTTTATTACAATCAATTTCAGTATTTAACACTCATATTACATACCAACCAATTCTTATACTACACAATCATTTTACCTGTCCAATTCGGACTGATATCTACAATAGTCGTGCTAGACTTTCAGTGAATGTAATATGCATTCTTGTTTCTTGATCTTTAACAAAAACTTCGAATAACTTGCACTATCTGAAAATGTTGGTTATAAGCAAGAGTGAGCACGATGGCTCAACAAGTTTAACAGTTACACATAACACATTACATGCTTCACATATTATACATGCTCTGCATTTTATTCTTACATGCATCATGCATTTTATGTTTTTCATTTTATGAATGCTTCATACTTCTTATAATAATCAACTAGCATCTAGCAATTCATGCTTCATATTTTCACATGTAATCATACCTCATGCTTTTCACATAACACAAATATCAACAATATATCTCCATATCAATAATATAATATCAAATTGTAGCATATTAATGCACATAGGAGCAAGTTCTGAAAAAAACTTGTCTGGTTCACTTATACCATTTACGCTTATTTGCGTCATTTGTTCAACCTACAATTTATATATAAAATCGACATAATCATTAGTTACAATGACTATTAATTAGTCTTAACTTAAGACCTTAACTTCAAATTATTAACTCTTAATATGTCCGACAAACGAACCCATCATTAATGGATTCTATATATACTGGTTTAATAACCAAATACATTCATTTTACACTTATTTCAACTTAAGTTTTCAAAAAAACTCGACCCGGACCGACCCGGCCCAACCCGGACCCAACAAAATCTGCTAAACAGATTGTTCTGGCGTAGCTATGCCACACCGGGCGCAGGTGCGCCCGACCAACCTGTTCAGAAGTTAACTTTTTGACTGCTTGACCCTCCGACGCTCCGACAGTCATAACTTTTTTATTTTAAAATATTTTGGGGTGTTTCTTAAGTCCATTCTCATTATAATTTCCCCCTCTACAATTTCTCTTTAGATCACAAATTCAAATTCCGAACGGAACTGGGATAAAAACTGTTCACAAGGACAAAATGAAAACTAAAATCACAAATCATTGGTTTTAATTGTTCAAACTTGAATAAAATAAACTCTACACATCCAAATGACACCAACTTAGTGTTGTTGTCTTCCTAACTTCTTGTTTTACAATATTTCATGGTTCAATCACATTTTTGAAAACGTTTTGACAAGAAATTTAAGATCGAACCATCTAGGGTTTTACCAGTAAATCGCAATATGAAATTTTCTTCCATTTATTTGTATACTACACATACCAATACTTGTATTAAACGTACTAAACCATGAATCTACCTATATATCATAGATTTAGACTTCTAAAGCATCAAAATAACTTTTGATCGGTTAAAAATACTTTTTGACCGATTAAAACATATATAGACGATAAAAATGAACTAAAGAAAGTTTAGAGAACTTTTGAACCTCTTAGACATTGATGCTTTTCTTCTCTTGGCTATGAACTTCACTAGGGACTCCACCTTGACTATCCTCTAGCAATTTCCTTCAACTCATAAGTGTGCTCTCTATTTCTCTCTTGAAAATACTCTATCTTTTCTCTCTTGTGCTCTAGCAAATGACCAAACAAACTCATCTAAGGTGTGGAACACTCTATTTATAGAGTTTCCTTAATTATCATCAACTCTCCCTAATTGACCAACATAGTCAAATTAGTGCTAATTAGGATACTATTTGATGGATGGACATGTTGAATGACTAAGTGATTGATTAGAGTGGTTGAGCAACTTTGTCCTTCAAGAGATTTTCCAAGCAACCTCATGCAACACTCCACCCCCTTGTGGGGCCCCTTAAATCTCAGCAAAATGGGATTAAATCCCCCATTTTTGCTTTATTTTTATAGCTTATATATACATATATACATCTATATATACATATATACATCTATATATATATATATATATATATATATATAACCATTAACCAACATTTTGACTTCCTATTGGGCTCCACTTTGGACTTATGAATTAAATAAGTTGGGCTCATTTATTTAATTTGTTTGGGCTCAATTTAATTGTTCCATTGGGCTAACATTAAATACCATATGTTACATTTAATTAAAACAAGCATTGAGCTAGTTTAATTATTACATGAATCAAGGTTTAATTAATTATATAGACTACTAGGTTAATTTATTTAACTTAGTTTAATACATCAATTGAACTTATAATATAATCCAATTAAACTTGCCTTAAATTATTTTACCACGTTGGGTTACTCAATTAACTTATCCATAGTTAATTCTCATAATCACATTTATTCACCTAGCAATTAACCAATGTTTGGTTATTGCTCTCTCTTATCTACCAAAATTAACCCTACATTAGTTAATTCTCTACACTCAACCAAATTTCCCAACACTTTGACTATCAATTGACTTTTTAAATGTTTGGGCTCATTACTTTAAATTGTTACATTAACTCCGTTGGGTTTCCATATTTAATTACCCACCTCATGCAAATATTCTCATATTGGGCTAACATCTATAATCCTTTTGGGCTAGTCCACTAGTAGTAATTAAATTACTTGGACTCTTCATAAGGCTAAATCCTTAAATTTATTTGGACCTCTTTATAAATACCAACAAGACTTTTAACAATTAAAATATTGGGCTTGCTTTAAATCCATTAATGGACTCTACACAACAACTTAATAATTAAATTAATTACTTAATTAATTACTTCACATTATTGCCATCCAAGACAATCATCCTAATTTTTTCACAACTTTAACTCATACTAATATAATTAGCCTAATTAATTATATTTCATGACTTCATATTTAAACTAATTAATTTATTAGTTTAATTTAATTGAGTATTAACTTATTCATCATCTTATTTGGCTAACAAGTACACTTATATATATATATATATATATATATATATATATATATATATATATATATATATATCCACCTTCACTTCTCAAATGAATTTATTTCCTTAATAAATTCTCTACATGCATCATTACAATATTCTCACATTTAATTTTTAACAAATAAATTATGTTAAAAAAAATGTTCACCCATTTTCTACACATCTCACTTTGACAACTCTAGGTTTTAAACCATAACCTATAATTAATTATTTCAAATCTTATTTACAATTCTTGTAAATATCTGAGATATTACAACTTCAACTTGATTTTCAGGATTAATTTCAATCTTAACAGCATCTATAATTTCTTCTCTTTGGGTTTGAGTAAGAACATTATTAAATCATCCTTTAAGAATTCCTGTAAATCCATTAATTATAAAACGACAAATCTGTTGATCTGTGTTATCATTTTGTTTACAAAACTGTTGCATACATAAACATATGATGTATTGTCTCAAATATTTGATATTCAGATTTTTCATCAATATTCCATTCATAAATAGTTTTGTCATGATAAGATTTTTGTGAATGGAGAAAATCTTATTCATAAAGAATATCTTGAGCAGTAGGTCGCGGATAGTAATATCGACTAGGTCCTGTTAGAGCTATACGATTAGTAGGTTTCTGGTCATAAGAAATTTTATTAAAATTCTGAATATCTTGGAATTCATTTTGAATTTCAAGTATCTGAGATATGGAATATTCTTCATATTCATCTCCAGATTCCTTTTTATTATGTGAAGATGTTTTAGCAATTATATTGATTTGTCCTTTTGATGTTGTTCCTGATTCTTTTATTTTTCCTATACGAGTTGTTAGAAATTGATTTTCTTATTTTTGTAAATCTTTCATTTTTTCTGTAAGGTTAGTCATAAACTCGTCTTCTTTTTTATTGGATCGAATTTTAAAATTACTAATTTCAAGGGGTGATTTTATATTTATAGGTTGAACATTTATAGGTTTAGGAGTTATTTGACAACTATTGTGAAGTTGTTTAGTTTGTTCTTCAATTCTGTTAAGTTGTTTTCCTACAATTTGAAGGAAAATATTTGTATAATTATTCTGTTTATTAACTTGTAAAATATCTTTTACATGTAATAAATGTTCTTGTTGATATGGTGGTTTTTTAGGTATGTCAACATAAGGGGTTATAACTAAGGGTTTCTGGTTTTCATTGTCGCCAGAGGCTAATTCTAAGGACATAGGTGGAGGATGAACAGATTGAATGACTTGACCATTTATGGTTATCCAGTCCTTTTGGATTCCTGTTAAAACATTTAATTATTTTTCTGTATATATTAATTTGGCTATTTCTATTAAAACATTTAATTGTTTTTCTGTATGTATTAATTTGGCTATTTCACTATACCATTCGGGAAATGATATAATACATTGATTTTCTTCTAAATGATTATAATACTGTGTCTTAATTTGTTCAAGTTGTTTAGTATTATGGTTATTAAAGTATCATTCTCTAAATTTCTGATATTTTTCCTGCATAAAATCTTGGTTCAGTTTTATTCTAATTTCACTATTTGGTGTAAAATCCATTAAATATTGAATTTCATATCGCTAGCTGTTGGGCTATAAGGCCTTCTGTTATTAGTGTTTGTTTCATAAACACCACGAGGTATCTGATTTTCTGATAAATGAATACCTTTAATATAATCTTCAAGATTAATTGTTTCCTTGTTTGATTCATTACTAGATATTCTTGAAGATATTCCTTGGTTAATTGATTCTATTGGTTCAGCTGTTGATCTTCTAAACGATTCTAGAAAGTCAACATTATAAAGGATGTTTTTGTAGTTGTTGCTAGAAATACTTATAGTTAAAGGCTTCTGAAACTGAAGATAAACATTTCCATCTTGAGTTTGTATAATATCTTCTATATTATGTCTAATTATAGGTCTGGTTAGTATAGTATTAGGGATTTGTCATTGTTTTAGAAAAGTAATTTCTTCCCAAGGGATCATTCGGGGAATGACCACTTGACTATTGAAGAGATTTGTATCAATTAGGACTGTGTGTCCTTGTTCAGTTTGTTTCCTGGTATAGGGATTTAAGGTTGATAAAACCTTAAGATGGATTCTGAACAATATAACAAAAGGTGGAGAACCTGGGAGATACTCATAACTATGAGATAAAACTCTCAGTTCTAGTACTTTAGACAAATTACTATCTGTTAAAGCCACACTCAAATTCGAGTATATATTAAAATAGACTGGTCCATGGGCTAAACTGGTTTCAATAGAACCCATAAGAGATGCTTTCCAGTTGAGCCATCTCCCATCTCTAAGAGTACACTGTATACTGCCGACACATTTGAAGTATGCATACCTAGGGAAGGAGGACACCCTGCTAGTGATCATTGCCAACAATCTAACCAAAGTTCAAGAAGATAAACTGCTTCGAGTCTTGAGTGACCACATCACAGTCTTTGGTTGGACTATCGCAGACATCAAAGGCATAAGTCCGGCTGTGTGTACGCATCGGATACTTTTAGAGAAATGAGCTAAACTGACAAGAGAGGCTCAAAGGAGATTGAATCCACTCATGATGGAGGTAGTGAAAAAAGAGGTGATCAAATTGCTCGATGTAGGTATTATCTATCATATCTCTGATAGTCAATGGGTAAGTCCAGTACAGGTAGTTCCAAAGAAATCTGGTATAACTGTTGTTAAGAATGATAATAATGAGTTAGTGCCCACACGAATACAAACAGGATGGAGAGTGTATATCGATTATAGGAAGCTAAATGCTGTAACTAGAAAGGATCACTTCCCTCTCCCCTTTATTGATCAAATGTTGAAAAGATTAGCTGGCCATACTTATTATTGCTTTCTAGATGGTTTTTCAGGTTATAACCAAATTGTGATAGCACCGGAAGACTAGGAAAAGACCACTTTCACATGTCCATTCGGTACATTTGCCTATCGGAGGATGTCTTTTGGATTGTGCAATGCACCAGGTACTTTCCAAAGATGCATGGTGAGTCTATTTTTCGATCTTCTTGAGAAATGTATTGAAGTTTTTATGGATGATTTCACAATTCATGGTGATTCTTTGGATGCATGCTTAGACAATTTAACTCGTGTACTCGACAGATGTTTAGAAACTAATCTTGTTCTTAATTGGGAAAAATGTCATTTTATGGTAGAGCAAGGTATAGTACTTGGTCATGTAGTTTCAGCTAGAAGATTAGAAATCGATAGAGCTAAGATAGAAATTATTTCTGCTTTGCCTTATCCTGCCAGTATGCAGGAGATCCGTTCTTTTCTTGGTCATGTAGGATTCTATCGTAGATTTATCAAGGACTTCTCAAAGATAGCCCTACCGCTGTGCGAATTGCTGAAAAAGGATGTGCAATTCCAATTCAATGACGATTGCAAGGAAGCGTTTAACAAGTTGAAGAAATTATTAACATCTGCACCAGTCATACAACCATCAGATTGGAGTTTGCCATTTGAGATCATGTGTGATGCTAGCAACTATGTCGTAGGAGCTGTCTTGGGCCAACGAGTGAACAAAGTTGTGCATGCCATCTACTATGCTTCCCGAACTTTGAACGCTGCTCAGATTAACTACTCAACAACGGAAAAAGAATTACTCTATGTTATTTTCGCTTTAGAAAAATTCAGATCTTATCTTCTTGGCACTAAAGTTGTAGTTTATTCTGACCATGCAGCTCTCAGGTACCTGTTAACCAAGAAGGATTCAAAACCGAGGATTATCAGATGGATCCTACTGCGCCAAGAATTCAACTTGGAAATCAAAGATAAGAAAGGAGCAGAAAACTTGGTGGCAGACCATTTGAGCAGGCTGATTAAGGAGGAAGACTCTCTACCATTACAAGATTCTTTTCTAGACGAGCATCTCATTTCCATTGAAAATTCGGTACCCTGGTATGCAAATCTCGTTAACTATTTGGTTAGTGCTTACATGCCTAGTGAGTTTTCTAAACTCCAAAAAGAAAAGCTAAAACGAGATGCAAAATATTATGTGTGGGATGATCCGTACTTGTGAAAATTTTGTTCTGATCAGGTAGTTAGAAGGTGTGTGCCTGATAGTGAATTTTTGTTTATTCTTACTTTCTGTCACTCTTATGCTTGTGGAGGACATTTCAGACCTAAAAGAACAGCCCATAAAGTTTTAGAATCTGGATTCTTTTGGCCAGCTATTTTTAAAGATTCTTATCTGTTTTGTAAATCATGTGCAAATTGCCAAAGGACAGGAAATATATCAAGTAGAAATCAAATGCCACAAAACCCTATCTTAATTGTTGAAATTTTTGATGTTTGGGGTATTGATTTTATGGGACCATTTCCTGCTTCTTATGGTAATGTTTACATTCTTTTGGCTGTTGACTATGTTTCAAAATGGGTGCAAGCTAAAGCCATCAAGACTGATGATTCTAAAGTTGTTGCAGATTTTATCAAGTCTAACATCTTTGTCAGGTTTGAAACTCCAAGGGCTATTATCAGCGACAAAGGAACTCATTTTTGCAATAAGATGTTAGTGGCTCTATTTAAGAAATACAATGTTATACATAGAGTCTCTACAGCCTATCACCCACAAAGCAATGGCCAAGCTGAAATGTCCAACCGTGAAGTCAAGTCCATTTTAGAGAAGGTTGTCAAGTCAAACAGAAAGGATTGGAGTCTGAAACTGGAAGATGCACTATGGGCGTATATGAAAGCATTTAAAACTCCTATAGGGATGTCACCTTACAGGATTGTGTTCGGAAAGCCATGTCATCTGCCAGTGGAACTAGAACACAAAGCTTTTTGGGCGATCAAGCAGTGCAATATGAGCCTAGATCAAGTAGGAGAGCACAGGAAATTGCAGTTACAAGAGCATGAAAAACTCCGAAATGAAGCATATGAAAGCTCGAAATTGTATAAAGAAAAGACAAAGGCGTTCCACAAGAAGAAAATTTTAAGGAAAACCTTTATAGTGGGTTAACAAGTCCTCCTATACAATTCCCAATTGAAATTATTTCCAGGTAAACTTCGTTCTCGGTGGGAAGGTCCATTTATTGTTGTTAATATTTTTCTTCATGGTGCAGTAGAAATCCATAATCCGAGTACTGGAAAAATATTCAAAGTGAACGACCATCGATTCAAACAATTCTATGACGGTCATCAAGTGGAAAACGTGGAGATCCTGGAGTTGATGGCTCCTGTTTACCAAGATTGAGAGCAGAAAGTTATCGAGCCAATGACAATAAACAAAGGCGCTGCTTGGAAAGCAACCCAAAGGGGAGTATACTTATTTATTTATTTATTTTTTCATTGTTATATGTTAGTTATATGTGCCTTATCTTTGCATTTTTACTTTACATTGGGGACAATGTAAGTTTTAAGTGTGGGAGAAGGGTTTTAGATTATTTTATTTTATTTTAAAAAAGGAATTTTTTTTGAATTTTTGGAATTTTGTGGGTATATTCACTGCAAACCCTCACGAGACAAAACTCGTCCACTTGGGGTAACCTTGGGGTTTAAAAGCTTGTTGCATGTGCTAAGTGTAACCGTGTTGCCTACGAAAATGGGATAGTTTTTTTTAGGATTGAGTCAGTTGAGCAATATTTTGCGTAATCTGAATTTTGACATTTTTGTTGGTTAGTACTTTGTTTGAAATCTTTTATTATTTGCACATATCTATATGTTTGAACTAATTTTAATTTGGAGAAAATTTATTTGGTTAAATGCTTATAAGATATGTTTTTAATTTTATATTTTATTTGAACATTACTTATAAGGTAAATATAATGTGGAGAAATGATTAAGGTAATTTTTCTGGGATTATTAGATTGACCTTACCCGAAGTAAAAAAAAGTGAAACAATTGTCATGTGGTGGGTTGAGATGGAGTGTAAAACGCACTCACTCATAAACACATGCAGCGAGATGGAGCGTAAAACGCATTTGCTGGTGAGATATAACATAAAATGCACTCACCGTGAAAAAATGAAGAAAAAAAAGAGAGAAGAAAAAGTCTTGCTAGCGGATTTCAATAATACTTGAGAAGGTATGTGATTAAAGTTAAATTCTAGTGTGGTTAAAATATAAAACATTTTGATATTCTAGTTTGTATTTATCTGTATTAAATGGAAAGTGATGTGAAAATAAATGTATAAAATTTTAATATATTTTGTGATGTATTTGATTAGATGAATTGATCTAAATTTTTATTAGTTTGATATATATGGATTTTCCCACACACACGAAGGATTGAGAATAAAGTGGAATTAATAATTAAGTTAAAATTTTGGATGATGTATTATTTTGAAATTTTCTTAGAGTTGTTGATTATAATCTTTGAGGTTGATGTAAAATTCATATTAATTTATTGCTCATGTAAATAGTCGAATTGTTTGAGTCAGGTATGTCAGGTTAGTTGAGTCGCTTTAGTCTGTTGAGCTAGTTAGATTTATTTTATTTTTGTTTATTTTTATTTTTGTTTTGTCCGAGGAAGAGCAAAAGCTAAGTGTGGGGGTATTTGATAGGGTTAAATTATACGATATTTTTATTCCCTAATACTTAGTTTTTATATTTATTGTGTGCTTAAATGTTTAATTATTTAGCTTATTTTAGTTTTAATAGGTTTTATAGGATTTTAGTTAATTTATGTTAATTTAGGTAATTTTATAGTAATTTTATATTTCTTTTTATTTATGTGTTTTTATTTATTTTTAGTATTTTAGGAATTTTATTTATTATTATGTGTTTTTAGGATTTTTAGTATTTTTATATT
Source organism: Hedera helix (assembly GCA_947179155.2). Taxonomy (NCBI): domain Eukaryota; kingdom Viridiplantae; phylum Streptophyta; class Magnoliopsida; order Apiales; family Araliaceae; genus Hedera; species Hedera helix. The sequence goes on from OX359271.1 coordinate 18,857,219, forward strand.
ATGTTTATTTAATTTTTATACTTTATTTTGTAGGACAAAGGAATTAAATTAAAGTTGTCAGGGGCAAAGTCTGTAAATATGCTAGAATTGGCAGTTGGCGCCATGCGCGCATGAAGAATCGGAGCAGCAGGAGTGACGCCGTTTTGAAGCAAATCAAGGAAAGCAGCCCGTGCATACGCAAATCAAGGAAAGCATCCCGCGCGTAATGCACGGGCGGAGAATTTTTTTTTGGCAGCATCACAGCGCAATGCGCGGGCAAGCGGGAAAGGAAAGAAAAAAAAAATGCGCGGGGACAGCTGGCGCGTGACGGCTGCTATTTCTTTCTTTCTCTCAACTTTACCGTGTGGGTCCAGGCTTGTTTGGCATTTATACTTTCCAAATTCCGTGCGTGCAATTTCCAAGCCAACAAATAAATAAATAAAATCCAATTACAAATTGGAAAAGGAAAAATAAATAGGAATTTTTATATTTATTTTATTTTATATTTTAAATCCTATTAGGGTTTGGAAATAATAAATCCTATTAGGGTTAGGAGGATTATGTAGCCTATAAATAGAGGATCAATCTCTCATTATTCATTGTAAGTTTTTGGGAGATCTTTCTTCTAGTTTATTGGAGAGAGCTTTTCAACTAGTGGAGATTATTTTGAAGCATGTCAGACTAAGTTTTTATTTTCAGTTCTAAAGGGATGTTGAACCTTATTTTTAATTGATGTTTTAATTGAGTTTTATAATCTATTCCTTCATGCATGAGATTTATTCTTGATAATCTGTTTTTAATTATTTTATGATTTTTGCTTGATTAATTTGATAAGGGCCTGTTAAGTTAATCAATAATTTATCATATGCTAGATTAAGATTTGATATTAAGCAAATGATATTTTATCTGATCATAAGTAGAAATTAATAATATTTGATTGTGGACAATTTTTTGAATATTGTTATGATTATCAAGATGACAAGTTAAATAATCTGCGATGTTATGATTGTTGCTTGGAATTCTCTAATTCTCTAATTTTTAATGCAACTGTTATATTAAATCTAGACTGATAGTTCTAGGTTGTATGATAGTTAGGGTCTTTTGTGAGCGATTGCTGCATTATATTTATAATTTAAGGAGGATTTCGGGTAGCTTGACGATTGTCGGTTATCTAGGATTATTAATTTCAATTGAAGAAAAAGATAATAATAACTTGATTAATTTGTTGATTAAAAGAAGGGGATACTGAACTAAGGAACTGAAGTTTGTTTTAATTGATTTTTCTCATCTTTATTATTTATTATTTAGTTTTATTTGTTTGAATTTTAATTAGTTAATTAATAATTCAAAATCCCCCATTTAATTAGATATTTTTGAAAACATTAGAATTTATTAAAATAATTCACTCTCTGTGGGTTAGTGTAATGACCACGAATTTCATTAGTCATTGTAATTATAATTAATAATTAATTAGCAATGAATTTAAAATTTTTGTACTAATTAATTGTGCATTAGATAATTAAATAAATGTACTTGTGTATGTGTATATTTATTTAAAGAATTAAAGCAAGGTGTATAATTAATTAAAGCAAGTCTAATTGAATTATATTTTAAATTCAAATGGGGTATTAAACTAGGTCAATTATATTAACCTAGTAGCCCATGTAATTAATTTAATTATTAGTCCATGTAATTAATTAAACAAGTCCTATGCTTGATTTAATTAAATGTAACCTAAAATAATTAATGTTAGCCCAATGTGATATTTAAATTGAGCCCAGACCAATTCAATGGATGAGCCCAATATATTTAATCCTAGGGTCCAATATGGAGCCCAATGAGAAATCAAAATTGGTCAACATTGTTACATATATGAATATATATATACAGGAGTATATATGCATAATTAAAGCATTAAAATTAAAGCAAAAATGGGTGATTAAATCCCATTTTCCAGCAATTTAGGGGACCCTACTTGGGGGTTGCTTGATCTTCATATTGCTTCTTTTATACATTATGTTATAGTAGGTGAACCACCCAAGTCAATCAACAAGTCATTCAACTAGTCCATCCATGCTATAGTAATCCAACTTAAGCTCTTAATGTGACTATGTTGGTGAATTAGGAAGGTTAATGAAGGTTTAATAGATGGCTATGTTGACGCCGAGAAAATCGTCTCCTACTAATAATTACCCTTTCCAATTTTAGTCTTTTAATTATGAGAGGTGATTTTTTAGAAAAGATCGGCACAAGTGTAGACGAGGTTTGAAAGGTTGATTTTATGATGAGTCAATTGACCAGAGTCGCCAGTTGGTATGTTTGAAATAGATGTACTAACTCATTCGAATTTTAGTTTTCGTAATCGTGCTGGCTCATATATGACTCCGAATTAATTGGCCTGCAAACCAAGATTCACAGAGTTCGGGGGCTTGCTTAAGCGAGGGGAAGGTGTTAGGCACCCCCCGACTTTCGTGAAAACACGGTTACCACAATCTTGATGCTTTCCTATGCTTTTAAAATCCTAAAACGTGTATATATGTGTGTGTGTGTGTGCTTAAGTGAATGTTGTGGTTAATTTTACGTGAAAAGCCGCTTTGATTTTTTTTTGTAGAAAACGTATTTTATCTGGAAAGCGTTTTAGAACGCCTTTTGACCCATAAGAAAAGGCTTTTCATTATAATAGATATTGATTTTAATTTCGAAAGCGATGAGATTTTTATTAGGTGTCGTTTTAGAAAAACAAGGGTTTTTAAACTTTCGTCAAATAGGAATTGAGACTATACATTGCCTTTTGATAGTAAAGTAAAATAAAATAAAGACAACTTTTAGGAGCTCTTTAACCCTATGCACCAAAGTTTAATGAAAAATGTTTATTTATTTTTACAAGATCATTTTTAATGATGTTAAAAAAACGATTGTAGCCTTTTCGTTAATTGGAATCGACGTTCATTAAAACTCTCGATTTTAAGTCTCGTGATTCTAATACCCTACTTTAATTACTTTTAGAAAGTCTTTATCGTTTTGTGTTTTTTGAAATCGCTTTTCATGTCGCAAATCAAACCAGGCATTCAAAAATGTGTCGGGGCTATTCATGGGCATGTGAGCCATCTAAAATAACCCCAAACACCCACAATCACATATTTCACTATTACGGGGCCTTAAACCCGATTTCGATTCGATATCATTTTAAGACCCGAAATTTACATATGTACAACAAATGGCACATCGCCGTACCTACATATACCAAAATTTGTCCATCTTCAGAATTTGATCACAATGACCTCATTCCTAGGCTCACAATTCCAAAATCACCACACAACAATAATATGGATGAAATGGAACCTCAATAACACTAGATTTACTACTACACCACAATAACCTAAAAGAGCAAGTCAAAACACTATGAACTACACATTACCATAATAAACTATACATCACCACACGGATATCATCGGGACATTAGGAGAAAATTTCGTTCCAACGGAACCCTCACTAATTATCCCTAATCCGTGGATCCTTTCTAATATAATGAAGACACTACATTCAAACAACACAACGACAAGAAATCTTAAGAGAAAACAAGATAGAAAACTTCAAGGAATGCCCTTTTTTCACCTTGCAATACTTCAAGAATCACTTTATACTTCACAACCAAGTATATAACATAAGATGGGATAAATATGGAAGCTACAAGGAGACAAAATCCTCCTTTTTCCTTAAACCCGTAGGATTTTTTCTCTCTATCTTCTCTATTCCTTTATATTTTCTTCTTTCTCTCAGATGAAAAACTGGACACTGTATAGTGTTTGGAGATAGCCGCAGGTGCATCTGCGGCTGGCCACAGATCCATCTGCGGCTACCTGCTGTCGTCGTTTCACTTGTCACCTTGGTTGTCGTGTGTTTCCTTGAGCCACGCAAACACCCAAAGTCTTTGGCCGCAGATACATCTGCGGCTGCCCGACTTCCTTTCCTCGATTCTCGTGTTATGCAGTCTTAACTCATCATTTTTCACTGTATTATTTGTATCTCGCAATCTGGGGATTGTTGGAAGGATGTATTGACTGTTTCAGTTCATCTGGATCAATTCATATCCCTGTATCGCGCAATTCGATGTTGATTCATTGTCATGTTTGCTTGTCATGACTGTGCTGAAATTCACCATTCCCTCTCGCAGGCCATGCGAAATGATGATTTTGCCCAGGTTAGTAGACAAGTGCAATATTTGGGTGTCTACAGCTGCCCCTCTTTATCATGTTTATGCAATGCAATATGTAATGAACATGATAAAGAAAACACCTGACGCATGATAATGACAACATATATTAATGATGCATAAGATATATGAGATGATGCAATGTCATATGCAACGCATTCATGAAGAGGTCAGTTCAAAGTTATGAATGAATATTGCTCGGGTTTCGTCTCCGATTGATCGTTTCGTCGCTGTTAGGTCTCGTCTCCGACAGATCGTCTTGTAACCATCGGGTTTCGTCTTCGATTGATCAACTTGGGGCTGTTGGATTTTGTCTGCGACATGTCGTCTGGGGGTAGTCGGGTTTTATATCCGCTTAGTTGTCATGGGGCTGTCGGGTCTCATCTCCGACTGATCGTCTCGTAGGTGTTGGGTCTCGTCTCTGATTAGTTATCTCGTGAATGTTAGGTTTTGTCTTTGACTGGTCGTCTTGTGAAGGCCAAGTCTCGTCTCTGACTGGCCGTCTTGTGAATGTCAGGTTTCGTCTCTAACTGATCGTCTCGTGAATGTCAGGTTTTGTCTCTGACTGGCCGTCTCGTGAATGTCAGGTTTCGTCTCTGACTGGTCGTCTTGTGGATGTCGGCTTTCATCCCCGACTGGTCGTCTCGTTAATGTCAGGTTTCGTCTCTTACTGGTCATCTCGTGAATGTCAGGTTTCGTCTCTGACTGGTCGTCTCGTGAATGTCAGGTTTCGTCTCTAACTGGTCGTCTCGTGAATGTCAGGTTTCATCTCTGATTGGTCGTTTCGTGAATGTCAGCTTTTCGTCTCTAACTAGTCGTCTCGTGAATGTCAGGTTTCGTCTCTAACTGGTCGTCTCGTGAATGTCAAGTGTCGTCTTTGACTGGTCGTCTCGTGAATGTTAGGTTTTGTCTCTGACTGGTCGTCTTGTAGCCATCGGGTTTTATCTCCGACTGATCATCTCGTAGATGTCGGGTCTCGTCCCCGACAGGTCGTTTCGTTAAGTTCTGTAATTTTGTATTTCAGTCGTAATAGGCTTTATGCTGGCTCGGGGTAACAAAGAGGAGCCAGGGCCCCACCGAGACCAGCCGTAGATGAATCTATTATTACCTGTATGATGCATGATTATTACTTGTATGATGCATGATTTATTATATACATGGATAAAGAAATGACCCCTATACAGTTTTTTTGATACTATTTTTTACAGATGTCGTCACTTGACGCAGTTCACTTGGACCCCTGCTGTAATATCCCAAATATTTTTAAAGTGATCTAACAAGATCTAAGCAAGGTTGTCAATTCAAAACCTAAGATCGATTGCTCAAGCATACCTTGAGCTATCTGAAAGAATATATACGACTCGAAACTACGATCGTATACAACTAAGAGGTTAAAAATCTTTAACCTAAACTGTATGTTATGTGATTAGTAAAGCTTGAATTGAGCTTTTAAATGTGATATGTGAATTATCTATGTGTAGGATTTTGTGTTTTGGTTTGAGTAGTTAACCTTAACACTTATTAAAAATCAGAAGTCAATTTAGGGCAAAAACCTTAATTGGAAAAAGAGTTAAAACCTAAACCCTAACCCTAGGGTCTAAACCCTATGAAATAACCTAGGCCCTTGAGCAAAATGTGAAGGTTAAATTGACATTCTGTTTCAAGATTCAACCTTCCCACGATTTGAAAACACGTAACAGTCAATAAAAGTTTTTCTCGAAAAACGTGTAAAAGCACTATTCCCGAGGTGACATTTTTCATTCGTTTGACTGTTTCTTTCATCTGTAGGACTTTTTACATTTCACAACATAGTGATAATATGAGGTTTAGATGTCAGGGAACCAATAAAATTTTCTGGAGAAAAAGACGAAAAAGACACGATTGACGAGAAAACGTTTGTCGTCTTTTTGAACGTTATTTTCGACGTTTGGACTTTTTCCATTTCACGATATAGAATTTATACGGGGAATAGATGCCAGGGAGCCACTGATATTTTTCCCAAAATAAAACGTAAAACGCTCTTCAAACGAAAACGTTTTCCATTTTTGATCAAACCGTTTGATGGATACAGTGTTTGTATGCAACACCGGTGCGTAATAAGCAATAAAATATTTTCTCGAAAAGTGTGTCGGGAATAAGACAAAAAAAAATATTATTTTTGACTTTTTGGTCTTTTAACCATTTTATGAGAAATGGTCGTCAAAAACACTATTCACCGAAAAACGTGCCAAGTCTTTTGGACTTTTCACTTTACAAAAAAGTGTTCATTCGGAACAAAACTCAGTAATATCAAGTTTTTAAATCAGTATAAGTTAACCATTTAGTTGGAATCAGACTGTTATATAATTAAACTGCTAATTCATCCGTGTTGTTTTCTTCAAATGCAACATGAGACAGGTTAACATAAAATTTGAATAATCAAATTTATGAGATTTATACCTAATTATATTATTCAGTCATAATTAGTGTCTAGAATGAAAGAAATTTATCAATCGCGTCGCCCGGTAGGTGTATTTGAGAAAAATACACGGAAGATTATCCGAGATTAATTCAAGAAAAACTTTGAAGGTCAGACGAGACATCGTATTAATATTTTATGATGTATTTTATGAATAAAATATGTATAACTAATTAAAACTTAAATTACTAATGCGAAATATTTTAAATTAATCGCAAGCGATTTATCTGATATACAGAAGTCGGAAGAAAGAGCTCACCAAGCTTGCTTTGGAAGCTAAAAGAAGTGTATTGGAGAAGCTTTATTAAGCTTATTCAAGAAGCTTGGTCTTAATGACCTAAATACCCTAACTTTGAAAGTCCTATAAATAGAAGGCTTAAGTTCATTAGTTCTTTACCATTTTGAAAGCTAAAGAGCAAATATAGAGAGAGTTCTTGTGAGACAAGAATCGATTGCAAAGAAATAGTTAAAGCTTGCAATAATAAAAGGCACGATTCTTAGTTATTGTAATGTTTATTTTTACCGACGAGGCTCAAGAACATAAGTCGTAGCCATGTACGATTTTTCGTTCTCCGTGTTCCTTATGACTTGAGCAAGTCGTTGTTATGTCAAATTTCATTTCATAGTTTAAAGTTCAAGAACATACGCCGTATCCATGTACGGTTTATCCGTTCTCCGTGTTCTTCGTATGTTTTGGAGTATTATTATAAATCGTTATAATTAAGTAAACAAGTCGTTATAATGACCAAATTTTGTCAATTATAAAGTGTTATAATCACATATGTAAGCAGTTATAATGCTCAAATTATTTCAAGTATGAAATCCAAAAGCTCAAAAACATAAGTCGTTACTATGTACGATTTTTCGTTCTTCGTGTTCTTCGTGTGTTCTTGAGTAAAAGTCATAATTTCTACATAAGTAGGTTTATGATTTGATAATTTAGTGTTATGGGATGATGAAACATGATGGCCTTGCTAAATAATGCTTGTGGCATCAAGTTTTAGTAGTCGAAGCGAAGAACGATGAAACTTTGTTCTTCGTGTTCTTCGATTCGTTCTTCGTGTTCTTGAGAAAAAGTCATGAAATCTTATATAAGTAGGTTTATGATGTTGTTATTTTTATGTTATGAAGTGATACAGAGTGTTAGAACATGTTATCTTAGCAAATTAATGCTTGAGGTATCATGTTTTACCAATCGGATCAAAGAATGTTAAGTCTAATATAGTCGCATAATATTTTTGCAAATTTCTGAAATTTTAAAGTCTGAATATGCCTTAGAAACCTAAATTAAAGTTGTATATCATGAAATTATAAGCAATTTAGACTCAAGAATCACTCAAAAATATTTTCGTATGACAAAGTTATGGCTGTCACTGTAAAAGTGGTCAGAAATATAAATCAGTTTTAGATCAGTCCCATTACTGGGAAATATGTGTAATTCAGTAAGGAATCTCAATCTTTTGTATGAATAAAAGTTTTAGATACGGAAGTTAAGAACGCGTGAAATTTTGAACGACTCAAAAATGTTTTAAAATGAAGAAGTTGTGGCCGTTTGATCGAGCCGGGGTCTAGCAGCCATACATGCTGCCTATTTTTTTAAAAGTGACTTAAAAGTGGGTTTTTGAGTTGGACAATTTTTCAATTAATTCCACCAATGAAAATAATCTAGTTAAGTTATTCTAAGACTTATTCAAAAGGAAAATTTGATAAACTAACGTTCGGGGTCGCGTAACCCTTTTTGTAGGCGTTTAACGATTTCCCGGGAAACCCTAACATGATTTTAAGGCAAGTCTTCTAATTCTTGCTATGTGTTACTTTTATAATATTGTTAAAATGATAAATGAAATATGAAATGTCATGTTGTTATGTGATAGATGTTATGTGAAGCCTTTAAATGATGTTTAAAAGTCTTCTAACTGTTATGCAATATGTTTACGAATTATGAACATGATTTATACACTCTGTGTGTCAATGTGATATAAATTGTTAGAATGTGAGTTATATGTGATATTAAATGGAGAATTATATTCAGTCAAGGCATGTTAAAGTTTATATGAAAGCATAAACTGCGTATGTGCTGTATGTTAGACTTGCTGAGCCGTCGTGCTCACTCTTGCGAATAAAACCTTATTTGCAAATTAAAGATGAACGTTAAAAAGATCATGAACATAAAGATGAAGCGTAAATTAGGTTTTCATGTTTATTACTTGTATTTGTATAAGTCATAATGACTGTTGTAATACAAACAAACAAACATGTAACCGAATATTGAATGAATAATATAAATTATTATCATCAGAATGTTGTTATGTCTTTATTTTGATATAACCTAGAATTGTTAAGACTTAACATAGTATTGATAATGATCTACTTATCTGGATGAGGATCGGTAAATAACTTGTGAGTGCTGTACATCCGAGACAGGACTAAGCGATGTTGACTGGTCAAATCCATCGTTAAGGTTCCTCGGACCCAGGTATAACTCGTTATTACTATTCTGAATACCATATAAGTAGGATTATTGATATGAAGAGATATCACTATAAACAAAGATGTTTCGAATGAGGGTTTTAACTAGTTGGGTAATGTTCTGTACGGAAAGAGAATTTTGCACCGGACAAAGATACAACCATTTGTCACGGATAAAGAAGCAAACATTTATCACGGGTGAAGATACAAACATTTACCGCGAGATTCTCTGTTCCCAAGAGCCATCCTAATGATTTAATTCCGTGGATGTTGGAACATGTAAAGTTATAGAATATTTAAATCTTAAGGTTAAAATTAGACTGTTATATATGGTTTTATCCATTTATACGGATGAAATACAAGTTGATACTTGTATACTTATGAGACTGAGATCAAGTTAAGATCCAGGGACAAAGTTAGGAGAAATTTTTAATGTATAGTCTAAAATAAGACTAATTCAACCAATATGATTATGGGATCATTGGTTAAGTCGATAATGTATAGAGTTAACGCACAAGGTCCACCGCATCGAAAGCGCGAGGATTTTGGGGGGCGTTACAGTTGGTAGAGCAGGTCAGAGTTATTATGGAGGCCCATTCTGAGACCGTCAGTAGTGCTGCTGCTCTTTTGGTCCGGATTGACATGATGGGGCAGCAGATTGCAGGCGAGCCCGAGGTTTACGATGCATCGACTATTCTGTCTCTCCTGCTTCAGTTGGTTTCTGATCTATAGATTATTTTACTCGCTGTATAGACTATGTCAGTTTCATCATTATTTAAAAGAGAGACTTTGTACTTAAAATGTTTTATATATATATGGAGAAAAATTTATGGTTTAGTCATTTCCCTTTTTGATGTATTGTCGCCCTCCATTGGATCATCATTTTATCCAGCTGATTACGATTTTGATATATTGCCTTCTTTCTTTTCTCAAGTCTTAATTGGGATTCAACAGATATCGCCACACGACCTTCTGATTTCATCGGATTGAGTCTCAGATTTGAGCTGATTATATGACTAGTGTTGGTAAGATCTTGAAGGTATTTTATTAAAGGGGGTTTTCTTGGCTTTTGGAAACGGGTTTTATATAGGGAAAGGATTTATTATTTTGTAGAGAATAGACCGCGCCATGATGGCTGCCTATGTACTCCCACAAGGTCAGGAGATCAGGTCCTACGTAGTTCGAGTTGCAAGGAGAGATAGAGAGAGAAGAGAGATTTTTTTTTAAGCATAGAACCGTTTTACCGAGTTAGAATTTAGGGGCTGCGGAAACACCTCGCCGTCCATTTCTTGTAAGATGAGGGCCCCTCCGGATAGGACTTTCCTGATCACAAAGGGTCCTTCCCAATTTGGAGCAAACTTCCCTTTTGCTTCGTCTTGACAGGGCATGACCCTCTTTAATACTAAGTCATTTTCTTTGAACTTTCGGGACCGTATCTTTTTGTCGTATGATCGAGAGATACGTTGCTGATACAACTGACTGTGTATTATAGCATCCACTTTCCTTTCATCTATCAGGGCTAGTTGTTCGTACCGATTTTGCATGCAGTCCTCCTCGTCAATCTGAGCATCGAGCAAAATTCGGAGGGACGCCATCTCCATCTCAACTGGCAAAACAGCCTCCGTCCCATATACCAAGGCGTAAGGGGTTGCCCCTGTAGACGTACAAACTGATGTTCGATATGCAAACAGTGTGAGGGGCAGCAAATTAGGCCATCCCCGATGATTGGTGGACATTCTTGCCATAATCCTCTTTATGTTCTTATTCACAGCCTCCACGACCCCATTCATTTTGGGCCTATAAATGACGGAATTGAGATGTTTGATCTTGAATTGGTCGCATAACTCCTTCATAAGGGCATTGTTCAGATTCTTGGCATTGTCGGACCAAGATTTTGGGCTGCCCGTACTGGCAAATGACATTGTTCCTGATAAAACTGACTATGATTTCCTGTGTTACTTTGGGAAAGAAGCTGCTTCCACCCACTTGGTGAAATAATCAATTATGACGAAGATGAACCGGTGGCCATTGCTCGCTTTGGGCTCCACGGGTTCGATTACATCCATACCCCACATGGAGAAAGGCCAAGGGGAAGTCATACAGTGCAGTTCATTAGGAGGTGCATGAATCACATTACCGTGTGCTTGACATTGGTAACATCGCTTGACATAATCGTCACAATCGGCCTTAAGTGATAACTAGTAGTGTCCCGTTCTCAAAATCTTATTGGCTAACATCGGTCCACTCATATGTGGCCCACATACTCCACCGTGTACTTCGCCCATGATCTTCTGTGCTTGAGTTTCGTCCACACATCGCAACAATCCCAAGCCAACATTCCTCTTATATAGGGAATCTCTGCTTAAATAGAATTTCATCGCCATCTTTTGAATTCTTTGCCTCTCCGTTCAGTTTGCTTGGTCGGGGAGAGATCTATCCCTCAAATATTCCCGGATGTCATGATACCAGGGCTGATTTGGGTGAACCACCTCATCTGATAACTCCACAACGTGTTCTTCGTAAGCGGCGGCATTTTGTACCATTATTTTAATCGGGGGAGTAGCTCTGCTTTTGAGTACGTGGACTAATGAAGCCAGGGTGGCCAATGCATCGACAAAGTCATTCCGTCCCCGGTGAATATGTCGGAAGGCTATGTCTTCAAATTCTTGCATTAATCGGATAACACAACGGTGATACGGGAGTAACCGAAGCTCCGTAGTGCCATACACCCCTGTCGCCTGTCTGATTACTAACTCTGAGTCTCCAAATACGGCTAATCTTTTCACTCCCATATTGCGGGCGAATCTGAGTCCCAATATACTTCCCTCATATTCAGCCGTATTGTTCGAATTACTGAATTGTAATTTGGTGAGAACAGGGTATTGCTCGCCCGTAATAGAAACTAGGACCGCTCCGGCTCCAGCCCCTTCAACATTTATGGCACCGTCGAAATACATTTTCCAAAAATTGCCCTTCGTCATCACACCTCGTATGTTGAACCCGCAATATGTCTTCACCTGGTATAGAAGTTTCTAAAGGTTCCATTCCTCCAGCCGACATATCCGATAACTGATCTGCAATCCCCTGCCCCTTTACAACTTTCTGGGTAACATAGAGGATGTCGAACTGCTGTAAGATTAACTGCCACCTCGACAATTAACAATTCAACATTGGTCTTTCAAATATATATTTCAGGGGATCAATTCGCGAGATCAAATAGGTAGTGTGTCCATAAAGTTAGTGCTGTAATCTCATAGCAGCCCACGCCAAGGTGCAACATGTCCTTTCGATCGGGGTGTAATTCTGTTTACAGCTGCTGAATCTCTTGCTGAGGTAATAATGGCATGCTCCTTGCTTGATTCATTTTTCTGCCCCAACATACAACCCATCGCCATGTCATTAACAGATATATATATGAACAGAGGGATCCCATCCTTCGGAGGTACCAGTACTGGCGCCTCCGTTAATTACTTCTTGATGGTCTGAAAGGCCTTTTGGCACTGCTCGTTCCACTCTCGGGAGGCATTTTTCCTCAATAGTTTAAAGATTGGTTCGCAGGTGGTCATCAAATGGGATATGAATTGGCTGATGAAGTTTATCCTCCCCAAGAATCCTCTTATCTCCTTTTTTTTTCTGTATGAGGTGCTGGCATATCCACAATGGCTTTAATCTTAGCCGGATCTAATTCAATGCCCCGGTTGCTCACCAAGAACCCAAGGAGCTTGCCCGACTGAACTCCAAAGGCACACTTTGCTGGATTGAGCTTCAAATTGTACTTCCTGAACCGATCAAATAACTTCTTGAGATGAGCCACATGGTCAGATTCAACCCTTGATTTCACAATAATGTCTTCTACGTAGACCTCTATCTCCTTATGCATCCTGTCGTGGAACAGGGCCATCATTGCCCTCTGATAAGTGGCTCCTGCATTTGTGAGGCTGAAAACAAGTCGTCTATAACAAAACGTGCCCCAATGGGTGATGAAGGCAGTATTTTCTCGATCCTCCTCGACCACCATTATCTGGTGATATCCCGCGAAGCAATCGACAAATGAATACATTTCATACTAGGCCGTATTATCCACCAAGATGTGTATGAAAGGCACTGGGAAATTATCTTTGAGACTGACCTTGTTCAGATCCCTATAGTCAACGCATACTCTCACCTTTCCTTCGGGCTTCGCCACTGGGACTATATTAGAAAGCCATTCTGGGTAAGTGGACACCATGATGATTCCAGCTTTGAATTGCTTGACTATCTCCTCCTTCACCTTCAAGCTCCACTCCGGTTTTAATTTCCTCAGTTTTTGCTTAACCGGCTTGAAACTCTCCTTGATGAGCAATCGACGTACTACAATATCCGTGGACAATCCGACCATGTCATCATGTGACCAAGCAAACACATCCTCATATTGGCTTAACAACTCAGTTATCTCCATTTTTTGGTTGGGGGTCAGGTCTGCCCCTATTTTTAGCTCTTTAGGGTTCAGGGGTTCTTATGTTGATGGTGATGGTTTGATCGAGGTTGGGTTTGGGTTTATCCTCGACCAATTCTCTGATTTCGTCGGGAGTGTCGTCATTACCTGTCAAGTCCTGCTCAATTCCCATCAAATCAAAATCCAATTCTATATCAAAATCGTAATCATCTTTCAAATTTGGAAAATCGTTTGTTAGGCTAGAATAATTCAAATCGGGACACCTGACATAAAACAAAAATATTTGTCATATATATAAACATTTCAGTACATGAATTTCTTTTTCAATAACATGACAAAAATATGACACAGACGTGCAGGTATATAAAACAAAAACACCATCTTAAAAACCCCTTGATCCCCCTATTGGACGGGTTTCCCTGCCACTCCTGGATTTACCCTTTTCTGGATATCACCGGTTGCATGGTCCAATTTGTGGTGATCAATTCGGTTTTAAAGTGAGTGATGGAGGGGGCCTTTGCATCTGGAACCTCCTCAATGATAGCAGAGACTTGATCTTGGCTTTTATTCATACTTCCTTCGGGGACTGCTAGTCCGGCCCAATCAATGAAAGGCATGATCTTCTTGCCTTTTGACAATTTCTCCTTCCCCTTTTCATTCTTCGCTGACTGTCCTAGGAGATGACACTTTATCTCGAACTGTTCCATAATCTCTTGCAAGAATTCCTCCCGCTTGGCCAATTCCTTGGTTGGGGGAGACTTTACTTCACTTTCTGCTTTAGACTCATGCATGACTACCTTCGGGGAATGCTCTTTGTTGATTCCTGGAATTGGGATTCCGGCTAACCGAGTGAAAATCCTTTTGTACGGGTTCTTCCGCCTTATGCTTCCGTAATATCCTAGCCCTGCTTTGCCTAACTGTGTTGGCATCTGAATGGGCTCGGTGATCCCCTGACCATTCTTTCCCAGTCCTCGCCCTGACTGGAATTTCATTGCCATCATTTTCTTAGCGACAAATGTGAGCTCCGGAGATATTCTAGGCTTCAAAGCTAGAGCCCCCAGATGCCGGTTTTGAGGGGTACTGATTTCGAATGCTTGATAGCTGACCGGTTCGACTGACTCATCCAGATTGATCACTGGCATGCCTTTCATAGAGTGAAGAGGATAGTCGGGCTAAGTTCCCGTCAATGATGAATTTGATTTGCTGATGCAGTGTGGAGGGGACTGCCCCCTGCCATGTGTATCCAGGGTCTTCCCAACAGCATGTTGTAACTTGTAGCAATATCCAACACTTGGAAAGAAATGTCGAAGGTATAGGGCCCGATCTCAATTGGTAATTCTATTTCTCCCACAGTGTCCTTTCGAGATCCATCGAAAGCCCGAACCACCTGGCCCGCAGGCGCTTGGGGTTGATCTTTATTTTTTCCAGGGTACTGTATGGGCAAATGTTTAGAGCCGATCCACCGTCAATTAGTACTCCATTCATTACATACCTCGAGGAGATGACCACAATGTGCAACGACCTTCGGTGCCCTCTCCCCTCCTCGGGGATGTCGTCATCGGTGAATGATATCACATTGGTGTCCAATAAATGGCCCACCAAATGGTTAAATCTTTCCGTGCTGATTGTCTTAGGGATGTGAGCCTCTTCTAGGACCTTGGTCAATATTTGATGGTGATCATTGGATGACAATACCAGATCTATGATCGATGTTAGAGGCGGTTCCTCCTCCAACACCTTAACTGTCCTTGCTTCGTTGTGATTCATTTTCTTAAAGAATTCCAAGGCCTTCTCCTCTGAGATCCTCCCGCTTTCTTTTTGCATGCCCTCAAGGACTCGCCTCGGCAGATATAAAGGATTTCCCTTGGAAGTAACTGACGCACAACTGACCATTTCCTCTGGCTTTCCCCCGTAACTCCATGGAACAGCTTTCAAACTTGTAATTGGCATTTGCGATCTAGCTGCTATAATGAGGGGTTTCAGAGCTGACAACCGGATAGGTGCCTCTTTGGTACCTTTTCTCACCCCAGCCAATTTAAGTGGTTCACTTTGCATGCTCTCCTGGACATTGGTCATACCAACCACTTCGTTGATCCTTCTTATGTATCTCAGTTTCAAAGGCCCTTCTGTCTTGTTGGTTTCAATTACGTTGACATCACCCCCATTATGCTCAGGTAGAGGGTTGACCTTGACGTTTGGTGATTCCAACTGCTCTACCACAATTTCTCTACTATCAATCATATTTTGTATCTTGTGCTTCAACGTCCAGCATTCCTTAGTGTGATGCCCCGGGGACCCCGAATGATAGACACATTTCTTGCTTAGATCATACCTCTTCCCCTTAGGGTCAGTCGGTGGTGCTAGCTACGCAATCTTCTTCTGGGTTATTAACACAGCTAAGATTTGCTCTAAGGGATCCCTCAACGGGGTGAATTCTCTATCTCGGGAATTTTCAAATCTCCTTCGCCCCTCAGGCCTCTGATTGGTGAAAGTTGGCTGTCAAGGGGGCATACTCCTTTGCATCCGAACAGGAGGGCTATTCTCTGCTTTCCCAAATGACCCTTGCAGGACTAGGGATACATCCTCCTCCTTTCGTTTCTGTGTCTTATGGGAAGTATTGCCATAATTTTCGCTTTGAATATGCTTTACAACAGTTTCGAGAGCCGTGAAGTCTCGGATCTTTCCAGATTTCAATCCCATTTCGGCCATTTCCCCATGTTTAATCATTTTCGCAAATGGTTTCTCGATTCCAGCTATTACCCTCTCGTAATAAGGAGCCTCTTGGATATTTATAAAAGTCATTACCATCTCTGTCTCATTCATTGGTGGGTTCACTTGCGCGGCCATCCTTCTCCATTGCTGGGCATAATCTCTGAAGGACTCCCTGGGCTGCTTCTTAATCTTCGTCATTTGGTATCGATCAGGGGCCATTTGCGACTAGAAGCTGTATTGGGTTAGGAAGGTATGGGCCAACTCCTCCCAGTGGTGAATTTTTGCATTGTCCAGCCTGGCATACCAAGTCCTAGCCTCTCCTGTCAGACTTTTCTGAAAGAGCTGCATCCTCAATGATTCATCCTCAGCGTACTCCCTAAGCTCTCCAATATAGACCTTTAGGTGAGTGTAGGGGTCCCCCGCCCCGTTGTACCTTTCAAACTCTAGGATTTTAAACTTTTTGGGGTATCTGGTTCCCGAAAAAACACACAAGTCAGAATAATTGACACTGCCGTACGATCCAATCCCCTTCATGGTCCTGATGGCCTCTTCCATCTGTTTCATCGTTTTGCTAAAATTACTTGTACTTTCGTCTTCGGGAATAACAATAACTTCATTTGGCTGCTCGATTTTAGGAGTTTCTTGGGTCGTCCCGTTCCCCTGTGATGATGGCCCTGGTGGATCCTCGGGTTGCGGTCCCAGTTTCAGCTTGAAATGTTCCTTTAATAACATGGTTATCTCAGCCATTTGATTTTTTTGCGGCTTCAAACTCTTCCCGAGAGATAGGAGCCGGGTTAGGATTATGATTTTCGGCCATCTTGATTGTTGAATCTCGGGCTTTTTTAGATCGAAGGCGGGTTTGAGGAGCAATCCTACAAATAAACAACCCAAGTTTAGTTTCGGGGAATGACACAAGTTGACGCATGCTAAAGCGAATGTCTCTGTGTTTTTGAGTTTTTTAATCTTTTCCTGCAAAATAGTGTTAGTGGTCCTTTATTTCAACCAAGACATGTTAATGTGATTTTATGATGCTCTCCAAGCTCTCCCTGTAAAACAGAGATTAACACTTTATTTTGACAAGGTGGGAGATGTACGAAACGTTTGACCTTAACATGACATCATATGCGAAAAGCGTAATAGGGTATGAAGAGACTTCCCATGCGTTGGGTTTATCTGAGGCTGACCTACCCTAAGTTACTCTCGCGGGCTTTTCGGCATGAAGGTTCCCAGATCTTTGCAACATATTAGACGGGAATAAATTCGTTCTTTCAATTGGTTTGGATCTGAGTGGATGCTTTTCCTGAACCTCGCTGGGGAGCGCCCCTTTGAGTCCAGTAATCCACATCCGACGGGTTTGTCTCAGGAGGAGGAACTGCTCAATCATACATTCATCGTACCTCACCGCATGCATATGATGACAATCAAATAAAGCCTCGAAAAGATAACGCAGTCACAAAACTCGCACATTCATTCATACGCGCAAAAAATGTAAATCAATGCAAATATCGCAACCACACATTCGATTCGCAAATATTTAAAAGATAGGAAAACATCAAAATTTGAACTCGGCTTAAGCCCTCTAATGTCCTTAGTGGAGTCGCTAGCTGTCGACGCCGAAAAAATCGTCTTCTACTAATAATTACCCTTTCCAATTTTAATCTTTTAATTATGAGAGGTGATTTTTTGGAAAAGATAGGCACAAGTGTCGACGAGGTTTGAAAGGTTAATTTTATGATGAGCCAATTGACCAGAGTCGCCAGTTGGTATGTTTGAAATGGATGTACCAACCCATCCGAGTTTTAGTTTTCGTAATCGTGCTGGCTCGTATATGACTCCAAATTAATTGGCCTGCAAACCGAGATTCACAGAGTTCGGGGGCTTGCTTAAGCGAGGGGAAGGTGTTAAACACCCCCCCGACTTCCGTGAAAACACGGTTACCACAATCTTGATGCTTTCCTATCATTTTAAAATCCTAAAACGTGTATGTATGTGTGTGTGCGCTTAAATGAATGTTGTGGTTAATTTTGCATGAAAAGCCGCTTTGATTTTTTGTAGAAAACGTATTTTATCTGGAAAGCGTTTTAGAACGCCTTTTGACCCATAAGAAAAGGCTTTTCTTTATAATAGATATTAATTTTAATTTCGAAAGCGATGAGATTTTTATTAGGTGTCGTTTTAGAAAACAAGGGTTTTTAAACTTTCGTCAAATAGGAATCGAGACTATACATTGCCTTTTGACAGTAAAGTAAAATAAAATGAAAGCAACTTCTAGGAGTTCTTTAACCCTATGCACCAAAGTTTAATGAAAAATGTTTATCTATTTTTACAAGATCATTTTTAATGATGTTAAAAAAACGATTGTAGCATTTTCGTTAAATAGGAATCGACGTTCATTAAAACTCTCAATTTTAAGCCTCGTGATTCTAATACCCTACTTTGATTACTTTTAGAAAGTCTTTATCGTTTTGTTTTTTTTGAAATCGCTTTTCTCTTTAGCCGCTCTACCCGGCTTCCTTTCCTCGATTCTCGTGTCACGCAGTCTCAACTCATCATTTTTCGCTGTATTATTTGTATCTCGCAATCTGGGGACAGTTGGTAGGATGTATTAACTGTTTCGGTTCGTCTGGATCAATTCGTATCCCTGTATCGCGTAATTCGATGTTGATTTGTTGTCGTGTTTGCTTGTCATGACTGTGCTGAAATTCACCATTCCCTCTGGTAGACCATGTGAAATGACGATTTTGCCCTCTTACCCAGGTTAGTAGACAAGTGCAATATTTGGGTGTCTACAGGCTATATATAGAGTGCTCCACATACTTGAAATTTTTGTTAGTCATTTGTAAGTATTTTAGAGAAAAAAAGTGAGAGCATTTGAGAGATACACTTGGGTGTTGAGTGGAAAAGCTAGAGAAGGAGCTTGGTGAATGTCACAAAGCATCATCACATACTTTGGTAGGAGGAGAAGAAGAGCACATAAGTCACAAAGGTTTAAAAGTGCTCTAAACTTTTCTTTATTTCATTTTTGTAGTCTAGAACGATTTTGAACGGTTAAAATCTATTTTTAACCGATCAAAACTCAGTTCAATGGTCTAGAAGTATTTAACTATGTAATATATGTATATTCATAGTTTGATGTGTTTATATCATGATTTGGTATGTGTGTAAATCATAAAATTAGAAGAAATGTTCATATCGAATTTTACCGGTAAAACCCTAGTTGAGCATGTACTACTTAATGTTGTAGTTTGAAATATAAATGTTGGAAAATGAATTTCTTTGGCTAGAAAGTTACATCTATGAGTTTTTAAGAAAACCCAACTTGAATCTTTCAAAAATATTAAAAAATGATGAAGTTATGGCTTTTACCGCAAAACATGTTATTTTAAAGACCTAATGTACAAACAGCCTACTTTGTGGCTAATTTTCATAACCAAAACTTTTCCAAAAATTTGATCCAATGATGGAATATTGTAGTTTAAGAAAATACGAATCCATTGATACCAATTAGAGGTCATTTGGATTTTAGATTTCATTTTATTCAAGTTTTAATCAAAGAAGCAAAAGTTGAAAATCTGAGAAATGACAATTCTGCAGATTCTGCTAAACAAGGGCCGGGGCCCTAGTTCCTTTGTTATTTCTAGGGCCGGGGCCCTAGTTACTGTTCACAAACGGATTTTTTTTAATTTTGGGTCGGGTCTGTTTGTTTTAAACGGGTCGGTTCAAATCATTTATGACCAAATGGGTAAAAATATTTTAAAATTTATATAACTAATTTGGGACCCAATAAAAAGAAAATATATAATTATTTATTATGTAGATATTAAATAATAATTAAGAGTCATGAAGGTGATTAATTACTATTTAATCAATATTAAACAATAATTAAAATAAAAAGAGATAGTAACTAATTATTTATTAAATAATAAATAAAGGGTAATATAATTAATAAAATATTATTAAATAATTAATAATAATTAAAAATGAATAAAATATTATTAAATAAGTAATAATATTAGTAAATGAATACAATATTATTAAAGGATGAATAATATTATAAAGTTAATGAAATATTATTAAAAAATTAATAATATTAAAAAATAAATAAAATATTATTAAATGATTAGTAATATTAGATAATAAATAAAATATTATTAAATGATTAATAATATTAGATAATTAATAAAATATTATTAAATGGTTAATAATATTAGAAGATGAATAAAATATTATTAAATGATTAATAATATTATAAGATTAATAAAATATTATGAGATGATAAATAATATTAGAAGAATAATAAAATATTAAGGATTAATAATGTTAAGTGATTAATAAAATATTATTAAATGATTAATAATATTAGAAAACTAATAAAATATTATTAAATTGTTAATAATAATAGATAAGTGTATGAACTATATTAAATAATTAATATAGATTTTATGTGTTTGAAATATTATCAAGTAGTGATAATATTTTCTAAGTGTTTATATACCCGTAATTATATAATTATGTGGTTCGTTAGAGTTATAAAGGTTATCATACAAATATGTATGTGATACTAATTTAAGATCAGACTGATTAATTGTTAGGTCCGTTCAAGGAATATTAAATTGAATTGGTTAGCCGTAGACTATGCACGAGTCAAGTTCTCTAACCCTACTCAATTATTGTTGAACAGGTTTCTATACTTTTATTTATTGCCAGAGCTTGAAGTGGTTTAATTATTTAAAATTATTCCACATCCATATTGTTTATAAAATCGCACATGGTGCATTTGAAGCTTAATAGTTCTTGTTTCATGAACTGTATTAAAAATGTCTAAGCTAATTGTTCAGTTAGACATTGCGTTTATAAATTCAATAACTTGAATACCTTTAAGAGCTGATCCAAACCATTGTTGGGTGCAGATTCTTATAATAAGTTTTAGAATTGAACAACCCTAGATAAAGGGGATTTTATGTCGGAAAACCGACTTTGGCGCCAGATGACTAAATGTGATACATATACAGCGGGTTGAATAGGCTGATCCCCTTGAAAACCAAACTACTGAAAGGGTCAGAGGAAACTCTATTATACCCTTGTTAGTTCAGGGTTATTGGTGACCACTCAACATTTAAGATTCAAATATTCTTGTTCAATAAATTTTGAGTCTTGTTTCTTTCACAATTGTTATATCTATTATTGAAGCACTTGATGTTATTCCCCTTTCACTTATGATATAATAAATCTCTATGATTGTTCTTAAACTTGCTGAGTAAACCAGTTGCTCACCCTTGCTATATCATGAACCATTTTCAGCTAGACCCGAATGCTCCAAGAAGGACATAGGAAAAGGGAAAATCAGAGCTTAATTATGCATGTTAATTAAATGTTTAATATGTAATTACTGTTGGTAAAACTTTTGTAATTCCTTAAGATATGAACTGTTGATGTTAAGGTTAATCGACCTTGAGTATTGTAGCCTTTTTATAAGGAACCTTTTGTATTATTCCGCGATGTTTAAATGTAAATTATGTATTTAATTGTTATTAAGTATTGTACAGTGAGAACCAAACCCGAGGTTATGGAACCCGGATTTGGGGTCGTCACAGGTTGGTATTAGAGCTGTAGGTTAAAAACGTTAGGATTGCGAAACCTAGGATATAACCTTAGTACTAAACTCATATCGAGTGCGTTAAGAGATGAATCAGGGAGATTCATCAGGTTGTGTATTTTTGGAGGTGGATTGAGGAAATCCATCGAGCCGAGATGTACACGATAAAATATCATTTCATTTCATCAATGAATATATTTTATTTTTGTACTAACATGTGTTATTTTTATGATATAGGATGACGGAGATTGGACAATCTAGTTATGCTGCTGAGGAGGATTACATTGATATCCACATGGATACGGCACAGCCGCTGGTGGCTGCGCCGATAGAGGAGCCTGAGTCTGATCCAGAGGAGGGAGACCATGAGAAGACCGTCTAGGGCGGAGTTATGAGGCCATACAGTGAGGATGAGGCCGAGTCTGAGGAGTTTGAGGACGAGGAGCCAGCTGAGTACGCTGATGGCATGGGCACTACTGCCAGTGACATCATCAACTTTCTGACTACGAGGAATGAGGAGTTGGAGGTTAGGGTTCAGTATTTAGAGGAGCAAAATCATACCCACCAACATACGGAAAACTAGTATAGAGATGCAGCTTATCAGTTCTATGGCGAGAACACGGAGCTGAAGGAGAAGATGGCAGTGATAGAGGCTAGACTAGCAGCAGCTGAGCTGAAGGTTCAGCAGGTTCAGGCAGAGAAGGCCGCCATCCGTGCTCATTGGCAGGAGGCGATAGAGGACAGGATAGAGATGGAGACGCAGTGGGATGCCGCACATGGCCAGATGCTAAAGCTGGAGGAAGAGGTTCATGAGAAGCGGATGAGGACGGATAGGCTTAGCTATGTCTATCGATCATCATTTGGTAGATTTCAGAGCAGGGTGCACTATTACCCAGCTGAGGAGGGCCAATCTATGCACACCATCAGCAGGAATGTGGTGATGGCCATCGGGGATGAGGAGTATGACGATGCGATCCGTAAGGGGATGCGCAGTCAATAGTATTAGTTGTTTTCTGATGATGTATGTATATAGATGCAGTAGAACCCAACTTTTGTGTGGTTAGAGGGTTAATATGTCAGTAAATCCCAACTCTAGGAAGTTGTAGGATATGTTAGTAAAGATCCCATCTTTTGTAGCTTCTCAGGGATAGAAGCATTTATAGCAATATGCTTACGATGTAAAGTGCTATGCACTACTGTTTTAGCATATGAATATAAATGCAGTCAAGTTTATGTTTATATATGTGTTGAGATAATTACTTGTATTTTAGCTAAATATTGCCTAAGATACAAAACAAAGAGACAAAAAGATGAAACAAGTATAATAATGTAAATTTTTGCTTATAACAGAAAATGCCGCCACGTAGACAACCACCAAGGAACCAAGAGGTAGAAGAATCGGTTAACAACGACGAAGGGGGACACAACGCAGACCCAATGTAGAACTTTGTCGACATGCTAGCTGAAACAATGCAAAATAGGCACCCAGTAGTCGCAAATCACCCACCACCACCGAATCAGTTGGCAAATTTTAAAGATTTCAAGGTAGTAGGACTGCCAAAGTTTAAAGGGACGGCAGACCCGATCGAGGCCCAGTTATGGATAAAAGAGATAGAGAAAGCATTCGTGATTGCAAGAGTGGCGGAGGAGCAAAAGACGATCTTTGCTACCTATATGATGAAGGGAGAAGCCAATTTCTGGTGGGAAGCCAATCAGAATAGGGCTGGAGAAGGGGTGGTGTCTTGGGCACGATTTAAGAAAATATTTGATGAGAATTATTTTCCAAAGAGTATGAAAAGTAGAATGGAGGTAAAATTTCTAGAATTGAAACAAGAGAATATGTCGGTACCTTAGTACGTAGCAAAATTTAATGAATTGGCCAGATTCGCTCCGTATTAGGTAGACACGGAGGAACGCAAGGCCAGAAGGTTTGAAAATAGATTGAGACCTTGGATATTCAACAAGGTAGCAGTACTGCAGATTGACTTATTCTTAACTTTGTTGGAGAAGTCAATCATTGCTAAAGGAGGAATTGATGCATTAACCAAGTATAATCAAGAGAGAAATAATAAGAGAAATGAAGGAGGAAGCAAGAATAATAACAGTAGAGGCAACAATAAGTGTAAGTGGGACAACAACAACAATGATAGGAACTCGGAAAATCAATAAGGAAATGTTTAGAAGAAGACGACATGCAGTATATATGGAAAGAATCATTTCCGGGAATGCAAGAAAGGTAATAATAGGTGTTATAATTGCGGGCAAGTGGGGCATATTTCTCCAAATTGTCCCCTCCCAAAGAAGATAAAATGCTTTTCCTGCGGAGCTTCTGACCACATGATAAAGGATTGCCCTAAAAGGATGAATGATGTGGGAAGCGGCTACCAGGGAAATAATAACAGATTGGCTATTGGGGGACCGGTACCACAAAATAAGCCGACAACACGGACTTTCAATATGACAGTGCAAGATGCCGTGGAGTCAAAAGACGTGGTGTCAGGTATTATTCTGATCAATGATATAAATGCATATGTATTGTTTGATTCGGGTGCTACCTGTTCATTTGTGTTTGATGATTTTGCTATACGGTTATAATTGCCTAGGGAAAAGTTAGAAAACCCTATGAATATAGAAATTGCAAATAAAGAGGTAATCCCTATAAAGTATATACATAGAAATTGTTGTGCTAAAATCAGGGGTCAGAAATTGAGTGTGAATTTAATTCTGATACGTTTGGGGGAGTTCGACGTGATACTCGGAATGGATTGGTTGTTTAACCATGGAGCAGTAATTGATTGTCAGAAGAAGTGTATACACCTTAAGACACCAAACAAGTCTAAGGTTGTATTTTATGGTAGCAAGTCGTCAAGACAATCCTCTTGTCTGACGATGATACAAACCAAGAAATTGGTGAAGAAAGGTTGTGTAGGGTATTTGGCTCACGTAGTGGATACACAAATGGTAAATCCTGAGATGGAGTAAATATCAGTAGTTAAGGAGTTCATGGATGTCTTTCCAGATGAACTGCCAGGTTTACCGCCAGATAGAGAGATAGAATTTGTGATCGATTTAGTACCGGGGACAGCATCGATATCAAAAGCTCCATATAGGATGGCTCCGATAGAAATGAAGGAGTTGATGGTTCAATTGTAGTAATTATTAGATAGGAAGTACATTCAGCCAAGTGTTTCTCCATGAGGAGCACCAGTGTTATTTGTAAAGAAGAAGGATGGATCGATGAGACTATGCATGGATTATAGGGAGTTGAACAAAGTAATAATTAAGAACAAGTACCCGTTGCCAAGAATTGACGATCTTTTGATCAATTAAAAGGGGCGAAGTACTTTTTAAAGATTGACTTAAGGACTGGTTATCATCAGTTGAATGTCAGAAAGGATGATGTACCCAAGACGACATTCAGAACTCGATGTGGTCATTATGAGTTTCTGGTAATGTCGTTTGGATTAACGAATGTGTAAGCCGCATTTATGGACATGATGAACATAATATTCAAGCAATACTTGGATAAATTTGTAGTTGTTTTCATTGACAATATTTTGGTTTATTCCAAGACGGAGGAGGAGCATGCCGAATATTTAAGATTGGTATTGGAGATATTACGGAAGGAGCAATTGTATGCTAAATTTTTGAAGTGTGAATTCTGGTTGGAAATAGTTCAATTTTTGGGTCACGTTATCGACAAAGAGGGAGTTTTAGTAGATCCAGCAAAAGTAGAAGCGGTGATGAATTGGGAACAACCAAGGATGCCGACAGAGGTTAGAAGTTTCTTAGGTTTAGCGGGTTACTATCGAAGATTCATCAAAGACTTTTCGAAGATAGCAACGCCGTTGACCAAATTGACAAGGAAGACAGTAAAGTATGTATGGAGTGCGAGAAGAGTTTTCAGGAGCTAAAGAAAAAGCTTAGTGAAACACCTGTATTGACTTTACCGGACGATACAGGAGGTTTTACGGTCTATAGTGATGCATTGCACAAGGGACTAGGCTGTGTGCTTATGCAAAATGGCAAGGTCATTGCGTATGTGTCAAGACAATTAAAGGATTATGAGAAGGGATACCCTACCCACGACTTGAAGCTGTCAGCGGTAGTATTTGCCCTTAAGATTTGGAGACATTATTTATACGGAGAAAAATGTGAGATATTCACAGACCATAAAAGTTTGAAGTATATCTTCACACAGAAGGAGTTGAACATGAGGCAGCGGAGATGGTTAGAGTTGATTAAAGATTACGATTGTGAAATTCTATACCATCCCGATAAGGCCAACGTAGTAGCAGATGCTTTAAGTAGAAAGAGCAGGGAGAAGTTGTTCATATTGACAGATCAAGAACAATTGGTTCAAGAGATGGCTCGAATGGAGTTGGAGGTGAGAAATCCAAAGGAGTCGATAGAAGTGGAAGCAAGCCCAACTTTGTTAGATAAGGTGAAAGAGGCTCAAGACAAAGATGAAGAGTGTAACAGAATAAGGAAGAGGATGACCGAAGGGGAAGAGGTCAAGTTCAAGGTTGATAGCATGAGATTGCTAAGGTTCGAAAATTGTGTTTGGGTACCGTTAGTGCCTGAATTATGAGAAGAAATATTACAAGAGGCTCACAGTACGAGATACTCGATACATCTGGGGAGTATGAAAATGTATCAAGATCTACGTCAGCATTTTTGGTGGCCGAATATGAAAAGGGAGGTTGCAGAATGTGTCAGCCGATGCCTAACTTGTCAGAGGGTAAAGGCCGAACATTAGAGACCAAGTGGATTGCTACAACCGTTAGAAATTCCTGAGTGAAAATGGGAGCATATCACGATGGATTTTGTGGTAGGACTTCCAGCAACACATAAGGGATACAATGCTATATGGGTGATTGTGGATCGACTAACAAAGTCAACGCACTTTTTGTCAATCAAGATCAAGTTTAGTTTGGATTAGTTGGCTAAACTGTACATCAAAGAGATAGTTTCAAGACATGGGGTACCGGTATCAATTGTGTCAAACAGAGATCCGAACTTCACGTCAAAATTTTGGAGGAGTCTTTAGGAAAGATTAGAGACACAGTTAAGAATGAGTACAACGTATTATCCACAAACAGATGGGCAAAGCGAGAGAACAATACAGACATTGGAAGACATGCTCCGAGCCTGTGTGATGGATTTCAAGGGCAGTTGGGAAGACCATCTACCATTAGTTGAGTTTGCATACACCAACAGTTACCATGCAAGCATAGGCATGCCGCTTTACGAAGCATTATATGGGAGAAAATGTAGGACACCTCTATGTTGGGATGAGGTAGGAGAACGCCGACTGTTGGGGCCGGAATTGGTTTAACAGATGGTAGAAATTATCAGAGTAATAAGAGCCCGACTAGTAGCAGCTTAAGACCGTCAGAAGAAATATGTAGATTTACATCGACAGAAGCGAGATTTTGAAGTAGGGAGTTTTGTGTTTATGAAGGTATCTCCCTGGAAAGGGAAGATCTGATTTGGAAAGAAGGGGAAACTAAGCCCGAGGTTCATAGGACCGTTCGAAATATTGAAAAAAATGGGTGAAGTGGCGTACGAGGTAGCTCTACCTCCTGAACTGGAGCATATTCACAATGTGTTTCACGTGTCAGTGTTGCGACCATACAAGCCAGATTACAAGAACGTCATATCCTATGAGCCAATACAAATTGAGAAAGACTTATCTTACGAAGAAATTTCTATGCAGATACTAGATAAGAAAGAACAGAAACTACGACATAAGGTTATACATTCGGTCAAAGTCCTTCGGAGGAACCACAATGCTGAGGAAGCTTGAAGAAAAGATAAGGACTAACTATCCGAATCTTTTTGAGTAGTTTAACTTGTAATTCCGAGGACGGAATTCTTATAAGCAATGTTATTAAAACCGGTTCGGAACCGGCGGTTCGACCGGTTGAACCGGGAATCGGTTCCTTTTCCGGTCCGGTTTGGACCGGTTAACCAGTTTTGGTCAATAACCGGTTGACCACCGGTTCAACCGGTTAATTGACCCGGTTGAACCGGTTTTGAAATATTTTTTTTTTTTTACCAATAATATAACATAATTTCATTATATTTTAGCTTACAAAAAATTAGATGTTTTAAAATTTTATTAATTATTAATGATATATATTTTTATATATTTATGATGTCACTGGTTCAATAACGGTTCGACCACTGGTTGAACCAGTGACCCATCCACCCGGTAACTTTTCCGGTTCGCTGAACGAACCGGTTCTGAGAACATTGCTTATAAGTAGGGGGGGGGGAGAATGTAATGACCACGGATTTCATTAGTCATTGTAATTATAATTAACAATTAATTAGCAATGAATTTAAAATTTTTGTACTAATTAATTGTGCATTAGATAATTAAATAAATGTACTTGTGTATGTGTATATTTATTTAAAGAATTAAAGCAAGGTGTATAATTAATTAAAGCAAGTCTAATTGAATTATATTTTAAATCCAAATGTTGTATTAAACTAGGTCAATTATATTAACCTAGTAGCCCATGTAATTAATTTAATTATTAGTCCATGTAATTAATTAAGCAAGCCCAATGCTTGATTTGATTAAATGTAACCTAGAATAATTAATGTTAGCCCAATGTGATATTTAAATTGAGCCCAAACCAATTCAATGGATGAGCCAAATATATTTAATCCTAGGGTCCAATATGGAGCCCAATAGGAAGTCAAAATTGGTCAACATTCTACATATATGTATATATATATATATATATATATATATATATATATATATATATATATATATATAGGAGTATATATGCATAATTAAAGTATTAAAATTAAAGCAAAAATGGGTGATTAAATCCCATTTTCCAGCAATTTAGGGGGCCCCACTTGGGGGTTGCTTGATCTTTATATTGCTTCTTTTATACATTATGTCATAGTAGGTGAACAACCCAAGTCATTCAACTAGTCCATCCATGCTATAGTAATCCAACTTAAGCTCTTAATGTGACTATGTTGGTGAATTAGGAAGGTTAATAAAGGTTTAATAGATGGCTATATATAGAGTGCTCCATATACTTGAAATATTTGTTAGTCATTTGCAAGTATTTTAGAGAAAAGAAAGAGAGATCATTTGAGAGATACACTTGGGTGTTGAGTGAAAAAGCTAGAGAAGGAGCTTGGTGAATGTCACAAAACATCATCACATACTTTGGTAGGAGGAGAAGAAGAGCACACAAGTCACAAATGTTTAAAAGTGCTCTAAACTTCTCTTTATTTCATTTTTGTAGTCTAGAACGATTTTGAACGGTTAAAATCTATTTTTAACCGATCAAAACTCAGTTCGATGGTCTAGAAGTATTTAACTATGTAATATATGTATATTCATAGTTTGATGTGTTTATATCATGATTTGGTATGTGTGTAAATCATAAAATTAGAAGAAATGTTCATATCTAATTTTACCGGTAAAACCCTAGTTGAGCATGTACTACTTAATGTTGTAGTTTGAAATATAAATGTTGGAAAATGAATTTCTTTAGCTAGAAAGTTACATCTATGAGTTTTTAAGAAAACCCAACTTGAATATTTCAAAAATATTAAAAAATGATGAAGTTATGGCTTTTACCGCAAAACATGTTATTTTAAAGACGTAATGTACAAACAGCCTACTTTGTGGCTAATTTTCATAACCAAAACTTTTCCAAAAATTTGATCCAATGATGGAATATTGTAGTTTAAGAAAATACGAATCCATCGATACCAATTAGAGGTCATTTGGATTATAGATTTCATTTTATTCAAGTTATAATCAAAGGAGCAAAAGTAGAAAATCTGAGAAATGACAATTCTGCAGATTCTGCTAAACAAGGGCCGGGGCCCTAGTTCCTTTGTTATTTCGGGGCCCTAGTTACTGTTCACAGACGAATTTTTTTTAATTTTGGGTCGGGTCGGTTCGTTTTAAACGGGTCGGTTCAAATCATTTATGACCAAAATGGGTAAAAATATTTTAAAATTTATATAATTAATTTGGGACCCAATATAAAGAAAATATATAATTATTTATTATGTAGGTATTAAATAATAATTAAGAGTCATGAAGGTGATTAATTACTATTTAATCAATATTAAATAATAATTAAAATAAAAAGAGATAGTAAATAATTATTTATTAAATAATAAATAAAGGGTAATATAATTAATAAAATATTATTAAATGATTAATGATATTTAAAAATGAATAAAATATTATTAAATAATTAATAATATTAGTAAATGAATAAAATATTATTAAAGGATTAATAATATTATAAAGTTAATGAAATATTATTAAATAATTAATAATATTAAAAAATGAATAAAATATTATTAAATGGTTAATAATATTAGAAGATGAATAAAATATTATTAAATGATTAATAATATTATAAGATTAATAAAATATTATTAGATGATAAATAATATTAGAATAATAATAAAATATTAAGGATTAATAATGTTAAGTGATTAATAAAATATTATTAAATAATTAATAATATTACAAAACTAATAAAATATTATTAAATTGTTAATAATAATAGATAAGTGTATGAACTATATTAAATAATTAATATAAATTTTATGTGTTTGAAATATTATCAAGTAGTGATAATATTTTCTAAGTGTTTATATACCCGTAATTATATAATTATGTGGTTCGTTAGAGTTATAAATGTTATTATACAAATATGTATATGATTCTAATTTAAGATCAAACTGATTAATTGTTACGTCCGTTCAAGGAATATTAAATTAAATTGGTTAGCCGTAGACTATGCACGAGTCAAGTTCTCTAACCCTACTCAATTATTGTTGAACAAGTTTCTATACTTTTATTTATTGCCAGAGCTTGAAGTGGTTTAATTATTTAAAATTATTCCACATCCATATTGTTTATAAAATCGCACATGGTGTATTTGAAGCTTAATAGTTCTTGTTTCATGAACTGTATTAAAAATGTCTAAGCTAATTGTTCAGCTAGACATTGCGTTTATAAATTCAATAACTTGAATACCTTTAAGAGCTGATCCAAACCATTGTTGGGTGCAGATTCTTATAATAAGTTTGAGAATTGGACAACCCTAGATAAAGGAGATTTTATGTCGAAAAACCGACTTTGGCGCCAGATGACTAAATGTAATGCATATACAGCGGGTTGAATAGGCTGATTCCCTTGAAAACCAAACTACTGAAAGGGTCAGAGGAAACTCTATTATACCCTCGTTAGTTCAGGGTCCTTGGTGACCACTCAACATTTAAGATTCAAATATTCTTGTTCAATAAATTTTGAGACTTGTTTCTTTCACAATTGTTATATCTATTATTGAAGAACTTGATGTTATTCCCCTTTCACTCATGATATAATAAATCTCTATGATTGTTCTTAAACTTGCTGAGTAAACCAGTTGCTCACCTTTGCTATATTATGAACCATTTTCAGCTAGACCCAAATGCTCCAAGAAAGACATGGGAAAAGGGAAAATCATAGCTTAATTATGCATGTTAATTAAATGTTTAATATGTAATTACTGTTGGTAAAACTTTTGTAATTCCTTAAGATAGGAACTGTTGATGTTAAGGTTAATCGACCTTGGGTATTGTAGCCTTTTTATAAGGAACCTTTGTATTATTCCGCGATGTTTAAATGCAAATTATGTATTTAATTGTTATTAAGTATTGTACAGTGAGAACCAAACCCGATGTTATGACTCTTACTTTCACTACTACATTAATATTTTTCAAAGTAAGATTTTATTTTTGGTTGCCTACGACAGCATCTCAAATTTTGGTGCCGTTGCCGGGGATCGAACCCGGGTCACCCGCGTATTGCGCTGTGATGCTGCAAAAAAAAATGTCTCCGCCCTCGCATTGTGCGCGGGCTACTTTCCTTGATTTGCTTCAAAACGGCGTCACTCCTGCTACTCCGGTTCTTCATGCGCGCATGGCGCCAACTGCCAATTCCAGCATATTTACAGACTTGCCATTGACAGCTTTAATTTAATTCCTTTGTCCTACAAAATAAAGTATAAAAATTAAATAAAAATAATATAAAAATACTAAAAATCCTAAAAAAACATAATAATAAATAAAATTCCTAAAATACTAAAAATAAATAAAAACACATAAATAAAAAGAAATATAAAAATACTATAAAATTACCTAAATTAACATAAATTAACTAAAATCTTATAAAATCTATTAAAACCAAAATAAGCTAAATAATTAAACATTTAAGCACACAATAAATATAAAAACTAAATATTAGAGAATAAAAATATCGTATAATTTAACCCTATCATATACTGGTGTTTTGACCAAGTAAGGTCCAAGGTTTAAATGCAATTTGAACTAATCCAATATGAACATATTTATATTTACACATAAAAGGATATAAATCTTGAATATGCAGTAAATAAATTATTTCATCATTATTCTGTAAAGGAACAACATGTTCAAATGTTTTAATAATTTTTCTACTGGTGAAATCAAAGATTCCAATTTTATAAATTGTTTCAGGTTTGACTTCAGGTATGGTCCATTTATTTAATGATTCTTTAACATCCTGGTAAGCAATAAGTTCGGTTGCTTCTGCAGTAGAGGCTACTGTATTTGCTACAGATGTTATGGAGTTTATTTCTGACATTTTGTGAGGCGACTATATATGTCTAAATTAAAAGAAACATAATTAGTATTATGTTTAGTAATAAAACATGGCTCTGATACCAAAGTAGAGATGGTTCAACTAGCATGTCTGTCAACAATTTATAGGAAAAAGATAATCAATGCAAACCCGCAACACGATCAAACGTAACAAGACTTGGGTGACGTCCCACTTAATCAAACAGAACCCTAGTTTAGCACAACTCCAGGAATATTAAAAATCATAATACAATTATATTAATTTTAATTTACAACATATATGGTCTCATGAAATCATACTGGTGAGATGGTATTGGCCTTCCGACCAGAACAAGTTGGCAAACTTCTTCTCTAATAGCCTGTTCTATTTTAATTATTAATTCTTCTGTTTGAACTATACGATCAAAAAAATACTGCTGACTATAGTCACCAAAAGTACTAGCAATTTGACTGTATAAATAATACTGAATAATTTTTTCTTTATGATAATCTAATATATGATTTAAAACAACATAATGATCAACAGACATATAATATGAAACATGAGATATATACTTACAATACTCATAGCTTTATTATCTTCAAAATATTTATTTGTACAAGAGAGATTACAAGTGAGAGAGTTTTACTGCAATTCTAAAGCTTAACCTAGCCTCAACAAAGGGTGAGAGCTCCCTTAAATAAGAAAATAAAAGATAAAAGAGGGACAGGTGGCGTGTCCTGTATAGTGGAGTCGACCGTCCTTCCCTCAATCATATGTTGCTGATGGAATTGCTGTTGATTAAGCATTATTGATTAACTTTAATAAAGTTGGTGCTGATGGTTTTTGTCGCTGGTGCCGACACCTTATCAGTTTATTGCTTTATTAAAGTAATGGTCTAATCAATATCTGCCGACGCATTATTCTGGTGACTCGTCATTATCTGGTAAGAACTTTAGACTATTCATGTTCCTTTTTTGCCTTTTTCTATTTTTTCAGAAATCATGCTGGTGAGAGAGTCCCAAAAGTCTCCAATGGTGGGCTCCTCATTAATTATTGCTTCTTCTTTTGGTTCTTGACTTTCTCCTACAAAAATGCTGAATGCATTGTCATCCTGTTCTGAGCTGACATGGCTACTGGCAGATTTCATGGATTTATCATCCTGAACTAAAGATTGGAGGAATTGTTCCTTCATGAAATCCATGACTTTGACAATTAATTCTTGTTTCATTTAGATCAGGATAAATTTGCTTTAATTCTGTTTGGACTTTGATAAAAAGGTTTGGAGGTGGAGATGGTAGAGTCTTCAGAATAGTATCAAGATAAGCTTGAGTATGGGTTTTAATGATTTTAATTAATTCTGGTATGATAGGATTCATTCCTTTGTCCCACCATTTTGTGAAGGAAACTCTCTTCAGTCTAGGAATTTTATTCTGGTAATCACACTGAAGATCCCATTTCCAAATCCAAGGAAATATTAAAACAGATAATAAAATGAATTACTGATTTAAACACAGAGATGTCTTTGTTAGCTGGAAAATGTGAATAAGCTACTTGCCAATCCTTGAATGTTGTTTGAATAGTTTCTGGAAGAGTTTCTAATGTTATTCCAAATTTGTCCCACCAAACGAGGAACCAGTTTAGTAATTCGTTGATAAGAACATTAGGATATATTCAGATGAACTAATAATGGTTTCGGATAGAGTTTTGATAATAAAAAATATAGGTAAATGAATCAATATAATCCCAATAACTATATTTAGTTTCCCTCTTTAGATTTTCAAAAGTTCTGGTAGTATGAGAATGAATACCCCAAGTAGAAATAGGCATAATATTTGTGACGGCCCCAAATTCGAGTTCCATAACCTTAGGTTTTGTTCTCATAGAACAATGTTTAATAACAATTAAATACATAATTTGCATTTAAATTTCGTGGAATAATACAAAAGGTTCTTTATAAAAAGGCTACACTTCCCAAGGTCGATTAACGTTAATATAAACATTACATATCTTAAGGGAATACAAAAGATTTACAAAAAAAAGTACATATAAGTAATTCATCTAGCATGCATCAAGCTAATCTAAGTTTTGGCTTTTCCCTTGCCTTTGTCTTGTTTAGAACATTCTGGCTTAGCTAAAATATGTCATGATATAGTAAGAATGAGCAACTAAATGGCTTAACAAGTTTAAGAACAAATAGCATAAGTTATATCATGATGGAAAGAGAAATTAACATCAGGATTTTCAACAATAGATAACAATTGTGAAAGGAATTAAGAATCAATTTTTCAATATAAGAATGGATTGACTCTTTACTGCTGAGTGGTCTTTAAGGACCGTGAACTAGTATTAAGGTAGAATAGACATATAAATCTGACACCTCGAAAAAATATGGTACGCGAGGGGATCAACCTCTTGTATCCTATGTATATGCATAACATTCAGATATCTTGCACAAATTCGATTTTTTGACAGATAAAAATCCCCCTTATTTAGGGTTGTTCATTCTCAGTTTTACTATAAGAATTCGCACCAACCAATGGTTTGGATAAGTTTTTAAAATATTTAATGTGATGAATTTAACATGCATTGTCTAGCTGAAACAATTAGCTTAGACATTCTTAAACGGTTCTTGAATTAATGAACTATAACACTTGTAAATGCACTATGTGCGAATACAATGACAATAATGATGTGGAATAATTCTAAAGAATTAAACCACTTAAAGCTCTGGTAAGTAAATACAAGTGTAGAGACTTGCTCAACAATAATTGAATTGCTCAATATAAAATTTGACTAAGGATAAAGAAAACTTGTAACAATAAATACAAGTTAGGGTTAAGGAAACTTGCCTCGTGTGTAGATTACTGCTAATCAATTCAATTTAATTCTCTCTGAATAGACCGAACAATTAATCAGTTTGATTTTAAATTAATATCATATACACATTCATACGATAACCTTTATAACTCTTACATCTCTAACACCTAACCACGTAATTACAATAATTAGGATATATTAACACTTGGAAAATATTATCACTTGATAATATTTCAATTACATAAAATCTGTATTAATTCTTTAATATAGTTCAAATTCTTATACAATATTATTAACAAGTTAATAATATTTTATTAGACTTATAATATTATTAATCATTTAATAATATTTAACCTTCTAATGTTATTAATCATCTAATAATATTTTATTAATCTTCTAATATTATTAATCATTTAATAATATTTTATTAATCTTATAATATTATTAATCATTTAATAGTATTTTATTCATTATCTACTATTATTAATCATTGAATAATATTTTATTCATTATCTAATATTATTAATTATTGAATAATATTTTATTCATTATCTAATATTATTAATTATTTAATAATATTTTATTTATTTTCTAATATTAGTAATCATTTAATAATATTTTATTCATTATCTATTATTATTAATTATTTAATAATATTTTATTTATTATCTAATATTATTAATCATTTAATAATACTTTATTCCTTATCTAATATTATTAATTATTTAATAATATTTTATTAATTATCTAATATTATTAATTATTTAATAATATTAAATACATTAACTAATATTATTAATCAATTAATAATATTTTATTCATTATCTAATATTATTAATCATTTAATAATATTTTATTCACTTTATAATATTATTAATCCTTTAATAA
Organism: Hedera helix; assembly: GCA_947179155.2. Taxonomy (NCBI): domain Eukaryota; kingdom Viridiplantae; phylum Streptophyta; class Magnoliopsida; order Apiales; family Araliaceae; genus Hedera; species Hedera helix. The sequence continues at coordinate 18,893,437 of OX359271.1, forward strand.
TATTTTAATCATTTTATTAATTTATTTATATGATTAATTCTTAAATAATATTTATCCTTTTTTACCTATTAAGTTAACTTTCATAATATTTAAATTACTTTTATTGGATCCAAACATAATAAAATAATTTACAAAACATTTTTTATTTTCTGACTCGAGCCGACTCGGCCAAAATCGACCCGACCAGGAATTAATTTTTCAAACTGTCTGGTTCACCGTTGCGGCGGTGACTTGTAAAAAGTTTCACCACTGCGGCGGTGGGATTTACCGCTGCTGTGGTGGCTAAATTTTTAATTACATGGTGTTTTACCGCTGCGGCGGTAGCTGTGTTTTTTCAAAACCTTAATTTTCCAACTTTGATTTCTTTGGTTCAAACTAGCATAAAATGCAATCTACATGTCTAAAATACACCAAATCAGTTTTATTATCATTCTAACTTGTTGTTTTTCAACATTTCATGATTCGATCTCGTTTTCGAAAACTTTTTTGACATAATATTCTAGATCGATCACTATAGGGTTGTAAAATGACATTGTTTGCGGTAAAAGCCATAACTTCTTTGTTTTTTCATATTTTTGAAAGATTTAAGTTGGGTTATCTTTTTAACTCATAAATATAACTTTCTAATCATAGAAATTCATTTTTCAACTTATACATTTCAAACTACAATATTAACTAGCATATGGTCAACTAGGGTTTTACCGGTAAAGTTCAATATAGAAATTTCTTTCATTTTTATGCATACCACACATACCAAAACATGATTTAAACATATCCAACCATGAATATACATATATAACATAGTTTAAGACTTCTAGACCATCAAAACAACTTTTGATCTGTTACAAATATATTTTAACCATTTAAAACACATATAGACTATAAAAACGAACTTAGAAAGGGTTTAGAGCACTTTTTAACCTTAAGGATTTGTGTGCTCTTCTTCTTCTCCTTCCAAAATATGTTGTGAAGCTTTGTGACATTCACCAAGTGTGACACCCCCAAATCTGGGCCCACACAGCCCAAACTTGAGTTGTCAAAAGACTACAACAAAATTATTACAACGCTTAACAATACAGTGTATAATAATACACAACTAAGTCTTCACTATTATTACCACACTATTTCTTACATGGAAATAAATGACACATCTTATGAGTAAGAGAGAAACAACATTATTTTTGAGAATCAAAGAATGATAATCACTTACCGTAGTAAGTTTGAATAGTGAAAGATGAAAAAGAAGGAATCCCATACCTTAACATGTGACTGGATATTGATTTAAATGAGGTTGATTAACTTGAGCAGTACTCGTATACGTATAGATATTCACAAATACTCAAGATGACTTAAGCACACTTAGAGAGAACTTATACAAAGAAGTATTTAGAGAGTGAAACAAAGAATGAGCAAGAAAGTTTATGAAAAATCCTTAAGTTAAGGCCTCTATTTATAGCCAAAAATCTTCTTATAACCAAGATTTTCTAATTTAATCCAAACTGTTCATTTCAAGATAACGTTTAATCCATGCCATTCATTTCATCTTTTAAGATTTTTTTAATCTAAACCATTCATTTAAAGATCATCTTTAATCTACACCATCCATTTTCAAATTCTATATTATCTTTAATCTATACCATTCATTTCATCTTTTAAGATTTCCTTAATCTAAACCATTCATTTAAATATCATCTTCAATCTGCATCGTTCATTTGAAATTCTATAATTATTACATTATCTTTAATATATACCATTCATTTTATCTTTATATCACCAAACTTTATATCATTTATTATAATAAAAACAAATAAATTTATCAATTCAATTATTCAACAATAATTCACATTTATTCATTATTATGACTAATTGTTATAAATACAGTGTAGTTGGCTCTCTGAGTTAGATATCAAGTCAATTAATAGTGAAATACAACCGTTTAATTAACATCATAATAGAGATAACAATAATGTAGAAAGTATGTAAAAGAAAGAATACGTTACTGTGTAATGACAATTATTGATTCAATAATGTGAATTACTGTGCATATGCTACTGTGACCATTATCAATTTAATAATATGAATTATTGTGCATGTGACAATAAAGTCAAATATTGTACAATAACCACTTTATCAGTTCAATAATACGAAACACTATGCAATGTCGTGTGTTACTGTGCAATATCATGTGCTACTGTGTAATACCGTATATTACTATTCTTTTACCACCGAATATTTTAACAATTAAAAGTGATAGTACCATTGACCATTTAAAAATTGTTTATGTCGTTTTCTATATCCGACAATTATTCGTTATGAGGTCCACCAATGATTGGTTCATACGGCGCCGTCGTACGAATATTCCCCTACAAAACGAATATTCCCCAACCAAACAAATATTGTCCGACATAGTATAATTTACACATAACATCCTTAATTTTTAACTTTATCAATTTAACCACTTACTGTTTCAGGAAAAATATATATGAAGAAGAATTAAATTTTATATTTCATAAAATTCGTGGTCTTACAACCTCATCTCCTTATGAAATTTTGTCCTCGAAATTGACGTACTTGGCATATCGAAGAGATAAGGATACTTATATTTCATCTCAGATTCTAGCTCCCAGGTCATTTGCTCAGTATCTTGGTTTCTCCATAAAACCTTAACTTGAGGTATAACCTTTGAGCATAGGATTTGATCCTTCTTATCTAGGATCTTAACAGGTATCTCCTCGTACGTTAAATCCTTTACTATAACGTCTGGTTCTAACTCAATAACGTGGTTTGGGTCCTTCACATATTTACGTAACATAGATATGTGAAAAACGTTATGGATGCGAGACATGGTTGGTGGTAGGGCTAGTCTGTAGGTTACGGTTCCTACTAGATCGAGGATTTCAAATGGGCCAATAAATCAAAGGTTGAGCTTTCCTCTCTTTCTGAATCTCGTAACTCATTTCCATAGGGAAACACGTAAAAATACATGATCTCCGACGTTGAAACTTTCGTCTCTCCGATGAAGATCAGCATAACGCTTTTGTCGTTCTTGTGCGGTCTGTATTCGTTATCGGATCATTTGGATCTTTTCAGTCGTGAAGCGTACCAACTCGGGTCTCAACAGTTTTGCTTCTCCTACCTCATTCCAACATACTGGAGAGCGACACTTGCGTCCATATAAAGCCTCGAATGGAGCCATGCCTATACTTGTTGGGTAACTGTTATTGTAGGAAAATTCCACCAATGACAAGTACTTATCCCAACTTCCTTTGAAGTCTAGTATGCAAAGTCTCAAAAGATCTTCGAGGGTCTGGATCGTCCTTTTCGGTTATCCGTCCGTTTGAGGATGGTATGCAGAACTAAAACGTAGTTCAGTGCCCATAGCTTTTTGTAGACTGATCCAAAAGAGTGAAGTGAATCTAGGACCTCGATCAGAAACTATGGAAACTAGCATGCCATGCAATTTCACAATCTCATTTATGTACATACTGGAAAGACGTTCAAGTGAAAAGTTTTTTCATATAGGCAAGAAATGAGCTGATTTGGTTAATCTATCTACGATGACCCAAATTGCATCTAAGCCTTGAGAAACCTTGGGAAGACCTGTCACGAAGTCCATATTAATGTGTTCCCACTTCCATTCGAGAACCTCAAGTGGTTGCAATGGACCCTTAGGCACCTGATGCTCTGCCTTGATACGTTGACAAGTTAGGCACTTTGAGATAAACTCTGCAATCTCCCTTTTCATATTGTTCCACCAAAATGTATCTCGAAGATCACGATACATCTTGGTACCTCCTGGGTGGATTGCAAACGGTGTGTTGTGTACCTCCATCATGATTTTATGCTTCAATTCAGGATCGTTAGGAACACAGAGTCGAGAGTTAACTCGAAGTACTCATTTCTCGTCGATTCTTGCCTCAGGAATAGCACATTCATGTACTTTCTTCATCATATTCATCAGTTCCGAATCAGTAGCTTGAGCAGCTTTAATTTTATCGATTAAAGCTGGTTCTACTCGTACGTGCGCAATCTTCAAGTGGGTCATTGGTGTTTTTAGCTCTATCTCCATCTTTTGCAAGTCGTACAAAATATGCTTTTGTGTTGTCAGCAGTGCACTTGTACTCACATAAGATCTTCTGCTCAAAGTGTCAGCTACAACGTTCGCCTTTCCCGGGTGATACTGGATTGTGTGGTCGTAATCCTTCAATAGCTCAAGCCAACATCGTTGTCGCATGTTGAGTTCCTTCTGGGTGAAGAAATACTTGAGACTTTTATGATCCGTATAGATATCCACTTTCTCTCCGTACAAGTAGTGTCTCCAGATCTTCAACGCGAAAACGACCGCTGTCAACTCTAGATCATAAGTAGGGTAATTTTTCTCATAATCTTTGAGTTGTCGAGATGCATAGGCTATCACCTTTCCATGTTACATAAGAACACAACCTATACCTTTGCCTGAAGCATCGATGTAGATGACAAATTCTCCCGATCCCGATGGTATGGTCAGAACAGGAGCTGAAACAAGTCTCCTCTTGAGTTCTTGGAAACTCTTCTCGCATTCCTCGTTCCATATGAATTTGGTGCTTTTCCGAGTAAGCTGAGTTAATGGAGTGGCAATTCGAGAAAATCCTTCTACGAATCTCCGATAATAACCAGTTAGACCCAGAAAGCTTCGGACTTTCGTTACTATCTTGGGTTGTTCCCAATTTAGTATTGCTTCAATTTTCGCAGGGTCAACCGATATTCCTTGTTTTGAAATTACATGCCCAAGGAATGTGACTTCCTCAAGCCAGAACTCACATTTCTTCAACTTGGCATATAGTTTGTTCTCGCGAAGCTTTTGGAGTATCAATATCAGGTGTTGTTCGTGATCCTCACTACCCTTGGAGTATATGAGGATGTCATCAATAAAGACAACCACAAAATGATCCAAATATTCTTTGAATATTCGGTTCATCATGTCCATGAAAGCTGCAGGAGCATTGGTTAGTCCAAAAGGCATGACTAAGAACTCATTATGCCCATAATGAGTTCTAAAAGCAGTCTTTGGAATGTCCTCAGCTTTAACCTTTAACTGATGATAATCAGAACGAAGATTAATCTTTGAGAAATGTTGAGCACCTTGTAATTGATCAAACATGTCATCGATCCGAGGTAACGGGTACCTGTTTTTTATGGTGAAATGGTTCAATTCTCGGTAGTCAATGCACAATCTCATACTCCCGTCTTTCTTCTTCACAAATAGAATGGGAGCACCCCAAGGTGATGCACTCGGACGAATGAAACCGGTATCCAATAATTCATGTAGTTGGACTTTTAACTCTTGAAGTTCAATGGAAGCCATTCGGTATGAAGCTTTGGAAATGGGCTTGGTACCGGGTTCAAGATTAATACAAAATTCAATTTCGCAGTTTAGGGGGGTAAGCCAGGAAGTTCCTCAGGAAAAACGTCAGGAAACTCATTAACAATGGGAATATCATTCAAGTTTGATGTGTTTTTGTTCAAATCAGTGACATGAGCTAAAAAGACTTGAAATCCGTTTTTCAATAAACGAATGACTTTATGGCTAGAAATAATAGTTATAGATTTTAATGGTTTAGTTGCTTAAATTTGCATGACAGGTTGATTAGGAATATGAAAACTAATAATCTTATGAAAACAATCAATTTTAGCATTATGGGTAGTCAACCAATCAATTCCTAAAATCACATCAAATTCATGTATCTCCAAAGAAATAAGGTCAATAGGTAATGTGAGATTGTTGATTTGAACTAGGCAAGATTTATAGATAGTAGATGTGATAGATATTTCTCCCAATGGGGTTTCAACTGATAAGTCAAAATCTAAGTTTTTCGAAGTCAAAATTAAACGTTGAGCACATACAGGTGAGATAAAGAATGGGTAGAGCAAGTATCTAACATGACATAAACTTCACAGGAATTTATAAATAGCTTACCGGTTATCACCTCATTTGGTTTCTTGACTGTTATCGTCAAATCGAATCCCGAATACTTCATCCGGATCTTCATGTATTTCAACCATGAGAATACCACTGAATAATTTTCTAGCAAACTATTTCTCTGGTTCATCGACTTCATCAGTAGTAACGTACCAATGATTTCCATTAAAATAGTATTTTCGATAGACTGCAGTTTCCACGATTGTGACTAACTTAACCTGAATTCCTCTAAATTGTAACTCCCAAAAGTATAGAAACATCATTTTTAAATAATCTTGAAAATCTTAGCTAGAACACCATAAATCCCAAAGACTGATATGAAAAGTTCATATATTCTGATCCTTTGTTATAGAGTATAACTAGGTGATATGACTCTCCCAATTAGTGAGCAGATTAAAGGAAATAATTTCCGCAAGTTCATTACATCCTTTAATTACTTCTAATAATGGATCTGGAACAACTGTAGTAGAGCTTTCACCTTCATCCTTCCTAGATAGAACACTAATAAATTTTGCCTTAGGAAAAGGATTCAACTCTGAGTTTGTAGAAGAATTGTTTGTGACCTCCATAGTTAACTTCCTGATTTCCAGATGCCATTCTTAACTGTGGTTACAAAATAAATGTTAGTTTAAACAAACTGACTCATCACTTCATGTTCCTATATTCAAATCGACTTGTTAGATAACAAAATCTGATTTAGGTGGGACACACTAATAACTGATTCTATTCGTCTCTCCCCTCCTAGTTCTAACCCCAGATCTCCATTAAAGACCATATCCCTAAGCTCTGATACCAACTGTGACACTCCCAAATCTAGGCCCACACAGCCCAAACTTGAGTTGTCAAAAGACTACAACAAAATTATTACAACGCTTAACAATACAGTGTATAATAATACACAACTAAGTCTTCACTATTATTACCACACTATTTAATACATGGAAGTAAATGACACAACTTATGAATAAGAGAGAAACGATATTATTTTCGAGAATCAAAGAATGATAATCCCTTACTGTAGTAAATTTGAATAGTGGAAGATGAAAAAGATGGAATCCCTTACCTTAACACGTGACTGGATATTGATTCAAATGAGGTTGATTAACTTGAACAGTACTCGTACACTTATAGATCTTCACAAATACTCAAGATGACTTAAGCATACTTAGAGAGAACTTACACAAAGAAGTATTTAGAGAGTGAAAGAAAGAATGTGCAAGAAAGTTTATGAAAAATCCTTAAGTTAAGACCTCTATTTATAGCCAAAAATCTTCTCATAACCAAGATTTCCTAATTTAATCTAAACTATTATTTTCAAGATAATGTTTAATCCATACCATTCATTTCATCTTTTAAGATTTCTTTAATCTAAACCATTCATTTAAAGATCATCTTTAATCTACACCATCCATTTTCAAATTCTATATTATCTTTAATCTATACCATTCATTTCATCTTTTAAGATTTCCTTAATCTAAACCATTCATTTAAATATCATCTTCAATCCGCACCGTTCATTTGAAATTATATAATTATTACATTATCTTTAATATATACCATTCATTTCATCTTTACATCACCTAGCTTTATATCATTTATTATAATAAAAACAAATAACTTTATCAATTCAATTATTCAATAATAGTTCACACTTATTCATTATTATGATTAATTGTTATAAATACAGTGTAGTTGGCTCTCTGAGTTAGATATCAAGTCAATTAATAATGAAATACAAATGTTTAATTAACATCATAATAGAGATAACAATAATGCATAAAGTATGTAAAAGAAAGAATACGTTACTGTGTAATGACAATTATTGATTCAATAATGTGAATTACTGTGCATATGCTACTGTGACAATTATCAGTTTAATAATATGAATTATTGTACATGTGACAATAAAGTCAAATATTGTACGATAACCACTTTATCAGTTCAACAATACGAAATACTGTGCAATGCCGTGTGCTACTGTGCAATACCGTGTGCTACTATGCAATACCGTGTGTTACTTGTAATACCGTATATTACTATTCTTTTACCGCCGGATATTTTAACAATTAAAAGTGATAGTACCATTGACCATTTAAAAATTGTTTATATCATTTTCAATATCCGACAATTATTTGTTGTGGGGTCCACCAGTGATTGGTTCGTACGGCGCCGTCGTATGAATATTCCCCGACAGAGTGAATATTCCCCGACCAAACGAATATTGTCCGACATAGTGTAATTTACACATAACATCCTTAACTTTTAACTTTATCAATTTAACCACTTACTGTTTCAGGAAAAATATATGTGAAGAAAAATTAAATTTTGTATTTCATAAAATTCGGGGTCTTACACCAAGCTCCTTCTCTAGCTATTTTCTTCAACTCACAAGTGTATGCTTTAGCTTTTCTTTCTATTTTCTCTCTAGCAAATGAAGCAAACTCTCTAATACTTACTCAAGACTCTTATTTATAGCCAAGAGTTATCATCCAAAATGTAGACATACATATTCTATATGTATACAAATCTATTAGCTCATCTTATTCTTTATCTTCAACTTAGCTAAATTTTAGAGATTTTCTTACATGAAGGATTTGAGTTGGTAGCTTGGCTCAACAACTCTTGTACTATTGGACTCAAAACCAAGCAACACAAAATTTGAAATCCACCCCAAGTGGGCCCCCCCTTGTGACTAGCCAAATGGCCATTTTCCTACCAATTTGGATTTACTTTTATTACTTATATATATATATATATATAACCATCGACCAATATTTGACTTTCTATTGGGCTTCACATTGGACTTAGAAATTAAATATGTTGGGCTCATTCGTTAAATATTTGACTTTTTATTGGGCTAACATTAAATAACTTATGTCACATTTAATTAAATCAAGCATTAGGCTTGTTTAATTAATTACATGAACTAAGGTTTAATTAATTACATGGACTACTATGTAAATTAATTTGACCTAGTTTAATACCTCATTTGGATTTAAAATATAATCTAATTAGACTTGCTTTAATTAATTATAACACCTTGCTTTATTGCTTTAAATAAATATACACATACACAAGTATATTCATTCAATTATCCAATGCACAATTGATTAGTACAAAATTTTTAATTCATTGCTAATTATTTAATAAATATAATTACAATGTCTAGTAGAATTCGTGGTCATTATAATATTTCTGATAATGACTTTACTATATAAGTAATAGGACTGGTGGTTCTAGACAGATCATAGAGAGTATGTTTAATCTCCATGGATGTTGTTTCAATAGCAATTACTTCATAAACATATCAGTACTGGTCAAAATGAGGAGAAAATTGTTGAGTGGTAAGATACCTTCTCTTAATTTCTTATGGATCATTCATCCATTTTTTATCATTCTGTTCAATGAAGAGAATTGTTTCTTCATAAGTGCTATTAACAATATATTTTTCTGGTGTTAACAAAACGTCCTTTGCTGTTTGGCTAGAAGAAGCCTCAGGAGTACTGCTTTGAGTATTTAAACTCGGGAATTCTGTATAGTACTGATTTTTGCCTCGGCCTCGGCCACGTCCTCTGTTATTCATTAACCCTGCATTTAAAATCTGGTAAAGAATTTTGTTCTCCTTTAATATATTCAATATTAAAGTCAAATATTGATAAAATACTTTGCCAATAAGCAAAAAATTGCTTAGAAGTAAGATTCTGAATATCTTTCACAAAGATCTGTTTTGCTGCAGAATAATCAACGCGAATGAGAAAATGCTAATTTAAAAGATCATCTTGAAATTTTAAAACACATTTAACAATAGCTAAACATTCCTGTCTGATAGTAGGATAGTTTAAAACTGGTCCTTTCCCAAGTTCCTGATGTGAATCTCACAAGTCCTTCCTTTTTTATATTAGGATTCCATTGTTTAAGAATTCCCCCATAACCTTGATTAGAAGCATTAATTTCATCAATTTTTCTTCCATTCAGGGTTTGGCAAGGATAAACAATGTAATTGTTTGACTTTTGATTTTATTAATTTTACAGCTTGTGTATGCTGGTCATTCCAAGGTAAATGATTCGTTTGTAATCTGGTAAATAATATAGTAGTATCTTTAGACAATTAGGGATAAAAGTCTCGGATGTAATTAAGATTTCTTAAAAATCTTTGTAATTGAGTTTTGTCTTTTATTTCATCTGAAAATTTAGAAGCAAACTCAATACTTCTATTTATAGGAATAATAATTCCATTATTAATGGTGTGTCCAAGAAATCTTACAGTAGTCTGGAAAAGTTTCATTTTTGGTGCAGAAATAACTAATCCATTTATGATAACAACATTCTTAAATATATTTAGGTGTTTAAAATGCTGATCTATTAAGGATGAAAAAAATAAGAACATCATCAATATAACAAATAGTAAATGCAGAATATGGATTAAATATATCATTCATAATATGCTGAAATTCAGAAAGGTCATTTTTGACTCCAAAAGGTAACACATTCCATTCATAATGTCCAAATGGTACAGTAACAGCTGTTTTATATCTATCTTGTTCAGCAATTTGAATATGCCAAAATTTTGATTTAAGATCAGATTTAGAAAAGACTATAGCATCATGTAATCTATCTAAAAGATCTTTTTTGTTTGAAATAGGATATTTGATCCATTTTAAGACATTATTAAGAGGTTTATAATTAATAACTAATATAGGCATATCTCTTTCAATTTTTGCATTTTTATTAACATAAAATGATGTACAACTCCATGGAGAGTGACTAGGTCAGATAAGCTGTTTTTGTAATAACATTTCAATTTCTGTTTTGCATAGTTCTAGATATGTTTTTTTTTTCATCTTACTAGGTCTAGCCTTTGTAAGAATGTTTTTCTCATTAAATTCAAGAATTTAAATAAGGAAAATAACATGTTTCTTCCTTTCCCAAAAAACATTAGTCGCGTAGTACCACAAATTTCTATTTGAAATTCTTGAGGAATTATCTTGATTTTATTTTGTAATAAAGGCTGGTGAATTTTTTGTACAGTAGTAAGAAATTGAATTTTTTTTTGGATAAAATTTATCTGTTTTTATTTAGAGTAAACTAAATCTTTTAATTGATCTAATTCTTTAGTATAAGGTCTAGTTATGAATTCAAATATAATTTGTCTGTTGTTTATAGTTGTATGAATGCCTAAAGCATCAATTTTTGTAATAGGCATTAATAAACATAAGAAAGAGGTTCCTAAAATTATATTTTGAGACCTATTTTTAATTAAGACAAAAGATGTCGGTAGACATATCCCTTGATTACAGATAAAAACTTATGGTATTTTATAATTAATTATCATGGAATTTTCACTTGCGCTAATTAATGATTGGGTAGTTTTCTGAAAATATTTAGTAGGAATAAGTCCTTCTTGTATGCAGTTCATATAAGCTCCACTGTCAACTAAGGCTATAACATCTCTTATTATAAAATCTGGTTTAATAATAAAAGTTATTCTGATATACTATTTTTAAAATGTTACTTGATTTAATAACGTTAAATATTGGTCATCATTTATTTTTGAAGATTCAGCCTCTTTAGGAATTATTTTTTATTTAATATTATTTAAATCTTGAAAGATGATTTGATCTGTTATCTGTAATTATTTTATTTCATTCTTTAAAATATTTATTTTCATTTTTAAGTCTTGAATAGATACAAGTTTTTCTTTAATGGGACTAATTCTCATACGATTTAAGACTTCCCTTATACTATACTTTTCTGTGAAAATAGTTTCTATTTTTTGAATATGATTTTGATGACAAATTTCTAAAAATTTCATTTTCATTTTCGAGTTTTTGATTTGATTAGCAAGATGAAGCATAGTTTTTTGTTCATCAGTTAAGACATTAATATTTGGTTTTTCTAAGTTAAGACCATTCATTTCAATAATTGCTTTCCAATAGTTAGCTTCTGATTTACATCCTCCTTGGCAAATTTCTTCATTTTTCTGAATAACTAGATTCTGATTTCGATTCTGATTCTGATTGTATGATTCTGATTCCAATTCTGATTGTATGATAAGATACATACAACAAGATATAATGTGCAATGCAATAAATTGGTTAGAGAGCTGGATGAAACTACAAATCAGACTTGGATAGAGAGTTGGATGAAACTATAAATTAGACTGACATACAACATCCTGGATAACTAGAGCAGAATTGTGGCATTGGAGTGTGACTAAATACAACATCCTGAATACCAAAACAGCGGTGTATATCATTGCAACAACCTGATTAGCAAAGCTAGATTAAGAAGTCAAAATACTGTTATGCAGCAAGCTGGAAAACAAGACTGGATTAAGATAAACAAAGAAATGTCATGCGGCGGGTTGAATAACCAAATTGTATATACTGCAGAATTCAATTGACTGAATAAAAATCAGATTTAGTAATATTTTATCCATTTATAATATTATTAATCATTTAATAATAACTTATTCATTTTTTAATATTATTAATTATTTAATAATATTTTATTCATTTTCTAATATTATTAATCATTTAATAATATTTTATTCCTTTTCTAATATTATTAATTATTTAATAATATTTTATTAAGTTTCTAATATTATTAATTATTTAATAATACTTTATTAGGTTTGTAATATTATTAATTATTTAATAATATTTTATTTATTTTCTAATATTATTAACTATTTAATAATATTTTATTAAGCTTATAATATTATTAATCATTTATTAATATTTTATTAATTTTTTAATATTATTATTCATTTAATAATATTTTATCCATTTACTAATATTATTATTTATCTAATAATATTTTAATTATTTAAATTTAGTCTAACAATAATATTATTTATTTATATATTTTTGACAAATTTTGTACTACAAAGATTCGGCCCAACACCTACGGCCCAACTCGACTCGGTTAAAAAATTATTTTTTAAAAAATTCGGAACAAGGCCCCGCCCTTTTTATACTACAAAACAGGGCCCCAACCTTGGTCCTGTAGAATCAAACTTTTCATTTTTTCAAAATTTTTAACTTTGACACTTTTGATTCAATCTTCAATAAAATGGAATATACACATCCAAATGACTCCAAACTTGATTTGTTAGTTCAATAACTTCTTGTTCTTCAATATCTCATGGATCGAACGTATTTTGGAAAGTGTTTTTGACATAAAAATCATGAGCGATTGACTAGGGTTTTTAAAATGACACCTTTTAGTAAAAATCACACAACTTCTCCATTTTAACTTAGATTTTGACGATTCAAGTCTCATCACGACCGATACTCATAAATCTACCAGTTAAGGCATAAAAATCACATAATCAACTTTCATGATGCAAAATACATTTCATTACACTAGACATCAAGCTAGGGTTTCAAAACCAAACATGTTCTTATAAACTTTTATTTCATCATTTCACCTACCAAATACATAGGCACATATATTATGCAACTTTAACCATAGATCTTCATCAATGTTATAGATCTATCCACATAGAGTTTAAAAATGAGTTTTGAACCATTAAAAATACTTTTGACCATAGAAATACATTTTGATCATCAAAATCACATCAAGCTTATATATACATATAGATCTACAAGATCTCTATAAAAACTCCATCCTTATACCTTCGAGCTTACCATAGCTCCGTCACATAAATATTTCTTCCACAACCAAATATGGTAATACACAACAAATTAAAAAGACAAAGCTAAGGTTCAAAGAAACTTTAAAACCTATGAGTGCTTGAACTTCTTTTAGACAAAAAGTTAGGGTTTCTTCTTTCTACTCCACCTAAAATAGTTATCCTCTATGGTGGCTTAGCTATGACGACCCCAAATCAGGGTTTCATAACCTCGGGCTTTGTAACGCACCCTAAATCCCAACTTTCTTTATTCATTTCCAATTGCATCTAGATAACATAACCATTAATTTTTAAATCATATTATATAATCATAAAACATATTAACGGCGATTTCGTGCGTTAATACATAACCTTTAACCTTTATAAATTAAAATTTGACCACAATGCAGTCTATAAATCTGTTTATTTATTTTACATTCCTTACTTGTCTCAGGATCATAACGTTCACTTTCTATACATTAGAATTTAGGTCAAACATTTATAAATTGTGACCTAGTCTATTATAATTATCAAAATCATATATAATTTACGACTTAACTTAACATAACCTGTGAATACATTTTCATCATTAAACTATACATATATAACTCTTGCTTGCTTACGCCTGTTCCATCCTTGTTCCTGTTTACATACATCTGTACCATACGTACGAGTTTATTACATATAAAACCTGACTACTAATAATACCTTTATTTTATCTTATTACAAAATTTCTCAAAATAAATTACATTCACTGCTATCGCTATGGATTTACAAACCACTCATTCATTCCTATCACCTTCAAGGTTTAATATTTATCTGCTTTACAGGAACATTACACAGATACACTTAAAAAATTTCCTTCATTTTTATCTATGCATTTATCACTCTTTACCTTTAGCTTAATTAAAACTTTCGGCCTTCTCGTACTCTACCTAAAAAGGTTAGTTCATAGCAATAGTGAGCACAAAGGCTCAGCAAGTGAATCAGATAACATCTTTCATGCTTATAATTTATATTTATGCGTCATGCATTCCTTACTTTACCATGCTATGCTTAAATGTCACATATTTCATTTAGTAGTTAAATCACATAGTTGCACGTAAGGCACATTCCACATCTTTTACTATCATATAGTTCACATAAAACAATCATTATATTTTAGTCTGAAAAACTTGCTTGATCTTCATTTATTTACTTAACCTTTACGCTTCTCATTCATTCTTTTCTATCATTCATCGCATCGGGTTTGCTAATCCGAACTTTATCTGCCAACATTGCACCTTTATAATATTATATGATCATAAGACTTAATATAACTTATCAAACTTTATCCATAATCGCTTAACCATTTATCTCTATTTATTTCACTTTTGATGTATTATACCTTATTTAGGTTAATAATACATCTAACTTGTCTCTGACCTAGCACACAAGCATCAAAATGCTTTTATATAGCTGTAAGTATATTATACTATACCATTTTCGGTTTCATTACCTTAGTATCCTTTATTCTCATTTACCTCTACTGGTAATATCTTACCCTGCTTGGGTCCTACATAACCATAATATTGGTTCATGCATTGGTTACACACATGTGTATACTAAACCTTGCCATATAAACTATCTTTACACAACTTTAACACGTAACACATTGATCCTTTATACTTTAATCTTTACCAAATTGATCATTTTTATCAATTTGTGGCTTATCATACATGTCTCTATCATTATGTATCAAAATATTTCATTTCAGACTTAAAATAAAAATTTCTTGGCTGGAACAGTACATCTCGCCCTGGCGAGATGTTTAGCCTGGAAGATCTCGCTGGCC
Organism: Hedera helix; assembly: GCA_947179155.2. Taxonomy (NCBI): domain Eukaryota; kingdom Viridiplantae; phylum Streptophyta; class Magnoliopsida; order Apiales; family Araliaceae; genus Hedera; species Hedera helix. The sequence goes on from OX359271.1 coordinate 18,908,866, forward strand.
ACGAGATCTTCTTTGCTAGGCTGTGCCTCGGCACCCCTTGATTTTGCCCCACCCAACTTCTTCAGCAGCACTGCGTTCCGGCGCAATTTCCAGTTCAAATAATTGTATCCTGGCGCAATACTAGTTTTTCTGAAAAAAATTTCTTTCAAAAATCCATGCTATTTTTGGCCCTTTTTTGTAAAACTTGATTCCAACATGTCACATAACACATATAACATATAATTTAGTTGCATGGGCCTTCAAAAAATTTAAAACTTTTCAAATGGTTTTATTTTTTCAAAATTTTCATTTTAGGCGTCGACAAACGTTTTAAAACGTTTAAAATCCACATTTGTCGCCATTGACACCAAATGACTTTCAAAATAACTCTAACACCTGTATTTATGTAAAACTTAGTTGTTTGGCCTTATTAAACAATTAATTATCCAAAATGGCCAAAAATCATACGTTGGTGGAATTTTGCCAACTTTTAAAACTTTGCTCTTTAACCTATACTTCAATTCTTGACTCCACACATCAAATACATTATCACATTCTCATTTAGCAACTTTATGAATTCACATAACTTCTATATGTATCTTCTAATGCACTTTTCAAATTATAGTTTAGTCTATACACAAATTATAGCTTAATATTGTAACTTTCTATCACAATTCGAACAATTAAATCATTTATGACTCTTTGATGCTGTCTAGCATAAAATCACACATGATTTCTCCATGATCAATGTCCTAGTCTAGGTTTTCATCAAATTTAGTAACATATAACACATAAACCTTCATGAATCATAGTTTAATATTACCTTTTTCTTAAACAAAGCATGTTTCTCTTCCATTTGTGCACTTAAGATGATCTCTAGCATAAAAATATACATGTACCATACGTATTTAACACCTCCAACTAAGGTTTTAATACTTCCCTCAACATATAACACATGATTATCCATTAAATCATGGTTTCTAACTTTGAATTTAGACTTGAATAGTACACCACCTTTGTTCTACCACTTTCAAGCCTAGGGTTTCATGATTTACAAACAATATAGCATGTAACTCACATAATCAACACATATAGCCAAAGATTCATGCATGACTATCCTTGTTCTTAAACTTAAATACATAAACACAAAATCTTAAAGCTTGAACATAGTTATACCTTCTTGGATGTCCAACTTCTTTACATAGGGAGTTTTCTCATGATGAGACCTTTCTTTTTTCTTCTTGCTCCATGTTCATCCAAGCTTCCTAGCTCTAAGAATCCAAGCTTTCTTGCCTAAGCTTTCATGGCTTCTCTATTCTCTCCCTTAGGCTAAAATTTCCAGCAAAGTTAAAAATGAAGAAGACTTGCTTGCTTGGTAAATTATATGAAAGTTAACTCAATTTGAGTTAACTTAGCTTAACCTTGGTTAAATCAATCCAATGACATTTTGGTCATTTCACACTTTAAGTCAAGGGCATTTTTGACATTTCATTACTTGGGACACATAGGTCATTACTCAATTTGTCAAGGGCACTTTGGACTTTGTCAATTTCAATTTAATTTCCATGTAAATTCCTTAAAAATCATTTATTGCTCATTTTTAATCCAATTCAAGTCCTTTTTTTTTTACCCAAATTTGTTTGGCTTGAATTTCATTCTAGAATCAAATACTCCACATTTGGCTTGTCCCGAAACACTTGTCACACTTCAAAATTTGAATTTCATTAATAACTTATAACAATTCACAATAAATTGTCTATTTGCATAATATTCATTCTTAATTACCTACGAACCATTTTCGGTTCCACATTCAATCAATTCAATTTTTTGACATCTCAATATAGTCGAATTGCTCACTTTTACATAAACCGCTTACTTGAGAAACGAACCTCGACCGGATTACCAAAATCCATCATCATTTATCCTGTTAAATTCATAATATTTTCATTATAACTTTTCGTCCTTTCCCTTATTCACTCAACACACATAATGTCAATTCTCAACATACATGAAATCTACGTTCCTTATACTCACATTTGAGAATATTACTTTCTTGTCTTTACACATCGTATCACGATTATCTTATTTCAATCATTCAATATTAATTCCTTAATAATTTCAAACGTTCCACTATCGTTAATCGTATCATTCCTTTAATCCTTAATAGACCGATTTGATCATTGTTGGGTCGCCGATCGGAACTTGTTTTTGTTCTGTTTTTATATTTTTATTTATTTATCGAGTTCCGACCTCGACGAGTTCGTTTGAATGAACAAAACGCGCAAGTATACGCGGTCAACAAGTAATATAATGAAAGTAGAGTATCTATCCCACGAGGAATTATGTAATAAAAATTGCCAAACACAAGCTTATAACCAATTCAATCCTATTTAAACGAATGAATAATTGTTTTGAAATAAAACTAATAAAAGTTAAACTAATACTAGCTACTGAAAACAATTAAATATAGGTGAATCTAAGTATGTAACTTCCCCCAATAGTTCATTTAAGTCTCCTAACTCTCTCTTTGGCCATTCGGTCACGACGAATTGTCAACCGAGAATTCTTTATAATAGATATGGCCAACTCTCGTTGCACCATACCCGAATCCACCCAAATCCGACCCAAGGGCAACAGAAACGGGAAGGAACACCCTAACTAGGCAACTCACTATATCTCTATGAGAGTCAACACTAAAAAGGATTTGAAGAACATATTCTCTCTTGGCTACACGAGGCGAGCTGGTATATCTCTATCCTAACTCACGAATCATAATCCCAACGCCTGGTGGAATCACGAACACGTGTCATTGTATCTAGGTCTAAACTGGTACTCCCTTTTTCAGTTCCTCATGAGTTACCACACTAATAACTAGGTCAGACAAATACGCGTTAGGCGCAAAATATGAAAACACATCCACATGGCCGTAGCCGATGAATGGTCAACCGAGAACACTCTATGGTACTATGGTACTAACAAGCCTCTCTCGAGCGTCATGTAGCGACATCCTACCCAAATCCGACACAAGGTAACAGAAACAGGAAAGAATGCCCAAGTTAAGAATAACAAGGGTTGAAGGTCAGGTTCTCAAAGGGTGCACATGGTGGATCGGTATATGTCTATCCTTTCCACGAATCATAATCCCAACGACATGTGGAATCACAAACATGTATAACATACTTGGGTCAAACACTATACTCTCTCTCTCAGTTCCGTATAGGCTACTAAGTAAATGCACGACCTAGAAATTAACCACAAGCACAAATACAACAATCAATCCATATGGTGCCAACCAAAGAGAAAGAAATCAACTAGAACAACCTATTGGATTCCATCACAATACTTAGATTCAATGCTTAGTTCATACTAAACAAGTAATACAACATCCACACATACATAGCAAATGAGTATAACTAGATTCAATATGAATAAAACATGTACAACTTTTGCAAGTTCCAAAAATCAACATTCAAATGAATACATGAAATAGAGAGGCAAGGAAGTGAAAGAGAATGAAGTATGAACAAACTCCCTAAATCATGGAATCAAGTTGATGTAGGAGCTCCATGGAATCACCAAAATGGCCTCCCAAAGTCGCCCAAGCCGCCTTCTCTCGGAAGAAACTGATTATATTATGTTTTTATGGCACAAAAATCGACTTTTATAGTGAACTGTCCGCGGCTTGACTGGCGTACGGTGCAGCTGCACTTCTCTCTAGTACAAAATGGGCGCAGCTGCGTAAAATCGAGGTCTGACTGGCGTACGGCGCAGCTGCACCTCTCCTTAGTACAAAATGGGCGCAGCTGCGCCATTTTGCAGAAAACTGACATTTGGCAGCTTCAGGGCCCTTTTGTATTTTAGGCGTAATTTCTTCATACGAACTCCGATAAAGGTAATTTAAGATGTTATGGAAAGGAAATTCGTATAGCTAGAACTTTCATGTTTCACCAAATTGCAGATTCAAAACGGATCCATGTCAAAAGTTGGCCTCAATAGGCTGCTACTGTATTTCTTCGTATTTTTTGTATAACTTTTGTGTCCGACCTCCGATTGCGTTGATTCAAGATGTTTTGGAAAGCTGAGGAGAAGTTATACAACTTTCATGTTTTACACAATTGGAGATTCGGAATGGACCAAGGTCGAAAGTTGGCCGTTATGTAAACGGCACGCCGAAAACGCGAACCGGGCAAATCCAAGTCACGAACAAGCAAACCCTTATTATAATTCCTGTACATAAAGTAAAAACGCATAAAAACAATACAAAACCACATCCTATAATAATGTGGTATAAAAACACATAAACTAACATAAAACACATAAACTTACTATACACCCTAAATTACAACAAACACATAAAAACACATAGAAACTAGCATAAATACTTAAAGATAAGCCATTTATCAAGCTCAAGTGTATTCAATTCGTAGGTATAAAAACCACTTGTCAATCATACGGTTCATTCTTCACTACACATACATACTTATCTTACCTTGCCATTCTCACCTCCTCGCCTCTACAGGCCTATTCACTAAGCTCGTTATCAATTTTCATCACTTAAGCTCAATTCTCATATACATCCTTATTTTGTTTATTTCTAACTTTAATTCCTTCTTTCTTTATCAGATCGAATACATCAATCTTCATACATCCAATCTATCATATGCTGACACAATTAGTGTCCTGCAGAATTTATCTTCTGTCAATTACCTTTAATTCGCCATATTTCCATTTAATCATCGAAATTCATATTCATAATATTTGCATTATCTGCTACGTTACTAATACACTCTAAATAGATAATTGATCCATAAACATTTTATAGACCCTTATTCTCCCTGAGAATCCTTTTGTACCATTTTAACCACATAGGTCAATTCTAACATATTGATTAAATAATACATAATTTTAATCACGTATTAATACATCACATCCTTCTAAACCAGGTTTTAATCCTCTAACCTTTACTTAATTAGTCAATATTCTTATTTGGAAATCTTGTAAAAATTTGGGATGCCACAGGTTTGGTTCTCATGATCCAAAACATAATACAACTAAATACATAGTCTTCAATTAAATTTTGCGAAATAATACATAAATGTTCCTTACTAAAAATGACTATAATCCCAAGGTCTTCTAACCTTAATATAAACAGTACATATCTTAAGGGATTACAAAAAATTTACAAACCGTAATTATATATTAAACCATTAATTAACATGCAATAATCTGATCTAAGCTTTGGCTTTTCCTTTGCCCTTGTCCTTCGTAGAGCATTCAGGCTTAGCTAAAAAATGGTTCATGATATAGCAAGCTTGAGCAACTAGCTTGCTTAGCAAGTTTAAGAACAATAAGTATATAAGATTTGATATATCATAAGTGAATGTGAATTACTTCAGAGTTTTCAACAATATATAACAATTGTGAAAGAACGTGAATCAAATTTCAATGAAAGAAATAGTTGAGTCATTGTTCGCCTTTTTCCGTTCAGAAAATACTTCACGCAAGTGCACGTGGTTTAATCGTAGTATAAGCTAGCAAGGTATCGTTCCCACGAGGAATTGAAAATAAAGCATTGAATTACTAGTTAACAATTGAAATAACATCAATTGAATTTTGTGAATTGAAAATATTGTTAAGTTCTGAAGTTAAATTTCAACAGTTAAATTACTCCAAACTAAGATCTCTATATTAAACGACGTTTAGGGTTTACAACTTAATTATCTGTTATCAACTGAACCGGGTTATCACTGTGCAGTTAGAATACACACAATGAATTGCTAATTAAGAACTCTCAAGTACTGAATAATATCTCTCGATTATTATACAACAAATCTTCTCCAATTCTACCGATTATGGAATATATTGAAGAAGAACATCACTTTTAAACCAACAACCTATATTTCTATGATTGCTGAATTTTAAGAGATAGTAAGTTCAGGTTCTCTACTAATTACATGTGGAAATATAGTATATTTCTATCTCTATCACAATTTACATTAACAATAAAGTTCACATGCTACCATGTAAGGTCTAATTTCATACATCCTCTCTCGATTCTATATGAAATACTAGGTTAAATCACTGGCCAAGTAATTAGAACAATTAATCAGACATGGTAGTCAACCCCACATGTATTTAACAAGCACAAGTAATAACTCACTTCAGATTATACAGAATATTTGCATTGCAAACCCTAAACAACAGAATTTAGCTCATATTCAATTTAAGATAACATACACAAAAGCAAGGTCTAGCCATAATAAATTGACAACAATTAAAGTACAAGAGTTCAGAGATAAAATAATAATATATCCTTGCCCTTCTCTGCACCACGACTAGAACTTCTTCCGTCAAACTGCAGAGTTGTTTCTCCTCGCTCCGTCTCACTCTGTGTGTGTTTTTTCTCTATTACTCTCTACGTGTTTTTCTTTGTCTGACTGACTCCTAATTAATATATCTGGCTTTTTCCTTTATTAATTTCAAATCCCCCGCTTCTCTGCACGTTAACTGCCCAAAAACTGCCTTAACAACTGCTCAACATCGTGGGAAAAATCAAGCAAGTGACCATGTCGCAGCTGCTTTATCCATCACGCAACTGCGTTGAAATCACCTGACGCAACTGTGTTGAAATCACCTGACGCAGTTGCCTCATAAGTCACGCAGCTGCGTTGAAGTCACACAGCTGCTTCACTTTGTCACGCAGCTGCGTCTAAATATTCTGGAAAAGACTGCTTGTGTGACGCAACTGCTTCACTTGGTCACGCAGCTGCGTTGGAGTCACGCAGCTGCTTCACTTTCTCACGCAGCTGCGTCTAAACATTCTGGAAAAGACTGCTTGTGTGACGCAGCTGCTTCACTTTGTCACGCAGCTGTGTGAACCTGCCTTCGAAATCACTGAAATGCCATTACAAGCAATCTATGCAAACCTGAAACAAATACACAAAAATGCATAAAATTGAAATGAAAATGCCTAAGAACTAACAATATATAAGTAAAGAAGCAATTACTTTGAACGTATAAAATCTACTTAACAAATACCCCCAAACTTATCTAATTGCTTGTCCTCAAGCAAAAATAACTTAACAGAACTGAATACTAAAAGCAACCATAAAATTTTTAGCAAAGCATGAATCATTATTACCACACACTAGATTCAGGCCTCAAAGCAACTCGTAATAGCCTTACAGAACTTTCAAGAACTACAGAATTCACAAATCTCCCATAATCGACAATCAAGCCCTATTTAAGATTCCTAATTGTGTGTGTTCCGTAGTTTCAACTCGTCAGAAAATTAGATAAACTCTTAGATTAATCACAAGCAGAATTTGAGTTTGAATTTTCGCCCTTACTTTTACAACACTTAACTAAGTCAGGCAGTCACATAAATTATGGATCATACTATTCATAAGAAATACAGGAGTGAATGCGTTTTACGCTCCATTTCACCCCTAACTCACTAATCATGACTCGTGCAATGCACAATTCCATTAGGCTGTTCAATGCTACCCCTGTAACGAGCTTTTAACCAATGACTCCCAAACCAGTTGGTTTTAGGGCACTAGATGTAAAGACATCCCTAAGGATTTACTTGCTCGAATAGCAAAGACCACGAAATTCTGACCGAGTCAATTATTTTTATGTATGTATGTATTTTTATTTTTATTTTTATTTTTATTTTTATTTTTATTTTTTTTAAATTTTTTTTTAGTTGTGATTCCCCCAAACTTATGTAAAAGCCTTAACTCAGCATACGAGAAGTTTCAAGTAAGTATTGAAGTTCAACACAGGAAACTCACAGAATCAATCCGGTAAGTTTTCTAATTCTCAACTACTCAAAACAATCAACTTTTGCTTATAAAAAACATAGGAACCAAAAATAGCGCAAGACTACTCGACTGTAAGATTGAAATTCATCATGTTCTTCCATTTCTCATTAAAGGCTAGCAAAAAACAAACAATCTTATCATAGGCCTTGCACTGGTTTGTTTTCATGGTTACCTTAACAAGAAATTTTGCTAATCAGAATTAAACAAAAACTATAACTAACCATTTTCGTAGGTACCACGGTTACACTTAGCACGTGTAACAAGCCTTTTAAACCCCATAATTACCTTATGAGGACGAGTTAAGTCTCATGAGAGTTTGCAGTGAATATACCCTCAAAATTCATCTATATTCCTAATTTTTTTTTTACTTTACTTTAACAAAGAAACAACAAATCATAAACAAAAGACATAAACAAAACATGCAAACAAAACATAACAAACGTCCCCCAAACTTGTCTAACTCAGTGCCCTCAGTGAGAAATAAAACACAATTGAAATAACGGTACTTCCCTCGGTGAACACTACTCCTCTGCTTCGTCGTCAGGTGAATCAGGAGGTAATGCAATCATCGTCGGAGGAGATAGAAAGTGCAAGGGCTCACGACCAGCATTCATTTCCAAGCGATTAAACGCCTCCGCTAAAGTTGTTGAGAATGCTGCTTGGTATTGCATCATAGAACCCATTGCTTATGCCAAATGGGCATCCCGTCTAGCTTGTCGACGAGATTCTCTCCGAAACTGCCTTACTTCCGCGACTAACGTGTTAATTGTGTTTGACGATGAAGTTGCATCCTATTCCGGCTCAGCAACAAATAACTCCTCGGTATCCGGAGAATGCGGATCACCTAAAAGAAATCCCGCTCTTTTTGGATCAGGAGGTGCCCCATTCCATTGCTTGAAGTTCTTGATGATTTTAGAATCTATGGGGACTTGAGGGTGCTGAATTGGTTCACTTTCATCCCATTCTACTCCCGCTTCTTCACAAAGCCCATAAATTAAAGACGGATGAGGTAGGCCCCGAATTGGTTTCCCTTTTATAGCATACTTGATTGAGCTGTTGATCACTTGTCCCTTATCAATTGTTTTCTTATTGACGATGCAGAATAAGAGGACCGCTCGTTCTTTAATTACCTCGGTGACATGTGTTGTTGGCATTAGTTTAGCACACAGAAAATAGTACCATGCCTTCCCATATCGGCTCAAGTATGTGTAGTTGAAGGTTTTGGGTTCACCATCTCTATACTTCCAGACGGCATCCGGTTGACACAATCCTCTAATAACCTCCTCATAATTTACCAGCTCCTTAACAAATGCTGAATACTCATCCGCTTCTGGAAGCAATGGAATACCATAATACTCGTTTATTTTCGCAGGAGAAAAGGAGACTTTCTTGCCCCGAACGACAACCTCATTATGTTTAATCGCCTTGGCATTAGCATAAAACTCTTTAACGATTGAAATGACGGCCGGTTTAGGCTGGTGAGGCAATGTTCCCCAATTTTGGTTGATGATTCTCCATAATTCTCCATCCAAAGGTCCTGGATCAATACCCCGCTCTGGTATAAGCTTCTTGGCATCAACATGTTCCTCATAAAACTTGGCCGATTCAAAGCTCACAAAACCGGCTTGAATCATATGGAGGGGTGGATCTTGAGCTCTCTCCTCGATGACGTTTTGGTGCCATTGAACTCACAAGCCTTCCAAACTTTTTGCAACACCCACCAATTCCAATAACAAATTGTTTTTTTGGTTGAGGAATTTTAACAAACAGTTGGCGGGCACCTTGTTTACAACTCCCAAACTTATACCCTTGATTCTTGAATTAAACCCCCAATAGCAATAAAAAGTCCACAACACACCAATTTGTATAATGCAAAAATTCAATACTATCCTCAAGACTAATGTTATGAAATTTAACAAAGAGAAATCTTACTTGAAGATGTAGGAGAGGACCCCTAACTTTGCGTTTCTTGAGAAATGGAAGGAAATGGAAGGATTGTGAGTGTGTTGTTAGCTTGAGAATTCGATTTATAGTCGCCAAGATGCACAATTTATCCTTTAATGCATGTATAACGGACGTACTGAGAGGTGCAACGAAAGGGCTGAACGGAAGAGACTTGCTGAAGAAACAAGGGGCAGACGAAGTGGCAAACGGTTTAAACGCTCAGCCGTTTAAGATTGAAAATTCCCCATCACGCAGCTGCGTAAGATATTCACGCAGCTGCGTCAGGCCTGATTTTTAATATGTGACGCAGGGGCGTGATGTTGGATGCAGGGGCGTCACTTTTTACGCAGCTGCGTTGAGATGTCACGCAGGTGCGTCCAGTGGTGACTCAATTCCAATAACTTCTGATGCAGGGGCGTGACCTTTGACGTAGGGGCGTCAATTCTCACGCAGCTGCTTTAGCTTCGGACGCAGGTGCATCAGTGCCTCAACGATTTTTTTTCCAATTCCAGTACAGTCTGATGCAGGGGCGTGCTTTCAGACGCAGATGCGTCACCCTCTGTTTTAAAAATTTCAATTCCTTATCTTCTTCCCTGAACGTTTGACAAGCTTGTAGAACTGTACCTGACATATATTGCTCAAATTAGATACAACAATAAAAAAACTAAGATATAAATATGACTAAACTCAACAAATTATTTCTGCTAAAATAATCAACTTAAAAGAAATGAAACTTGGGTTGCCTCCCATACAGCGCTTGTTTTATTGTCATCAGCTTGACATTACTCCCTGTTTAAGATGAGAAAGAGACAGAAGACTTCATCCTATCGAATGTGTCTCCCCAGTAATGTTTGAGTCTTTGACCGTTCACTTTAAACGTGGCCTATGAATCATTGCACTTTAACTCTACCGCTCCATACGGATAAACAGCTTGAATTGTGAAAGGACCTGACCACCGTGATTTCAGCTTTCCTTGAAAAAATTTTAGTCGGGAATTGAACAATAACACTGATTGACATGGTTCAAACTTCTGGTCCACAATGTGTTTGTCATGCCAACGTTTGACTCGTTCCTTGTAAATTTTTGCGTTTTCATAGGACTGAAGTCGAAGCTCCTCCATCTCATTTAGTTGTAGCAACCGTTCCTCACCAGCTAAGTTAAAATCCCAATTCAATTTCTGAGTTGCCCAATATGCATGATGTTCCAATTCCACTGACAAATGACAAGCTTTCCCAAAAACCAGCCGATAAGGAGATATTCCAAGTGGTGTCTTAAAAGCTGTTCTATAAGACTAAAGTGCATCATCGAGCTTAATGGACCAATCCTTACGATTCGGATTTACTGTCTTCTCCAAGATCCGTTTCACCTCTCTATTTGAAATCTCTGTTTGTCCATTTGTTTGTGGGTGGTAAGCAGTAGCAACTTTATGCTTGACTCCATATTTCGCTAGTAGGGTGTTGAATTGTCTGTTGCAGAAATGAGATCCTCCATCACTGATTATTGCTCTAGGTGTCCCAAATCTTGTGAAGATATTACGTTGCAAAAATTTGGTTACCACCTTAGCATCATTAGTCGAGGTTGCAATTGCTTTCACCCACTTAGACACATAATCGACTACTACAAGGATATAAGAGTTGTTAAAAGACAAGGGAAAAGGTCCCATAAAATCAATACCCCAAACATCAAACATTTCAACTTCTAAAATAGAATTAAGGGGCATCTCATGTCTTTTAGAAATATTACCTACCCTTTGGCATTGATCACATTGTAGAACAAATGAATAAGAATCCTTAAATAAAGTAGGCCAGAAATAACCTGATTGAAGAACCTTAGCAGCTGTTCTTTGTCCTCCATAATGGCCTCCATAACTTGATGCATGACATTGCTGAAGAATGCTTCCCATCTCTTCTTGAGGAACACAACGTCTCACTAACTGGTCAGCACAACTCTTGTACAAAAATGGCTTGTCCCACAGATATTGCCGCATATCATGTAGAAACCTCTTCCTCTATTGACTTGACAATTCTGAAGGTAAGACCTTCCCAACAATATAATTGACCAAATCGGCATACCACAGTACCTCAGACGTAATTACAAACAACTGTTCATCTGGGAAGCTATCGTTGACTGCCATCTCTTTGTTTTTGGGTTGTTCCATTCTAGGCAAATGATCTGCTATTTGATTTTTAGTTCCTTTTCTATCACGAATCTCCAGATCGAACTCTTGAAGCAATAAAATCCAACGGATCAATCTAGGCTTTGCATCTTTCTTTGCAACAAGGTACTTTATTGCTGAATGGTCCATGTAAACAATTACCTTTGTTCCAATGAGATATGGACGAAACTTATCAAAGGCAAACACTACAGCTAACAACTCCTTCTCTGTGGTTGTATAATTTAGCTGAGCATGAGTTAAAGTCTTACTGGCATAATAAATAGCTTGAAATACCTTGTCCTTACGCTGGCCCAAAACTGCCCCAATTGCGAAGTCACTTGCATCGCACATCAACTCAAAAGGATGATCCCAATCTGGAGCTACTACCACCGGGGCTGTAATCAATTTCTGCTTTAAAACTTCAAATGCTGTGCGACATGCTTCATCAAACTCAAACGGGACCTCTTTCTCTAGTAGGCTGCACAACGGCTTTGTGATCTTAGAGAAATCCTTAATGAACCTTCGATAAAACCCTGCATGACCCAAGAAGCTACGAATACCCTTGACTGAATTCGAAGGAGGCAACTTTTCAATAGCTTCAATATTTGCTTTATCAACTTCAATGCCCTTTACTGAAACCCGATGCCCCAGAATAATCCCTTCCTGGACCATGAAGTGGAACTTTTCCCAATTCAATACCAAATTCGTCTCCATACATCTTCTTAGCACTAAAGTTAGATTCTCCAGGAAGACATCAAATGAATCACCAAAAACCGAAAAGTCATCCATAAAGACTTCTAAATTCCGCTCAACCATATCTGAGAATATAGCCATCATGCACCGTTGGAAAGTCGCTGGAGCATAGCACAATCTAAACGACATTCTCCTGAAAGCGAATGTTCCATATGAACAAGTAAAAGTCATTTTCTCTTGATCTTCTGGTGCAATGGCTATCTGGTTGTACCCCGAATACCCGTCTAACAAACAGTAATATTCACGTCCTGTAAGTCGATCCAACATCTGATCAATGAACGGCAAGGGGAAATGATCCTTACGCATGACTTTATTCAACTTTCTTTAATCCAAGCACACTCGCCACCCCGTAACTGTTCTCGTCGGAATCAACTCATTATTCTCATTAGGAACAACTGTCATACCACCTTTCTTCGGGACACAATGAACAGGGCTTACCCAAGCACTGTCTGAAATTGGGTAGATAATCCCATCATCTAGCCACTTAATTATTTCTTTCCTCACCACGTCCTTCATAATTGGGTTTAATCTTCTCTGTTGATCAACTACTGGCTTTGCATTATCCTCCATTAAAATTTTATGCATGCAAAATGAGGGACTAATACCTTGGATATCCGCTAAGACCCATCCAATAGCTGATTTGCACTCCGAAGCACCCGTATTAATTTCTCTTCTTGAACTTCGTCCAACGATGCTGAAATAATGACAGGCAAAGTAGACGCCTCGCCCAAATAAGCATACCTGAGGTGGTTAGGTAATTGCTTCAGCTCCAATATTGGTGGCACCTCAAATGAAGACTTCCCATTTGCTTTTGAGTTTTCCGAATAATCAAGTTCCTCAAAATGTTGTCTGAACTTTGTAAACCTCGGTGCAGCATCCATTAATTGCACGTACTCCATCGCTTGCTCACAACCCGAAATTTCCTCTATACTGATTGACTTCTCTAGTGGATCACTGATACTATTTCCCAACAACATCTCGTTCACAATACCATCCACAATATCAACTCTTAAACACTCAACATCCGCATTAGGAAATTTCATTGCCTTCAGCACATCGAACGTCACTTCCTGGTCCTGCACTCTCATAGTCAATTGCCCCTTCTGAACGTCTATCAAAGTTCTCCCAGTAGCAAGAAACAGTCTTCCTAAGATGATAGGAATATCTCGATCCTCCTCATAATCCAAAATAATAAAGTCCGCTGGAAAAATGAACTTATCGACCTTAACTAACACATCCTCCACTATACATCGTGGATATGTAAGAGATCTGTCCGCTAGCTGAAGTGTTACATTTGTAGGAGATGCTTCCTTAAGACCCAATTGTTGATAAATCGAAAAGGGCATGAGATTTATACTTGCCCCCAAATCACATAGGCAACGACTAAAATGTTGATTCCCAATAGTACATGGTATGGTAAAGCTTCCCGGATCCTTTAATTTTGGAGGCAACTTCTTCTGTAAAATGGCGCTGCACTCTTCAATTAATGCAACGGTTTCATAATCGCCCAATCTCCTCTTCTTGGACAAGATGCCCTTTATAAATTTTACATAACTTGGCATCTGTTCCAATGCATCTGCAAAAGGTATGTTAATTTGCAGCATCTTGAAAACCTCCAAAAACTTTGAGAACTGCTGATCGACCTTTTGTTTCTGTAATCTCTGTGGAAACGGGATGTTAGGCACCTCATTAGGTTTCTTATCCATTTTAAACCTCTCCGTAACTTGAGATTCTGAATTACCCCTGTCTCCTTTCTCTTTTACAATAACTTCACCTTACTTTTCCTTAGCACCCTGTAATTCTCTACCACTCCTGAGTTCAACAACCTTACAATGCTCTTTACCATCTCGCTTTGGGTTTACCTCCGTATCACTTGGAAATGATCCTTGAGGTCTACTGTTCAATGCATTAGCTATTTGTCCAATTTGGTTCTCCAGATTCCTTATAGCTACAGCCTAAGTCTTCACTCGAATCGAACTGATTAACCAACTTAGCTAGTACATCTTCCATCTGAGCCAACTTATCCGGCTGCTGAGGCTGTTGATTTTGCTTATTATGAAACCCCGGTGGATAAGTATTTCTCGAAGTTTGTCCTTGGGGTTGAGATTGGTTGTTGCTCCAAGAAAAGTTTGGATGATTACGCCACCCCGGATTGTAACTGTTAGAATTCCCCCTTTGCTGTCGATTATAATTGGACACAAATTGCACTGACTCTGGATTAATTGCACACTGATCACTTGAATGACTCTCTACACATAGTTCATAAATTATCTCCACTTGCTGTACCTTCTGACTCCCCATTACATCTATCTTCTTAGCAAGGGCCGACACTTGTGCTGACAATGCCGTAACAGAATCTAACTCAATAACTTCAGTTGCCCTAGGTGGATTCATTCTTACTGTCGGCCATTGGTAGTTATTTGCTGTCATGGTTTCTAGTAAGGCGTATGCCTCATCACAACTCTTGACCATTAGATCACCCCCCGCTGCTGCATCTATGCTTGATCTCACTGCTTGTCCCAGCCCATTATAAAATGTCTGAACTTGAAGCCATTTCGGAATCCCATGATGCGGACATTTTCTTGATAACTCCTTGAATCTTTCCCATGCTTCGTATAATGACTCTGAATCCTGCTGGGTGAATGTAGTGATCTCAAATCTTATCTTCACCGTCTTTGCATAAGGGAAAAACTTCGCCAGAAATTTCTGCACCAAATCATCCCATGTAGTAATTGATCCCGGGGGCAATGAATGAAGCCAACTCTTTGC
Organism: Hedera helix; assembly: GCA_947179155.2. NCBI lineage: Eukaryota > Viridiplantae > Streptophyta > Magnoliopsida > Apiales > Araliaceae > Hedera > Hedera helix. The sequence continues at coordinate 18,924,292 of OX359271.1, forward strand.
CTTATCCCTCAATGTGAACGGGAAAAGCCTCAAATGAATCGCATCATCTGAAACCCCTGGATATTTGAAAGTATCGCATATTTCCAAGAAACTCCTCAAATGCATGCTAGGATCATCATTTGATAACCCCCCAAACTGTACAGAATTCTGAATCATCTGAATTGTTCCCGGCTTTATCTCGAATTGTGTCGCAGTGATAGCAGGTCTTGTAATACTTGATTGTATCTCAGTCATCTGCAGAGTGGCATAGTCCCGTAAGGACTTTTGCCCATCTTCCTCTGCCATTCTTACTTGCTCCACTTGTTCCTGATCCTGGTGTTGCGTTGTTTCTTGAATATAGTTCCGAATCCGACGTAATCTTCTTTCAATCTCGTCTTCGAAAGGAATTGTATCCTTACCCTGTGAACGTGTTTGCATATACAACCAAGATTACCTGAAAACGAAGGGTAATAAACTAATTAAAATTTATCAACCTTCACAAGAAAATACTTCAATTAAAACTAATATCAACACTATATTTAAAAACAGTTCCCCGGCAACGGCGCCAAAAACTTGTTCGCCTTTTTCCGTTCAGAAAATACTTCACGCAAGTGCACGTGGTTTAATCGTAGTATAAGCTAGCAAGGTATCGTTCCCACGAGGAATTGCAAATAAAGCATTGAATTACTAGTTAATAATTGAAATAGCATCAATTGAATTTTGTGAATTGAAAATATTGTTAAGTTCTGAAGTTAAATTTCAACAATTAAATTACTCCAAACTAAGATCTCTATATTAAACGACGTTTAGGGTTTAAAACTTAATTATCTGTTATCAACTGAACTGGGTTATCACTGTGCAGTTAGAATACACGCAATGAATTGCTAATTAAGAACTCTCAAGTACTGAATAATATCTCTCAATTATTATACAACAAATCTTCTCCAATTCTACTGATTAAGGAATATGTTGAAGAAGAACATTACTTTTAAACCAACAACCTATATTTCTATGATTGCTGAATTTTAAAAGATAGTAAGTTCAGGTTCTCTACCAATTACATGTGGAAATAGAGTATATTTCTATCTCTATCACAATTTACATTAACAATAAAGTTCACATGCTACCATGTAAGGTCTAATTTCATACATCCTCTCTCGATTCTATATGAAATACTAGGTTAAATCACTGGCCAAGTAATTAGAACAATTAATCAGATATGGTAGTCAACCCCACATGTATTTAACAAGCACAAGTAATAACTCACTTCAGATTATACAGAATATTTGCATTGCAAACCCTAAACAACAGAATTTAGCTCATATTCAATTTAAGATAACATACACAAAAGCAAGGTCTAGCCATAATAAATTGACAACAATTAAAGTACAAGAGTTCAGAGATAAACTAATAATATATCCTTGCCCTTCTCTGCACCACGACTAGAACTTCTTTCGTCAAACTGCAGAGTTGTTTCTCCTCGCTCCGTCTCGCTCTGTGTGTGTTTTTTCTCTATTACTCTCTACGTGTTTTTCTTTGTCTGACTGACTCCTAATTAATATATCTGGCTTTTTCCTTTGTTAATTTGAAATCCCCGGCTTTTCCGCACGTTAACTGCCCAAAAACTGCCTTAGCAACTGTTCAACATCGTGGGAAAAATCAGGCAAGTGACCATGACGCAGCTGCTTCATCCATCACGTAGCTGCGTTGGAATCACCTGACGCAGCTACTTCATCCATCACGCAGCTGCGTTGAAATCACCTGACGCAGCTGCCTCATAAGTCACGCAGCTGCGTTAAAGTCACGCATCTGCTTCACTTTGTCACGCAGCTGCTTCACTTTGTCACGCAGCTGCGTCTAAACATTCTGGAAAAGACTGCTTGTGTGACGCAGCTGCTTCACTTGGTCACGCAGCTGCGTTGAAGTCACGCAGCTGCTTCACTTTCTCACGCAACTGCGTCTAAACATTCTGGAAAAGACTGCTTGTGTGATGCAGCTGCTTCACTTTGTCACGCAGCTGCGTGAACCTGCCTTCGAAATCACTGAAATGCCATTGCAAGCAATCCATGCAAACCTGAAACAAATACACAAAAATGCATAAAATTGAAATAAAAATGCCTAAGAACTAACAATATATAAGTAAAGAAGCAATTACTTTGAACGTATAAAATCTACTCAACAGTCATTACTACTGAGTGATCACCAAGGACCTTGAACTAATACATAAGGTAAATCAGATATGAATTTGACCCTTTTATTGGTTTGGCACTTGAGGGGATCAACCTCTTGTACCTGCTGTATATGAATAACATTTAGACATATTGCGCAAAGGTTGGTTTTACCGACATATAATCCCCTTATTTAGGGTTGTTCATTCTCAGACTTACTATAAGAATCCGCACCAATCAATGATTTGGATAAGCTTTTAAGAAATATTCAAGTTATTGAATTTATACATACAGTGTCTAGCCGAACAATTAGTTTTGACATTCTTAAACAGTTCATGAATCAAAGAATTATAAAGCTTCAAATGCACTATGTGCCAATTCATAAACAATATGGATATGGATCAATTTTCAATTATTAAACCACTTAAGTTCTTGCAAAATAAATACAAGATCAGGTATAGGAAACTTGTTCAATATAAATTTGAGTAAGGTTAAATAACTTGTCTCGATTGTTGATTATAGCTAACCAATACAATCTAATAACCTTTAAAAAGACCTAACAATTAATCAAGTTGATCTTTCAGTTAGTATCATATCTAGGTTCGTATAATAACCTTTGTACATCTTAATTTGCTAACGCTTAATGACATAATTAAATAATTAAGGTATATTCAACACTTAAGAAATATAATCATTATTTGATAATATTTCATCACATAAAACCTATATTAATCATTTAATTTAGTTTAAACTTTTATCTAATATTATTAACTATTTAATAATATTTTATTAACCTCATAATATTATTAATTATTTAATAATATTTTATTAATCTAATAATATTATTAATCATTTAATAATATTTTATTCATTTACTACTATTATTAACTATTTAATAATATTTTATTCAATTTATAATATTATCTATCATTTAATAATATTTTATTTATTATATAATATTATTAATCATTTAATAATTCATTTAAAACTTGATAAATATCAACGTTATATAAAATTACATTTTTTGACCCATTTCATTTTCAAAAGATCCGACTCGACCTATTTTATTTTGCCCGACCCGACCCGGTTAGTAAACTATCATTTTTCAAACAGACTGGTTCACTGTTGCTGCGGTGAGGATCACCACTGTGGTGGTGACTCGCAGAGTGTTTCACTGCTGTGGCGGTGAGACCTACCGCTGCGGTGGTAGCTCTGACTTTCAATTTCAGAGTGTTTCACCGCGGTGGTGGTGAAACCTACCGCTACGGCAGTAGTTCTAATTTTCAAGCCTTAATTTTTTCAACTTTGATTTTTTTTTGTTCAATCTTTTATAAAATGAGATATACATGTCCAAAATACGCCAAATCAGTTTTGTTATCTTCCTAACTTCTTGTTTTTCAATATTTCATGGTTAGATCTCATTTTCAAAGATGTTTTTGACATAATATTCGAGATCGATCATTCTAGGGTTTCAAAATGACATTGTTTGTGATAAAAGTCATAACTTTCTCATTTTTCCATATTTTTGAGAGATTCAAGTGGGGTTATCTTTATAACTCATAAATGTAACTTACTAGCCATCAAAATTAAATAACCAACTTGTACATTTCAAACTACAACTATTTATGACACATAGCTAGCTAGGGTTTTACCAGTAAACCTTTATATGCACATTTCTACTACTTATTTTCATACCAAGCATACAATTACACATATTAAATATACTAAACCATGAATCTTCATATATATCCAAGATCTAGAATTATAGAATATTAAAATAGGTTTTGAACTGTTAAAAATATATTTTGACCATTAAGTATATATATAGACCATAGAAATGAACTAAGAAAGGTATAGAACACTTTTAAACTTTTTTTTGACTTGGATGCTCTTCTTCTCTTTGAAATAAACTTTGCTAGAGACTCCACCTTGGCTACTAGATAAACACTTCAAGTGTAATATCCCTCAAGACTCTCTAGTAATGCTCTTACTTCTCTTTAGAATTCTTTCTCTCTCTAAAAATGCTAGCAAGTAAACAAGTGACCAACATTGCACAAGTGTGGGTGATTTCTATTTATAGAGCTCAAGTGGTCCACTTACTTAAGCTATTAATCAACTAGCAACATTAATTAAACCTACTTAAGATGCTAATTCATGCTTAATATTCCTAGGATTGACTACTTGGATTGACTAGGTGATTGACGTCCATCAATCTAACTTGCAAACTATTAGTTGAGTAACTTTGAAGCTACACAATTGCAACAATTCACCCCCAAAGTGCCCCCCCCCAAAAAAAAAAAAACTGCCGGCCAACTCCCTTTTTCTCCCTCATTTTTGCTTTATTTTTATCACACACACACACACACACACACACACACACACACACACACACACACACACACATATATATATATATATATATATTGACCAATCTTTGACTTTGATTTGGGCTCCACTTTGGACTCTAGAATTTAATCTATTGGGCTCATTTATTTAATTTGTTTGAGCTCAATTTATTCATTCCATTGGGCTATCAATTACTAACACATGCTATATTTAATTAAAAGAAACATTGGGCTTGATAAATTATAACATGGACTAATAAATTAACTATGTCCATGGACTACTAGGTTTTTTTATTGGACCTAGTTTAATAATTCATTTGGACTTAAAATATAACCCAATTAGATTTGCTTTAATTAATTCTATTAAATTGCTACATTAATAAATATATACATACATGTATATATTTATCCAATCATGTAAATGCATAATTAGTTCGTACAAATTTTTTAATTCATTGATAATTATTTAATAATCATCATTACAATGTGCTTAGAACTCTTGGTTATTACATTAGCTCTCAATACACAAAGTTCACTAGCTTCTTAAGAACCTTCTCTACACTTAGAGTATTTCTCACTTTGCCCTCAAATGCTCACAACTTCTAACTTGGTGAATACTTACAAATGAACCAACCTCTTGCAAGCTTGGTGCAATGTTCTATTTATAGAGCTCTAGGATCACTTCATTAGCTTTCTTAATCAATTAATACTAGTTAATTAGGAGCTCTAATTGCACAGACAAGATCCATTTTTTAGGGGATTAGACACTTGCATTGGAGGAAATTAAGGAATTATGTTTTGTTGGAGCAACTTTGAGCCTTGCACCCAAGTGGCCCCCCTCCCCTCATAGCTGGCCACTACCCTTTTTCTCTAGCAATTTGGCTTTATTTTTTCATCTTACATACATATATACATATACATGTTGACCACCTAGTTTGACCAATACTTGAAATTGCAATCGGATCAATTCATGGGCTACTGGTTTATTTCATTTACGCTCCCAACATCAAATTTTTTGGGCTCAACAATTAATTCCATTGGCTATTAATTAACTAAGTTTGACATTTAAATTGGTTGGGCTATTAATTAATACACTAACATATGTCATTGCTTAAGCTTATTCTAACACAAACCCTAGACTAGTTCATTAGTTAGTTAATTATCTTTCGTGGACTCATCGTTCAATTTGCTTGGACTCAATTTATTAAATTCAACGGCTACTGTGACGCCCCCAAATCCGTGTCCCTCGAACCACAGATTTGGTGCTCACGATACTATTCTACCTTGCCATCACATCCATTCATTTCTGAATAAAATAACTTAATTTATAATATTACATAACTATCCTAGGTTTACAGACCTTTAAATAATACAAAACATATACAATATGTTCTATTACAACATATTACATTTACAAAAATTCTATAGTTATACATTCATTGCTTGCTAGCCTTTCATTTTCCTTTATCTGCTCCTGACCTCTCGACCTGTTCGGGCTTAGGTGAAATATCATTTTAAGGCAAGAATGAGCATAAAATAGCTCAGCAAGTACATATAAAAATAATGACATGATATTTCTGAATAATGAAATGAATTCTGATGCAATAAAGTTGTGACGTTAACAGTTCTGGAAATGAACTTGAGAATATAACATCAAACTTTACATGATTAATTTGAAAACATGAACTTGCTAGCTGTACGGTCACAAGACCAAGAACACGTTAAGAACAATACCAATCACAAAGACTGATACTGCTCAAGTGAGTTATAAAAATACATTTCCTTTCAAATGTGTACTCTAGGTGATCAGTCTATCGTACTTCTACACAATGACAATAGTGGTCCATACATTAGTTATAAGTATTTACATACTCTACCTTGACATACAAGTTATCATTTTCCTTTACATGCTATTTTTGGCCTTTTTATACAAAACTTGATTCCAACACCTAATCTAACACATATAACATATACATGACTTGTCTAGGCCTTTAAAAACGTTAAAAGTCTTCAAATGACTCTACTTTTCCAAAAACTCAATTTTAGGTGTCGACGAACGTTCTTAAGAGTTTAAAATGCACAATAATCACCATAAACATCAAATGACTTCCAAATCATCACGGACATGTGTATTTACATAAAACTTAGTTATTTGACTCATTTTTACCTTTAATTACACAAAATGGCCAAAAATCACATTTGTGTGAAATTTTGTCAACTTAACAAAATTCACACTTAAGCTCGTGCTTGAGTTCTTAAACTTCATAAACCACATACACTAACACATGCTTATTTAGAAACTTTGTATGCCTACATAACATCTATACGCACCATCTAAAGCACATTACAGATTATGATTTGGTTTACATGCAAAGTATAGTATAGTATTGTAACTTTCCATAACCAAGTCATGCCTTTCATCTATTAATGAACTTATAATGCTATCTATTATGAAATTTTACATGTATCAAATATGTTTAAGACTTCTAACTAGGTTTTCACCAAAACATCAAACAAATAACACATGATCCTCCGTGAATCATGCTTCCTAGCTTTGAATTTAAGCATAAATAGTCCACCACCTTTGTAGTACAACTTTTAAGCTTAGAGTTTCTTCATATTTCAACCATATAACACATAACTCACATAATTAACACTTATATCCGTAGATACATGCATGGCTATGCATGTTCTTGGATTTAAACACATAAAGAAAGAGTTTTGAAGCTAGAACTCTTTTATACCTTCTATGAGCTCTTCTTCTTCTTGCAATAAAGTTTTCTAGTGTTTGATTCTCCACTTTGACGGCTATCTTCTCCTTTTTTGGAAACTTTTCTCTGAACTCTCAAGCTCTAAAACAAACCCTAGCTCTTCTTTCTATTCTCTCTTATGAAGCTCTCATACTTAGCTAACTTGGAATGAAAGATGAAATGAAATAAGGCTAATACTTACAAAATATTTTGTATATAATTTGTATATATTTTCCTAGCAATTAACTACACATTGGTTAGCTTAACTCATGCATGGTTAGGGTTATTCATGACATTTTACATTGCTAAGTATGGACATATTAGACATTAAACTAAGCTAGGACACCAAGGTCATTCTTTAAGTGGTTAAGGGTATTTTGATCATTAAACCATCCTAGGATACCATGGTAAAATCTCAAATTAACAAGGGTAACATGGTCCTTTGCCAAAAATCCTAGAGAATTTAATTCAATTAAATTTCTAATTTGCTTATTCCTTCTCCAATTCAATTCCTTTTTTATCCAAATTTGTTTCATTAGGCTTGAATTTTATTCTATAATCAAATAATTCATAAATAACTTGTCCCAAAACACTTGTCACATTTCAAAATTTTAATTTCATTAATTACGTATAATATTTACAATTTAATGTCATTACATTCTTCCCTCCTTATAAGGATTCTGTCCCTGGGTTCATTATTTACAATTTTGTCTGTCTTGTGCTGCTATGAGCCTTGACCTTATTACTTTAACAATCTCTGCAGGCTGTTGTACAATTTTCGGTCCCAGTAGTTTTGCGTTCACCTACCTCATCCCAATATAGAGGTGTTCTGCACTTCCTTCCATACATTGCCTCATAAGGCGACATACCAATACTCGCATGATAACTATTGTTATATGAAAATTTCACTAACGGTAAATGGTCATCCCAATTACCCTTGAAATCCATTACGTATGCTCTCAACATATCTTCTAACGTCTGGATCGTTCGTTCACTCTGCCCATCTGTTTGAGGATGATACGTTGTACTCAACCTCAATTGTGTGCCCATTCGTTCTTGGAAACTCTTCCAAAAATTTGATGTGAATCGCGGATCCTGGTCTGAAACAATCGATACCAGAACTCCATGTCTAGACATAATCTCTTTCACATAAAGCTTTGCTAGTTGATCCAAGTTGAATTTGATCTTGATCGGCAAGAAGTATGCAAACTTTGGCAGTCAATTCACTATCACCCATGATCATCATAACCTTTTTGTGTAGTCAGAAGTCCCACTACGAAATCCATTGTAATATGCCCCCACTTCCATTTCAAAGTCTCTAAGGGTTGTAGCAGCCCACTAGGTCTCTGATGTTCGGCCTTAACTCTTTGACAAGTAAGGCATTTACTGACGCATTCTTCCATGTCTTTCACATAAAGCTTTGCTAGTTCAACATAGCTTTCTAAGTTGAACCTATTTTTTTGCCATCTGCACAAATTCTAATCAAGTAATCATGAACCTAAGTTAATTAATTACTATATATATACTGGTATACTCATATGTGCATCAGTGCATGCAAACATATATTTACTGGCTTCTTCTTGTGTGTCATGATTTCTTTTTCCAACCCACGAAAAAGAATGGGAAGAAGCATACATAACTGATTAACTTTTTTATATTTGAAATAAATATTAACACTAATTATTTATAATTATAACACATTATTTTTTATATTCTTCATAATTCTTTATTTGATTCATTTTCTAAGTTATTTTTTTTTGTCAACAATGTCAAGTAATATAAAATTTAAAAATATATATATATTAGCCCGCGGGCCGGGCCAAAAATGGCCCAGATTTTATTTCATTTTATACCAAACCATATGTTTTCACTATGACGTTTAGGGTTTTCATGCTTATGTGCATTATCCTTGATTATCTTGACATAGAACACATACCAACACATATCAATCATATATTCTCCTTCATAAACCCTTCCTTATGTCTTCGGAATCTGCCATGACTCCCACACATAATATTCTCACACAACTAAGCATAAATTTTTCTTTTACATAACTAACTACAACATGCTACTAAGGAGAATATGTAGGGTTAGAAATTATTTATACCTTCTAGTAGCTTTCCTTCTCCTAGCAATGAACCTTATGTAGCTCTCCACCTTTTCCTTCCTTTGAGCTCCCACTTGAATCACCAAAGTGCAAGAGTTCTCTAGATTTTATATATTTTCTCTCAATTTCTCTCTTGTTCTCTCTAAGCCAACACTTAACCAATTTCAAGTAAACTTTGATCTATGGATTGAGAACTCCTATTTATAGGAGAGTTCCATGTATACATACCCTCCATATACATGTATAGAATACATGTATTTATCCAAGCTAATTGGGTATTATCCAAGAGTAAAAGTTTGTTTGGTGAAAAGGTGTACTAGATTTCCATCTTTTAATTAGTAATCCATGCTTTCCTTCATGATGGATTTCACATGGCTTAAAGAAGTCCAAAATTTAGCATTTTGAGAGCTTATACAAGGCTATGGTCGGTCAACCCCTATATATAATATTATAATTTAATTTTTTTTTGTTAAAACATGCATGCACACACACACACACACACACACACACACACCCACCCACCTAACCAACACTAAACATAACACATTGGGCTAACCCAAATCAAATTATTATTGGACTACTAATTAAATTTAATTTAAGTCATGGACATTTAATTCTATTGGGCTCAATAAGACAATTAACCTTAATCACTTTGGACTTTAATTTCTAGCACATTGGACCATACCAAATGACATTTCTGAAAGTAGTATGCCCTTAAGCCAATCACATTTGATGTGATAAGCATATAATTTGTAATTTTGTTCATTTATTAATAACAGTATCAAAACATTTCTTTATTCATGATTAATTACTTGAATTAATCAAATGGATAAACCCATAGTTTTTGAGCAATACTTTTAGAACCATGATGAGGATCATGCTAATGATATATAAATTCAAGATAGCTCAAAACTAAAATTGTTCCTAATCGTTGGATCACTAAAAATGGTATAAGTAGATCCGTATAGATTGGTACATACTATGCTTGCTCTTATGAAGATGATGATTGATCTCATAATCATTTGTGTAGAGACACTAAAGCAAGTATGTAGGTGTTTATTAGAGAATAAGTTCACTGAACGTGACTCGCTCAAGGAACACCTAATGGAGTTTTACTTATCTGTTAATAGGAGTTCCTTATGTGATAGTCGTATAAGTGATCCTTAGACTTGAGATCATCATAGTATCTTGTGTGTACTAAGTTATACTTTGACATATTCCTTAAGACCTGTTGGTATATCAAAGGATATGCTTGGGTATAGTAAGGTACACATGGAGATAGGTGAATGATCAACAAAGGATCTACCACTTCCAGTAAAGGGAGAGAATGTCCTATGCAATTCAATAAGTGATAACTCAGAAATCCATGGCTAGGGTTGAATGAAATTAGAAATGAGTTTTTAATTTACATTAACTAGAGTTGTGTATTTGTGAATTGAAATGCATATAATCAAATTAATAAGACTTGACAGAAATTCCATGTCTTATATTTGATTGGGACATTGTATGGTAGAATGTTTGAATTGTACGGTAACTATTCGCTGAAAGGTTCTTTTACGATCAAATGTTGAAATCTGTATTATCTGGAATGTCGATTAATCGCTAAAAGGGTTTACCCTTATTGTGGAATAATTATTTATTCTGAATTAAAGAGTTAATTCGTAAGAAATGAATTAGAATTGTTCTAATTTATTTATTATACAACCAGTTTAATATGAAGAACCTAAAGGGTCAGACTGCAACAGAGTAATATTTATTTTAGAAGTAGATGTCATAATCGTAATAATAAATTAAGTATATTTAATTTATACTATGGACTTATTATTATTATTATTATTACTATTATTATTATTACTAGTATTATTATTTAGTTCCTAAATGATTTAGGAATTAATTAATAAGTAGTAATAATATTATTAAATAATTAAGTTCCTAAATTATTTAGAAATTATAATTATAATAATTAATTAATTTATTAAATGGTTTAGTAATTAATTAATAAGAAGTACTCTCATTATTAAATAATTAAGTTCCTAAATGGTTTAGGAATTGTAATTAATTAATTTAGTTCTTAATTAAATTGATAATTAAATTAAAACCCTAATCTTAAATAGTTTAGGAGGGTTGACTAGATCTATAAATAAGAGAAGTCTTATCATAGATTACTGTTACACACTTTTTCATTAGTATAGAGAGAGTACTCCATAATTCTCTACATCTAAGGAGTTAGAGAGAGAGAGAGAATTAGGGCTAGCCACCCATGATTTGGAGAAACCATAATCCACTTCTTTAATTCATAGATCTCTTGGTGAATCACCTCTAGAGGCTTCACACTTGGGGAGCTAACATTAATCTGTGGAATTTAATCGGCGAATTTAAAGAAGAACGCGAAGGATTAAAGGGAGTTGAACTTGTACCCGTGGAAGCTTGGTTCTACAAAGGTATAAATTCTTTTATCCTTCCTCAATTAATAATAGTCGCCTAAGAAAGATCTGGGTTATTGGTTTGTACAAAAAAAATTTAAATCTATTTTTTCTTGCTTCCGTTGTGCTTATATAATTTGATTATATGTATGCCATATTTTTGCAAATCAACAGTTTCTAATATTAATATTGAACTCAAATATTAGACCTCATTAGTCCATTTAATTATTTAATCAACTTAAAATTAATTTAATAAATAAATTAATTAATCCATCTTAACAATTATGCCACACGAGGCATATTACATAAAGTTAAATTAATTTAATTTAAATTTTCCACCAGCATTACTTACTTTATTATTTAACACATATTGAATCATTAATGCTTACATAAAAGTATGAGTACACAAGTAATTTTCCAAGTAATTAATTAATTTCATTAATATAAACATTTACAATTTCTTGGATATTACATTCTCTCACCCTTATAAAGATTCCGTCCTCGAAATCAGTACAAGGTTACACAAACAAGTGGGGGTAATCCTTTTTCATTTTATCTTCTAACTCCCACGTAGCCTTCTCGGCATTGTGGTTACGCCATATTACCTTTACAGAAGGTATAACTTTATTCCTTAATATTTGTTCCTTTCTATCTACTATTTGTACATGGATTTTCTCGTACGTCAGATCTTTTTCTAGTTGAATGGGCTCATAGGATATCACGTGCTTATGATCAGGCTTATATGGTTTTAACACTGAAACATGGAACACATTGTGAATGTGCTCTAGTTCAGGAGGTAAAACCACTTCGTACGCCACTTCGCCTATTCGCTTTAATACTTCGAACGGTCCTATGAACCTTGGGCTTAACTTTCCCTTTCTTTCCAAATCTTATTTTCCCTTTCCAGGGAGATACCTTAAAAAACACGTAGCTACCCACTTCATAAACTCGACTTTGGCAATGTAGGTCTGCGTATTTCTTTTGTTGATCCTGAGCTGCAACTAGTCGAGCTCTTATTGTCTTCATTACTTTTGCTGTTTGTTGCACCAATTCTGGCCCCAAAAGTCAACGTTCTCCTACCTCATCCCAGCATAAGGGCGTTCTGCATTTTCTTCCATAGAGAGCTTCATATGGTGGCATGCCGATGCTCGCATGGTAACTGTTGTTATACGTAAATTCGACAAGAGGTAGGTGGTCATCCTAGCTTCCTTTGAAATCCATCCCACAAGCTCTGGGCATGTCTTTCAAAGTTTGAATTATCCTTTCGCTCTGTCCATCAGTCTGCGGATGGTATGCAGTACTCAACCTCAACTGTGTCCCCATTCGCCCTTGTAAACTTCTCTAAAATTTCGACGTGAAGCGCGGATCTTGTAATATCCCATATATTTATAAAGATTTATAGATAAGATTTTAAATAATTAATTAAGGGTTATGGTTTAAAACCTAGAGTTGGAGAAGTGAGATATGTAGAAAATGGGTAAACATTTTTTTTAACATAATTTATTTGTTAGAAATTAAATGTGGAAATATTTTTAATGATGCATGTAGAGAATTTATTAAGAAAATAAATTCAATTGAGAAGTAAATGTGGTTATATTAATATTTATATATATACCTAGAGTGGTGTTTGTTAGTCAAACACGATGATGTGTTAAGTAAATTAAATACTCGATAAAACTAATAAATTAATTAGTTTAAGTATGGATTAATAAGGAAAGTCATGTAATATAATTAATTGAGTTAATTATATGAGTCATGAATTAAAGTTATGATTAACAAGTAGAGAAGTGGAATATTGCCTAGCATGACAATATTAAGAAGTTAATTAATTAAGTAATTAACTTAATTATTGAGTTGTTGTATAGAGTCCATTAATGGATTTAAAACAAGCTCAATATGAGAATATTTGCTTGAAGGTGGGTAATTAAATAATAAGCCCAAATGTTATATTGATTAATAGTCCAAGAGGTAATTAATATATGTCCAATTAATTAATGTTGGCAAGTATTGTATATAATGGGGTGGTAGTCCAATTAAATAAATTACCTAGCTCAAGTTATAAAAGATGTGTGAGTTGTGATGGATAGCCCAAACAATTTAAATAAAGAGTCCAATGAAAATAAACTAGTAACCCAAACATTGAGTCCAACCTTAAAAGTCAAATGTTGGGAGAATAATTTCAAGAATTGTTAAGTGTAGAGAATTAACTAATGTAGGGTTAGTTAAATAATCCTAGTTGGTAGACAAGAGAGATAATTAACAAAACATTGGTTAATTGCTTGGTGAATGAATATGATGATGAGAATTAACTATGGATAAGTTAATTGAGTAACCCAAGGTGGTAAGATAATTTAAGGCAAGTCTAATTGGATTATATTATAAGTCCAATTGATGTATTAAACTAAGTTAAATAAATTAACCTAGTAATCCATGTAATTAATTAAACCTTGATCTATGTAATAATTAAACTAGCTCAATGCTTATTTTATTTAAATATAACATAGGGTATTTAATGTTAGTCTAATATAACAATTAAATTGAGTCCAACCAAATTAAACGGATGAGCCTAATATATTTAAATCCTAGAGTCCATTGTGGAGCCCAAATGATAGTCAAAATTGATCAATATATATATATATATATATATACAAAAATGGGGGATTTAATCCCATTTTGCTGAGATTTAGTGGTCCCCACAAGGGGGTAGCTTGATTTTGCTCGGTTACTTCACTTGTATACAATATCAAAGTGGTTCACCAACCCTAGTCAATCACCTAGTCATTCAAGTGGTCAATCAATCTAATAGTAATCCTAATTAAACTTTAATTTCACAAACACTAGTTGATTAGTGAATTGATGAAGGATTAGCAAGATGCTATAAATAGGATGCTCCACCAAATTGTTATGTTTGTTAGTCATTTTGCAAGAAATCCAAGAAAGAATAGAGAGAGCATTCTAGAGAAAATAAAGAGAACTCTTGAGAATTGAGGTTTCACCAAGGAGGTTTGCTAGAGAATAATCAAGGTGGAGTTCCTAGTGAAGTTCATGGCCAAGAAGAAGAAGAGCATCCATGTCTAAGAGGTTAAAAAGTGTTCTAAACCATCTTTAATTCATTTTTATAGTTTAGATATGATTTGAACGGTTAAAATATATTTTTAACCGATCAAAAGTTATTTTGATGATCTAGAATTCTAAAACTATGATATATAGGTATATTCATGATTTGATATAGTTAATACATGTATTTTTATAGGTGGTATGCAAAGAATTAGAAGAAAAGTGCATATAGAGATTTATCGGTAAAAACCTTGTTAGCTATGTGCAATTTAATGTTGTAGATCGAAAGGTACAAGTTGGAAAATTAATTTCTATAGCTAGAAAGTTACATATATGAGTTTTTAAGAAAACCCAACTTGAAACTTTCAAAAACATGGAAAAACAAGGAAGTTATGGCTTTTACCGCAAAATAGGGCGTTTTAAAATCCTAGATAGTTCGATCTTAAATTTCTTGTCAAAACATTTTCAAAAATGTGATTGAACCATGAAATGTTGTAAAACAAGAAGTTAGGAAGACAACAACACTAAGTTGGTGTCATTTAGATGTGTAGAGTTTATTTTATTCAAGTTTGAACAATTAAAATCAAGGATTTGTGATTTTAGCTATCACTTTGTCCTTGTGAGCAGTTTTTAGTCTAGTTGCGTTTGGAATTTGGATTTGTGATTTAAAGAGAAATTGTAGAGAAGAAATTCGGATGAGAATGGACTCAAGAATCACCCCAAAATATTTTAAAATGAAGAAATTATGGCTGTTGGAGCGCTGGAGGGTCGAACAGTTAAAAAGTTAATTTCCGTACAGATTGGCCGGGCGCACTTGCGCCCGGTGTGGTGCAGTTGCGCTAGAACAATTTGCCAAAGCAGATTTTTGTGCTTCGAGTCGGGTCGGGTCAGTCCGGGTCGAGTTTTCTTTAATAAATTAAATTAAAATAAGTGTAAAATGAATATATTTGGATATTAAACCAATACATGAAGTTTATTAGTAACTAATTGATAGTTAAATGTTTAAAATAAAGACTAAAGTTAACAAAATTAAAAAGTTAACTATTGGTATTGTTTGAAGATTATTAGAATATTATTAAATGATCAATAATATTAGTATATGATTAAAAAGTTATTAAATGATTAATGATATTAGTACATGATGAAAATGTTATTAAATAATTAATGACATTAATAAGTGATTGAAATATTATTAAATAGTTAATAATATTAATGAATGATTAAAATATTATTAAATGGTTCATAATATTAAGAAGTGGTTAAAATATTATTAAATGATTAATAATATTAGTAAGAGATTAAAATATTATCAAATGGTGAATAATATTTGTAAATGATTAAAATATTATCAAATGGTGAATAATATTTGTAAATGATTAAAATATTATTAAATGGTTAATAATATTAATAAATGATTAAAATATTATTAAATGATAAATAATATTAATAAGTAATTAAAATATTATTAAATTGTTAATAATATTAGTATGAGATTAAAATATTATTAAATGGTTAATAATATTAATAAGTGATTAAAATATTATTAAATGATTAATAATATTTGAACGTAGTTGTATATTATCAAAGGTAGATAATATTTTAAAGTATTTGGTACATTATTAAATATCTGAATCATTAAGTTATCTAAAAGAATAAAGTTTAATTGAATTAAACCAAAGTAAATAGTCCATTTGTGACTATTTTAGACAACTTATTAAAAGTAAGTCGTACGAAGAACGTGTAGTGAAAGCATAAGTTGGTTAAGCGTACCCGACATGTCCAATTAGGTTTGGGCCAGGTTTTTTGTCCAAAACTTAAGGGTTCGTTTATCGGACATCTTAAGAGTTAATAATTTGAAGTTAAGGTCTTAAGTTAAGACTAATTAATAATCATTGTAACTAATGATTATGTCAATTTCATATATAAATTGTAGGTTGAACGAAAGACGTAAATAAGCGTAAATAGTATAAGCGAACCAGACAAGTTTTTCAGAACTTGCTCCTATGTGCATTAATATGCTACAATTTGATATTATATTATTGATATGGAGATATATTGATGATATTTGTGTTATGTGAAAAGCATGAGGTATGATTACATGTGAAAATATGAAGCATGAATTTCTAGATGTTAGTTGATTATTATAATAAGTATGAAGCATTCATAAAATGAAAAGCATGAAATGCATGATGTAAGAATAAAATGCAGAGCATGTATAATATGTGAAACATGTAATGTGTTATGTGTAACTGTTAAACTTGTTGAGCCATCGTACTCATTCTTGCTTAAAACCAACATTTTCAAATAGTGCAAGTTATTCGAAGTTTTGTTAAAGATCAAGAAAAAGGAATGCATATTACATTCACTAAAGGTCTAGCACGACCATTGTAGATATCAGTCTGAATTAGACAGATAAAATGATTGTGTAGTATAAGAATTGGTTAGTATGTAATATGAGTGTTAAATACTTAAATTGATTGTAATAAAATGTCGTATTATATATGATATTGAGACATACTAGGAATGCATAAAGATTGCGATTCTAGAATAGAAATAGATGTTGTAAAATTATAAATAAATGATTATTTATCAATTATAATATTGTTGTAATTCATGAACATTAAGGAAAAGATAGTACTAGTGTTGAACCGGATTCTAGATTCGAGGTTCTAGGGACCCGAATTCGGGGTCGTCACAGATCTCGATCGGAAATAATCGATACTGGTACCCCATGTCGTGAAACAATATCTTTTATATATAATTTCGCTAATTGATTTAGATTAAATCAGATCTTGATTGGCAGAAAGTGCGCTGACTTTGTCAATATGTCCACGATGACCCATATTGCATCATAATCCTTTTGAGTTACTGTAAGTCTCACCACGAAGTTCATCGTAATGTGCTCCCATTTTCATTCTAGTATCTCCAACGGTTGAAGTAGATCACTCGGCCTTTAATGTTCTGCCTTTATTCTTTGACATGTTAGACATCTGCTGACATACTCTGAAACTTCCCGCTTCATATTAGGCTACCAAAAATGTTGGTGAAGATCTCGGTACATTTTCGTACTTCCTGGGTGAATTGAATACGACAAATTATGTGCCTCTTGCAAAATCTCCTCTTTTACTACGGGCTCTGCTGGCACCCACACTCTTCCTTCCAACCTTAAAATCCTATCATTATCTAGTTGAAATTTCTCTTCCTCATTTTCTGCAATTCTTCTCCTTATTCGCTTACATTCTTTATTTCCCTCTTGAGCTCCCTTTATTCTGTCCAACAACGTTGGACGAGCTTCCATAACAAATAACTTTCTTTCTGACTCTTTTGGATCTCTTACTTCTATTTCCAAATTTGCCATCTCTCTTATAAACTCCTCTTGAGTTGTTAACATTAACAATTTCTCCCTTTCTTTATGACTTAACGCATTTGCCACTACATTTGCTTTTCCCAGATGATAAAGGATCTTGCAATCGTAATCCTTAATCAATTCCAACCACCTTATTTGCCACATGTTCAGCTCCTTTTGTATGAAGATATATTTTAGACTTTTATAGTCCGTATATATCTCATATTTCTCTTCATAGAGATAGTGCCTCCAAATTTTTAATGCAAAAACCACTGCCGCTAACTCTAAGTCATGAGTAGGATATCTCTTCTCATAATCCTTCAGCTGGCATGATGCGTACGCAATGACTTTGCCATGTTGCATTAACACACAGCCAAAACCCTTGTGTGACGCATCACTGAACACCACAAAACCTCCTGTACTATCTGGTAAGGACAATACAGGCGCTTCGCTCAACCTCTTCTTCAATTCCCTAAAACTTTCTTCACATTTCTCCGTCCAAACAAACTTCACTGTCTTCCTCGTTAGATTGGTCAACAGTGTCGCGATCTTCGAGAAGCCCTGAATAAATCTTCGGTAATACCCGGCTAAACCTAGAAAACTTCGTACTTCTGTCACTGTCTTCGGCTACTCCCAATTAATCACTGCCTCCACCTTTGTAGGAAATACCGATACTCCATCCTTATTAATCACATGTCCCAAAAATTGTACCCTCTCTAACCAAAATTCACATTTGAAAAACTTCGCATCTAACCAAAATTCACATTTGAAAAACTTCGCATATAACTTCTCTCTCCTCAATGTCTCCAACACCACTCTTATATGCTCTACGTGCTCCTCCTCTATCTTTGAATAGATCAAAATATTGTCAATGAAAACTACCACAAACTTATCTAAATATGGCTTGAAAACTCGATTCATGAAGTCCATAAATGCTGCTGGTGCATTTGTCAGTCCGAAAGACATTACTAAAAATTCGTAGGGTCCATATCGGGTCCTGAACGCCGTCTTCGGTACATCTCCTTTTCGCACTTTTAACTAATGATAACCCGTTCTCAAGTTAATCTTTAAAAAACACCTACCTCCCTTCAACTGATCAAAAAGATCGTCGATCCTTGGCAATGGATATTTATTCTTGATCGTTACTTTGTTCAACTCTCGGTAGTCAATACAAATTCAAAACGATTCGTCCTTCCTTTTAACAAACAAAATTGGTGCTCCCCATGGGGATACACTCGGCTGTATATATCCCTTATCTAATAACTCTTGTAATTGTATTATCAATTCCTTCATTTCAACTGGCACCATCCGATATGGAGCCTTCGAAATTGGTGCCATCCCTGGCATTAAATCTATTACGAACTCAATTTCCCTGTCTGGAGGTAGACAGGGTAATTCGTCTGGAAATACATCCGAAAATTCTTTTACTACCAGTATACTATTCATCTCTGCTCCCATTTTTTGAGTATCTACAATATGGGCTAAATACCCCACGCATCCCTTCCTTAGTAACTTCCTGGCCTGCATCATCGTTAGACAGCTATATTGCCTAGGCGATGTACTACCATAAAATACTACCTTAGATCGATTCGGGGTCTGAAGGTTCACACTTTTCTTCTGACAATCAATTATCGCCCCATGGTTATATAACCAGTCCATTCCTAGTATCACATTAAACTCTTCCAATCTTATAGGGATTAGATCTATCGACTGCTTATGTCCCCTAATTTCTACGCAACAATTTTTATGTACAAATTCTACGGGGATTACTTCTTTGTTAGCGACTTCTATATTTAAAGGATTTTTCAACCGTTCTCGGGGTAAATCTAAGCGTTGAGCAAATTCATCAGACACAACCGAACAGGTAGCACCCGAATCAAATAATACATAAGCATTTATATTATTGATTGGGATAATACCTGACACCACGTCCTTGGATGCTACCGCATCATGGACCGTCATATTGAATGTTTTGGCAGTTGGTCGATTTTGTTGAGTAGGTCCTCCAATCATTAGCTTACTTCCTCCACCTTTGTTGCCGCTTCCTCCACTATTTCCCCTTTTTGGGCAGTCTTTGATTCGGTGGTTAGTTGCCCCATAAGCAAAATATCCTCGAATCTTCTTCGGGTTTCGGCAATTCGGTGAAATGTGCCCTTTTGGCTACAGTTATAGCAGACATTTCGCCCCTTCCAACATTCTCCTTGGTGACTCTTTCCACATTTTGGACACGCCTCGCTTTTCTTCTTAAAATCTCCTTGCCTACTACTAAACTGATTGTTGTTATTGTTAGTGTTGTTGTTGTTACTGTCCCATTTTCTATTTCCAAGATTACTTCCACCGCTGCTACTACCTCCTCCGCGATTATCTCCCCCACTTTTCTTGTTCATCTTCTCTTTATTGTACTGACTTAAGACCTCGCTTCCTCCTTCAGCTATGATGGCCTTCTCCAACAGACTTCCAAACGAATCAATTTGAAAAGCAGATACCTTGCTATACAACTAAGGTTTCAATCCTTGCTCGAAACGTCGAGCCTTCCTCTCCTCAGTATCTACCTGATGCGATGCAAAACGCACGAGTTCATTGAATTTGGCAGCGTACTGTGCCACCATCATTTCTCCCTGCTTCAACTCCAAAAACTTAACTTCCATCTGGTTATTCATGCTTTTGGGAAAGTAGTTTTCAAAAATAGTTCCTTAAATCGATTCCACGGTATGACCCCTTCTCCAGCTCTCTGTTGATTTGCTTCCCATCAGAAATTCGCTTCTCCCTTCAGCATATACGTAGCAAATGCAGTCTTCTGATTGTCTCCTACCCTTGTAATTTCAAACGTTTTCTTTATCTCTTTCACCCAGAACTGAGCCTCGATCAGATCAGTCATCCCCTTAAATTCCGGGGGTCCTACATTCTTAAAATCCTTAAAATTTGCCACAAGAACTGTTGGGGGGTTGGGATTTACTGGTTTTGGGTTTCTCCCCTGAAAAGCGCCTTATAATAATTATACCAATCTTTGCACCGGGTCTCGCTGACCTCCTTCGTTGTTTACAGACTTTTCTTGTGTAGATTATACTGGTTGTCTACGTCGTGGCGACATTTTTTATATATTAAAGAAAGCTTAATATTATATCTCATTACATTCTTTTAAATTTATCTTTTAATGCACAATGCAAATAACACATTATAATAAGGACGTTTATATTCATATGCCAATAAGTAATACATGAAACACCTATAGCATACTGATATTAACGTCAGCATCTATCCCCTAATATAACAAAAGGTGGGGACCTACAAACATACTACCCCACTGACAAATACAAAAGTTGGGGTTTACACATACCATCCTATATAAGAGTTCGGGATTTATAATACATTGTAAACAAAAGTAAAGACCATCTTAATAAATATACATAAAGATTCCAAATACAAAATACAACAAGCAACTAATCTATCAGCGCATACCGCGCTCCTTAGCACTCTCATACTCGATCTGCCCCAAATAGATCGCCAACTCCCTACTAATAGTGTGATGAGTTTGTCCTACCTCAGCTGGATAATGACAAATACCGTCCACCCATCTCTCAAATGCTGTGTTAAAAGCATAACTCATCCTGTTCATCTTTCTTCTTTTGCCTTTCACCTCATCCTCGAGGTCACCAACTCTCTCTTTGACGTCCTTCGACATCTCCTCCTGTTGGATCCGATTAGCCACTTTTCTCTAGTTGGGCTTGTAGAGCCTCCTTCTCGGGTCTCTCAATCTGTAGCTGATGCTCTACCTTCTCTAACTTCCCTACCAACTCCCCATTACGGGCTCACAAATACTGCAACGTGGCCCCAACCTGTGCCCCAGCCTCTTGGCGCACCTGCACCTCGGCCTCTAGCTCCTGTATCCTCCCCTGGTGCTCCTAGGCCTCCTACTCTAGCTCCTCAATCCTATGCTCCTGCTCTATAGTGCGATCAGTATAATCTATCAAATCATCCTCAAATGTATGGAGCACTGGGGATCCTCCATCGGACTCCTCAGCAGCATCCTCCTCCTGAACTGACTGCTCCTTTGGCTCTAACTCTACGGCTGTAATGGGCTCTACTCTAGGAAGTGACACTGGATCTAAGTGGATGTCTTTTGGCTCATCCTCCATCAATCTACTAGGCTCTCCTATCTCCGGCATCCTACAACCACAAACACAGACAAACAAACTCTATCAGTATCTTGTAATATAAATTCATTGTATGGAATGAACATATATTTTATGACACTACAAACTCTCTATGCCAAATCTACTAACACGTAAAACTCTACATGAGTTTTATCACCTTCTATTCTAACTCTCTTTTCTAAGGTTATATCCTAAAGATTTTTTTTCCTAAGGTTTATAACCTACAGCTCTGATACCAACTTGTGACGCCCCCAAATTCAGATACCTGTACCTCGAATCTGGTGCTTCACATCCAACTCATACAACATTCTAATAACAATTAAATGCGGAATAACATAAATATTTACATTGAGTTAACATAAATATTTGCGTTCCAAGTCTCGCAACCGTCACTAAGACATAACACCACTTAAAAGTAACAAGTACTACATAAATCTTAGTATAACACTAAATAAAATTTAATTACAACATCTCAATAAGGCTACTCAGCAACCTTGCCTTTACCTTTATCTTTTCCTAGTCGGTGCCTTGTTCAGACTTAACTATAATGTTTAAAGGAAACAAGAGTGAACAACGAGTTTGCTCAGCAAGTATATAAAAGTAAGTGTTCATGTGTAGGGATTCTTATAACAAGGTATGTAATAATAATTAAAAGCTTAGGAATTGAATAAATAAATTGTGAACAATGTAAGTGTCAAAAGTTTCAATTCTGATCATTTCTACTACTGAAAAGTCACTATGGACTGAAGGATATATATGAAATCAAGAATTTTAATATTTGCAGATAAATGAATAATTGAACTTAGTGGTCACTATGGACCGTGAACACATGCTTGAATTAACAGTATTTTACTGAAAATTCACAATAATAAACAAGTACAATAGGTGATCAGCCTAAAGTACTCTATGTTATGCATAACACTCAGACATGCTATTCGCGCGCGTATCGGTTCCCCGGCGTAAAATAGTTGTTCATCTCAGCATACTATAAGAGTCCTCACCAAGGTAATTGGTTTGGATAGCTCTCTCAAGAAAATATGATTGATTAACAATCGATCTTATCATTGGTCTAGCCGATACAAATGGCATATACGTACTTCTCAACACCATTAGAAACGATTGATACGTTCAATGTTCGCAACTAGGGTTCGAATAATCGTTCAAAGATATAATCATGATATTAATTCAAGTTTCAGAGATAATAATTTAATCTTTGCCATATAGATAAACAGGAATTAATCCATCAATTAATTCTACTTATATGAATTAATAAAAGTACAAGTTAAAGTACTTGCCTGAATTGTCGACTCTATCGAACTATAATTCCTTATCCTTTGAACAACCTATGTTCAACATATTCGTCTAACGGTTAAATTCTATTAACCTTCACATAATAATCTAATAGATTTGACTTATAAGTTCCATATAACTTAGACTCTCAAATCATTACGCATATAATTTCAAATAAAATTATTTGTTTGTATATTATTGTCTTTCATATTCCTTATTTCATTCATTCATTAACTATCACAAATAATATAACACTTTATATTATTCTATTTGTTTCATTATTCTTTGTCATCTCTTAATGATTCACAACAAAATGATCTCACTTTATTTATTTATAACTTATTATTATATTCTTTGAACATTATTTATTAATCCACAAATAAAATAATTTTAGCTATCATTTTATTTGTTTAATTTCCAATTAGAGTACCATTTACACTTATTTTAATTTAATTATGCCTCATTAGTACGCAATTAAAATAATTCTTAATATTATTTTAATTGTTCATCCTTTAATAATTCACAATCAAAATAATTGTTAACATTATTTAATTATATCTTTCTTATTGAGTTACAACTAAAATAATTCTTAATATTATTTTAATTGTTTGACTCTAATTAATTCACAATTAAAATAATCTATAATATTATTTAAATTACTTATGTATTATTAATCTACAATTAAAATAGTCATTTAACACTATTTTAATTATGTAAATAATCTTCATTATTATCTTACAAATAAAATAATTTTTAGTTATTATTTTATTCGTTTAATGTTAACTCACCAATAAAATAATATTATTTTATTTTTATTTAATCAATTCAAAAATAAAATAATTTTAAAGTATTATTTTATTTATTTAATATTATTTAATCACTTTACAAATAAAATAAAATATTATTTTATTTTATCTATTATTTTAATTAACTTACAAATAAAATAATTGTTAATTATTTTATTTGTTTATTATTATTATTAAAAATAAAACTTTTTTTTCCCCACGGTCGGGTCGGACCGATCAACCCAATCGGTTTGACCCATCGGTCCGACCCGGTTTGACCAGCCCGTTTCAACTGAAACTTTTGACCGGCGCTGCAGCTCTCCCAAATAACACTGAGGGCGGCGTTGCGGCGTCCCTTGGTAGAATGCAAAATAATTTTTTTTTTCAATTTTTGTTTTCCTACCCTTTTTGATTCAATCCTTCATATCTTGCTCATTTTAAATTCAAATAAGTTCAAATCAATTTTGTTATTTCATAAACTCTTCAACATTCCAATTTTTACATTATTTTTAAAAATATTTATTTAACCAAAATTATTGGTTTTTCAAGCTAGAGTTCTATTTTGAAATCATTTACAAGAAAATTCACTATAAATTCATTTTAGCTCCGTTTTTGTTCATTCCACTTGGAATCTCTTCGTATTTCATATAACTACAACTTACAATTTTTAGATCATGTAAATGAGTTACACATTTTATTTCATTTTATACCAAACCACATGTTTTCACTGTGACGCTTAGGGTTTTCATGCTTACGTGCATTATCCTTGATTATCTTGACATAGAACACATACCAACATATATCAATCATATATTCTCCTTCATAAACTTTTCCTCATGTCTTCGGAATCCGCCATGACTCCCTCACAAAACATTCTCACACAACTAAGCATAAATTTTTCTTTTACATAACTAAACTACAACATGCTATTAAGGAGAATATTTAGGGTTAGAAATTATTTATACATTCTAGTAGCTTTCCTTCTCCTAGCAATGAACCTTATGTAGCTCTCCACCTTTTCCTTCCTTTGAGCTCCCACTTGAATCACCAAAGTGTAAGAGTTCTCTAGATTTTCTATTTTTCTCTCAATTTCTCTCTTGTTCTCTCTAGGCCAACACTTAACCACTTTCAAGTAAACTTTGATCTATGGATTGAGAACTCCTATTTATAGGAGAGTTCCATGTATACATACCCTTCATATACATGTATAGAATACATGTATTTATCCAAGCTAATTGGGTATTATCCAAGAGTAAAAGTTTGTTTGGTGAAAAGGTGTCATAGATTTCCATCTTTTAAGTAATAATCCATGCTTCCCTTCATAATGGATTTCACATGGCTCAAGGAAGTCCAAAATTCAGCATTTTGAGAGCTTATACAAGGCTATGGTCGATCATCCCCTATATATAATATTATAAAAAAAAAATTTGTTAAAACATGTATGCATATATATATATATATATATATATATATATATATATATATATAGACACACACACACACACACACATACACAGATATACACACACACACACACACACACACACACACACACACACACACCTTACCAACACTAAACATAACACCTTGGGCTAACCCAAATCAAATTATTATTGGACTACTAATTAAATTTAATTTGGGTCATGGACATTTAATTCTATTGGGCTTAATAAAAAAATTAACCTTAATCACTTTGGACTTTAATTCCTAGCACATTGGACCATACCAAATGACATTTCTAGTATTAATATTGAACTCAAATATTAGACCTCATTAGTCATTTAATTATTTAATCAACTTACAATTAATTTAATAAATTAATTAATTAACACATCTTAAAAATTATGCCACACAAGGCATATTACATAAACTTAAATTAATTTAATTTAAGTTTACCACCATCATTACTTACTTTATTATTTAACACATATTGAATCATTAATGCTTACATAAATGTATGAGTACACAAGTAATTTTCTAAGTAATTAATTAATTTTATTAATATAAACATTTACAGTTTATTGGATATTACAGCAAAGTTGCAAAGTTGATAATCTGAGCAACAACGACTATACTCTAAACCTATGGCTTCAGTCCCTGCTCAAGCCTTCTTGCGCGTCTCGCTTCAGTGTCCACCTGGTGTGGAGCAAATCTTGTCAATTCGTTGAACTTGTCGGCGTAGTCAGATACGGACATATTTCCTTACTTGAGTTTCAGGAATTTAACCTCCATCCTGGCTTGTGTGATTTCTGGAAAGTAGTTCTCTAAGAACACTTCCTTAAATCATGCCCACGCGATAGTTCCCTCTCTTGCTCTGCTTTTGTTGGCCTTCCACCAATAGTTCGCCTCCCCTTCATCATAAGGGTAGCAAATGAAGTCATTTGCTCTTCCGCTACTCGTGCGACCTCAAAGACTTTTTCCATCTCCTCTATCCAGGTCTGCACTTCTATAGGATCCATTGTCCCTCGAAATTCAGGTGGTCATATCAATTTGAAATCTTTAAAGCTTGCTAGTGAAGCGGGAGGGTTTGCTGCTCCAGTAGCATTCACGTTACGTCTGGGGAATACCTCCATTAGCATTTCTACAAACTCTTGCACTGGGTTTGGTGGTGCCCTCTCATCGTTGTTAATGGATTCTTCTACTCCTTGGTTTCTCAGTAATTGTCAACGTGGCCTCATTTTCTGCATAAAGAAAATTTAAATTAATAAAGTTGTTTCATCTTTTTACTTTCATTTTGTATCTTAAGCAATTGAAACTAAAGTGCAAATAAGCATCTCAACACATATAAACATAAACAGAATTGCATTTATATTCATATGCTAAAACAGTAGTGCATAGCACTTTTACATCATAAGTATACTGTTATAAATGCTACTATCCCTGAAATACTACAAAAGACGGGATCTAAGCATAATTATATCCCACAACTTCCTAGAGTTGGGATTTACATCATACTAACCCTATGTCAAAACAAAAGTTGGGTTTCTACTGCATCTATATACCTACAACATAAATAAAGAAATCTAATATAACTAACGACGCATCCCTCGATGAACCACATCATCGTACTCCTCATCCCCTATAGCCATCACCACGCTCCTGCTAATAGTGTGCATGGACTAACCCTCTTCAGCTAGGTAGTAGTACACCCTACTTTGTAATATGCCAAAAGAAGAACGATAGACATAACTAAGTCTATCGATCCTCACCATCTTCTCTCGAACCTTATCTTTCAGCTCTAGCATTTGCCTATGTGTAGCATCTCTCTATATCTCCATCTCGATCCTATCCCCTGTCGCCTGCTGCCAATGACCTCTAATTTCCTATTTCTCTGTCTGCACCTGCTAAACCTTTAGCTTAGTTGCTGCTAATCTGACCTCCATCTCTGCCATCTTCTCTTTCAGTAACGTATTCTCGCTAGAGAACTGATAAACTACATCTCTATACTGATTCTTCGTATACTGGTGAGTCAGTTTCTACTCCTCCAAGTGTTGAACCCTCTCCTCCAACTTATCATTCCTCATAGTCAGAGAGTCAATGATGTCACTGGCAGTAGTGTCCGTGCCATCAACGTACTCAGCTGGCTCCTCATCCTTAAACTCTGACTCGGTCTCATCCTCACTGTATGGCCTCATAACTCCACCCCTGACGGGCCCCTCACAATCTCCCTCCTCTGGATCAGACTCTGGATCCTCAATCGGTGCAGCCACCAGTGGTTGTGCAGTATCCATATGGATATCAGTGTAAACCACCTCCTCAATAGTATGACTCGACTGTCCAATCTCAGGCATCCTATAATCACACAAACAACACATTTTAGTACAAAAATAAAATATATTCATTGATGAAATGAAATGATATTTTATCATGTACATCTCGGCTCGATGGATTTTCTCAATCCATCTCCAAAAATATACCACATGATTAATCTCCCCGATTCATCTCCTAACGCAATCGATATGAGTTTAGTACTAAGGTTATAACTTAGGTTTCACAATCCTAATGTTTCTAACCTATAGCTCTGATACCAACCTATGACGACCCCAAAATCCGGATTCCATAACCTCGGGTTTGGTTCTCCACTGTACAATACTTACTAACAATTAAAAACATAAATTATATTTAAACTTCGCGAAATAATACAAAAGGTTCCTTATAAAAAGGCTATACTTCCCAAGGTCGATTAACCTTAACATAAACATTACATATCTTAAGAGAATACAAAATATTTACAAAAGAAATTGCATAACAAGTAATTTAACTAGCATGCATTAAGCTAATCTAAGCTTTGGCTTTTCCCTTTCATTTGTCTTGTTTAGAACTTTTGGGCTTAACTGAAAATAAGTCATGATATAGCAAGAATGAGCAACTAAATGACTTAGTAAGTTTAAGAACAAATAGCATAAGATATATCATGATGAAAAGGAAATTAACATCAGGGTTTTCAACAATAGATAACAATTGTGAAAGAAATCAAGAATCAATATATCAATATAAGATTGTATTGACTCTTTACTGCTGAGTGATCTTTAAGGACCATAAACTGCTACTAAGGTAGAACAGATATATATATCTGACACCTCAAAAAATGTGGTACGTGAGGAGATCAATCTCTTGTACCCTATATATATATGCATAACATTTAAACATCTTGCACAAATTCGGTTTCTCAACAGATAAAAAATCCCCTTATTTAGAGTTGTTCATTCTCAGTCTTACTATAAAAATCCGCACAAACTGGGTTTGGATAAGCTTTTAAAATATTCAATTTGATGAATTTAAACATGCATTGTCTAGCTGAAACAATTAGCTTAGACATTCTTAAACAGTTCTTGAATTAATGAACTAAAACATTTGCAAAAGCACTATGTGCGAATACAATAACAATAATGATGTGGAATAATTTTAGATAATTAACCCACTTAAAGCTCTGTCAAATATCTACGAGTGTAGATATTTGCTTAACAATAATTGAATTACTCAATGTAAATAAGGTTGAAGAAAACTTGCAATAATAAATACAAGTTAGGGTTAAGGAAAACTTGTCTCGTGCGTAGTCTACTGCTAACCAATTCAATTAATTCTTTTTGAATAGACCTAACAATTAATCAGTTTGATCTTAAATTAGTATCATACACACATTCATATGATAACCTTTATAACTCTTACTTAACCACATAATTATTTAAACACGTAGGTAATATTATCACTACTTGATAATATTTCAATCACATAAAACCTATATTAATTATTTAATATAGATCACACACTTATCTAATATTATTAACAATTTAATAACATTTTACTAACCTTGTAATATTATTAATCATTTAATAATATTTTATTAAACACCTAATATTATTAATCATTTAATAATATTTTATTGGTCTTGTAATATTATTAATGTGACGACCCCAAATCCGGGTTCTTTAACCTCGGGTTTGGTTCTCACTGTACAATACTTAACAACAATTAAATACATAAATTGTATTTAAACTTCGCGGAATAATACAAAAGGTTCTTTATCAAAAGGCTACACTTCCCAAGGTCTATTAACCTTAATCGTAATATTACATATCTTAAGGAAAATATAAAAGATTTACACAGGAATTACACAACAGTAATTTAAATATAGCATGCATTTACTAATCTACGCATTTGTTTTTCCCCTTGCCTTTGTCTGGTTTAGAACATTCAGGCTTAGCTGAAATAGTCATGATATAGCAAGAATGAGCAACTGAATGACTCAGCAAGTTTATAAACAACAACATAAGATATATCATGATGAAGGGAAATAACTTCAAGGTTTCCAACAATAACAAATGTGAAAGATATCAAGAATCAAAGTTCAATATAAGAATGAATTGACTCTTTACTGCTGAGTGGTCTTTAATGACCATGAACTGCTACTAAGGTAGAACAGACATACAATATCTAACACTTTGTTAAAAATAACGAGACACTCGAGGGGATCAGTCCTCTTATGTCTTATGTATATGCATAACATTTAGATTTCTTGCGCAAATTCGATTACCCGACAATATAAAAATCCCCTTTAACTAGGGTTGTTCTTTCTCAGTCTTACTATAAGAATCCGTACCAGACAATAGTTTGGATAAGCTTTTATAATATTCAATTAGATGAATTTAAATATGCATTTGTCTAGCCGAAACAATTAGCTTAGACATTCTTAAACAGTTCATAAATTACTGAAGTGTAACATTTGCAAAGGCACTATGTGCGAATACAATACAATAATGATGTGAAGTAATTTTCGATAATTAATTCACTCAAAGGTCTGTCAAATAACTACGAGTGTAGATACTTGCTCAACAATAATTGAATTGCTCAATATAAATAAGGTTGAAGAATACTTGCAACAATAAATACAAGTTAGGGTTAAGAAGAAACTTGCTTCGTGCGTAGTCTACTGCTAACTAATTCAATTTATTTCTCTTTGAGTAGACCTAACAATTAATCAAGTTGATCTTTAAATTAGTATCATATATACATTCATATGATAACCTCTATACTTTTTACACCTCTAACACTTAACCAAATAATCATGTAGTTAAAGGTATATAAACACTTAATAATATTTCAATCACATAAAACATATATTAATTTTTTAATATAGTTCAAACTCTTATATAATATTATTAATAATTTTAATAATATTTTATTAACCTTCTAATATTATTAATCATTTAATAATACTTTATTCATTACCTAATATTATTAATTATTTAATAATATTTTATTATCTTAGTAACATTATTAATTATTTAATAATATTTTAATCATTATCTAATAATATTAATTATTTAATAATATTTTATTATCTTAGTAATATTATTAATCATTTAATAATATTTTAATTATTATCTAATATTATTAATTATTTAATAATATTTTATTATCTTAGTAATATTATTAATCATTTGATAATATTCTAATCATTTGATAATATTATTAATCATTTAATAATATTTTATTATCTTAGTAATATTGTTATCATTATCCAATATTATTAATCATTTAATAATATTTTATTCATTATCTAATATTATTAATTATTTAATAATATTTTATCTATTTACTAATATTTTATTGACTTTATAATATTATTATACAATCAATAATATTTTCATGATTTTCTAATATTATTATATTAATAATAATATTTAATTACAATATTAAACATTTGGTAACATTTATCCTCTTTTAATTATTAAATCAATTACTTATCATTAAAAATACATTTATTGATTTAAAAATAATATAAAATAATAAAATAATTTTTTTATCAAGCATGGGTGTCATGACGCCATTCCAAGGCTATTTTTGGGCGTCTTTACGCCCATGGACAGAAACCAAAAGGGCTAGGGCGTATACATAGGTGTCTAGACGCCGGTCACTTTGGCTGCCGGAACCTCTCTTACTAATTTGGTCATAACTTTGTTATACGGAAATATTTTGAGGCGATTCTTGAGTATAAATTCATTAGAATTTCATGATCTACAATTTCTCTTTAGATCACAAATTCAAATTCCAAACGAAAGTATCTGTAAAATAGCTCACAAGGACAAAATGAAAACTAGTTTCATAAATTCTTGGTTTTAATGGTTCAAACTTGAAATTAAAAAAACTCTACACATTCAAATGACACCAACTAAGTGTTGTTGTCTTCCTAACTTCTTGTTTTAAAATATTCCATGGTTCAATCATATTTTTGAAAACATTTTACACGAAAGTTAAAGATCGAACCACTTAGGGTTTAAAAACGACCTAGTTTGCGGTAAAAGTCACAACTCCTTTGTTTTTAATTATTTTTGAAAGCTACAAGTTGAGTTTTCTTTAAAACTCATGTATGTAACTTTATAGCCATAAAAATCCAAAATCCAACTTGTACATTTCAAACTACAACATTAAATATTACATGCTTCGTTAGGGTTTTACCAGTAAAAATCAATATGAGCATTTCTTGCAATTTTATGCAATCTACACATACCAAAACATGATATAACCACATCAAGCTATGAATATACATACATTACATAGTTAAATACTTCTAGACCATTAAAAACAAGTTTTGATCGGTTAAAATCAGATTTTAACCGTTCAAAATTGTTCTAGACCATAAAAATGAAATAAAGAGAAGTTAGAGCACTTTTAAATCTTGTGGTCTTGAAGGCTCTTCTTCTTCTCCTACCAAAATATGTTGTGAAGCTTGTGGACATTCACAAAGATCTTCCTCTAGTTTTTTCACACAACCCCCAAGTGTATTTTCTATTTCTCTAGGAAATGCTCTCTCTCTCTTTTCTCTCTTATGTTCTAGTAAATGAACCAACAAGCTTGACACAAGTGTGGAGCATCTTATTTATAGCCAATTGATAATCCTTCATTAACATCTCTTAATTCACCAACATAGTTAAATTAAGGCTTAAGTTAGATTACTATTTACTGTATTGACTAGGTGAATGACAAGTTGAGTGACTTGAGTTGGTGAACCACTTTGATCTAGTGTGTGAAGGAAGCAATTTGCAAAATCAAGCAACCCCTTGTGGGTCCTACAAGTGGCCAACCAACATGGCCATTTTTGGCCATGTTTTTGATTTATTTTTCTAGCTTTAATGTGCATATATACATACATACATACGTATATATATATATATATATATATATATATATATATACATGTGCTCAATTATTGACCAATTTTGACTTCCTATTGGGCTCCATATTGGACTCTAGGATTAAATATATTGGGCTCATCCATTGAATTGGTTTGGGCTCAATTTAAATAACACATTGGAATTATATTAATTATTCTAGGTTACATTTAATTAAATCAAGCATTGAGCTTGTTTAATTAATTACATGGACTAATAATTAAATTAATTACATGGGCTACTAGGTTAAATATCTTTGACCTAGTTTAACAACTCATTTGGATTTATAATATAATCCAATTAGATTTACTTTAATTAATTATACACCTTGCTTTAATTCTTTAAATAAATATACACATACATAAGTAAATTTATTTAATTATCTAATGCACAATTAATTAGTACAAAAATTTTAAATTCATTGCTAATTATTTATTAATTATAATTACAATGACTAATCAAATTCGTGGTCATTATAATTAATCATTTAATAATATTTTATTTATTACCTAATATTATTACCCATTTAATAATATTTTATCAATTATCTAATATTATTAATTATTTAATAAAATTTTATTCATTATCTAATATTATTAACTATTTAATAATATTTTATTAATTATCTAATATTATTAATCAATTAATAATATTTTAATCATTATCTAGTATTATTAACTATTTAATAATATTTTATTAATTATGTAATATTATTAATCATTTAATAATATTTAAATCTTTTTTTAATATTATTATTCTTTTAATAATATTTTATTAATATTCTAATATTATTAACTATTTAATAATATTTTATTTACATTGTAATATTATTATTCATTTAATAATATTTTATCTATTTACCAATATTATTATCCATTTAATAAGATTTTATTGACTTTATAATATTATTAGACATTTAATAATATTTTAATAATTTTCTAATATTATTATATTTATAATAATATTTTATTAATTTAATTTATATTATTAAACCTTTAATAATATTTATCATCTTTTACTTAGTAAATCAACTATCTATAATTTTAAAAATACTTTTATTGAGTCCAAAAATAATAAAATAATTTTTGGAACATTTTTCATTTTTTGACCTTGACAGACCTGACCAGACCTGGCAAAAACCAGAAAATCGAACCAGCCCCGCCGGTGCTAAGAATGAACCGAGTCTAGCACTGCCGGTGCTAGAAACAGAATGCCTGAGCGCTGTCGGTGCTTAGTTTTGAATTGATATAGCGCCGCCGATGCTCAGGTATTTCGACCAAAATTTTAAAAATTTCAACTTTGAGTTATTTTGATTAAAACTTGTATAAAATGAAATCTACACATTCAAATGACACAAAATCAGTATTGATGTGTTCCTAATTTCTTGGTTTACAATATTTCATGGTTTGATCATATTTTTGAAATCGTTTTGACATAAATTTAAAGATCGAACCACTTAGGGTTTAAAAATGACCTACTTTACGGTAAAAGTTATAACTTCTTTGTTTTTTCATATTTTTGAAAGCTTCAAGTTAAGTTTTCTTTAAAACTCATACATGTAACTTTTTGGCCATAGAAATCCATTTTCCAACTTGTACATTTCAAACTACAACATTAAATACCATATACTCAATTAGGTTTTACCGGTAAAGTTTAATATGAACATTTCTTTCATTTTTATGCATACCACACATACCAAAACATAATTTAAACACATCAAACCATGAATATACATATATAACATAGTCTAAAACTTCTAGTCTATAAAAATAACTTTTGATCGGTTAAAAATACATTTTAACCGTTCAAATCACATATAGACTATAAAAACGAATTTAGAAAGGGTTAGAACACTTTTTAACTTTAGTGACTTGTGTGCTCGTTTTCTTCTCCTTCCAAAGTATGATGTGAAGTTATTGGACATTCATCAAACTCCTTTTCTAGCTATCTCCTTCAACTCACAAGTGTATATCTCTATTTCTGTCTTGGAAGCTCTCACTTTGCTCTCTAGGAAATGCTACAAAATGACTAACAAATTCATTTAAGGTGTGGAGCACTCTATTTATAGAGTCTTCTTAATCACCATCAACTCTTCTTAATTCACTAACATAGTCAAATTAAAGGCTAGTTAGACTTACTATTGGAGTGAATGACAATTTGATTGACAATGTGAATGACTAGAGTGGTTGAGCTACTATGACAATGAGTGAAATTGAAGCAACAAGCAAAACAAGCCACCCAAGTGGGTCCCCCTAGGAAGTGCCGGCCAAATGGGGTTTTTACCCCTATTTTTGAGTTATTTTTCCTTCTTATATATTTATATATACATCTATATATATATATACACTTATATATATATATATATATATATATTGTTTGACTAATTTTGACTTCCTATTGGGCTCCACATTGAACTCTAAGATTTAAATAAGTTGGGTTCATTCAATTAAATTGTTTAGGCTCAATTTATTTATTACATTGGGCTAACAAGTAAATAACCTATGTTACATTTAATTAGATCAAGAATTAGGCATGTTTAATTAATTACATGGGCTAAAGTTTAATTAATTATATGGCCTACTAGGTAAATTAATTTGACCTAGTTTAATACCCTATTTGGATTTAAAAAATATAATCCAATTAGACTTGCTTTAATTAATTATACACCTTCCTTTATTACTTTAAATAAATATACACATGCACAAGTATATTCATTTAATTATTTGATGCACAATTAATTAGTACGAAAATTTTAATTCATTGCTAATTATTTAATAAATATAATTACAATGTTTAATAGAATTCGTGGTCATTACAGCAACTGCGGCTACTATGAGCGCAGGTGCGCTCGGCCCAATCTTTTTTTTTTTTTGACTCTGTTTTCGCTTTAGTATTTTCTATATATTTTCTTGAGTTTATACTCACATACAAATTGACTAGTGTCTAACACCATATAATGCATTAGTACATTGCTATGTAAGTCAGAATTCATGTTTCATAACTCTATACAACAACTTTAAAGCTTCCCTCCTTAAAGACAAAAAGGGTTACATCACACATTTTATCCCTTCTATAGAAAAAACTAGGGATTTACATTTTATATACACATAGATATATAAACAACTATATACATCAATTACACTATCCTAAGGAAGCATTCTACACCGAACTGCGTCATCATATTTTTCGTCCATGATGACAATCATTTTCCATCTACTTAGGGTAGTACAGGTCTGGTCATACTCCATAGGGTAATAGTGCACCCTATCTTGCGCTATTCCAAAAGTCGTGTGAAAAGCATAACTCATGTCATCCATTCTTACATTCATGCTATCTAACTTGGCTTTCTTTGCCCTCACTTCTTCCTCCACTAAATTCACTCTCTTTACTGCTTTAGCCCCGACATGTTTATATCTGACTATCTCAGCAGTTGCCTCCCTCAATTTAGCCTTCAAGGCTTCTTTGTCATTCTTTAATTCTTGAACTTGTTCTTCTTCTTGTCTCAACTTATCTCCTAGCTCCATATTCCTATTGACCAATAATTTCACCACCGTCTCATTCTGCTCAACAGTTGTTTGCCATTCCGCTGCCTGAGTTTCCAATTCCAGAATTTTATCTACAAATTCACTATTATATTGTATTAGGCTGGTTACGCATTCTCAGTCAGCCTCCCTTTATTCGG
Source organism: Hedera helix (assembly GCA_947179155.2). Lineage (NCBI taxonomy): Eukaryota > Viridiplantae > Streptophyta > Magnoliopsida > Apiales > Araliaceae > Hedera > Hedera helix. Next base: position 18,961,050 of record OX359271.1, read on the forward strand.
ATGACACATTCTTAGGCAATGCCCAATCAGAGTCTCCTTCTAGTTCTTCTGGATCTTGTTTATACCCATTTTCCTCGGTCGGTACAATTGTCGTGACTGGTACTACAGTAATTACATCCACTTGAATGTCTCGCCATTCTTCCCCTATCACCCGACTAGATTCTCCAATCTCTGACATACTATAAAATTACAAAAATAATTATTTAGTTCAATGCAATTTTTTCTTACCTCTAGTACACATAGCACATAACACATATTATGAAAATTTTACTTTAACCATTTCCACCATTCGCCTCCTAAAACTCGAAATGACTCTCACTATCTTCTTTACGATCATATTCCTAAAGTTTTTTCCACGCAAGGTTTATAACCTATCAACTCTAATACCAGCCTATGGCGCCCCCAAATCCGTGTCCCTCGAATCACAGATTTGGTGCTCACGATACTATTCTATCTTGTCATCACATCCATTCATTTCTGAATAAAATAACTTAATTTACAATATTACATAACTATCCCAGGTTTACAGACCTTTAAATAATACAAAACATATGTAATGTAATATCCTAGATATTTACAAAAATTTGTAGATAAGATTTTAAATAATTAATTAAAGGTTATGGTTTAAAACCTAGAGTTGGAGAAGTGAGATATGTAAAAAATGGGTAAACATTTTTTTTTAACATAATTTATTTGTTAGAAATTAAATGTGGAAATATTTTAAATGATGCATGTAGAGAATTTATTAAAACAATAAATTCAATTGAGAAGTAAAGGTGGTTATATTAATATTTATATATATACCTAGAGTGGTGTTTGTTAGTCAAATAAGATAATGTGTAAAGTAAATTAAATACTCGACAAAACTAATAAATTAATTAGTTTAAGTATGGATTAATAAGGAAAGTCATGTAATATAATTAATTGAGTTAATTATATGAGTCATGAATTAAAGTTATGATTAACAAGTAGAGAATTGGAATATTGCCTAGCAATGACAATATTAAGAAGTTAATTAATTAAGTAATTAACTTAATTATTAAGTTGTTATAAAGAGTCCAAGTAATTTAATTACTACTAGTGGATTAGCTCAAAAAAATTATAGACGTTAGCCCAATATGAGAGTACTTGCATGAAGGTGGGTAATTAAATAATAAGCCCAAATGTTATAGTCCAAGAGGTAATTAAGATAAGTCCAATTAAATTATGTTGGCAAGTATTGTATATAGTGTGGTAGTAGTCCAATTAAATAAATTACCTAGCCCAAGTTATGGAAGATGTGTGTGTTGTGTTGGGTAGCCCAAGTAATTAAATAAGAGAGCCCAATGCCAAGAAAACTATGTAGCCCAAACATTTAAAAGTCAAATGATGGTCAAAGTGTTGAAAAATTTCAAGTATTGATTGAGTATAGAGAATTAATCAATGTAAGGTTAATTGAATAACTCTAGTTGGTAGGCAAGAGAGAGCATTAATCAATCATTGGTTAATTGCTAGGTGAATAAATATGGTGATGAAAATTAACCATGGATGAGTTAATTATGTAACCCAAAGTGGTAGAATAATTAAAGGCAAGTCTAATTGGATTATATTATAAGTCCAATTGATGTATTAAACTAAGTTAAATAAATTAATCTAGTAGTCAATGTAATAATTAATCAAGCTCAATGCTTGTTTTAATTAAAAATAACATAGGGTATTTAATGTTAGCCTCATGTAATAATTAAAATGAGCCCAAACAAGGGTAATTCATAGTCCAATTGAATTTAGTTAAATGACCCAAAGTGGAGCCAAATGGTCAGTGGAAGGGTATATATATATATATATATAAAGGAAAAAGGAAAAATGAAGGAAAAAGGCCAAATGGCCAGTGGAAGGGGGCCCCTTTTTGGGGTGTTTGGTTGTTTTTGTGATGGAGTAAAAAGTACTCAAAAGGTTGCTTGTTTATTAGCTTGGTAAATTTGCAAGCAACATGTCAATCAAGGGTCAAGGATAGCTTAGCAAGTATCGGTGATATTGTAGACTTACAATAATTGTAAGTATCAATTTTGGTAGTCTATAAATAGAAGAGTAGTAAGAGAAAGCTAGAGTTGGTTCATTTGTTAGTAGATTAAATATTATAGAAAGAGAAGCTCTAGAGAAAAAGAAGAGCTACTTTGAGAGTTGGAGATTTCCACCAAGAAAAAGTACTAGAGAATAGTCAAGGAGGAGTCATTAGCAAGATCATAACAAGAGGAAGAAGAGCATCTATGTCCAAGAGGTTCAAAAGTGTTCTAAACCTTCCTTAGTGCATTTTTATAGTCTATATATATGTTTTAATCGGTCAAAAAGTATTTTTATCCGATTAAAAGTTATTTTGATGATCTAGAAGTCTAAAACTATGATATATAGGTATATTCATGATTTGATCTAGTTAATACATGTATTTGTATAGGTGGTATGCAAAGAATTAGAAGAAAAGTGCATATAGTGATTTACCGGTAAAAACCTTGGTAGCTATGTGCTATTTAATGTTGTAGATTGAAAGGTACAAGTTGAAAAATTAATTTCTATAGCTATAAAGTTACATATATGAGTTTTTAAGAAAACCCAACTTGAAGCTTTCAAAAACATGGAAATACAAGGAAGTTATGGCTTTTACCACAAAATGGGGCGTTTTAAAACCCTAAGTGGTTTGATCATTAAATTTTATGTCAAACATTTTTAAGAATGTGATTGAACCATGAAATGTTGTAAAATAAGAAGTTGGAAAGACAACAACACTAAGTTGGTGTCATTTGGATGTGTAGAGTTTATTTTATTCAAGTTTGAACAATTAAAACTAAGGATTTGTGATTTTAGTTTTCACTTTGTCCTAGTAAGCAGTTTTTAGTCCAGTTCCATTCGGAATTTGGATTTTGGATTTAAAGAGAAATTGTAGAGGGAGAAATTTTGATAAAAATGGATTCAAGAATCACCCTAAAATATTTTAAAATGAAGAAGTTATGGTTGTCGGAGCGTCAGATGGTCGAGTAGTCAAAAAAATTAACTTCCTGACAGATTAGCCTGATGCACCTGCGTCTGGTGTGGCGCAGCTGCACTAGAACAATCTGCCAAAGCAGATTTTTATTCTCTGGGTCGGGTCGGGTCGGTCCAGATCGAGTTTTCTTTGATAAATTAAGTTAAAATAAGTGTAAAATGAATGTGTTTGGATATTAAACCAATACATGAAATTTATTAGTAACTAATTGGTACTTAAATGTTTAAAATAAAGAATAAAGTTAACACAATTAAAAAAGTTAACTATTTGTATTGTTTGAAGATTATTAAAATATTATTAAATGATCAATAATATTAATATGTTATTAAAATATTATTAAATGGTTAATAATATTAATAAGTGATTAAAATATTATTAAATAGTTAATAATATTAATAAGTGATTAAATTATTATTAAATGGTTAATAATATTAATAAGTGAGTAAAATATTATTAAATGATTAATAATATTTGAACATAGTTGTATATTATCAAAGGTAGATAATATTTTGAGGTATTTGGTACATTATTAAATGTCTGAATCATTAAGTTATGTAAAAGAAGAAAGTTTAATTGAATTAAACCAAAGTAAATAGTTCGTTTGTGGCTATTTTAGATAACTTATTAAAGTAAGTCGTACGAAGAACGTGTAATGAAGGCATAAGTTGGTTATGCATACCCGAAATGTCTAACTATGTTTGGGCTAAGGTTTTTGTCCAGAACTTAATGGTTCGTTTGTCCAACATCTTAAGAGTTAATAATTTGAAGTTAAGGTCTTAAGTTAAGACTAATTAATAGTCATTGTAACTAATGATTATTTCAATTTTATATATAAATTGTAGGTTGAACGAAAGACGCAAATAAGCGTAAATGGTAGAAGCGAACTAGACAAGTTTTTCAGAACTTGCTCTTATGTGCATTAATATGCTACAATTTGATATTATATTATTGATATGGAGATATATTGATGATATTTGTGTTATGTGAAAAGCATGAGGTATGATTACATGTGAAAATATGAAGCATGAATTGCTAGATGCTAGTTGATTATTATAAGAAGTATGAATCATTCATAAAATGAAAAGCATGAAATGCATGATGTAAGAATAAAATGCAAAGCATGTATAATATGTGAAGCATGTAATGTGTTATGTGTAACTGTTAAACTTGTTGAGCCGTTGTGCTCACTCTTGTTTAAAACTAACATTTTCAGATAGTGCAAGTTATTCGAAGTTTTTGATAAAGATTAAGAAACAGGAATGCATACTACTTTCACTGAAGGTCTAAATGTCTACTGTAGATATCAGTCTGAATTGGACAGGTAAAATGATTGTGTAGTATAAGACTTAGTTGGTATGTAATATGAGTGTTAAATACTCAAAATGATTGTAATAGAATGTCGTATCATGTATGATATTGAGACATACTAGGTTTGTCTAAAGATTGCGATTTTGGAATAGAAAGAGATGTTGTAGAATTGTAAATAAATAATTATTTAGCAATTATATTATTACTGTAATTCATGAACAATAAAGAAAATGTAGTACTAGTGTTTAACCGGATCTGAGGTTAAAGGAACCCGGATTCGGGGTCGTCACATATAATCTGTTCTATTACAATATATTACATTTACAAAAAATCTATAGCTATACATTCACTACTTGCTAGCCTTTCCTTTTCCTTTATTCGCTCCTGACCCCTCAGCCTGTTCGGGTTGGCTGAAATATTATGTTAAAACAAGAATGAGCATAAAATAGCTCAACAAGTACATATACAAATAATGACATGATATTTCTGAATAATGAAATGAATTCTGATGCAATAAGGCTATGACGTTAACAGTTCTGGAAATGAACTTGAGAATATAACATGAAACTTTACATTTGAAAACATGAACTTGTTAGCTGTACGGTCACAAGACCAAGAACACGTTAAGAACAATACCAATCACAAAGACTGATACTACTCAAGTTAGTTATAAAAATACATTTGCTTTTTCAGATGTGTACTCTAGGTGATCAGCCTATCGTACATTTACATTGTGCACAACATAAACATCTAACGACGCAACCATGCCATAAATTTATATTTCCTTTTACATTTGTTCCCCTTTCTATCAGGGTTGTTCTATTACAACATTTCATAGATTTTGCACCACAATAATATGGATTGGAGGACATAAAAATAAATATCCGAATCAACAGGAATCATCACATATGTCTAGCCGGAACAAGATTGACATTGACCTTTCTCAGAAAACATAGTTTGTTGAACATTGCATGTTTAATTTGATGATAAGAATTAAGTTGATAAATGCAATAAATAGCAGGTTTGTAAAGTCCTTTGATGGCACATAATGTACAAGGACTTAGTTAGATAAGATCAAAATTGTTAGGATGATCTGTTGAATATGAATGTATTGAGTTGTGAAGTCCTTTGATTGATTATAATATACAAGGACTTAGTTAGAAAAGATCAAATATGTTAGGTTGATCTTATGTCAAACTGATCGTAGAATAGACTCTACGACTCCAAGCAAAGAAGACTCAACGATTCAGTCCGTCCGTAGAGAGGACTCCACGACTTCGCGCAATGACAACTCAACGACTCGGTATGATTCGTAGAGTGAACTCTAAGATTTTTCTGGACAACTAAGACCGCTCGTAGAATGGACTCTATGATTCCATTCCAAGAAAACTCGACGACCAAGGAAGAAGCCCAAGCGCAGAATGGACTCTACGACTAACAGAGTAGCTGAAAAGTAAAACTCTATTTCCTCGAGTAAAATTGTCTTATCACTGAACAGTCACTGAAGCAAGGGCAATCATAGAGCTAAGTAAAAATAAGAGATTTTTTTTGAGCAACACTACGATCTAAACCTAAAATATCATTTGACTTTTCTTGTGACGCCCCCAAATCACTATACTTACTATAGATGACTTGGTGCTCACTATAAATGTTAAATCAATAGGTTTATAGATGATTTCCTTTATTCTCAAACAAAGTTCTCATCTTAATTCCCAAAGATCTTTCATTATTTTATATCAAGTCCTTGTAATCGATATAAGAGACTTAATACTCAAACATAACATTTTATCCTTAATATTTAGATATTCTATAACTTTGTATGTTCCAACATCCACAACATTAAATCATTAGGACGACTCTTGGGAACAGAGAATCTCGCGGTGAATGTTTGAATCTTCACCCGTGATAAATGTTTGCATTTTTATCCGTGACAAATGGTTGTATCTTTGTCCGGTGCAAAATTCTCTTTCCGTATAGAACATTACCCAATTAGTTAAAACCCTCATTCGAAACATATTTGGTTATAGTGATATCTCTTCATATTAATAATCCTACTTATTCGACATTAAGAATAGTAATAACGAGTTATACCTGGGTCCGAGGAACCTTAACGATGGATTTGACCAGTCAACATCGCTTAGTCCTGTCTCGGATGTACAGTACTCACAAGTTATTTACCGATCCTCATCCTGATAAATAGATCATTATTAATACTATGTTAAGTTTTAACAATTCTAAGTTTAATCAAAGTAAAGACGTAACAAGAGAATGTGATAAAACTTGATAATATTTATATAATATTCGGTTACATGTGTTGAACTTGTTCTTATTACAAAATGTCATTATGACTACAGTTAAGAACAGTTAAGGAAAGCAGTAAACTAGTCTACGCATTTCTTCTTTCCTTTCTTCTTTGAGTCAGAGCTTTCTAGTTTGTCAGCAATTTAGGTTTATATGCAAGGGTGAGCTAAGATGCTCAACAAGTCTTAAACAGATAGCATATAAGGGAAAACTCACATCGATTTGGATGGTAAGAATTCATGGCACAACAATTGATATTTACAAATGTTTTAACATAGTAAGACTGAGTGGTGGTTAGACCTTGAACTATTCTTTGTCTTTCGACTTAGAATCTTTTACAGTGGATATAGAAAGGGGATCAACCTAACGACATCCTATGTTATGCATAACATACCATACACTGGACAGATCAAGAACAATAGTACATATTTGTTCATCTCAGTTTACTTCACATGTCAGGATCACCCCAAGACTACTTGGTTTGATATAATAAAGTATGATTCGAATTTATCACGAATAAGCATTTCATTTTGCAAGTTATGCCGAAACAAGAAGCAATAACTCTCGTATCAAAGATTTATAACACGTTGCATAAAAAAAATGTATAAATCACATAGAAAGCAAGTAAACAAAGTTTAATGATAGAAAACTTGCCTTTAGCACAAATTAGGGTTTCACGGTAATCGTTTAAAGCGCCTATACAAAGGGTTTCGCGTACCGAATGTTAGTTCATCGAATTTTTTCGTTCTATACGTGTTTTTATCACTAAACTAGACTATTTTCAATGGTGGAATTTTTAGAAAAATTGGCTAGCTCAAAATCATAAAATTTAGTGCCTTTTAGGGTTTCCACCCGAATGCCCCTCTTAAATTTTCAACTTTGGCATCTTTTACGGTAACTGCCATAACTTTTTCATACGTAAACATTTTAAAGTTATTCTTGAGTCTAAATTCCTTATAATTTCATGATCTACAACTTTTATTTGTACTGTGAAGGAAGATTCGGATTTTAATATTTCAAAAAATGGAAAAAACAGACAGTAAGCATGCTTTGGACAATATTTTTAGGGTTAACCATGTGAAACATGGTACCACTTGCTTTACTCTTTAAGAAATCATGTTGTAAGACTCAATATCACTTTATAACATAAAAATAACAAATCACAAACCTTCTCATAGAAAGATTCATGACTTTTGCTCAAGAACACACGAAGAACACGAAGAACGGATAAACCTTACATGGTAACGACTATGTTCTTGAGCTTTTGGTTTTCGTACTTGAAATAATTTGAGCATTATAGCTGCTTACATAAGTGATTATAACACTTTATAATTGACATAATTTGGTCATTATAACGGCTTGCATAATTGATTAAAACAATTTATAAAAATGCTCAAGAACATACGCAAACGCGGAGAACGGATAAACCGTACATGACCACTACGTATGTTCATTGAGCTTTAAACTATGAATTGAAATTCGACATTATAACTACTGTAAATTGAAGAAAGGGTCAAGAACACGTGAAGAACACGGAGAACGACAATCGTACATGGCTACGACATACGTTCTTGAGCTTTTATTTCTAACTATAAAATGAAATAGACATAACAACGACTTGCTCAAGTCATAAGGAACATAGAGAATGACAATCGTACATGATTACGACTTATGTTCTTGAGCCTCGTCAATAAAATAAAAAATTTAAGCATTACAATAACTAAGAATCGTACCTTTTGTTATTGCAAGCTTTAACTACTTATTTGCAATTTCCAATACTTGAATTATAACTAGGAGTAATAGATATATAGAGTAATTTTGCTCTTGCTTTTGCTTTGGAAAAAGAAGAAGAAATGAATGAGTTTAGCTTCCTATTTATAGGAAAATCAAAGGTCGGGGTAATTTGGTCATTAGTTAAAAAGACCAAGGGCATTTTAGTCTTTTCGCACATTATTTAATTAATAATACTAAAATAATATCTATAGTGTGTCAGGCGTGTGCCAGCGTGTGTCAGTGTGTGCCAGCCACACTCTTACTCACTCCTTCTTCCGTTTTTGACTTTTCGGATAAATCACGTACAATTAATTTGAAATATTTCGCATTAATAATATCAATTTTAATTAGTTATATGTATTTTATTCATAAAATACATCATAAAGTATTAATATGATGTCTCGTTTGACCCTCAAAATTTTCTGTGAATTAATCTCGGATATTCTTCCGTGTAGTTTTTCCAAATACACCTACCGGGCGATGTGATTGATAAATTTCTTTCATTATAGACACAAATTATGATTGAATAATATAATTAGGTATTAATTTCTCTAATTTGATTATTTTAATTTTATGTTAACCTATCTCGTGTTCCGTTTGATAAAAACAATACAAATGAATTAGCAGTTAATTATATAACAGTCTGATTCCTACTAAATGGTTAACTTCTACTGATTTAAAAACTTGATATTACTGAGTTTTGTTTCGAATAAACACTATTTTGTGAAGTGGAAAGTCCAAAAGACTTGGCACATTTTTCGGTGAATAGTATTTTTGACGACATTTTCTCAGAGTATGCTAGACGATCAAAAAGGCGAAAAAAATATTTTTCGTCTTTTTCCTATTTCGTCCTATACCCGACGCGTTTTTCGAGAAAAACTTTTATCGGCTATATCATGTTTTCAAAGTACAGGAAAGATAAATCCTGAAACAGAATGTCATTTCGATGTCTACGTTTCGCTCGGGGGCCTAGGTTAGATTTCTTAGGGTTTAGGTTTTATTTTCTTTTCAGATTTTTGAAAAAAAACTTTTATGCTCCTTTTACGTGCTAAGGTTGGATACTTGAACCGAGACATATAAATAAACAATAATGAAGATTAAATAACATAAATAAGATGTAATTCAATCTTTATTTAATCATATAAAGTCGGATTACAACTCTCTTGGAAGTTCGGAATATTACATTCACCCCTCCTTAAAAGAATTTCGTCCCCGAAATTAACTTATACAATTAAGAAAATAAATGTGGATATTCTATCTTCATTTTATCTTCTAATTCCCACGTTGCTTCTTTGATGGATTGATTTCTCCATATGACCTTGACTGAAGGTATGACCTTGTTTCGCAAGACTTGTTCCTTCCTATCAACAATTTTAACAGGAATCTCTTCATAGCTTAGATCCTTCTCGATTTGAATGGGTTCATAGCTGATGACGTGTTTATAATCGGGTTTATAGGGACGTAATACTGAAACATGAAATACATTATGTATATGTTCCAGCTCTGGAGGTAAGGCTACTTCATAAGCTACCTCACCTATTCTTTGTAATATTTCGAATGGTCCTATAAACCTTGGACTCAGTTTTCCTTTCTTTCCAAAACGAATCTTTCCTTTCTAGGGAGATACTTTTAGGAAAACATGACTACCAACTTCAAAGTCTCTCTTTTGTCGATGTAGATCGGCATATCTCTTCTGTCTTTCTTGAGCAGCTCGTAACCTCAGTTGAATTGTTCGAACTATCTCCGCTGTTTGTTGAACCAATTCTGGCCCAAGCATCTTCCGTTCACCAACTTCGTCCCAACATATCGGTGTTCTACACTTCATTCCATATAGAGCTTCATATGGTGGCATTCCTATACTAGTGTGATAACTATTGTTGTAAGCGAATTCCACTAGAGGTAAGTGATCTTCCCAACTTCCCTCAAAATCCATCATACAAGCTCTCAGCATATCCTCCAAAGTTTGGATAGTCCTTTCACTTTGACCATCTGTTTGTGGGTGATAAGCATTACTCATTCTCAATTGTGTACCTAGATGTTCTTGAAGACTTTTCCAGAAGTTCGATGTGAACCTTGGGTCTAGATCTGACACAATTGAAACTGGCACGCCATGTTTAGAAATAACCTCCTTAATGTATAGCTTTGCTAATCGATCCAAAGGGAACTTAACCTTGATTGGTAAAAAGTGAGCTAACTTGGTTAGTCTATCCACTATTACCCAAATGGCATCATGACCCTTCTGTGTGGTTGGTAGGCCTACTACAAAATCCATTGTAATAGGCTGCCATTTCCACTCTGAAATCTCTAACAGTTGCAACAATCCGCTTGGTCTTTGATGCTCAGCTTTAACTTGTTGACATGTCAAATACCTACTAACGAATTCAGCCACCTCTCTTTTCATGTTTGACCACCAGAAATGTTAACTTATGTCTTTGTACATTTTGGTACTGCCTGGGTGTACTGAAAACTTAGTACTATATGCTCCTTACATGATTTCTTCCTTGAGCTCTTGAACTGCAGGAATCCAAATTCTGGATTCAAATATAATGATTCCCTCATTGTCCATCTTGTATTTGCCGTCTATAATCTCTATTGACTTTTTCAACTTCCTATAATTTCCATCCTCCTCTCTAATTTTCTTAATGTTACCCAACAAGGTTGGGTGATCCTCCATTACGAACAATTTTCTTGTCGAGACTGAAGGAACTCTCACTTCTATGTCGAGTCTAGCGAACTCTTTAATCAATTCATCCTGAGTTGTTAACACATTTAACTTCTCTTGATTCTTCCTACTCAAAGCATCTGCAACTACGTTGGCTTTTCCTGGATGATATAGGATTTCACAATCATAATCCTTAATCAATTCCAACCATCGTCTTTGCCTCATATTCAACTCTCGTTGTGTAAAAATATACTTTAAACTCTTGTGATCTGTATAAATTTTACACTTCTCCCCGTACAAGTAATGCCTCCATATCTTCAAAGCAAATACTACCGCCGCTAAATCTAGATCGTGAGTAGGATACCTTAACTCATAATCCTTTAGCTGTTGCAAAGCATAAGCTATTACTTTGCCATGTTGCATTAAAACACATCCTAATCCTTTATGTGAGGCATCACTGTAGACTATAAGACCTCCACTATTATCAGGTAGTGATAATACTGGTGCCTCACTTAGCCTTTTCTTTAGCTCTTGAAAGCTCTTTTCGCATTTGTCTGTCCAAGCATACTTTACGGTCTTCCTGGTTAAGTTGGTTAACGGGGTTGCTATCTTTGAAAAATCTTGAATGAAATGTCTATAGTACCCCGCTAAACCTAAGAAACTTCTCATTTCAGTTGGGGTCTTTGGTTGTTCAGTTTATAACTGCTTCTATCTTTGATGGATCCACTGAAATTCCACTCTTGTCAATCACATGACCTAAGAACTGAACTTTCTCTAGCTAGAACTCACATTTTGAAAATTTGACATTGAGTTGTTCCTTTCATAAGGTTTCTAGTACACTTCTTAAGTGTATAGCATGTTCTTCCAGTGTTTTTGAGTATATGAAAATATCGTCGATGAACACTACAACATACTTGTTTAAGTAAGACCTAAAAATCCTATTCATCAAGTCCATGAATGCTGTCGGTGCATTCGTTAATCCAAAGGACATTACTAGAAACTCGTAATGTCCATAACGTGTTCTAAACGCTGTCTTTGGCACATCTTCCTTCCTCACTTTCAGTTGATGGTAACCTGACCGTAGATCAATCTTAGAGAAATACTCTGCTCCTTTGAGCTGATCAAACAAGTCATCGATCCTAGGTAATGGATACTTATTCTTTATGGTCAATTTATTGAGTTCACGATAATCAACACATAACCTTAAAGTTCCATCATGTTTCCTGACAAACAACACTGGTGCTACCCATGGAGAAACACTTGGTTGAATGTATTTCTTATTCAACAGTACTTGTAATTGTACCATCAACTCCTTCAACTCCATAGGCGCCATTCTATGTGGGGCCTTCGAAACAGGTGCAATTCCAGGAGCTAAATAAATGATGAACTCAATCTCCCTATCTGGTGGAAGACCGAGTAAATCATCGGGAAAGACATCTTGAAACTCTCTAACCACAGATATTTGGTTTATATCAAACCCTTTTTGTTGGGTATCTACGATATATGCCAAATAACCTTGGCATCCCTTCTAAAGTAATCCCTTTGCTTGATTTGCAGTTAGGCATCGGGACTTTCTTGGTGACTGACTTCCATTGAAGACTACTATTGACTTGGATGTGGTAAGAAGTCTAACACACTTTTGTTGACAATCGATCATCGCTTGGTGATTGGTCAACCAATCCATGCCTAGAATTACATCAAATTCCCCTAATTGGATTGGAATAAGATCGACTCTCAACTCATGACCCTTGATCACTATGCAACAACCTTTTATTATCTTATTAACAGGAATTAGTTCTTTATTAGCAATCTCCATCATTAAAGGATTTTCTAACAATTCACTAGGAACTTTAGTTTCTTAACAAATTCATGGGAAATAAAAGAGCAAGTAGCACCCGAATCAAATAGCACGTAAGCACTTATGGTGTTGATCGGAATGATACCTGACACTACATCCTGTGATGCTACAACATCTCCCATGGTCATGTTGAATGTCCTTGCTGTTGGACGACCTGGATTAGTTGTTAGGGTAAATTTGTTGATATTGTCCCTTCCGGCATTTTCTCCCTTTTTGGGGCACATCTTAGCTGGATGCCCCGTAGCTCCATAGTGAAAACAAGTGTATTTCCTAGGGTTAGGACATGCGGGTGCTATGTGTCCCTCTTGTTTGCAATTGTAGCAAACATTTTTCCCTTTTAGACACACTCATGCATGTTGTTTACCACAGATTTTGCATGGCTCGAATGTTTTCTTTTTATTCTCCCCTCCTTGTTGGGAGTTTCCGCCATTGAACCTTCTTTTATTATTATTATTATTATTATTTCCTTCCTCATTTCCTCCCTTATTATTATTTCCTCCTCCATTCCCTCCCTTATTATTATTCATTTCCTTATTAAATTTTGTGATGGCTTCACTACTGCCTTCAGCAATGATAGCCTTTTCTAGAAGATGGGCGTAACTATCTATCTGTAAGACAGCTGCCTTACCATGAATCCAAGGTTTTAAACCTTCCTCAAACCTTCTTGCCTTTCGTTCCTCCGTATCTACTTGATTTGGAGCGAAACGTGCAAGTTCATTGAATTTGGATGCATAATGGGGAACAATCATGTCCCCTTGTTTCAAATTTAGAAATTGTACCTCCATTCTATTCTTCACGCTTCGAGGGAAGTAATTCCCAAATAATATTTCCTTGAATGCTTCCCACGCAACCACACCTCCCCCGGCACGGGCTTAGGTGGCCTCCCACCAGAAGTTTGCCTCCCCTTCAAAAGGTAAGTGGAAAACTTAGTCTTTTTGTCCTCAGCAACTTCTGTTAAGTCAAAGGCTTTTTCTATTTCATTTATCCAGCACTAAACCTCTATAGGCTCAGCGGTTCCTTTGAATTCGGGAAGACCTACATTTTAAAAGTCCTTAAATAAGACTTTCTGTGGTTGGGGTTGTGGCTGAGGTGGTGGTATTGGTATTTGTGGTTGTGGTTGTGGGGGTGATGGTGGGACATTATTTGCAGTTCTATTATCTAAGACTCTTATTAGCCTATCAAGGAATTATTGCATAGGATCTGGAGTTTAAACATTACTCTCATCATTAACACTTGCTGTTGTTGTTGCCCTCGTTCTTGGTCTTGGAGGTACCATTTTCTAAATGGAGAAAAAAAAGTGTAAATATGAAAGCATTAAAATTGGAAGACATATTTCTTAAACAAACTTCTTATATAATTTAAAAGTTGTACATTACATTATCCGAGTAATTAAAATCACTTAACAACTATTAGCATCCCTTATAAAAATAGAAAATGATAAATAAAACATTTACAACATACTAATATATTACACGTTATTTGACTAGATCTTTCTAGCCTTCTTCTTGATCCTGTGGATCATACTAAGCACCACAGACCAATTGATTTCCAACCCCAAATCTTTGGCGGGTGAAGGGAATTCAATTATTTTTTTCTCGAGCTTGGCATAAGTAGCACCATAAGCTCGTTTAATGTGAGCACGATTTGCTCGTAGGAGGTATACTTCCTCTTGGGAAGCTTCTAACTGCATCTGTAGTTGGTAGCTTCTTTCAGCTTCATCCAACCACTACCTTTCGAGTACCTCCATAATACCATCGACCTTGTTCATGTTAGCCTGGTTTTCATTTTGGAGTTGTTCAACAAGCTCTTCTTGAGCTTCTCCACAGGCCATCATTTCAGCAGCATCCTCTTCCAACTCGGCGATGATCTCATCGTAAGTCGGTAAGTCTATTACATCTGCATCTTCTATTTGGGGAACTTGATTAACCTCTCCAGCATCATGTAGTTCCAAGTTCTGATTAGGCTCTTCTGTTTCGAATTCACCACTAGAATGCTCGCTCGGATCACTTTCGTAGTCCAAGGCTTGAGCGTTGTCTTCGTGTATGTCAGCCATTTCTACAAAACAAGATTGACTTTAATTAGTATAGTTCTTTCACATAATGTCTTTTACGTAATTAAGATTTAAAGTTTATTATCATCTTTTAATTTTCTATTAGACTCTTCACAAGTCTATTTGACTTAAACGATCAGATTATATCCTAAAGTACTTGCTACTTTAGAGCTATAATCTACAGCTCTAATATCAACCTGTGACGCCCCCAAATCACTATACTTACTACAGATGACTTGGTTTAAATCAATACGTTTATAGATGATTTCTTTTATTCTCAAACAAAGTTCTCATCTTAATTCCCAAAGATCTTTCATTATTTTATATCAAGTCCTTGTAATCGATACAAGAGACTTAATACTCAAACATAACATTTTATCCTTAATATTTAGATATTCTATAACTTTATATGTTCCAACATTCACGGCATTAAATCATTAGGACGACTCTTGGGAACAGAGAATCTCGCGGTGAATGTTTGCATCTTCACCCATGATAAATGTTTGCATCTTTATCCGTGACAAATGGTTGTATCTTTGTCCGGTGCAAAATTTTCTTTCCGTACAGAGCATTACCCAATTAGTTAAAACCCTCATTCGAAACATATTTGGTTATAGTGATATCTCTTCATATTAATAATCCTACTTATCCGACATTAAGAATAGTAATAACGAGTTATACCTGGGTTCGAGGAACCTTAACGACAGATTTGACCAGTCAACATCGCTTAGTCCTGTCTCGGATGTACAGTACTCACAAGTTATTTACCGATCCTCATCCTGATAAATAGATCATTATTAATACTATGTTAAGTTTTAACAATTCTAAGTTTAATCAAAGTAAAGACGTAACAAGAGAATGTGATAAAACTTGATAATATTTATATAATATTCGGTTACATGTGTTGAACTTGTTCTTATTACAAAATGTCATTATGACTACAGTTAAGAATAGTTAAGGAAAGCAGTAAACTAGTCTACGCATTTCTTCTTTCCTTTCTTCTTTGAGTCAGAGATTTCTAGTTTGTCAGCAATTTAGGTTTATAGGCAAGGGTGAGCTAAGATGCTCAACAAGTCTTAAACAGATAGCATATAAGGGAAAACTCACACCGATATGGATGGTAAGAATTCATGGCACAACAATTGATATTTACAAATGTTTTAACATAGTAAGACTGAGTGGTGGTTAGACCTTGAACTATTCTTTGTCTTTCGACTTAGAATCTTTTACAGTGGATATAGAAAGGGGATCAACCTAACGACATCCTATGTTATGCATAACATACCATACACTGGGCAGATCAAGAATAGTAATACATATTTGTTCATCTCAGTTTACTTCACATGTCAGGATCGCCCCAAGACAACTTGGTTTGATATAATAAAGCATGATTCGAATTTATCACGAATAATCATTTCATTTTGTAAGTTATGCCGAAACAAGAAGCAATAACTCTCGTATCAAAGATTTATAACAAGTTGTATACACAAAATGTATAAATCACATAGAAAGCAAGTAAACAAAGTTTAATGATAGAAAACTTGCCTTTAGCACAA
This sequence comes from Hedera helix, assembly GCA_947179155.2. Taxonomy (NCBI): domain Eukaryota; kingdom Viridiplantae; phylum Streptophyta; class Magnoliopsida; order Apiales; family Araliaceae; genus Hedera; species Hedera helix. The sequence continues at coordinate 18,977,574 of OX359271.1, forward strand.
ATTAGGGTTTCCCGGTAATCGTTTAAAGCGCCTATACAAAGGGTTTCGCGTACCGATTGTTAGTTCATCGATTTTTTTGTTCTATACGTGTTTTTATCACTAAACTAGACTATTTTTATTGGTGGAATTTTTAGAAAAATTGGCTAGCTCAAAATCATAAAATTTAGTGCCTTTTAGGGTTTCCACCCGAATGCCCCTCTTAAATTTTTAGCTTTGGCATCATTTACGGTAACTGCCATAACTTTTCATACGAAAACATTTTAAAGTGATTCTTGAGTCTAAATTCCTTATAATTTCATGATATACAACTTTCTTTATTATTGTGAAGGCAGATTCGAATTTTAAGATTTTGAAAAATGGCAAAAACAGACAGTAAACATGCTTTGGACAATATTTTTAGGGTTAACCATGTAAAACATGGTACCGCTTGCTTTAACTCTTTAAGAAATCATGTTGTAAGACTCAATATCACTTTATAACATAAAAATAACAAATCACAAACCTTCTCATAGAAAGATTCATGACTTTTGCTCAAGAACACACGAAGAACACGAAGAACGGATAAACCGTACATGGTAACGACTATGTTCTTGAGCTTTTGGTTTTCATACTTGATATAATTTGAGCATTATAGCTGCTTACATAAGTGATTATAATACTTTATAATTGACAAAATTTGGTCATTATAACGGCTTGCATAATTGATTAAAACAATTTATAAAAATGCTCAAGAACATACGTAAACGCGGAGAACGGATAAACCGTACATGGCCACTACGTCTGTTCATTGAGCTTTAAACTACGAATTGAAATTCGATATTATAACTACTGTAAATTGAAGAAAGGCTCAAGAACACGTGAAGAACACGAAGAACGACAATTGTACATGACTACGACATGCGTTCTTGAGCTTTTATTTCTAACTATAAAATGAAATAGACATAACAACGACTTGCTCAAGTCATAAGGAACACGGAGAACGACAATCGTACATGACTACGACTTATATTCTTGAGCCTCGTCAATAAAATAAAAAATTTAAGCATTACAATAACTAAGAATCGTACCTTTTGTTATTGCAAGCTTTAACTACTTATTTGCAATTTCCAATACTTGAATTATAACTAGGTGTAATAGATATATAGAGTAATTTTGCTCTTGCCTTTGCTTTGGAAAAAGAAGAAGAAATGAATGAGTTTAGCTTCCTATTTATAGGAAAATCAAAGGTCGGGGTAATTTGGTCATTAGTTAAAAAGACCAAGGGTACTTTAGTCTTTTCGCACATTATTTAATTAATAAAACTAAAATAATATCTATAGTGTGCCAGGCGTGTGTCAATGTGTGTCAGTGTGTGTCAGCTACACTCATACTCACATCTTCTTCCTTTTTTGACTTTTCGGATAAATCACGTACAATTAATTTGAAATATTTCGAATTAATAATATCAATTTTAATTAGTTATATGTATTTTATTGATAAAATACATCATAAAGTATTAATATGATGTCTCGTCTGACCCTCAAAATTTTCCGTGAATTAATCTCGGATATTCTTCCGTGTAGTTTTTCCAAATACACCTACCGGGCGACGTGATTGATAAATTTCTTTCATTATAGACACAAATTATGATTGAATAATATAATTAGGTATTAATTTCTCTAATTTGATTATTTTAATTTTATGTTAACCTATCTTGTTTTCCGTTTGATAAAAACACTACAGATGAATTAGTAGTTAATTATATAACAGTCTGATTCCTACTAAATGATTAACTTCTACTGATTTAAAATTTTGATATTAATGAGTTTTGTTTTGAATAAACACTATTTTATGAAGTGGAAAGTCCAAAAGACTTGGCACGTTTTTGGTGAATAGTGTTTTTGACGACATTTTCTCAGAATATGCTTAGACGATCAAAAAGGCGAAAAAAATATTTTTCGTCTTTTTCCTATTTCGTCCTATACCCGACGCGTTTTTCGAGAAAAACTTTTGTCGGCTATATCGTTTTTTCAAAGTGCGAGAAAGATAAATCCTGAAACAAAATGTCATTTCGATGTCTACGTTTCGCTCGAGGGCCTATGTTAGATTTATTAGGGTTTAGACCCTAGGGTTTAGGGTTTAGGTTTCATCTTCTTTTCAGATTTTTGAAAAAAAACTTTTGTGCTCTTTTTACGTGCTAAGGTTGGATACTTGAACCGAAACACATAAATAAACAATGACGAAGATTACATAACATAAATAAGATGTAATTCAATCTTTATTTAATCATATATAGTCGGATTACAACTCTCTCGGAAGTTCGGAATATTACACTTCTCCTGTACTAAGATAGAAGCAACTTCGTGGAAAAGAACAATCTGCATCGATGTGAAAGAAGAGCCTCTGTCAGAAGCTCAATGTCAAAAATGTCAGGGGACTGACCCAAGCGCACTATGCAACAGAGAGAAGACTTTCAATGCACTAAAGTCAGAGGACTGAGTCCCATCAGTCCTATAGTATGGAAGGACCAAATGACTCTATGAAAGTTGGTAGAAACCTACGACTGACATATCTATCCCCAAGAGAAAAGTGGAAAGACCTTCTATGAACTAAAATAGTAGATCAATTAATATCTCATTAGAGCATTAATGAGCTAAACAAATATAATATTCATCAGCTCTGCATTGTAAGGCAACGGGCATAAACTGAAGCTAAGGGCAGATATTCCAACGGGAAGAAAACAGAAGCTCTCATATAAAGCGCCTAGATCTGAAGAAGAAAGATAAGAGATTTTGGAACAAAAAAAAACAGGACAGAAATTCGCAAGAGTTCGAAAAGATAAAGCTGAAAAGAATCTTGCATTGCTACTAAGTTCTTCAGAAACTTATGCTAAACGCAACTCAGTAGCACACCCAAATCTACACTACTCAAGAAGAGTTCTTAGTGAACTAGAGTATCTAAGTCTGTTAGACTTATAGAGTTCTTAGTGAACTAGAGTTCCAAGACTGTTGATCTTGAAGGAATGTTAGTGATTCAGAAAGTGTAAAAGTATCCTGAGTGGATTTGCTGCTTTAACAACAGATCAGTGGAGTAGGAGTCTTGTGAACTCTGAACCACTTAAAACCTGGTGTCTTTCTTCTTTTGTCTTTTAACAGCTATATCTGCTATATAATTGCTTGTTGAATTATTATTTTAACATATCAAGAAGGGGTAACTAAATCATATTCCGTTGTGCTAAACAAATTAATTAAGAACTCTTTATCTCTTAAAAACAAAGTAAGAAAATTCAAAAGTTTTAAAGAATCTATTCAACCCCCCCCCCCCCCTCTTCTAGATATCTTTCGTGTCATTGGGAACTTACAATTGGTAACAGAGCAGGTTCTCACATTTGAAGCCTTACAAGCTTGAGTAGATCTAATGGCACACAACAAGAACAGATCAGAACTCGGTGGAGGTAACAAACCACCAATGTGCAATAAAGAAAAATTTGCTAATTGGAAAGTTCATATGCAGGCTTACATGGATGCAATAGACAATGAGCTGTTCGAGAGAATACTCAACGGGCCATTCATACCAATGAAGCTTGCTTTAGCAATTGAAGATCCAGACAAGCTAATAGCAAAGAAAAGAGAAGAATGGACCGACAATGAAAAGAAGGACGTTCAAAGAGATAAAAAAGGCCAAAAATATCCTATTTCAATCTCTAGATGATGAGCTGTTTAAAAACGTTGTCAACTGTAGAACAACTCAAGAAGTCTGGCAGACTCTGTTGATCATGCACGAAGGAACAGAAGAAGTAAGAGAGAATAAGTAATCACTACTTATTCAGCTGTATGAAATGTTCACCCACATTTTAGGGGAGAACATTACAAACACCTATGAGAGATTCAACATGCTGCTAAACTCTCTCAGATCATTTGGAAAAGTCTATCCAAACAGAGATCTCATCATCAAATTCATTAGATCCTTGCCAGACAAATGGGATGCCAAAACCACAACCATCAGGGAGTCAAAGAATTTGCACGAGATGACTGTACAACAGCTATATGGAAATCTTCTCACCTACGAGCTGGAGCTGAATCAGAGGGCAGAGACCCTATCTGAGGAAAGAAAGAAGGAGAAGAACATTGCTCTTAAAGTTTCAACCTCGGCTCACAGAAGCAATCTCAAGGATAATTCTGATTCTGATAATGATGAATCAAATGATGATGAAGGTGGTGCCATGCTAGTTAGACAATTCAAAAGATTCATCAACAGGAACAGACGTCAGAAGTTCAGAAGCAACAACAGCAAGGAACCAACAAATGACCTTTGCTACAACTGCAAAAAGTCAGGTCATTTCATTGCCAAGTGTCCTAAACCCTTAAAAGAAGAGTTGAGGAGGGATAGAACAAAAGCAAATCCAAAAAGAGAATTCAAGAGCTTCCACAAACAAACGAAGAAAGACAAAAGCTTCATAGCTGAAGGCTCCTGGAGTGACTCAGAAGAAGAACTAAACTCTGAGTCAAGTGACGATGAAGAGCCACAGAAGGCCAACCTATGCTTAATGGCAAATGAGGAAGGACAAAGCAAAGAAAAATTCAACATAGATGAGGTATTTGACTTTTACTCTCTTGAATTAAGCATTGATGACCTTAGAGAAGGCATGCACGACTTAATGGTAGAACTACACAAATACATGAAGATGTCTAGAAGGCTATCTAAAGATTACTCTCATCTAAAAGAAGATAAAGAGAAAATTAGCATAGAATTAGAAGCCACACTTCAAACTGCTAAACTTCATTTTAGTCTTGAGACTGAGAATGAAAAATTAAAAAAGAAAATTGAATTAAGTACTCAGAAAGAGTCTTCACTAGTTTCCAAAATTCAGGAACTAGAAAAGACAATTTCTATATGGAACAATTCAAGTTTGTCTATGGACACCATGATCTGAAGCTAAAGAAATGTGGCTGACAGACCAGGATTAGGTTTTGAGAATTCTTTCTCAGAGCCTAATATGGAGAATTCAAAGGAAATAAATGAAAGCAAATCCTTTAATGCTAATAAAGGAATTATGTTCATCAAATCCTCAAATTCAATCCCTCCCAGCTGTCCACAATCTGCTAATCCTACTATCATATTAGTCAATGAAACTCGTACTGGTCTAGGGTTCAAAAAACTGAAAAATAAGTCAACATATGTGACTGAACCTCAAAGGATCATAAAGCCTAGCAAAACTTACTCTACAAACCATCCTTACAGAAACCGTAGAATCTATTATCACTCTACGAAATATGAGAATCGTAAAGTAGCATGGAAGCAAAATGTAGATCAGCTCAACCGAAGGACTTTGAGCAATTATAATTCTCACAAGTCATGGACAAGCAGGAATTCACATATATACATATGCAATCGTCATATCAATCATAGTTGTGATTTATCAGGCTATCTTTATCATAAACTGCAAAGACCTAAAATCAAACAAATATGGGTGCCAAAAGGTACTAACAAAACAGGACCCAAGCAATTGTGGGTACCAAAATGAAGAGTGATTTGTTATGCAGGTAAAGAGATCCATCTGGTATCTTGACAGTGGATGCTCAAGACACATGACAGGAGATAAAGCTCTTCTGACAGACTACAAGGAAAATGATGGTCCTGCAGTCATCTTTGGGGACAACAATTCAGGAAAAATTAGAGGATATGGTTCAACTGGAAATGGTGTAATATCTTTTAGCAAAGTTGCTTATGTTGAAGGACTAAAGCATAACCTGTTAAGTATCAGTCAACTATGTGACAAAGGTCATCAAGTCACTTTTCTCAACAACCAATGCCAAGTCAGAGATGTGAAGTCTAACTCTTTAAAGCTAGTAGGAGTTCGAGAAGGAAATGTCTACGTGGTCAATCTTGCCAAATTAAGTACAGATGAAGTAGTCTGTTTTCTTGCTAAAGCCTTTGAAGATTTGTGCTGGCTCTGGCACAAAGATGATCTCATCTTAACTTCAAGTACATGTCAAAGCTTGCCTGCAAAGACCTAGTAAGAGGTTTGCCAAAGCTTAATTTCATCAAAGAAAAACCCTGCAAAGCATGCCAACTTGGAAAGCAAACAAAGATCTCTTTCCAGAGCAAGACACTCAACTCAAATGATAGAGCCCTTCAATTGCTACACATGGATTTATTCGGGCCTATCCCAATATCAAGCCTTGGAGGAAAGAGATACTCTTTAGTTGTAGTAGATGACTACACTAGATACACATGGGTGTCCTTTCTAAGCTCTAAAGATGAAACTATTTCACATCTTATCAAGCTCTTCAAACTAATCATGAATGAAAAATGTGATAATATCAAGGTCATCAGAAGCGATCATGGAAGAGAGTTTGACTTTTCAGGTATGGACTAGTTCTGTGAAGAAAATGTAATCATTCACAACTTCTTAGCCCCAAGAACTCCTCAACAGAATGGAGTACTAGAAAGAAAGAATAGGACTCTGATTGAAGTTAGAAGAACTCTTCTTGCAGCAGCCTATCTTCTTGAATATTTTTGGGCTGAAGACATCAGCATGGCATGCTACACTCAGAACAGGTCACTCATACACTTAAAATTAAAGAAGACTCCATACGAGTTATGGAAAGGAAGAAAGCCAAACATAAGCTACTTTCATGCGTTTGGCTGTCTGTGCTACGTGCTCAACAACGACAAGAAGCATCTAATCAAATTCCAACCAAAGTCAGATGAAGGAATATTCCTCGGTTATGCAACGAATAGCAGAGCATTCAGAGTATTCAACAAGGAATCCTTAGCTCTTGAAATCTCTATCCATGTCACATTCGATGAATCTGATCCTGAAAAGAAAAGATCAACTCACAACGATTCATCAGATATAAGCTCAACGATCGAAGAACTCAAGGTCGTTGAGTTTGACTCTAAGATCATGGAACCAGCAACAGAAATCGTTGAGCAAGTAGAGGAAATCGTAGAGCATACTACACCAGACATTGAAACTCTACGATCAGAACAAGAAGTTGATTTGGAGGAACTCAGACAAGAAGGCACCAGGACAGATGTTCCTAGCAGAATAAAGTGGACCAAGGATCACACTCAAGATCTAATAATTGGAAATCCAGACTTCGGAATCAAAACAAGAGCTGCAACTTCAAATAAATGTTTCTACCTAAGCTTTCTCTCACAAGTGGAACCTAAGGAGATCGAAGAAGCCTTAGGAGACTCAAGTTGGATAAAGGCCATGCAAGATGAGCTAAATCAATTTGAAAGAAGCAAAGTATGGAGATTAGTTGACAGACCTCAGCATAAACCAGTCATTGGCACAAAATGGGTCTTCAGGAACAAAATGTATGAAAATGGTGTGATTATAAGGAACAAAGCTAGACTGGTGGCCAAAGGCTATTCTCAAGAGGAATGAATTGACTACGATGAAACCTATGCTCCAGTAGCCAGATTGGAAGCCATAAGGATCTTCCTTGCCCATGCTGTGCACATGAAGGTCAAAGTCTTCCAAATGGATGTCAAGAGTGCATTTCTGAATAGAGAACTTCAAGAAGAAGTCTACGTGAAACAACCTCCAGGTTTTATCAATCCAACCTTTTCAAATTACGTTTATAAATTAGATAAAGCATTATATGGTCTAAAACAAGCTCCCAGAGCATGGTATGAAACCTTAACTGACTTTCTTATTGAAAAAGGATTCACTAGAGGAAGAGTAGATACTACTCTATTTTTAAGAAAACATAAGGATAAAACACTGCTAGTTCAGATCTATGTGGATGATATTATTTTTGGTTCTTTGGATGAAAAACTGTGTGAAAGGTTTGCCAAGCTTATGCAGAGCAAGTTTGAAATAAGCATGATGGGAGAACTCAACTTCTTCGTCGAACTTCAAGTAAAGCAGACTGATGAAGGTATCTTCATATACCAAGCCAAATACATCAAAGACTTATTAAAGAAGTATGACATGGAATCTGCAACTGCCATGAAAACTCCTATGCCTCCTGCCACTAAGCTTGACAAAGATAACAATGGTAAAAACACTGATATCACTCAGTACAGAGGTATGATAGGCTCACTCTTATACCTAACTGTTAGCCGGCCAGATATAATGTTTGCTACATGTATATGTGCTAGATTTCAGGCTAACCCTAAAGAGTTTCATCTAATAGCTGTAAAAAGAATTTTCAAATACCTTAAAGGAACTCCAAATTTGGGATTATGGTATCCCAAGGAGTCTTCCTTTAATCTAATAGGATATTCAGATGCTGACTATGCAGGATGCAGAATTGACAGAAAACGTACAAGTGGAACTTGCCAGATGCTTGGCAGTAGACTTGTATCTTGGTTCAGTAAGAAGCAAAACTTAGTATCTACATCAACTGCAGAAGCTGAATATATAGCTGCAGGCAGTTGCTGTGCACAAATCCTATGGATGAAGACTCAGCTTGTTGATTATGGGTTTGAGCTTAAATCTATTCCTATATATTGTGATAATACAAGTGCAATTGCTATAACACATAACCTTGTCATGCATTTAAGAACTAAGATCATAGATATAAAATATCATTTCATTAGGGATCATGTACAAAACGGTAATATATCACTTCATTATATCCCAACTGAAGATCAACTAGCAGATGTGTTTACAAAACCTTTAGATGAATCAAGATTTAATAAACTAATAAGTGAATTAGGAATTTTGAATCTAGACTCTTGATATATATATATATATATATATATATATTTAATATTTTGGAAGCTACTAACTTTGTAGGTAGAGTACGCTTAAGGTCGTAGAGACCACTCAACGATCGGCAAACCAAGAATCGTAGAGTACACTACAAACCGTAGAGTTCACTCAATGGTTGTCAAGCCAAGGATCGTAGAGTACTCCCCAGTTGTAAAGCTAACTCAACGTCCATCAAAACAAAGGATGGCAGTATCAAGAAGGATCGTAAAGCTCAGGGAGAGACTAAGGGCAAAATGGTCATCAACCAACTAAAAGCGCTCCTATCAGAACTTGACACGCCTCTCAGCAAACATAGAGGGAAGTTTTAAATATTTTGAAAACTGCGCGTCGTTCATTATTCTTCAAAACTCAAAAAACTAAACCTCTCTATCTTTCTCTCTTTCGAAAATCCAGAACCCTAAAATTTCAATACTCAGTTAAACCCATTCTTCCTGTTTCAGAAAATCAATCCAACGGCTCCTGCTCAAGTCATTTCTTGAAACGAGCTCAACTTTGAAGCGCTCACGACAGCAGACAAGCAGTTCATAAGGATAATCCAGTTGCTAGAAAGGGCTGACCTTCGAGAAGCTCTGGGAACAAATACGAGGATTCTAACAAAGCTAGTCTGAGAGTTCTACACAAATGGATCATATGCGAATGGAACCCTAACCACCCTGGTCAAAGGGGATCAGTTAAACCTCACCTCTGAAGAGATAAACCTAGCCCTAGGTTTCAAGCATAAGGGCCTCACGATTCTCAATATGGTGAGCACAGAAGAGGGCCTAAGAAGAATGCACCACAAAAATAACCCAGAGTTGAAAGGATTGAAGAAGAAAGAATTTCCCCAGAAATATGAATTTCTGGCGAACATCATCGGAAAGTATCTCCTATGTAAGGACTCTGCCCACGACTCTGTCAACGAACTCCAACTGAAAATAATGACAGCCATAGTAAAGAAAATGAATATCAACTATGGCTTCCTATTAGTTGAATGGATCGGAAATTGGATCCAAAATGCAGAGAAGGCGAAGGGCACCAGAAAAATGCCCTATGGGAGATTCATCAGTATTCTCTTTCAATCTATTTTGGGAGACAAGATTGAACACGAAGAAGGAGAAGTCCTCAATGCCAACAAGAGGATGACTCAAAGATTGTTCGAAAACTGGAAAAGAAACCCAGTTGAAAACAAAAAACTATCCCGGTCTGGGGATAGTGAAGGAACGCAGAGTGATGTAGAGCCCTCACTGTTAAGGAACTTACCTGCAGAAGCAGAATCACAGGAGGTCAGCAAGCAATCTCCTGGTCTTATCAGAAAGAGAAAAGGAAAGAAAGCTCTTGAGATTGAAGAACCTCAAGGCTCATCAAATGAGGCCCTTGATGCTGCTCCTGAAGAGAAGGGTATCTCAAAGGATGAAGATTCAGATCTACAAAGAGAAACTCGCAGCAAGTATGAGGCAGAGGAGGCCACTTCAAAAGAGCCGAGGAAAAAGAGAAGAAGGCTAGTAAAATTAGCTAAAAAAGGTTCAACATCTAAGGGGGAGCTACATCAAAAATCTGACAATGATCCAGCTGAGGGGGAGTCATCAGTAGTTCCTGAGCCAACAACTGCCCAAATTGAGGGGGAGGATCAAGAAGACATTTCAATCCCTTCAGCCACAATGAATGTTGATGAAGAGGATGACATCGAAATAGTGGTAATCGGACGAAATGAACAAAGGCATCTTAACTATAACTGCCTGCTGAAGTTATTGCCACTAATGCCATTCCACCGAGCCTTGGTGTTCAATTCATAGGATCAACTGTTCTGGACCTACAAAGCATATCCTAATGTGGTGATTCTGGCTCAAGGCTACCCTCACAACCTACATTTTGCCCAAAAGCTGATCTCAAACAGCTCATTTTCATCTTCAATAGGGTAAAAGGTACACTTCATCCCTCTCACGTTTATACATAATCATACACCTACTTGGACCTTCAATCATTTTGAAGAACTGTCTAATGTAAGCACTCGAACAAGCTCTACGGCCAACATTACCCCAGTCGTAGAGTCCTCACACTCTACGACTGGTGGTCGAGGAAGCTTAAATGATCAAGTTGTAGAGTGCCCTCAAGACTCTCCTCAAACCCCGCCCTTAACTCGCACAATACCTCCTGCCCAATCTTTCCAACCTTCAAGACCTCTCCTGGCACTCAAAAACATTCCCTCCACCTCTGGTCAGGAATACTTTCACATTCCAAGCTCAACAACTGATCAGGGGCAAACAGCTAAACTCCTTCAAGAAATCATGGAGAAGATATCTCTGCTTCCCACTACTGAGGGTTAACTGAATTGACAAGCTATATGCACACAGAGATACAAAAATACATGGCATCTAAGTCCTATAACACTCAACAGAGAATAGACAATGTTGTTACTACTGCTAATGAACTTTCTCAAAATTTGGGAAAACAATTCTCCACAAGATTGAAGCAGTTAACAGCAGCAGTCTCTGAACATCTCGAGCATAGGGACAAAAAGTTTTTGGAAGCAATAGAAAGCCATCAGAAGTGCGTTAAAATTCTTCAAGAAACCAGTGAGAAATCTATTGCGCATCTTGCTGACCAGTTCTTCGAGTTGAAGAAATCCATCAGTGAATAAACTTATCGATGAGATACTACTCTATCAGTGGTGGAATCAAAACAACTCATAGTTGAAGAACGACTTCAAGAGCATCGCAATGACGTAGCTGCCACTCAAACTCAACTTCAAGAACTTGTTCGGGGTGTGCAGCAACTGTCAGAAGAAGTGGTCAAAATTAATGATGCCAACAAGGGGGAGAAGAAAATGAGCACAAAACATAAGAGCTTGATTATAGAACCGACTCTAAGTCAAAGCAGAAGAGGAAGAGCACCTCAAGGAATGAGAATGGTTTAAACATCAATTCAACCTCCTAGGTTTGAACCAGTACCAACTCATCCCAGACAGGTCTCAACTGCAAGACCATCTGCACCAAGTCATCAGGGACAATCTTCAACTGCAGGGCCATCTAGCTCACAAGAATGGCTCCAAATTAAAGAAGAAGAAGCTTTGCAAAGGGAAGAGGAACTGAGAAAAATAGAAGAGGAAAGGAGAGTACTCTTCAGGCAGAGGGAGGAAGATGAGAGAAAGCAAAGGCATGAAGATGAAAGGAGACCTCCTAATAGAAGGAGATAAGTTTTGTTTTAATTTTTTTTACACTCATTGTATAACTAACTATACATCAATAAATTCATATTTTTCATTAGAAAATATAGCTGCTCACTAGATGTCAGACATTCAATTATTCATATGCATTTTGCCTATTTAAGGTGTTCAAATAACTATCTGTTATTTATGTTGTCATCATCAAATAGGGGGAGATTGTTGAACATTACATGTTTAATTTGATGATAAGAATTAAGTTGATAAATGCAGTAAATAGCAGGTTTGTATAGTCCTTTGGTGGCACATAATGTACAAGGACTTAGTTAGATAAGATCAAAGTTGTTAGGATGATCTGTTGAATATGAATGTATTGAGTTATAAAGTCCTTTGATTGATTAGAATGTACAAGGACTTGGTTAGAAAAGATCAAATCTGTTAGGTTGATTTTATGTCAAACTGATCGTAGAATAGACTCTACAACTCCAACCAAAGAAGAATCAACGATTCAGTCTGTCCGTAGAGAGGACTCTACGACTTTGCGCAAAGACGACTCAACGACTCGGTATGTTTCGTAGAGTGAACTCTACGATTTTTCTGGATGACTAAGACCACTCGTAGAATGGACTCTACGATTCCATTCCAAGAAAACTCGACGACCAAGGAAGAAGCCCAAGCGCAGAATGGACTCTACGACTAATAGAGTAGCTGAAAAGTAAAACTCTACTTCCTCGAGTAAAATTATCTTATCACTGAAAAGTCACTGAAGCAAGGGCAATCGTAGAGCTAAGTAAAAACAAAAGACTTTTTTTTAGCAACACTACGATCTAAACCTAAAACATCATTTGACTCTTCTCATGTACTAAGACAGAAGCAACTTCGTGGAAAAGAACAATCTGCATCGATGTGAAAGAAGAGCCTCTGTCAAAAGCTCAAAGTCAGAAATGTCATGGGACTGACCTAAGCGCACTATGCAACAGAGAGAAGACTTTCAAGGCAGTAAAGTTAGAGGACTGAGTCCCATCAGTCCTATAGTATGGAAGGACCAAATGACTCTATGAAAGTTGGTAGAAACCTACGACTGACATATCTGTCCCCAAGAGAAAAGGGGAAACACCTTCCATGAACTAAAATAGCAGATCAATTAATATCTCATCTGAGCATTAATGAGCTAAACAAATATAATATTCATCAGCTCTACACTGTAAGGCAACGGGCATAAACTGAAGCCAAAGGCAGATATTCCAACGGGAAGAAAACATAAGCTCTCATATAAAGCGCCCAGATCTGAAGAAGAAAGATAAGAGATTTTGGAACAAAAAAAAAAGAGGAAAGAAATTCGCAAGAGTTCGAAAAGGTAAAGCTGAAAAGAATATTGCATTGCTACTAAGTTCTTCAGAAACTTATGCTAAACGCAACTCAGTAGCACACTCAAATCTACACTACTTAAGAAGAGTTCTTAGTGAACTAGAGTATCTAAGTCTATTAGACTTATAGAGTTTCATAGTGAACTAGAGTTCCAAGACTGTTGATCTTGAAGGAATCTTAGTGATTCAGAAATTGTAAAAGTATCCTGAGTGGATTTGCTGCTTGAAGAGCAGATCAGTGGAGTAGGAGTCTTGTGAACTCTGAACCACTTAAAACCTGATGTCTTTCTTTTTGTGTCTTTTAACTGCTATATTTGCTATATAATTGCTTGTTGAATTATTATTTTAACAAATCAAGAAGGGTAACTAAATCATATTCCGCTGTGCTAAACAAATTAATTAACTCTTAAAAACAAAGTAAGAAAATTCAAAAGTTTTAAAGAATCTATTAAACCCCCCCCCCCCCCCTTCTAAATATCTTTCGTGTCATTGGGAATTAACATAGTTCAATAATAATGAACTTCAAAATGAGTTATATAACTGCATAACATAATTTACTGTTCAAGGAAATACAAAAAGGGAGTTCAAAAAGAACACTTGCCTTTGTCCTCATTTATGCTTATAGTTAATATATTATCCCGTTTATGACCTACACAATCACAATATTGGTCCATATATTAGTTATAAGCATTTACATGCTTTACCTTGACATACAAGTTATTATTTTTCTTTACATGTTATTTTTGGCCCTTTTATACAAAACTTGATTCCAACACCTAATCTATCAGATATAACATATATAAGACTTGTCTAGGCCTTTATAAACGTTAAAAGTTTTCAAATGACCCTACTTTTTCAAAAACTCAATTTTAGGTGTCGACGAACGTTCTTAAGCGTTTAAAATGCATAATAATCGCCATAAACATCAAATGACTTCTAAATCATCACGGACACGTGTATTTACATAAAACTTAGTTATTTGACTCCTTTTTAACTTTAATTACATAAAATGACCAAAAATCACACTTGTGTGGAATTTTGTCAACTTAACAAAGTTCACACTTAAGCTCATTCTTGAGTTCTTAAACTCCATACACCACATACACTAACACATGCTTATTTAGCAACTTTGTATGCCTATATAACATCTATACGCACCATCTAAAGCACCTTAGAGATTATGATTTGGTTTACATGCAAAGTATAGTCTAATATTGTAACTTTCCATAACCAAGTCATGCCTTTCATCTATTAATGAACTTATGATGCTATCTATTATGAAATTTTATATGTATCAAACATGTTTAACACTTCTAACTAGGTTTTCATCAAAACTTCAAATAAATAACGCATGATCCTCCATGAATCATGCTTCCTAGCTTTGAATTTAAGCATGAATAGTCCACCACCTTTGTAGTACAACTTTTAAGCTTAGGGTTTTTTCATATTTCAACCATATAATGCATAACACACATAATCAACATTTATATCCTTAGATACATGCATGACTATGCATGTTCTTGGATTTAAACACATAAAGAAAGAGTTTTGAAGCTAGAACTCTTTTATACCTTTTACGAGCTCTTCTCCTTCTTGTAATAAAGTTTTCTAGTGTTTGATTCTCCACTTTGATGACTATCTTCTCCTCCCTTGGACATTTTTCTATGAACTCTCAAGCTCTAGAACAAACCCTAACTCTTTTTTCTCTTTTCTCTTATGAAGCTCTCATACTTAGCTAACTTGGAATGAAAGATGAAATGAAACAAGGCTAATACTTACAAAAAATATACATACATAATTTGTATATTTTTTTCTAGCAATTAACTACACCTTGGTTAGCTTAACTCATGCATGGTTAGGGTTATTCATGACATTTTACATTGCTAACTATGGACATTTTAGACATTAAACCAAGCAAGGACACCAAGGTCATTCTTTATGTGGTTAAGGGTATTTTGGTCATTAAACCATCCTAGGATACCATGGTAAATTCTCAAGTTGACAAGGGTAATATGGTCCTTTGCCAAAAATCCTAGAGAATTTAATTCAATTAAATTCCTAATTTGCTTATTCCTTCTCCAATTCAATTCCTTTTTTATCCAAATTTGTTTCATTAGGCTTGAATTTTATTCTATAATCAAATAATTCATAAATAACTTGTCCCAAAACACTTGTCACATTTCAAAATTTTAATTTCATTAATTACTTATAATATTTATAATTTAATGTCATTACAGCTACTGGTTATATTCCTTAAATTTCCATCGACTAATCAATGACTTACTAATCAAATCCTTTAAGTTAATAGCACTTAGGCTAGAAATTAAATCACATAAGACTTACCACATTGGGTTTATCTAATAAACACATTAGTTTAATTACATAATATAATTAGATTTGCTATTTATAAGTCGTTTAGGCTTCTTGATTTGGTTTGATTTTAAAATCCTAACACATAATCACACATCTCTAGGGTTTACATTAAATATCACCCTAACATACATACAAGTACTTGAACTTGATTTATCATGTTCATTTACTACCATATACCATTACCTAAGGCTTGCGATATAACTTAACCACATAACATACAAATATTTTCGTATTAGGTTAATGTCAATAATTCATTTATTTTCCTTCTTCTTCATTTAATCATACAAGTAAATCATTTGGTGACTATTAATTTTCTTATTGACCATTCAAGGTCAACATTCAAGCATTTATGATTTCATCACATAAGTTCCTCTTAAGTTTATTCGCCCCTTTAGTTAATTTGATTTAATTAAATTAACTAGTTTACACAAATTTTACCACACAACACACATAAACATAAATACATTACTACACACAGCATCTTCTCATGAAGATAAAAAAAAAAAAAAAAAATTGTTCGTAATTTTCTTTGTTATTACATAGTGCCTCCAAATTTATAGCATAAAAACTATAGTCGCTAACTCCAAGTCATGAATAAGGTATCTTTTCTAGTAATCTTTCAACTGACGTAACGCGTGCACATTAACCATGTCATGCTGCATTAGTACACAGCCAAGACCTTTGTGTGACGCATCACTAAACACTTTAAAACCTCTTGTATTATCTGGTAAGGACAACACAGACGCCTCGCTTAACCTATTATTTAACTCCCTAAAACTTTATTTGCACTTCTCCGTCCATATAAACTTTACCGTCTTTCTCGTTAGATTGGTCAACGGGGTCACTATCTTGAAAAAATCTTCGATAGTACCCAGTTAACCCTAAGAAACTTCGCACCTCTATTCATGTATTCAGTTGTTCCTAGTTAATCACTGCCTCCACCTTCGCTGGATCCACATATATTCCATCCTTATCAAACACATGTCCCAAAAACTGTACCCTCTCCAGTCAAAACTCATACTTAGAAAATTTTGCACACAACTTCTCTCTCCTTAATGTCTCCGACACCACCTTCAGATGCTCCGTATACTCCTTATTGGTCTTTTAATAGATCAAAATATCATTAATGAAAACTCCCACAAATTTATCCAAATATGGCTTGAAAACTTAATTCATCAAGTCCATAAACGCTGCTGGTGCATTAGTCAAACAAAATGACATTACCAAAAACTCGTAATGCCTATATCGGGTTCTGAACGCTGTATTCGGTACATCTTTCTTCCACACTTTTAGCTGATGATATCCCGTTCTCAAATCTATCTTTGAAAACATCTCGCTCCCTTTAGTTGATTGAAAAGATCGTCAATTCTCAGTAATGAATATTTATTCATGATTGTCACTTTGTTCAACTCTCAGTAAGTTGATACAAAGTCGTAACGATTCATTTTTCTTCTTAACAAAAAAAATTGGTGCTCCCCATGGAGACACACTCAGTTGAATATAACATTTGTCTAATAGCTCTTGTAGCCGTATCATCAATTCCTTCATCTCTACTGGCGCTATACGATATGAAACTTTCGAAATCGGTGTCTTTACGGGCACTAAATCTATTACAAATTTGATTTCCATATCTAGAGGAAGACTGGGCAAATCATCTAGAAACTCATCTGGAAACTCTTTTACTACCGATATACTTTTCATCTCTACTACCACTTTATGAATATCTACAATATAGGCTAGATAGCCTACACGACCCTTTCTCAATAATTTCTTGGCCTGCGTTATCGTTAAATAACATGATTGTCTAAGCGATGTACTACTATAAAATACTCGGGGTATGAAGGTTCACACTTTTATTTTGACAGTCAAGCACCGCCCTATGGTTATATAACTAGTCCATCCCTAATATCACATCAAACTTTCCCAATCGTATCGAGATTAGATCTATCAGCAGCTTATGTCCCCTAATCTCTGTGCATCAATTTTTATGTATAAATTCTACAGGGATTACTTCTTTATTTGCAACTTCTATGCTTAAAGGATTTTCTAATTGTTCTTGAGGTAAATTCAAATGTCGAGCAAATTCATCAGACATGAATGAATAGGTAGCACTCGAATCAAATAATATATAAGCATTTATATTATTGATTAGGATAATACCTGATGTCACATCCTTCGAGGCTACTATATCTTGGACGTCATGTTAAATGTTCTAGCAGTTGGTCGGCTTGGTTGAGCAGGTCCACCAATCATAAGTTTATTGTTTCCTCCCTTATTGTCGCTTCCTCCACTTTTTCCTTTCTTTGGGCAATCTTTGATCTGGTGCTCAGTTGATTTACAAGCGAAACATCCTTAGATTTTCTTTGGGTTTGGGTAATTTGGTGAAATATGCCCCTCCTGAATGCAATTTTAACAAACATTTCATCCCTTCTAACACTCCCCTTGATGGCTATTTCCATACTTCGAAGACACCTAAGCTCTTTTCTTGAATCGTCCCTGCTTGTTCCCCATCGAACTGTTATTATTGTTGTTGTTGCTACCACCATCCCACTTCCTCTTATTTGAGGTACTTCCTCCGCTACTGCTTCCTCCTCGATTATCTCCCCTACTCTTCTTATTCTTCTTCTCTTTATTATACTGACTTAAGGCATCACTTCTTTCCTCAGCTATAATGGCCTTCTCCAACAGACTTCTAAAAGAATCAATTTGAAAAATGGATACCTTGTTATACAACCATGGTTTACACCCTTGATCGAAGTGTCAGGCCTTTCTTTCCTCAGTGTCCACCTGGCGTGGAGCAAAACGTGCAAGTTCATTAAATTTGGTCGCATACTGTGCCATTGACATTTATCCCTATTTTAACTCTAGAAATTTCACCTCCATTCGGTTCTGCATATTCTTTGAAAAATAATTCTTTAAATATATCCCATGGTACGATCCATTCTCCAGCACTCTGTCGATTCGCCTCCCACCAGAATTTTTTTTTCCCTTTCATCATATACATGGAAAATGTTGTCTTCTGATTTTCTTCCACACGTGCAATAAAGAATCTCTTCTCTATTTCTTTAACCCAAAACTGAGCTTCAATCGTATCAGTTGAGCCCCTAAGCTCTGTGGGTCCTACATTCTGAAAATCTTTAAAGTTAGTTGCCAGAGCTGCTGGGGGATTTGGGTTTAGATTAGCAGGCTCCTGATTTCTTCACTGAAAGACACCCTCTAATAATTCTACTAATCGCTGCATCGGGTCTCTCTGACCTCATTCGTTGTTCACTAATTCTTCTTATGTAGGCTGTGTTGGTTGTCTAAATCTGGGTGACATATTCTGTTTAATAAAAACTCAATATTATTACCTCATTATATTCTTTAAATATTTATCTTTAATGCAATAATGTAAATAACACATTTAATAAAAACGTTTATAGTCATATGCCAATGGTCAGTACATCATACATGATCATTTTATAGCAGACTGCTATAAACGTCACTACATATCCCCTAATATAACAAAAGGTGGGGATCTACTAACATACTACCCCTTTATCAAGTTCAAAAGTCAGGGTTCACATACTATCCCATATAAGAGTTTAAGATTTACATCACATAATTCCCTATAATATACAAAAGTAGGGACCATCATATAATATGTATTGTAACGGCCCCCAAAATCCCGCGCTTTTGATGCGGCGGACCTTGTGCGTTAATTTCGTACATCTATCGACTTAACCAATGATCCCATAATCATATTGGTTGAAATAGTCTTACTTTAGACTATACATTAAAAATTTCTCTTAACTTTGTCCCTGGATCTTAACTTGATCTCAGTCTCATAAGTATACAAGTATCAACTTGTATTTCATCCGTATAAATGGATAAAACCATATATAACGGTTTAATTTTAACCTTAGGATTTAAATATTCTATAACTTTACATGTTCCAACATCCACGGCATTAAATCATTAGGACGGCTCTTGGGAACAGAGAATCTCGCGGTGAATGTTTGTATCTTTACCCGTGATAAATGTTTGCATATTTATTCGTGACAAATGGTTGTATATTTGTCCAGTGCAAAATTCTCTTTCCGTACAGAACATTACCCAACTAGTTAAAACTCTCATTCAAAACATATTTGTTTATAGTGATATCTCTTCATATCAATAATCCTACTTATATTGTATTCAGAATAGTAATAACGAGTTATACCTGGGTCCGAGGAACCTTAACGATGGATTTGACCAGTCAACATCGCTTAGTCCTGTCTCGGATGTACAACACTCACAAGTTATTTACCGATCCTCATCCAGATAAGTAGATCATTATCAATACTATGTTAAGTCTTAACAATTCTAGGTTATATAAAAATAAAGACATAACAACATTCTGATGATAATAATTTATATCATTCATTCAATATTCGGTTACATGTTTGTTTGTTCGTACCTTTTATTATTGCAAGCTTTAACTATTTCTTTGCAATCTCTTGATTATAGGAATTTTTCTTTGAAAATTATTGAGAATAATGAAGAGCTTAGCTCTCTATTTATAGGAAAACCAAGGGTCGGGGTAGTTTGGTCATTAGTTTAAAAGCCAAGGGCATTTTAGTCATTTGTCCCTAGCGCTTGCATCATCGCTTACATCACCCTTCTTCTAATTGGTCGATTAATTTTCACTTGGATTTAGTTCTAAACAAATCGTGCTAGTTCTTTTTCAGTTAGTGTAATCGTGCTAGTTCTCCCTAGTTTAGTTACACTGACTTAGTTACACATAAATAGTTTGATTTCAACTAATTAATTAAATAGTATAATACATTAGTATTTATACGTATTTCTTTCGTATAATATTCGTATTCTGCTGGTATGATACCTCGTATTAATCTTTCGTATAATTTTCGTATTATACATTACAATATACTTTTATTATTCTCTTATTCCTTCCGTATTCGCTATGTATTCATCCCGTATACGTGAATAGTAATCTCCATAAATTATTTTGGGTAAAAAATTTATTGGTCAAAATGCATCTACTGTCAATAAAAATGCTATTCAGGAATGTGAATTTTCAAAATTCAGAAGAAAATTTTCCAAATAAATAGTGTTTTACACGTTTTTCAAGTAACACTTTTATTGGATAAATAATATCTATACTTCGTATAAATGTTATATCGTGAAATGGAAAAGGTCCTAACGTTGAAAAGAACGTTCAAAAAGACGACAAACGTTTTCTCGTAAATCGCGTCTTTTTCCCCAAAAATTTTTATTAGTTCCCGACATCTAAACCTCATATTAACACTATATCGTGAAATACAAGAAGTCCTACAGATGAAAGAAACGATCAAACGAATGAAAAACGTTTCTTTATGAATAGTACTTTTACACGTTTTTCGAGAAAAACTTTTATTGACTGTTACGTGTTTTCAAATCGTGGGAAGGTTGAATCTTGAAACGGAATGTCAATTTGACCTTCTCATTTTGCTCGAGGGCCTAGGTTATTTCCTAGGGTTTAGAGACCCTAGGGTTAGGGTTTAGGTTTTAACTCTTTTTCCAATTTAGGTTTTTGCCCTAAATTAACTTCTAATTTTTAATAAGTGTTAAGGTTAACTACTTGAACCAAAACACAAAATCCTACACATAGATATTTCATACAACACATTTAAAAGCTCAATTCAAGCTTTACTAATCACATAACATATAGTTTAGGTTAAAGATTTTAACCTCTTAGTTGTATACGATCGCAGTTTTGAGTCGTATATATTCTTTCAGATAACTCAAGTTGTGCTTGAGAAATCCTTCTTTAGGTTTTGAATTAACAACCTTGCTTAGATCTTGTTAGATCACTTTGAAAATATTTGGGATATTACATTCAACCCAACTTACAGGAATTTCGTCCTCGAAATTAACTTTACAATTACTTTAGTCATTTAATATCATATTTATAAGTGCTATAAATATTCAGGATATTACATTCTCTCCTTCTTATAAGAATTTCGTCCTCGAAATTATAATATAGTCATCTCCAATTTACTCTTCAATATGAATTTTCTAAATTCATCTTTTACTCATATTAAACCTCCAATACTTTGATTAGGTTTGAACAATGTTCACTTATCTCTACACATTTCCTTTCATAACTCTAGGTTTTAAACCTCTTTTCATACTCGACATTCAGTCTCATTCTTCTTTTATCTTGGATTATTCTCACTTATACAGCGATCAATCAAGACCTTTACCTTATTCAAAAACTATGAATACTATATAACCCATAATTTTTTTAAATCATCATCTGGACTGGAAAACCATATCTTGTGTATCAATCAATTAAGATTGAGAACACTTCATACTTTGTGTAGCAATCAATTAAGATTGAGAACACCATACATTGTGTAATAATCAATTAAGATCGAGAACACCATACATTGTGTAATAATCAATTAAGATCGAGAACACACATACGTTGTACTTCAGGTGATCAACCTGTCGTACCATATTATCTTTAAAGACGCGGTTTATTGCGTCTATCGAATTCCTACGCCCATTCTTTTTTTTTCATAACCAAAGGTGTCTAGCCGAAATAATTGTCATTGACTCATATTTAAACCATTCAAACTTTTGAAAAGCAATTTTATGACTGTATACCGCACCTTGCAAAGTGCGTTGATGACTCATCATGTATCATCTTCACGCCAGGCTAAATTGGGTGTTGATGAATAAATCATTTTTATTCTTCACATTAAATCCGTCTAGCCAAAACAATTAGCATAGACATATGAATAACATAGCTAGTGAAAAACTAACAAAATTTTCCAGTTCAACTAGTGAACCACTCTTTTCAAAGGCACACAAGTGCGAATATAACCATGAAGATCTAGCATAGCTAGAAGATTTTTGAAATACCCTCAATCATCTATCTTTTCCATTATTCTCTAACCATAACACAAGTTTTGCAAATATATAGTAATATAGTAAACTGATTGGTTGTATTAAACCAAGTATAAACAAATATATTAGTTCCCCTTCTCATCAACATGGAATTTAAATGTCTCAGCGCACATTGGTACTGATCAATATCGCACTGAATAGACAAATCGTAACCGCATCTCACAAGTCGGTTCGACTAACATATCATAGCCCAAGTCCATAACAAGGGTTCGTTCGCTCAGTAACTAACATACAAATATTTTTAAAACTATAGTTATGACGTAACAACTACTAACTAGTCAATATACATATGGAAAAAAAATCACCTTCTCAAAATATATACAAAGAAGAGTTTGACACAAGATTTTAATTTACTTATCAATATAGTAAACTGAGTTATTCCTCCACCCAAGAACTAATGAATCAGTTCCCCGTCTTATCATAACTATCCTCAAATGATTTCATTCAGTGTGTAACCCGCTTTGAGAACACTGACCATGAATCATTCATACCAATAATGTAGTTAGATCGGTTCTCTGAAGCATATTAAACTCTTTCCCATACAAGAGAGTCGTTCTACTCAGTTTTACTAATATGAGTTTTAAATTGAAATCCCTAATCGTTCTATAACTATCTTAGTCACTTTCTTTTCTTAATTCATTCCTTCATCATTTACATTCCTTATGAGTTTACTCATCTCTTTTCTTAGGTATAATTACACAACATACCATACACACCATTTCATTTTTTTTATGAAATGGTTTCACACAAAAACTAATAAGATTATTTTATCTTATTGCTTGCTTTGAGAACTCATTAAGAGTCCATTTAACTTCAAATATTCTCGTAAAGAGTTTATCTTTATTCATTATATTTCTTTTCACATAATAATTTTTATGTATTAAGAATTAATAAGATTTATGCATATCTTTTAATTATATACGGACTCTTCACAAGTCCATTTCTTTTTAATCCATCAGATTATACTCCAAGGTACTTGTTACCTCAAAACTATAATCCACTGCTCTATTACCAACTGTAACGGCCCCCAAAATCCCCGCGCTTTTGATGCGGCGGACCTTGTGCGTTAATTTCATACATCTATCGACTTAACCAATGATCCCATAATCATATTGGTTGAAATAGTCTTATTTTAGACTATACATTAAAAATTTCTCTTAACTTTGTCCCTGGATCTTAACTTGATCTCAGTCTCATAAGTATACAAGTATCAACTTGTATTTCATCCGTATAAATGGATAAAACCATATATAACGGTTTAATTTTAACCTTAGGATTTAAATATTCTATAACTTTATATGTTCCAACATCCACGGCATTAAATCATTAGGACAACTCTTGGGAACAGAGAATCTCGCAGTGAATGTTTGTATCTTCACCCGTGATAAATGTTTGCATCTTTATTCGTGACAAATGGTTGTATATTTGTCCGGTGCAAAATTCTCTTTCCGTACAGAACATTACCCAACTAGTTAAAACCCTCATTCAAAACATATTTGTTTATAGTGATATCTCTTCATATCAATAATCCTACTTATATGGTATTCAGAATAGTAATAACGAGTTATACCTGGGTCCGAGGAACCTTAACGATGGATTTGACCAGTCAACATCGCTTAGTCCTGTCTCGGATGTACAACACTCACAAGTTATTTACCGATCCTCATCCAGATAAGTAGATCATTATCAATACTATGTTAAGTCTTAACAATTCTAGGTTATATCAAAATAAAGACATAACAACATTCTGATGATAATAATTTATATCATTCATTCAATATTCGGTTACATGTTTGTTTGTTCGTATTACAACAGTCGTTATGACTTATATAAATACAAGTAATAAACTTGAAAACCTAATCTACGCTTCATCTTTATGTTCATGATCTTCTTAACGTTCATCTTTAATCTGCAAATAAGGTTTTATTCGCAAGAATGAGCACGACGGCTCAGCAAGTCTAACATACAGCACATACGCAATTTATGCTTTCATATAAACTTTAACATGCATTGACTGAACATAATTCTCCATTTAATATCACATATAACTCACATTCCAACAATTTATATCACATTGACACACAAAGTGTATAAATCATGTTCATAAATCGTAAACATAACACATAACATTTAGAAGGCTTGCAACTATTAGTTAAAGACTTCACATAACATCTATTACATAACAAATAACACATAAGGGTTTAGAACTTGCCTTGAAACTGTTTTAGGGTTTCCCGGGAAATCGTTAAACGCCTACAAAAAGGGTTACGCGACCCCGAATGTTTGTTTATCGAATTTTCCTTTTGAATAAGTCTTATAATAACTTAGCTAGACTATTTTCATTGGTGGAATTAATTGGAAAATTGTCCAACTCAAAAACTCACTTTTAAGTCACTTTTAAAAAAATAGGCAGCATGTATGGCTGCTAGACCCCGGCTCAATCAAACAGCCACAACTTCTTCGTTTTAAAACATTTTTGAGTTGTTCAAAATTTCACGCGTTCGTAACTTCCGTATCTACAACTTTAATTCAGAACAAGGTTCGAGATTCCTTACTGATTTACACATATTTCGTCAGTAATGGGACTGATCTAAAACTGATTCATATTTCTGACCTCTTTGATAGTAATAGCCATAACTTTGTTATACGAAAACATTTTTAAGTGATTCTTGAGCCTAAATTACTTAGAATTTCATTATCTACAACTTTCATTTAGGTTTCTTAGGCAGATTCAGAATTTAAAATTTCGTAAATTTGCAAAAATATTCTGCGACTATATTAGACTTAACTTTCTTTGATCCGATTGGTAAAACATGATACCTCAATATTTTTGATTAAATATTAAATATTGGGGATTAATATTTAAATGTTTAAATATTAATCTAATAAGGTTACAAGCTAGAAAATGATTAAATAAAATTTTCGAACAACCGAAAATGCTAAATTTTATCCGGTGAGCCAGGTTGTCCGTAGGGAATGTATTTAATATCAAGTTAAATTAATTTATTAAGGAACGAGGTTAATATAATTAACCATATAAATTAATAATTGGTCCAGAGATGATATTAATTAATTAAATTAATATCATAAGAGGATAAATAATTATCATTTAATTATTTTATGATCATAGGTTGATCGAGAGAGGGTTTTAAGCTATCAATTAAATAATTGGACGCCAGGCAAGTTCTTCAGTCCTTTTATGTTAAATGTTGGATTGTTATGATATGCAACTTTTGTTTTAAATGCATACAAGTTATGTGCTATGTGATACGTGATTAATATGACCACAATGTGTATTTTGTGCAACGATATGAATATATATATGAAATATTTTGCTATAATAGAAGCACAAACACATGATGTATGACACACACCAAGCATAATAAGCTATGTGCTACGTGAAGCATAAACTGTTGAACTTGCTGAGCCGCTATGCTCATTACTTGCTTAATAAACATTTTTGCAGGAAAGAAATGAATTTCAAGAATAACGGGTTATATAGAGACGGATTTTCCTAAAAGGTTGTGAACGTTATTATTATATGTTTATATTATGATTCAAGGTGGATAATTTGTCAAAGTTATATTGATATGCTGTATGTACAGATAAGTTGGATCTGAATATGACGAGTATAGTTTAACTTGTGAACTGTAATTGTTCAACATGAATATTATGATAGAGACTATTATATGTCTGACTATGAATTACGACATAAGAATATTGTATGGATATAAACTGGTTAATGTTGAGTGTTATGACACCTGTAATAGAAGGAAAAAGTAAAGGTTGCGATCCAGGGACTAGGATCAGTAAGTAAGTAAACAACTTAGGAGTCAATGAGACCCAGTACAGAGATTGGTAAAATTATTTGAAGGTGCCTTTTAGGGGAGAAACCCGGAACCAGTAAATCTCAATCGCCTAACGATTTTGGTAGCAAATTTCAAGGATTTTAATAATGTAAGATCTCCAGAATTTAACGGGTCGAATGATCCGATTGAGACTCAGTTTTGGGTTAAGGAGATAGAGAAAGCGTTTAACATTGCAAGGGTAGGAGACGATCAGAAGATTGTATTTGCTACGTCTATGATGAAGGGGGGAAGCAAATTTCTGGTGAGAAACGAATCAATAAAGGGTTAGAGAAAGAGTCATACCGTGGGACCGATTTAAAGAATTATTTTTTGAGAATTACTTTCCTAAAAGCATGAAGAACCGAATGGGGGTTAAGTTTTTGGAATTAAAGCAAGTAGAGATGTTGATGGCACAATATGCTGCCAAATTCAATGAACTCGTATATTTTGCACCACACTAGGTAGATACTGAGGAGAGGAAGGCGCACGATGTTTTGAACAAGGGTTGAAACCTTGGCTATGTAGTAAGGTATTTGTTTTTCAGATTGATTCATTTGGAAGTCTGTTGGAGAAGGCCGTCATAGCTGAAGGAGGAAGTAAGGCCTTGAGTCAGTACGATAAGGAGAAGAAGAACAAGAAAAATGGGGTAGATAATCGCGAAGGAGGTAGTAGCGGTGGTGGAAGTAATTTAGGAAAGAGAAAGTGGGACAACATCAACAACAACAACAATACCCACTTCAGGTAGGGAGAATTGAAAAAGAGAAGTGATGCATGTCCAAAGTGTGGGAATAATCACCAAGGGGAGTGTTGGAAGGGATGAAATGTCTGCTATAACTATAGCCATGAGGGGCATATTTCATCGAATTGCCCAAACCTGAATAAGATTCAAGGATGTTTTGTTTATGGGGAAACCGACCACTAGATCAAAGACTGCTCGAAGAGGGGAAATAGTGGAGGAAGCAGTAACAAATGTGGAGGAAGTAAGCTAATGATTGGAGGATCTACTCCGTATAACCGACTGACAACCAAAACTTTCAACATGACGGTCCAGGATGCGGTAGCTTCAAAAGATGTTGTGTCAGATATTATTCCGATCAATAACATAAATGCCTATGTGTTGTTTGATTCGGGTGCTGCATATTCTTTTGTGTCTGATGAATTTGCTCGAGGTTTAAATTTACCCCAAAAGTGGTTGGAAAATCCTTTAAATATAGAAGTCGCTAACAAAGAAGTAATCCCCGTAGAATTTGTACATAGAAATTGTTATGCAGAAAATAGGGGACGTATGTTGCCGATAGATCTAATCCCTATAAGATTGGGAGAGTTTGACGTGATATGAGGATAAACTAGGTATATAATCATAGGGCAGTAATTGACTGTTAGAAAAAAAGTGTGAACCTTCAGACCCCGAATCGGTCTAAGGTAGTATTTTATGGTAGTACATCGACTAGGCAATATAGATGTCTGACGATGATACAGGCCAAAAAATTATTGAGAAAGGGATGCGTGGGGTATTTAGCCCATATTGTAGATACTCAGAAAGTGGGAGCAGAGATGAATACTGTATCAGTAGTAAAAGAATTTTCGAATGTATTTTCAGACGATTTGCCTGGTCTACCTCCAGACAAGGAAATCGAGTTTGTAATAGATTTAGTATCAGAAACGGCACCAATTTCAAAGGCTCTGTATCAAATGGCACTAGTAGAAATGAAGGAATTATTGATACAACTTCAAGAGTTACTAGATAAAGGATATATACAGTCGAGTGTGTCTCCATGGGGAGCACCAATTTTGTTTGTTAAAAAGAATGATGGATCGTTACGACTTTGTATTGACTACTGAGAGTTGAACAAAGTGACAATCAAGAATAAATATCCATTGCCAATAATCGACGATCTTTTTGATCAGTTGAAGGGAGCGAGGTGTTTTTCAAAGATTGAGTTGAGAACGGGTTATTATCAATTAAAAGTGCGAACAAAAGATGTACCGAAGACGTCATTCAGGAACTAATATGGACATTACAAGTTTATGGTAATGTCTTACAGACTGACAAATGCGTCAGCAACATTTATGGACTTGATGAACTGAGTTTTCAAGCCATACTTGGATAAGTTTATGGTAGTTTTCATTGACAATATTTTGATTTATTTGAAGACAAAGGAGGAACACATGGAGCATTTGAGAGTGATGTTGGAGACAATGAGGAAAGATAAATTATATGTAAAATTTTCCAAGTGTGAGTTTTGGTTGGAGGGGGTACAATTTTTAGGACATGTGATTGATAATGATGGAGTATCGGTGGATCCTACAAAGGTGGAGGCGGTGATTAAGTAGGAGCAACTGAAGACGCCGACGAAAGTACGGAGTTTTTTAGGATTAGTCGGGTACTACCAAAAATTCATTTAATACTTCTTCAACATTGCATCACCATTGACCAATCTAACGAGGAAGACAGTGAATTTTATTTGGATGGAGAAATGCGAAGAAAATTTTAAGGAGTTGAAAAAAAGGTTGAGTGAAACGCCTATATTATCATTGCTGGATAGTACGGGATGTTTTGTGGTGTACAGTGACGCATCACATAAAGGTCTTGGTTATGTATTATTGCAGTATAACAAGGTCATTGCGTACACGTCACGTCAGTTAAAAGATTATGAGAAGAAATACCCTACTCACGACCTAGAGTTAATGACGGTAATTTTTGCATTAAAAATTTGAAGGCACTATCTTTATGGAGAGAAATGTTATATATATATATATATATATATATATATACGAACCATAAAAGTCTAAAATATATCTTCACATAGAAAGAGTTGAACATGTGGCAAAGAAAGTGGTTAGAGTTGATTAAGGATTACGTTTGCGAGATTCTTTATCATCCAGGGAAAGAGAATGTAGTGGCAGATGCGTTAAGTCAAAAAGGAAGGGAGAAATTGTTAATGTTGACAGCTCAAGAGGAGCTTATAAAAGAGATGGTGAACTTAGAAATAGAGTTAAGAGATCCGAAAGAGTCGAAAGGGAAATTATTTGTAATGGAAGCTCGTCTAATGTTGTTAGAGAAAATAAAGGAAGCCCAAAAGGGAAACGAGGAATGTAAATAAATAAGGTGAAGAATTGCAGATAAGGAGGAAGAAAATTTTAACTGGATAGTGATGGGATTTTAAGGTTTGAAGGAAGAGTGTGGGTGCTAGCAGAGCCGGTAGTAAAAGGGGAAATTTTACAAGAGCCACACAATTCGTCGTACTTACTTCACCCAAGAAGTACGAAAATGTACCAATATCTTTGCCAGCATTTTTGGTGCCCTAATATGAAGCGGGAAGTCGCGGAGTATGTCAGCAAATGTCTAACCTGTCAAAGAGTAAAGGCAAAATATCAGAGGCCGAGTGGTCTACTTCAACCATTGGAGATACCAGAATGGAAATGAGAGCACATTATGATGGACTTTGTGGTGGGACTTCCCAATCACTCAGAAGGGTTATGATGCGATATGGGTCATCGTGGACAGGTTGACAAAGTCATTGCACTTTCTGCCAATCAAGGTCCGACTTAATCTAAATCAGTTAACGAAATTATATATAAAATAGATTGTTTCACAATATGGGGTGCCAGTATCGATTGTTTCCAACAGAGATCCGTGCTTCATGTCAAACATTTGGAGAAGCTTACAAGAGCGAATGGGAACACAGCTGAGATTGAGTAGTATATACCATTCACAGACAAATGGGAAGAGCGAAAGGACAATTCAGACTTTGGAAGACATGCTCAGAACTTGTGTGATAGCTTTCAAAGGAAGTTGGGATGATCACCTACCTCTTATTGAATTTACTTATAACAACAGTTACCATACAAGCATTGACTTGCCACGATATGAAGCTCTCTACGGAAGAAAATGCAGAACGCCTTTATGTTGGAAAAAGGTAGGAGAACGTCGACTTTTGGGGCTAGAATTGGTTTAATAGACAGCTGAGGTGGTGAGGAAAATAAGAGCTTGACTAACTGTAGTCCAAGATCGGTAGAAGAAATGTGCAGATTTACACCATCAAAGTCGAGATTTTGAAGTTGGTAGTTTCGTGTTTTTGAAAGTATCTCCCTAGAAAGGGAAGATAAGGTTTGGGAAGAAAGAAAAATTAAGTCCAAGGTTCATAGAACCGTTCGAGGTACTAAAGCGAATAGGCGAAGTGGCGTACGATGTGGCTTTACCTCTTGAACTGGAGCATATTTACAATATGTTTCACGTTTCAGTGTTACAACCATACAAGCCTGATTATAAGCACGTGATATCCTATGAGCTCATTCAACTAGAGAAAGATCTGACATTTGAGGAAATCCCTATGTAAATAGTGGATAGAAAGAAACAGATATTAAAGAATAAAGTTATACATTCTGTAAAGGTAATATGGCGTAACCACAATGCCGAGGAGGCTATGTAAGAGTTTGAAGATAAGATGAAGAGGGATTACCCCCACTTGTTTGTGTAACCTTGTACTGACTTCAAGGATGAAATCTTTATAAAGGGGAGTAATAATCAAGAAAAATGTACTATTATTATTAATGAGAAATAAGAATATTTTAAAAATTAGTTGTGTGCTTATACATTTATGTGTTATGTTATAAGCTTTAATAATTCAATTTAAATTGAAGTAAATATGTGATAAATAATAAATTAAATGATGACGATGATGATGGTGAACTTTAAGTTTATGTAATATGTCTTGTGTGACATAATGAGTAAGATGAATTGATTAATTAATTAATTGAATTAATTGTGGGATGATTAAATAATGTCATGAATTAATGAGCGTAATTAAATTAAGCCCAATATGAATATTATGAGGTCACATGAATTAATGTGACATAGTCTATCATGTTAGAAATTAAAGTCCATGTATGTAAGGATGACTAAAATTAATTAATTAGCTCAATAGAAATAATTGTTCATGGTCCAATGAAGTTATATGTATATATATATATAAAAGGTGCATAGTACAAAATAATAATAATAATAATAATAATAATAATAATAATAATAATAATAATAATAATAATAATAATAATAATAATAATAATAATAATAATAATAATAATAATAATAATAATAATAATAATAATATGGAATGATATGGAATATTTATGAATATTGTAAATGTTATAAATAAATAATGAAACTGAATTTTAAAGTGTGACATTTGTTTTGGGATATGTAAATTTTATATTATTTGATTGTGAAATAAAATTCAATCTTAAGAAAATAAATTTGGATTAAAAAAGACTTGAAATGGATTGAAAATAAGCAAATTATGATTTATTAGGAATTAAATTGTCTAGAAATTTTGGATATTGACCAAAATACCCTTGACAACTTGAAGAATAATCTTGGTATCCTTTTTTTGGTGTGTAATGACTTAAATGCCATTAATTATTGAAGGAAAATGTCTTGAATAACATTGACCATGCATGAGTTAAGCTAACTAATTTATGATTAGCTGTTGGAATATACATATAACTTATGTGTGTATATCTTTACAAGTATAGCTAGATATTTCATGTTTCAACTTATTTCATTCCAAGTTAACTAAATTGTGAGAGTTGTAGAGAAAGAAGGAAGAAAGAGGGTTTGCTTGAGAGATTCCAAGAAAAAGTGAGCAAGAGAAGAAATCTAACCATCAAGAAATTGCAATATTATGCTATATTTAGCATATAAACTGAATCATAATCTGTAACACGCTTTAAAAGGTGTATAAAGATGTTATGTGAACACACAAAGTATGTAAATAAACTTGTGTTAAAGTATATGGTTTATAGAGTTCAAGAATTCAAGTATGAGTTTAAGTGTGAATTTTTCTAAGTTGTCAAAATTCTACAAAAAATTAATTTTTGGCCATTTTGAGTAATTGAA
Organism: Hedera helix; assembly: GCA_947179155.2. Taxonomy (NCBI): domain Eukaryota; kingdom Viridiplantae; phylum Streptophyta; class Magnoliopsida; order Apiales; family Araliaceae; genus Hedera; species Hedera helix. The sequence continues at coordinate 19,009,846 of OX359271.1, forward strand.
GGTAAAATAGAGCTAAATAGCTAAGTTTCATGTAAATACATGTGTTTGTGTCGATTTGGAAGTCAATTGGTGTTTATGGCGATAAAAGTGAATTTTAAACGTTTAAAAATGTTCGCGGCACCTAATATGAAATTTATGGGGGGGGGGGGGGGGGGGAGGTCGTTTGAAAACTTTTAATATTTTTGAAGTCCTATGCAAGTCATATATATGTTATATATGTTAAAATAGGTATTGGAATCAAGATTTGTAAAAAGAGGTAAAAAATAGCACAGAAATTGGAAAGAAATTTTTTTCAAAATCTACAACACTACGCCGGGGCGAGATGTTTTGAACTAAAGACTGTGCCAGGGCACAGTGCAACTTCAAAGACTTTGCCGAAGGCGAAACCAATTGGCACCGGGGCAAGGTCCGGCTGAGGAGATCTCGCGGCCTGTGAGATGTTTAGTATAAAACATCTCGCCCCGACGAGATGTCCAGGTTTTTGAAACAAAATCTATTTTAATCCAAAATAAAATATTTTAATATTATATGATAGAAACATGTGTTGTAAGCCATAAATTTATGAAAATGATCAATGTGATAGGTAGTAAGAGATGAATGAACTATGTGTTATGTGCTAAGGTTTATGTAAAGGTAAATGATAGCTTGAATGGCAAGGTAAAACATGCAAACGTATATAACTAATGTATGGACTAATATTATGGTGGTGTAGGACATAAACAGGATAATACATTATTGGTAAAGGTAAATGAGGACGAAGGTAAGTGTTCTTTTTGAACTCTCTTTTGTAGTTCTTTGAACAATGATAAATGTTATGCATTCATATAAATCATTTTGAAGTTCAGTATTTATTAAACTGCTTTTGAGAAAGGTCGATGCCAATCTTGATCCAGCTAGACATATGTGATGATTCATGTTGAATTCAAATATTCATTGATATATTCTCCAATCCATATTATTGTAGTGCAAAATTTATGAAATGTTGTAACAGAACAACTCTGATAAAATGGGGAATAAAGGAAAAAGGGGAAAATTAATCCTATGGCATGGTTGCGTAATTAGATGAAATGCGTCATTAGATGTTTATGTTGTGCATAATGTAAAGGTACGATAGTCTAATCACCTAGAGTACACATCTAAAATGAAATGTAGTCTTATGACTGAATCGGGCAGTATCAGTCTTTGTGATTGGTATTGTTCTTAACAAGTTCTGGGTCTTGTGACCGTACAACTAGCAAAGTTTCATGTTTCAAGTTAATCATGTAAAGATTCATATTATGTTCTCAAGTTCTTCACAGAACCCTTTTATGGTTCAACCCTATTGTAACAGATTTTCATTCATTACTTTGAAATATCATGTTATTATTTGTTTATGTACTTGGTAATCTATTTTATGCTCACGCTTGCTTTAACATGATATTTTAGCTAAGCCCGAACAGGCCGAAGGGTTAAGAACAGATAAAGGAGAAGAAAAGGCCAGCAAGCAATGATTGTATAGTTATTGGATTACTGTACATGTAATATTGTTATAATATGTCAATTGTATATGTTTTGTAATGTATAAAGGTCTGTAAACCTAGGATAGTTATGAATATTGTAAATTAAGTTATGTTATTCCAAGAATGAATGGTTGGGATTGAATGGTAGAATAATATCGTGAGCATCAAATCCGTGGTTCAAGGGACTCGAATTTGGGGGTGTCACAGGTTGGTATCAGAGCTAATATGTTATAAACCTTAGGTGGAAAAAATCTTAGGAATATGATCGTAAGAAAGATAGTGAAACTCATTTAGAGTTTTAGGAGGCGAATGGTAGAAATTGTTAAAGTTAAAATTTTCACAATATGTGCTATGTGCTATATGTAATAGAGGTAAGAAAAATTGCACTGAACTAAATAATTGTTCTTATGATTTTATAGTATGACAGAGATTGGATAATCTAGTTGGGCGATAGAGAATGAATTTCGAGATATTCAAGTGGATGTAATGATTGTTGTACCAGTTGTGGCTATAGTACCAGTTGAAAACAATGGGTATGAAGAAGATCCAAAAGAACTGGAAGGAGAATCTGATGGGGCATTACCGGAGAATGCGTGATCTGAGCAAAGGGAGGCTGACCAGGAATGGGTAACTGGACTAATACAACAGAACAGTGAATTCGTAGACCGAATTGTGGAGTTAAAAACTCAGGCAGCTGAACAACAAACAACTGTTGAGCAGAATGAGTCAGCGGTGCAAGTGTTGGTCAATTGAAATATAGAGTTAGGGAATAAATTGAGGCAGGAAGAACAGAAAGTTCAGGAATTGAGGACTGACAAGGAAGCCTTAGAGACTTAAACTTTGAGAGGCAGCTACTGAGATCGTCGGGTACGAAAATGCCAAGGCTAAAGCAGTAAGGAGGGTAAACTTAGTAGAAGCGAAAGTGAGAGCCAAGAAAGCCAGGATAGACAGTATGCGTGTTAAAATGGACGCTATGAGTTATGCTTTTCGCACAGCTTTTAGAAGGGCACAGGATAGGGTGTACTATTACCCTGTAGAATATGATCAGACCAGTAACACCTTGAGCAGGTGAAAAATGATTGCTATTATGGACGAGGAATAAGAAGACGTGGTTCGGCATGGAATGCTTCCGTAGGATGGTGTAATAGATGTATATAGTTGTATATATCTTTGTGTGCATGTAATGTAAATCCCTTGCTTTTGTATAAACTAGGATATGTTGTATTATGTAACCTCTTTTGTTCTAAGGAGGGAAGTTTAAAGATTATTGTATAGAGTATGAAATGTGAATCCAGACTTATGTAGTTTAAGGGATAGAAAAGGTTTATAGCAATATGCTAAATGTGATGTAAGGTACTAGGCACTAGTCAATTTGTATATGAATATAAACTTCATTGTTAAATATGTTTTGAAATGACTATGTGTTTAAGTTAACATGAGAATGTGATATGTGAATGATAAAGTAATAATTATTACATAAATTATTAAACAGAAATGCCTTTTAGACGAAGACATAACGTTCAACTTCCACAAGAGGAATCTATAATGCTCCCGATGAGCCAGTTAATCCCATACAGTAATTCGTTGATTTGTTGATGGGAGCTTTTCAGAACAGGAATGTTAATCCTGCGGGCGATCAACCTGTAGCTACCTGTATTGCTACATTTAAAGATTTTAAAGCGATAGGAGCCCCAGAGTTTAAGGGGACTATGAATTCAATAGAGGCCCAGAATTGAATAATTAAGATAGAGAAAGTATTTGACGTAGCTAGTGTTGCAGAAGAATAGAAAACTGCATTTGCTACGTTCATGCTGAAAGGAGAAGCCAACTACTGGTGGGGAGCCAACAAAGGAAGGCTGGGAAATGGAGTAGCATCATGGGAGAGATTCAAAAAAATATTTTTTGAGGCTTACTTTCCTCCGGTAACATAAGACATGATGGAGGTTCAATTCTTGGAATTAAAACAAGGAAATATATCCGTGATCGAGTATGCGACTAAATTTAATGAGTTAACAAGATTTACAACACATTAAGTGGACACAGAGTAACGAAAGGTAAAATGATTTGAACGTGGATAGAAGCTTGGGATTTATAGTAAAGTTTTAATGTTTCAGATTGGGACCTTTATTGGGTTATTATAGAAGGCTATTTTGGCAGAAGGAGGCAATGATGCCTTAACAAAGTATAAGCAAGAACAGCGTGGCAAGAGAAGTGATGGGGCTAATAAAGAAGGAAGCAGTGGGGGAAGCAATTCTAATAAACGAAAGTGAAACAACAACAGAAACACCTCTGGTAGTAAGCAAGGAGAACATAAAAAGAAAATGGAACCCTATGCCAATTGTGGAAAGGGCCATTCGGGAGTATGTTTGAAAGGAAAGAACGTCTGTTTTAGATGCGGTTATGAAGGGCACATTGCACTAAGCTATCTAATTCTAAGGGCAAACAAAGGATGTTTCCATTGCAGAGAATTGGGGCATCAGATCAAAGATTTTCTAAAGAAGAAAACTAATGGGGAGGTGGAAGCAAAGATAATACCAATAGAAAGCTGGTAATTGGCGGACCTACTCAACCGGGGAGACCAACAACACACACCTTCAATATGACAGTACATGATACGATGGTATCAAAAGACGTGATGTCAAGTATCATTCCTATCAATATTATAAACGCTAATGTATTATTTAATTTGGGTGCTACCTGCTCCTTTATATCTGATGAGTTTGCAAAGAAATTGAATTTACCCCAAGTGAAGTTAGAAAATGTGTTAAATATAGAAGTAGCAAACAAAGAAGTAATTCAGGTGGAGAATATTCATCGGAATTGTTGTTTGACCATAAGAGGACATTAGCTATCAGTCGATTTAATTCATATTCGTCTAAGAGATTTTGATGTAATACTTGGAATGGATTGATTGTCTAATCATAGGGAGGTAATTAACTGCCAAAGGAAATGTGTGAACCTTCAGACTCCTGCCAAGTCTAAGGTAGTAATGGTAGCAAATTGCTAAGGCAATCTTGTTGTCTGACGATGATGCAGGCTAAAAAGTTGTTAAGGAAAGGGTGTATGGGATATTTGGCTCATGTGGTTGATGCTTAGAGAGTGGGACTAGAAATGGGTCAAATACCTATAGTGAAGGATTATACGGATGTGTTTCCAGATGAATTGTCAGGTTTTCTGTCAGACAAGGAGATCGAATATGTAATAGACCTTGTAACAGGAACGACGCCATTTCGAAGGCACCGTACAGAATGGCTCCAGTCGAATTGATGGTTCAACTACAGGAATTATTAGACAAAAAGTATATCCAACCAAGTATATCTCCTTGGGGGGCACCAATTTTATTTGTAAAGAAGAAGGATGGACCACTAAGTCTTTATATCGACTACAGGGAGTTGAACAAAGTATTTCTCGAAGATTGACTTAAGAAGTGGTTATCATCAGTTGAAGGTGAAACCTGAAGATGTACCTAAGACAGCATTTTGGACTCGCTATGGTCATTATGAGTTTCTGGTGATGTCTTTTGGTTTGACAAATGCACTAGTTGCATTTATGGATTTGATGAATATAATATTTAAGTAATATTTAGAAAAGTTCGTGGTGGTGTTCATCGATGATATTTTGATTTATTCAAACACTTAAGAAGATCATGCTGAACATTTTAGAATAGTGTTAGAAAAGTTGAGGGAAGCAAAGCTATATGCGAAATATTTGAAGTGTGACTTTTGGTTGGAAATAGTGCAATTTTTGGGGCACGTGATTGATCAGGAAGGGATATCAATGGATCCAACAAAGGTAGAAGTAGTAATTAATTAGGAAAAACCAAAGACACCTACGGAGGTGCGGAGTTTTCTTGGTTTAGCAGGGTATTACAGAAGATTCATCAAAGATTTTTCCAAGTTGTCGAGACCTTTGACAAATTTAACAAGGAAAGCCTTGAAGTTTGTTTGGTTGGATAAATGTGAAGAGAGTTTTATGGAACTCAAGAAAAGATTAAGTGAAGTGCCTGTGTTATCATTGTCTGATGATACAGGAGGATTTGTAGTTTACAGCGACGTATCACATAAAGGACTTAGTTGTGTATTGATGTAACACGACAAGGTCATAACATATGCGTCAAGGCAACTGAAGGACTATGAAAAAAGGTATCCTACCTACGACCTAGAATTGGCAGCGGTGGTTTTTGCTTTGAAGATATGGAGACATTATTTGTATGGGAAAAAGTGTGAAATATACACAGATCATAAAAGTCTGAAGTATATTTTCACCCAGAGGGATTTGAATATGAGATAGAGAAGGTGGTTAGAATTAATTAAAGATTATGATTGTGAGATTCTATACCATCCAGAAAAAGCTAATGTTGTGGTCGACGCCTTAAGTAAGAAGGGTCGAAAAAGATTGGAAATGATGACTGCTCAAGAAGAATTAGTTAAAGAGATGGAAAGAATGGAAATAGAAGTAGCATATCCGATAGTGTCAGAAGAAAAGTTATATGTTGTAGAAGCTCATCCAACATTGTTGGATAAAGCAAAGGAAGTTCAAATGCAAGATAAAAAATGTGGTTAAATCAAAAAACACATATCCGATGGGCAAGAGACAAGGTTCAAAGTAGATGATAGTGTATTGCTCAGATTTGAAGGAAGAACATGGGTGTCGATGGTATTCGAATTGAAAGAAGAGATCTTATAAGAAGCCCACAGTTCCAGATATTCGATTCATCCAGGTAGCACGAAGATGTATCAAGATCTTTGTCAACACTTTTGGTGGCCCAACATGAAAAAAGACGTGGTGGAATACGTTACTAAATGTATGACCTGTCAAAGAGTTAAGGCAGAACATCAGAAACCTAGTGGGTTGTTACAAACCTTAGAGATTCCAGAGTGGAAGTGGGAGCACATTACAATGGATTTTGTGGTGTGACTTCCAACTACGCAAAAAGGTTATGATGTGATATGGGTGATAGTAGATCGATTGACGAAGTCTGCACACTTCTTACCGATCAAAGTTAAATTCAACTTAATTCAATTAATAAAGCTTTATGTGAAGGAGATTGTGTCTAAACATGGAGTTCCGGTATCGATTATTTTAGATCGAGATCCACAATTCACATCAAATTTTTGGAAAAGTTTCCAAGAGCGTATGGGCATGCAATTGAGGTTGAGCATGACATATCATCCTTAAACAAATGAGCAGAGTGAACGAATAATTCAGACGTTAGAAGATATGTTGAGGGCATGCGTAATGGATTTCAAGGGTAATTGGGACGATCATTTACCATTAGATGAATTCGCGTATAACAATAGTTATCATGTGAGTATCGGTATACCGCCTTTATGAGGCATTGTATGGAAGGAAGTGCAGAACACCTCTGTGTTGGGATGAGGTAGGAGGACGTAAGTTATTTGGACCAAAAATAGTGCAACAGACTACATAAATTGTCAAAGTGATAAGATACATACTCGTTACAGGACAAGACAGACAAAAGAAGTATGCAGATTTGCATCGACAGAAAAGAGAATTTGAAGTAGGGTCCTATGTATTTTTTAAGGTATTTCCCTAGAAATGAAAAATCAGATTTGGAAAGAATGAAAAGTTGAGTCCAAGATTCATTGGACCTTTTGAAGTGTTGAAAAGGATAAGAGAGGTAGTATATGTTGTAGCGTTACCTCCAGAGTTAGAGCATATACACAATATTTTTCACGTATTGGTATTGAGGTATAAGCTGGACTACAAGTATGTGATAGAGTATGAACATATCCAGATCGAAAATGACTTAATTTACGAAGAAACTCCTGTTCAAATTATTGACAGGAATAAGCAAATTTTAAGAAAGAAAGTGATACCTTATGTAAAGGTAGTCTGGAGAAACCACAATGCTGAGGAAGCAATGTGGGAGCTAGAGGATAAAATGAAAAATAATTACCGAATTTGTTTATCTAACCTTATAATAGTGATTCCAGGGACAAAATCCTTATAAGAAGGGAAGAATGTAATGATATGGAATTTATGAATATTGTAAATGTTATAAATAAATAATGAAATTGAATTTTAAAGTGTAACAAGTGTTTTGGGATAATCAAGTTTTATATTATTTGATTGTGAAATAAAATTCAAGCTTAAGAAAATAAATTTGGATTGAAAAGGACTTGAAATAGATTGAAAATAAGCAAATTATGATTTATTAGGAATTAAATTGTCTAAGAATTTTGGATATTGACCAAAATACCCTTGACAACTTGAAGAATGACCTTGGTATCAGTTTTGGTATGTAATGACTTAAATGCCATTAATTATTGAAGGGAAATATCTTGAATAGCCTTGACCATGCATGAGTTAAGCTAACCAATGTATGGTTAGTTGTTGGAATATACATATAACTTATGTATGTATATCTTTGCAAGTATAGCTAGATATTTCATGTTTCATCTTATTTCATTCTAAGTTAGCTAAGTTGTGAGAGTTGTAGAGAAAAAAGGAAGAAAGAGCTAGGGTTTGCTTGAGAGATTCCAAGAAAAAGTGAGCAAGAGAAAAAATCTAGCCATCAAGGTGGATCATCCAACTATTAGAAGCTTTATAGCTAGGAGAAGAAAAGCTCAAAGAATGTTGTAAAAGTGTTCTTGCTCTAAATTTCATTATCTATGTGTTTAAATGCAAGATTATATGTGTAGCCATGCATGTATTAGTAGTCAAAAGTAAGATTTATGTGAGTTATGTGCTATATGAGTAATACATGATGAAACCCTAAGCTCAAGTGTGGTATTACAAAGGTGATGAGTTATACATGCATGTATTCATGGCTAAAAATCATGATTTCAATAAGATCATGTGTTAAATGTTATTAGATATGGTGAAAACCTAATTTGAAGTGATGAACATGTTTATTACATGTGAAATTTCTTGCTAGATAGCATAATAAGCTCATTAATGGTTGAAGAGCATGACTTGTTTAATGAAATTGCAATATTAGGCTATATTTAGCATGTAAACCGAATCATAATCTGTAACATGCTTTAGAAGGTGCATAAAGATGTTAGGTGAAAACACAAAGTGTGTAAATAAGCTTGTGTTAAAGTATATGGTGTATAGAGTTCAAGAATTCAAGTATGAGTTTAAGTGTGAATTTTTCTAAGTTGTCAAAATTCTACAAAAACTTGATTTTTGGTCATTTTGGGTAAGCTAAATAGCTAAGTTTCATGTAAATACACGTGTTTGTGTCGATTTGGAAGTCAATTGGTGTTTATGGTGATAAAAGTGAATTTTAAACGTTTAAAAATGTTCGTCAACACCTAAAATGAAATATATGAAAAAATAAGGTCGTTTGAAAACTTTTAATGTTTTTAAAGGCCTATGCAAGTCTTATATATGTTATATATGTTAAAACAGGTGTTGGAATCAAGATTTGTAAAAAGAGGTAAAAAAAATAGCATGAAAATTGAAAAGAAATTTTTTTCAAAATTTGCAGCACGTACTTCATCCCAAGATGTTTTGAGCTAAACACTGCGCCGGGGCGTAATGCAACTAACTGCAAAGACTTTGCCGAAGACGAAACCAGTCGGCACCGGGGTGAGGTCCGGCTGAGGAGATCTCACAGCCAATGAGATGTTTAGTATAAAACATCTCGCCGGGGCGAGGTGTCCTGATTTTTGAAAAAAGTTATATTTTAATCCAACATAAAATGTTTTAATATTATATGATTGAAACATGTGTTATAAGCCATAAATTGATGAAAATGATCAATGTGGTAGGTATTAAGATATGAATGAATGATGTGTTATGTGCTAAGGTTTATGTAAAGGTAAATGATAGCCTGAATGGCAAGGTAAAGTATGAAAACGTATATAACTAATGCATGGACTAATATTATGGTGGTGTAGGAGATAAACAGGATAAGATATTATGGGTTAAGGTAAACGAGAACGAAGACAAGTGTTCTTTTTGAATTCTCTTTTGTACTTCTTTGAACAATGATAAATGTTATGCATTCATATAAATCATTTTGAAGTTCATTATTTATTGAACTGATTTTGAGAAAGGTCGATGTCAATATTGATTCGGTTAGACATATGTGATCATTCATGTTGAATTCAAATATTCATTGATATATTCTTCAATCCATATTGTTGTGGTGCAGAATCTATGAAATGCTGTAACAGAACAACCTTGATAAAATGTGGAATAAAGAAAAAAAGGGAAAATGAATCCCATGGCGTGATTGCGTCGTTAGATGTTTATGTTGTGCATAATGTAAAGGTACGATAGGCTAATCACCTAGAGTGCACATCTGAAATGAAATGCAGTCTTATAACTGAACCGGGCAGTATCAGTCTTTGTGATTGGTATTATTCTTAACGAGTTTTGGGTCTTGTGACCGTACAACTGAAAGTAATATGCCCTCAAGCCAATCACATTTGATGTGATAAGCATATACTTTGTAATCTTGTTCATTTATTAATAAAACTATCAAGGCATTTCTTTATTCATGATTAATCACTTGAATTAATCAAATGGATAAACCCATAGTTTTTGAGCAATGCTTTTAGAACCATGATGGGGATCATGCTACTGAGATCTAAATTCAAGATAGCTCAAAACTAAAATTGTTCATAATCGTTGGATCACTAAAAAGGGGATTAGTAGATCCGAATAGATTGGTACATACTATGCTTGCTCTTATGAAGAGGATGATTGATCTCATAATCATTTGTGTAGAGACACTAAAGCAAGTATGTAGGTGCTTATTAGAGAATAAGTTCACTGAACGTGACTCGCTCAAGGAACACCTAATGGAGTTTTACTCGTCTGTCAATAGGAGTTCCTTATGTGATAGTCGTACAAGTGATCCTTAGACTTGAGATCATCTTAGTATCTTGTGTGTACTAAGTTATACTTTGACATATTCCTTAAGACCTATTGGTATATCAAAGGATATGATTGGGTATAATAAGGTACATATGGAGATTGATGAATGATCAACAAAGGATCTACCGCTTCCAGTAAAGGGAGAGAATGTCCTATGCGATTCAATAAGTGACAACTCAGAAATCCCTGGCCAGGGTTGAATGGAATTAGAAAGGAGTTTCTAATTTACATTAACTATAGTTGTGTATTTGTGAATTGAAATGCATATAATCAAATAAATAAGACTTGACAGAAATTCCGTGTCTTATATTTGATTGGGACATTGTGTGGTAGAATGATTGAATTGTACAGTAACTATTTGTTGAAAGGTTCTTTTACGATTAAATGTTGAAATCTATATTATCTGGAAAGTCGACTAATCGCTAAGGGGGCTTACCCTTATTGTGAAATAATTATTTATTCTGAATTAAAGAGTTAATTCGTAATAAATGAATTAGAATTGTTCTAATTTATTTATTATACAACCGGTTTAATATGGAGAACCTAAAGGGTCACACCGCAAAAGAGTAATATTTATTTTAGAAGTGGATGGCATAATCGTAATAATAAATTAAGTATATTTAATTTATACTATGGTGATAGAATAAATTAAATAGCTTAATATTTATAATTTAGTATTTTAGAAATAGTAATTATAAATTAATAAGAGGAGTCTTATTATTATTATTATTACTATTATTATTATTACTACTAGTATTATTATTTAGTTCCTAAATGGTTTAGGAATTAATTAATAAGTAGTAATATTATTATTAAATAATTAAGTTCCTAAATAGTTTTGGAATTATAATTATAATAATAATTAATTAAGTTACTAAATGGTTTAGTAATTAATTAATAAGAAGTACTCTCATTATTAAATAATTAAGTTCCTAAATGGTTTAGGAATTGTAATTAATTAATTTAGTTCTTAAATAATTTGGGAATTAAATTAAAACCCTAATCCTAAATAGTTTAGGAGGGTTGACTAGATCTATAAATAAGAAGAGTCTTATCATAGATCAAGATTACACACTCTTTCATTAGAGAGAGAGTATTCCATAATTCTCTAGATCTAAGAGTTAGAGAGATAGAGAGAATTAGGGCTAGCCACCCATGGTTTAGAGAAACTAAGATCCACTTCTTTAATTCATAGATCTCTTGGTGGATCACCTCTAGAGGCTCAACACTTGGGGAGCTAACATTGATCCATGGAATCTAATCGGTGAATTACGAAGATGAACGTGAAGGATTAAAGGGAGATGAACTTGTACCCGTGGAAGCTTGGTTCTACAAAGGTATAAATTCTTTTATCCTTCCTCAATTAATAATAGTAGCATAAGAAAGATCCGGGTTATTGGTTTGTAAAAAAAATTTAAAATATGATTTTATTGCTTCCGTTGCGCTTATATAATTTGATTATATGTATGTCATAATTTTTGCAAACCAACAATGGCATCAAGAGCTAAACTTATGCGAATTATTAATTGTTTTAATTTCATATATGTATGGGTATGTGTTTAGAACAATTTACTGGGCATAATTTGTTATATAAAATTATTTTTTATGAATAATTATTTAATTCGCGGAATTAAATAATTATTCATGCCGAACTGGAAATCTTATTCACGAATTGCTGTTGCCGAATTGGAAATATTATTCGCGAATTGCTGTTGCGTTAACCAAGCGGATTATTTTTTTCAAGTCACTCAAAAGGACACGGTATTATGATATAATATTGTTTCACATGGAATAGATTTGGAAGCTACTGAACATGATTTGTTTTTTCAATCCTGTTCTTTGAATCATGATCCTTTAATCAAAAATGGTATATTCGGATACTATATATTATATATATATATGAATTAGCAACATGTTGGGTAATGGATTCAATTTGATTATTAATATATGTAATATATATTAGTTAGTTTCCTGGAAACCGAATCATGAATCAAGTTCATATATATACTAGTATGCTTTTGATTTTGTAAAGATATGATAAAGCTTGTCCCATGATGAGTGTCCATGCAACAAGCAAGTTTTGGAAAAAGTAAAAGAAGCCCACGGATTTGGTGAATGATAATAAGAAACAATACACGGTAATGTAATATATATATATATATATATATATATATATTACCGTACACGGTTATTAATATATATTATTAATATATATGATATATTTATAATATATATTAATTAGCCAAACAGTTTGGTAATTTGCTGTAGATTTTAAAATTTCAAAATAAAAGAGTTTATTTTGGGTAATTTTAAAATAATAAAAATAAATAGTTTATTTTAAATAATTTTATAATTAAAATAAATAGTTTATTTTAAATATGAAATTGGATTTCATACAGCTTTAAATTGCCCATTAAATGATACCAATACATATATGGAATGTTTTATTTAATTCATGAGATGAATATTATTTATTAATATATATGTTGATATATATGATAATAAATGGGATTGATTATGGACTATTGACCAATGTGATTGGATTTAATTTTAATTAAATACATGAATGAATGGGTTTTAATAAATGGGGTCTGCGTACCTCGTCTTTCTAATTTTTCTTATGTATAATTTTATCTCCCTCCTATGTACTTCCCCTTGACTGTTGATCAAGGTTTCTATTTATTGTAAATAATTTGTAATAGGATTAGTTAGAATTATTTTGAAGAATTGGAGCAAAGAAGCAAGGAGCGCATGAAGACCCGTTTGTAATAGAGCCCGAATTTAAATGTAATAGTTACATTTAATTTAATTTATTCTTGCACCCTAGGTTTGACCATTTGGTTTATTTAGTGGCTCGAATAAACCAAACTAGAATAAAAGTCCATAATCAATCCAAGTAGAATATAGTATTCTATATGTGCATGCTTAATATATATTTATTATATATTATCAAACATGCTTCGCATGTTAATTAATATGACGCGTATTTTATATATATATGTGCATGTGCGCTAAACAAGATGAGACAATTAATATTAATAAACCCCTCATGATGTAGAATAAATATTATTTATAAAATGAATTAAAATGTTTAATTCACGAATTAAAGGAGTTTAATTCAATTAAATAAAATTAGAATTGTTCTAATTTATTTATTCTACTACTCATAATATTAAGTTGTAACGTTCAAAGATATTTATTAAAAATATCGAACGTCGCCTTCTAGCATGGTAAAACGATAGAGTATCAAATAATCATTATAAGTTTGTTGTGTCACACAAGGCTTATATTAATTTTTTGAGATGTTGTTTTATCACATTTGATATTTATAAAAAGAATTGAACATTACTGTTTTGTTGTGTCACACAAGGACGGTCTTTTTCTCTTCTAATATAAGAAAATGCTAGGTTGGACTTAACTTGGATAATTTTGATTTGGATGTGTCACACATGATCATAATAATCTATGAGGCAAAATAAAAGGAGTTACATGTTAATGTAATTGACAAGAGTTGTCTACCTATTTATTTATATATCGTTTGTTGTGTCACACAAGGCTATATACATTTGAAGTAGGATCCTTATTCTCGCTAGCAAATCTTTAACTAGATTTGTCGAACTATATAAGGAGGGTAATATAGTTTGATGAAAATAGTGGGAGACACCATTTTAAATAAAGACCTAATTTATTTTGGTAATTAATAAAACGAATGCATGTTAATGTTGTTATTAATTCACTTAAAGAATATTGCTATGTTTAATTCACTAACACTACATAGCATAATGTATGCTAACAATTAATCGAACCGAATTGTTCGGATTGATTAAACAAATTTGAGAAAAGTTCTCAATGTTGAAAAGCTAGCAAATGTCATTAATTTGTCTATTCCTGCAAACGTTGTAGACTAAGCCTCTGAGGAAGAGATTGCTATTTTAAATGGCAAGATGATGCAAAGGTGGCTCAATGCATCATGCTCACATCCATAAGTATCGAGTTACAGCGTCAACACGAGAAAATGGATGCACCTACTATATTGTTACACATTCAATAGTTGTATGGTGAGCAAAGTAGGTCAACTAGATATAAGATATCTAAGGAGCTCTTCCGATCTATAATAACCAATGGCACTACAGTAAAAGACACATGTCCTAAAGATGATCAATTGGATTGATCAATTAGGACAACAGGTTTTGTCAAGGATGGAGAGTTGAGTCAAGATTCGATCTTGCAGTCACTCACTGACTCTAATTCACAATATGTTGTGAACTTCAAACATTAATAAGCTAAATGTCAGTTTAACTGATTTGCTTAAATATGTTGAAGACTGTTGAGAGTCACTTTCCTTCCTAGAAAAACCAAGTTTTACTTGTAGATGAATCTTCTAAGCGGAGGAAGATGGTCAAAGGTATTTCTGAGGAGTCAGAAAGAGTAGAAGGCAAAAGAAAGGCTAAACAAATGACATAAATAAAAGTGATTCCGAGGGCAAAGAAGTTTGCTTTCATTGCGATAAGCTGAGACACTGGAAGAACAACTACAAGAGAGTTGTAGTAGTTAAGTAGAAGAAGTTTAGTGAAGCTTCAACTACAGATATAGATTTGTTCATAATGAAATAGAACTTTCTATAAGTCAAGTTCTACTTGGGTATTAGATACCGAATGGTGGTCTCACATATGCAAGTCGTTGCAGAGACTAAGCAGAAGTAGAAAGCTAAATAAATTATAAGTAATCATGTGCTGGGGAATGAAGTAAAGATTGCTGCATTAGCCATGTGAACTTATAATTTAGCACTGCCTACAGGCAAGACTACTATTAAGTTAGTAAGTTGTTACTATGTTCCAGTTCTTAGAAACATTATTTCAGTTCCATGTGATGACAAGGAAGGTTTTTTGACATTATAATAATGAACAATTGTTGTTCTGTTTATAATGATAATGTTTTATTTAGAACTGGTTGATTACTTAATGGATTTTGTATACTTGACTTAAATGAAAAATATTTCAAATTGAACAAACTAAAGGCAAATAGATGATATGAATCATACCTTCATGCAATACTGTTAACTCGGTCACGTTAATGAAATAAGACTAAACAAGTTGTATAAAAATAGGTTTTTTAGCCTTTTTTTTTATTATGAATCAAATACAACTTGTGAATCTTGTATCATGGACAATATGACTAAATCTCCATTTAGTGGATATGGAGAACGAGTTATGGAGTTGTTAGAGATGGTACACACAGTCGTATGTGGGACCTATGACATCAAATGCAAGAGGAGGGTATTCATTTATTACTTTCACTGATGATTCTAGATTTTGATATATGTATTTGATGAAATACAAATCCAAATCATTTGAAATGTTCAAAGAATTCAAAAGTGAAGTATAGAAATTAAAGGCCAAAAGTATTAAAGTTCTTCGATTAGATCGAGAAGGGAATACTTAAGCAGTAAGTTTCTAGATCATCTCAAGCGAAATGGTATTCTCACAATGGACATGGTGATGATCCATAATGAGTATTACTGATCTTCCAGTATCCTTCTAAG
The DNA here is from genome assembly GCA_947179155.2 of Hedera helix. Lineage (NCBI taxonomy): Eukaryota > Viridiplantae > Streptophyta > Magnoliopsida > Apiales > Araliaceae > Hedera > Hedera helix. The sequence goes on from OX359271.1 coordinate 19,025,743, forward strand.
GTTATACTTTAGAAACGATCGCATATCTACTAAACGAGGTACCTTCAAATTCTCTCCCTAAGACTTCATACGAGTCATGGATAGGGAGGAAACCAAGTCTTAAGCATGTTAAGATTTGAATTGTTCAACTTATGTCAAAAGGTTTGACATGATAAGCTAGGGACAAGATCTGATAAGTATAAACTTGTGGGATATCCTAAAGAAAGTTTAGGGTATCACTTCTATAATCCAACTAACTAAAAGGTGTCTGTTGAAACACGCCGCCTTATAAGAAAAAGAAGTTTTTCCTTAAAGGGTTAGTGGGAGTAAAATAGATCTTGAAGAAGTTCAAGAACCACAAAACACTACAGATAAAATGAAGGAATCTGTACAAGTAAATAAACCTATTGTACCACAACCAAGTCGTAAATCTGGTTTAGTACCGAAGATACCTGAATGGTATAAATTCATCATAGATGATGATGATAAGGTACGCATCATAGTGGATGATGATCCAGATATATACGATGAGGTATGAGTATTAGATACTCAAGAGAAATGGTCGATAACCATAAAATCCGAAATGGGTCTTTGGAGAAAGACTAAAGCAGATGGCTAGGTAGAGACCTATAAGACCTAACTAGTGGTAAAAAGATTTCAAACAAGGTCAATGAGTTGACCAAAATGAAATTTTTTACTAGTGAAAATGAATATATCCATTCAGATTTTACTTGCAGTTACATCTTACTATACAAAAGGATGTATGTATGATACAACCAAGAGGATTTGTCTCCATATAGATGGAGCGAATCAAGTATGTAAGTTACAACGATCCAATTATGGATTAGAGCAAGTTTCTCGAAGATGGAACATCCGTTTTGATGAGACAATCAAAAGAGTTTGATTTTATCAAAGACAAGGATGAACCAAGTATGTACAAAGGTTAGTGGGAGCACTGTGACATTTCTAGTATTATATGTTGATATAATATCAATAAGGAATGACATATTGATGCTACAATCAGTAAAGATGTGGTTGTCTAAAAACTTCTCCATTAAGGACTTGGGAGAAGCGTCCTAACATTCTATTTAGGATAAAGGTCTATAGAGATAGATCATAAAGGATGCTCGGCTTAACCCAAGGGACGTACATTGATTCGTTGAAATGTACTAGACTTGATATTGCTTATGTATAATAAGCAGATATCAGTTCGATTTTGGAGAAGAATATTAGAAAAGAGTTTCTAATGATGGGTCTGATATAAAACTAGAGGGTTTAACAAACTCAAGTTTGTTCAGATTAACCAAGATAACAACATATCCGTTTCAGGTAATATGATTACCATGAACGGTGCTGCAGTGAGTTGGAAAAGTTCCAAACAGCAAAGAGTTGCTGATTTAGTGACAAAGACATAGTAAATAACTATAAGTGAAGCTGCAAAGGTGATTGTTTGGTTAAACAAGTGCTTTACAGAACTTATAATGGTTCCTAACATTAAAGGAGTTTAATTCGCCAAGGAACCTAGGTCTCATCTGAAATCCAAACATGTGTTGCGGCACTTTTATATGATTAGATGAATCATTGAAAAGGAGACGACACCATAAAGATGGTAGACTCTTAGAACAGCATTACAGATCCATTAACTAAAGCATTTACTAAGCAATTTGTACGCCACTTAGAGAAGAATGGTATGGGGATACCAAAGGGCGATTGGCTTTAGTGCAAGTGGGAGATTGAAAGTGATATGCCCTCAAGCCAATCACATTTGATGTGATAAGCATATACTTTGTAATCTTGTTCATTTATTAATAAAACTATCAAGGCATTTCTTTATTCATGATTAATCACTTGAATTAATCAAATGGATAAACCCATAGTTTTTGAGCAATGCTTTTAGAACCATGATGGGGATCATGCTACTGAGATCTAAATTCAAGATAGCTCAAAACTAAAATTGTTCCTAATCGTTGGATCACTAAAAAGGGGATTAGTAGATCCGGATAGATTGGTACATACTATGCTTGCTCTTATGAAGAGGATGATTGATCTCATAATCATTTGTGTAGAGACACTAAAGCAAGTATGTAGGTGCTTATTAGAGAATAAGTTCACTGAACGTGACTCGCTCAAGGAACACCTAATGGAGTTTTACTCGTCTGTCAATAGGAGTTCCTTATGTGATAGTCGTATAAGTGATCCTTAGACTTGAGATCATCTTAGTATCTTGTGTGTACTAAGTTATACTTTGACATATTCCTTAAGACCTATTGGTATATCAAAGGATATGATTGGGTATAATAAGGTACATATGGAGATAGATGAATGATCAACAAAGGATCTACCACTTCCGAGTTAAAATGAATTAGTTATGATTTTTCTACTAAAACACTCCACTGTCAGAAGTTTTGCGTGAATAGTCCGGTTCCAGACTATTTTCGGAGGTCAAATCTTGTCCGAAAATATTAATCTGATAATGGAAAATTATAGTTCGGGAAGTCACGATTCCAACAATATAAAGTAGAGCACCATCGGAGTTATAAAACTTCAGTTATTAAGGTTTTAGTAAGAGACCCCAAAACTGGACAGATTTCAAAAAAATTGCAAGCTCAATGCCGATTTTTTTATAACTAAACTTGTCGGAGCCTTCAAGTGACTGGTTCACCCCTTTTCCGGCCGGTTCCGGCGAAGGCCCAAACTGGAAAGTTGCTTGGAATTTCGTGTACTATTTTATAAAATTTAGGTTGTATTTTTAGTATGTCATTTGGTAATTTCTATAATTATTAAATGATTAAAGCTAACTAATTACATGAAAAATTGTTAAAAGTATTTTTAAATGCTAGAAAAATATTAATCACCCTACTTACTTATTATTTCAGTTGTATTAAATAGTAAGTAAGGTTAAATAAGAGAAAAAGTATTTTTAATACTTTTTGAGATGATAATGTACACTTAGTTGGATGTTAATTAACTAATAATTGAAGAAAATTGTTAGTAAATTATTATTAAATAATAAATGTGATATTTAAACTATATCATATTATTTAATGAAGAAAAATAATTATTTATTATTTAATTAATAATTAAATAGTAAATAAAGGAAGTAACTAGGTGATTATTATTTAATTGATATTAAATAGTAATTAAATTATGAGAAAGTGTTTAAACTAATTATTTATTATTTAATTAAGAGTAAATAGTAAATAAAGGTAATTAATTAATTTATTATTATTTAATTGACATTAAATAATAATTAAAAATGATTAATTGCTTACTATTTAATATATTAAATAGTAATCAAATGATGTTAAAGTTAATAGTATAATTGTTTATTATTTAAATTAATATTAAATAATGAGTACGGATAATTAATTAATTAATTATTAATTAATTTATATTAAATAATAATAAAATGGTAATTAAGTGGAATAAATTATTACCTAATCGGAAGAAGATTATTAAGTAATTAAAATATATTGATAATATTAATGATTAACTATTAAATGATAATAGTTAAGAATTAAAACATTATTTAATACTTAATAATGATATGTAATTAATTTAAAATACTATTAAATGATTAATAATATTTTTTAGCATTTAATTAACTATTAAATAATAATAGTTAAGAGTTAAATCATTATTAAATAAATAATAATGATAAATAAAGATTTAGAATATTATTAAAGAATTAATAATATTGTTTAACAAGTAATTAACTTGAGTAATAATAGTTAAGGGTCGAATCATTATTAAATAATTACTAATGATACGTGAGAATTTCAAATATTATTAAATGATTGATAATATTGATGAACAATTAAATTATTATTAAAATGATTAATAATAATGAGAAGTCAGTTAAAATATTATTAAAGGGTAATAATAATAGCAAGCAATTAAATTATTATTAAAAGATTAATAATAATGATTAAGGTAAACTATTATTAAAAATAAATTAATAATAGTAATGATTATTTAAAGTGTTATTTAACAATTAAATAACATTATAAGTTATTACTAATTGATAGTAAAATTTAAAATATTATCCAAGGTGGGTAATATTATGATAAGTTGTCGAGATAAATGATGTGATTAAACTAAACCAAGGGTATGGTTCATTAAAGATTAATTGGTGGTTCGACCTAAATAAATATAGGGTCCAGGTTTAATGCAGTGACATTAATATATGTCGGAATTGCATGGTTATGTACAAAAAGGTTTGCGGTGAAACACTAAGTCAAGTCAACGAGAGACTAAAATATGAAATTAACCCTATTGATTTAAGAAGGGGACGATAAGAAGAAATAAATATCTTTACAGATTTGGTATTGAGTCAAACCTTAACTGATATTATGCACCGTTGATCTCACATACCGTGTAGGTGGTGCAAGGAACGCAAAAGGTTAGCGTAAGCTGGTTATGCAAGTTCAGGCAAGTTTTTCAGAACGTGTTGCATTATGTGCCTGAATTAGAATACTATAAAATTATTATGTGTGCATATGTTATTATGTGCAATAATGTGGTAATGTGTTTTTGTGATACAAGTTGAAATAAACTGTTGATATACAGTAGATGATTAAGTTGATTGTTCTATATATATTGAAATGTATGAAATTGTAAATGACATGCATGAATAGCGTGAATCATAGAGTAAATACAAAGCATAATATGCATGAGATATGTAGTCATTGCAAAGCATGAGATGCATGAAGCATGATGAAATATGTTTATGTGTTATGTGAAACTGTTAGACTTGCTGAGCCGTCGTGCTCACCCTTGCTTAAAACAAAACATTACAGAAAAGCTTGAGGAAGCTGATTTCTCTAGTAGAGGCGAAGATGAAAACAGACTAACAAGTCATCAAGATCGAAGCGTAGGTGTTTTTATAGTAAAACTCTGCGATTGAATAAATTATCTTTGTGGATATTACTTGCGAAAATTTTTATGTCTTAAATGTGCTATAGATTAGCAAAATGAAATGTTAAGAGAACATATATAGATTATTTTAAATCATTTTTAGATGTTGTCCTTTATGTATAAAGGTGACAGGTTAGTATGCTAAATCATTATTCATATGATTAGAAAATGTAATAAAAATATTTAAAGAATGCGATTCTGGAATAGTATGAAGTTGGATGTTGTATCCATTTAAGGTTTATATTTGTTGTATAGTAATAATTGTATTGTTTATTGTTTATAAGTTTAATATAATTAGTTTAAACTCAGGATTGAGGTTACTTTTAACGGACCAGATCCGGGGTTAAGGGAGCCCGGATTTGGGGCCGTTACATACACAAACCTGATTCGTCGGGAAAGATGGTTGCATGAGCTATTGAGTTGAGTCAATTTTCATTGGAGTATCGTCCTCGGATGGCAATTAAAGGGTAAGCATTGGCAGATTTTGTGTTGGAGTGCTTGTTTCCCGAAGATGAACCAACTACCTGTTAAGAATCGGGAGTGACATTGATAGCTGGGGGGCAGTCGGTCTCATCTTATTCATGGTCTTTATGCGTTGATGGGTCATCGACGGGAAAATCTAGTGGGGTTCGAGTCATTCTAACCGGCCCAGAAGGCTTCAAGGTTTAGCTGGCCATTCGATTCAAGTTCCAAGCAACCAACAATGAAGCGGAGTATGAAGCTATTTTGGCAGCCCTAAGGCTAGCTTGGAGTCTGGAGGTGAAAAACTTGTTAATTCTTAGTGATTCGCAGTTGGTGATAAAGCAAATTCAAGGATAGTATGCAGCTTTGGGTGCTAAGATGACGAAGTATTTGTTCAAAGTGAAGAATATCCTGCAGCGTTTTGATTCTTACTCCTTGCATAATATTGATCAGAGTGATAATACCATAGCCGACACCTTGTTAAGACTTGCTACTACACCAAATGAATCTTTGTCAAGGTCAATATATGTGGAAGAGTTACTTGAGCCCATTATTTTGAAAAGGGAGGTTAGGTGTTTGGAAAGGTCTAACTGTTGGTTAACACCTTACTTAGATTACTTGGCTGATGGTAAGTTGCCGACCGATAAAATCTTGGCAAAGAAGATAAAGTATAAGAGTGCTTATTTTTGCTTGATCGATGGAGATCACTTCCAGAGAACGTATTCGGGGCCCTTGGCAAAATGTCTTATCCCATCGGAAGCGTCATACGCTCTTCGGGAAGTGCATGAGGGCATTTGTGGGGATCATATGGGGGCTAAGTCTTTAGTATATAAATTGGTTCGGCAAGGATATTATTGGTCAATGATGTTTCAGGAGGCAAAGGAGTTTGTGTAGAAGTGCCCAAAGTGTCAACTGAATAGTTCTGTAGTACATCGGCCACCCAAGGAGTTGTCTTCAGTACTTTCCTCGATTCCCTTCGCGATTTGGGGGGGTCGATTTGGTAGGACCTATGACGAAGGCCAAAGGTCAGTTTTCTTATATGATTGTGACAATTGATTATATGACCAAATGGGTAGAGGCGAATCCACTTTGACGGATCACCAAACAGGATTGCATTCACTTTCTCAAAGAATACATTATTTTTAGATTTGGGATCCCTATGGTGTTAGTATTCGATAATGGGTTGCAGTTTATAGGAGCTAAAATTGAAAATTTCCTTTTTGATTTAGGGATACAGCATCGGAGGGGGTCAGTGGCTCATCCTCAAGCCAATAGGAAGGTTGAAGTAACAAATAGGACTTTACTAAACGGAATTAAGAGGATGCTCGATGAGGCTAAAGAAAGATGGCCTGAGGAGCTTCCTAGTGTTTTATGGGCTTATCGGATGACTCCCAGGTCCATAACAGGAAATTCTCCTTTTCGGTTAGCGTACGGGACTGAAGCTTTGATTCCTGTAGAAGTTGGGTCTCCGTCTTTTAGATTAGTGAATTTTAGTGAGTTTTGCAATGATCAGGTGCTTCGATTTAATCTTGATTTATTAGACAAGGTTCGGGATGCTGCAGTGATGAAGTTGGCTTTATATTTAGCCTTGAACCTTTTTAATCTGGTGTCACTGTTGTTCGGTTTCGTTTCCCGACCAAGGCCCGGCTGAATGTCGCTAGTGCCTGATAAATTGAAGTTGTCAGAACAAAGCACGTTAAATACAAGGTAATTTGAGGAAAGAGATCTTACCCGGCCTTGATGAATTACGGTGGCAAGGATAAGGTCCCAATCGAAGTAATCATGGAATGTTTCATTGTCGGCCGAAAAGTTGAAGTTATTATAAGCAGAGAAGGGAATTGGAAAGTTGGCGTCGTCCAGGAAGAAGGTTGTTAGTGCTCGGGATGACCCAGGAATATCTGATGGTTATCTTGGGGGATGTCCGATCGGGAATGGATTGATTTCGACGGTTGGTTGTTTGGGTGACTTGGGTTAATCGGGGGTTGGTTGCTTTCCGGGAGTTGTTTGTTTTCCAGTTGATTGTTTGGGTTGTTCGTCGGTTTGTTGATAAGATTGTTCGGGGGTTTCTTGTTCGAGAGGTTGATGTTCGGGAGATGGTTGTTTGGGTGGTTCGGAGGGTTTTTCGGCTTGGTCCGGGTTTGTTTGGTTAAATTTATGTGAAGGATTAAGAGAATATGATTAAGATCTTAGAGGGTGGAAGGTTTTCGGCTTTTTGGCCTTCATGTGTTTTTTGAGCTTGGAGTCTGACATTTCAAAGACACTCCGTTTTCTTGTTATTTCTGGGCCTTTTCCTTTTAAGGCGTCTGAGGAAGGGTTGTCTGATGATGATGCGGCATGTTTTCCTTTTACAAAATCTTGAGGATTTATTGAAGAGGAGGATGGGTGGTTTAAGGGAGTGGGATTTATGGTCTAGGGGGCAGGCTCTGTGAGCGGTATGGTTTGTTCAGCTTCTCGGGTAAGGGTTAGGTTTTTTAGAGTTGGTTTAGAAGACAGGATTGAAATTTCTTCTGAGGTTGTCAGGGAAGAAGAAGCTCGTGGTTTTCAGATTAGGGGTTCAGGGGGTGGTTCAGATTCTTCTGACGAGGTCGACGAAGGTATAAAAATGGAACCTTCTTGCGGTTGCCTTCTTTGAATGATCGGGGGTTAATCGGCTAGGTTCTCTTCCGAATTTCGAAAGAGTACTACTGTACAAGGAGTAGAGAAAAGTTAGGCCAAACAATTAAGTTAACATATCTTAAGCTAGGTCGGGTACTTACTTCTGTGGAGGAAAAGTCAGTCGAGATCGCTAAGGAGGTTGGTTGACCAAAGTGTGGTCGGCATCGTGGACAGCAGTTTTTCAAGATCGGCTTCTCGGACGTTATGGTCGAAGCCTAAGGAGGTTTTGCTTGGTTCGCCCCATGGATGGAGAAGTCGGGTGTCGGGTGTCGGTTGCTCGGAGAAAGAACCAGGATGAATGCCACCATTTGTTGCTCGAAGGAATTAATATCCATACCTTCCGATTGGCGTATCGGGTTAAAACCTTGAACCCTTTTTCTTTTGAGTTGATTAATTTGAAGTAGTTTAAAAATAAATCCAGGGTCGGTTCGATGTTCTGGTCTCTGCAATGGGTGATGAAGCAGATAAGGTGTATATAAGAGTTAGGGACTAATTGGGAAAATTCGATTCCCATAAACCCTAAGAATTTCGTTATAAAGGGATGAAGGGGAGATCGAACATCGTGTTTCAGGGTCCGGGTGGGTACTCCTATCCAACCTCCTTCAAGTTGCCAATACATTCTTTCCTGAGATTTAGGGGCCCGGAGCTCGTACTGGAAGGGTATTTAATATTCATGACGGATGAAGTTAAGTTGAGTGGAGGTAATGTTGGAAGGGGTGTTTGCTGTCATAGCATCTTTGTATTTTAGTCGAATGGCATTCCCTTTCTCCATTTCGAATGGAGGTGGAAGATTATCTGGGGCTTGGGAAGAAGATGCTTGACCGTGAGTAACCATGGCTTATGAGGTTTTGAAAGGATCTCGAGGATTTTTTTACAGAGAGTTGAGGAAACAACAGGAATTGATGATTTGGGAAATGAAAGTAGGATGTGGGGGAGACAATTTTGGGGGTTTTATTAAAGGGTGAAGCGCACGAAGTTCAAAAGGCGACGAAATTTGGGAGGATGTCAGAGAATAATGATGACCGTGTGGCTGAAATGGGAACAGGGAACTAAGCGTTGTTTAGCTATGTTCGGTGTTCGAGGGAAATTGTTTTTTTGAATTACTCTCTTATTTAAGGCTTTTAAAAGTAGGAGAATGGAGGACAATGTTGGGATATAATTATTTGGGCCTGGGTATGGACCAATCCGTTTTGTTTGTTGGGTTGGGTCGTGGCTTGGTATACTTATTTAGGAGAGTTAAAATTCTTATTTGGGGAAAGATTCTGTTTCATTATTTGGAGAGAGTGAAGTTTATTTTTGGTAAGAATCTATCAAGTAGTTAGTTGGCAAGGTACAAGAAGATTTGGAAAAGTACTCATATTCCTAGTTGTTTTCGGATGATTACTCACCTATATGTACGGTGCTGCATGAATGCGTTAGAAGGACATTATCATCATTATTATTACTCTTTACTTACAGAATCATTATTTTCTAGCATTTAGGTTCTTCGTTATTCGTAGAGAAATTTGTAGACACAAATATCATACTAGTGAATTCTTCCATTTTTCCGTGGTTTTTTTTCAATTGGGTTTTCACGTAAATTTCTTGTGTTCTTGCATTAATTTCTTTCAATTTATTTGTATTTGATATCTAGTTTTATTCATTATTTTATGATTTAAACGGGTGATATAAAATTTGGCGTTAACATATATATATATATATATTGAAAAGGAGTCACGGAATTAAGTTTTAAATTGTTGCTGTTGCCGCACTTTTGGACTATTTATATATATGTGTGTGTGTGTGATTGGCATGTTTCGGTATTATATATATATTAGATATAAAGCCACGGTTCTGGCTTATTCGGTAAAGCTTTTCCCGAAAAGCAGGTCCATGCAAATTTGGATTGTTAATATACATACAGGTATCACTAATATATATATGATGCTAACATGCTTTGGGTGTTATAGATATATATATATATATATTATAATTATCGAATTGTATATATATATATATTAATTAGTCAAACAATTTGGTAATTTTATACAAATTTTAAAATTTTAAAATTTTAAAATAAAAGAGTTTATTTTGGATAATTTTAAAATAATAAAAATAAATAATTTATTTTTAAATAATTTTATAATTAAAATAAAATGTTTATTTTAAATATGAAAATGAATTTCATGTAACTTTAATTGCCCATTAAATGATACCAATACATATATGGAATGATTTATTTAATTCATGCGATGAATACTATTTATTGATATATATGATAATAAATAAGATTGATTATGGATTATTGACCAATATAATTAGATTTAATTTTAATCAAATGCATGAATGAATGGATTTTATAAATGGGGTCTGCGTACCTCGCTTTTTCTAATTCTTTAAATATAAATTATATCTCCCTCCTATGTGCTTCCCCTTAACTGTTGATCAAGGTTTCTTATTTATTGTAAATAATTTTGTAATAGGGTTGGTTAGAATTATTTTGAAGAATTGGAATAAGGAAGCAATAAGCGCATGAAGATCCATTTATAATGGAGCCCAAATTTAAATGTAATACTTACATTTAATTTAATTTATTCTTGCACCTTAGGTTTAACCTTTTTGGTTCACTTAGTGGCTCTAGTGAACCAAATTAGAATAAAAGTCCATAATCAATCTAAGTAGAATATAATATTCTATATGTGCATGCTTAATAAATATTTATTATATATTATCTAAACATGTTTCGCATGTTAAATAATATGACGCGTATTTTATATATATGTGCACGCGCGCTAAACAAGATGAGACAATTAATATTAACAAACTTGATAGGACTAAATTATACGATATGTTTATTCCCTAATACTTAGTTTTTATATTTATTGTGTGCTTAAATGTTTAATTATTTAGCTTATTTTGGTTTTAATAGGTTTTATAGGATTTTATTTAATTTATGTTAATTTAGGTAATTTTATAATATTTTTATATTTCTTTTTATTTATGTGTTTTTATTTATTTTAGGTGTTTTATTTATTACTATGTGTTTTTAGGATTTTTAGTATTTTTATATTATTTTTATTTATTTTTATATTTTATTTTGTAGGAAAAATAAAGCTTGGGGGCAAATCTGTAAATCTTGTAAAAGTCTGATGCCATTTTGGTAAATAACCAACACGGATGGCAAAAAGGTAAATAAGAAGAAAAGACGCGGAGGGGCAATTTGGTAATTTCCGGACTACAGGTCGTGCATGGCGCGCAGGAAGCTGTTGCAGCAAAACGAAAAACGGTGCCGTTCGGTAGGAATTTATAGCGACCGCGCCATGCACGCACACAGTGAACCACATACGGAGGAAACGACGTCGTTTGGAGAAGCGGCAGTTAAAAAAAATAAAAACCCGCGCAATGCGCGGGCGAGCACTGACGTCAGCAGGAGCGGAAACCGCGTTGACCAAGTCAACTAAGGCGCGTTTGTTTGACACGGAATTGCTGGAAATCAGATTATTTCAGGATTTTTGTTACTTTTTGATTCCAAATTGGATTTTAATTCCAACTAGGGTTAGGATAATAATTATTTTTCTTTTTCTTTTATTTTTAATTGTAAATCCTACTAGGGTTTGGACAAGTTAGAGGCCTATAAATAGAGGGTCAACCTTTCATTATTCATTGTAATCTTTTGGGAGTTTTTTCTTCTAATTTCTTGGAGAGAGCTTTTCAACTATTGGAGATTATTTTGAAGAATGTCAGGCTAAGTTTTTATTTTCAGTTCTAAAGGGATGTTGAACCTTATTTTTAATTAATGTTTTAATTGTGTTTTATTATTTATTTCTTCATGCATGAGATTTATTCTTGATAATCTATTTTAATTGTTCTATGATATTTGCTTGATTAATTTGATAAAGGCCTGTTAGATTAATCAATAATTTATCATATGCTAGATTAAGATTTAATATTAAGCAAACGATATTTTATCTGATCGTAAGTAGCAATTAATAATATTTAATTGTGGTCAAACTTTTGAATATTATTATGATTATCAAGATGACAAGTTAAATGGTCCGCGATGTTGAGATTGTTGCTTGGAATAATCTAATTCTCTAATTTTTAATGCAACTGTTATATTAAATCTAGACTGATAGTTCTAGGTTGTATGATAGTTAGGGTCTTTTGTGAGCGATTGCTGCATTAGATTTATAATTTAAGGAGGATTTCGGAAAGCTTGGCGATTGTCGGTTATCTAGGATTATTAATTTCAATTGAAGGAAAAGATAATAATAATTTGATTAATTTGTTGATTAAAAGAAGGGGATACTGAACTAAGGAACTGAAGTTTGTTTTAATTGATTTTTCTCACATTTATTATTTATTATTCAATTTTATTTATTTGTTTGAATTTTAATTAGTTAATAATTAATTTCAAAACCCCCCATTTAATTAGATATTTTTGAAAATATTAGATTTATTAAAACAATTCACTCTCTGTGGGTTCGACTCTTACTTTCACTACTACACTAATATTTTTCAAAGTAAGATTTTATTTTTGGCTGCTTGCGACAGCTTCCTAAATTTTGGCGTCGTTGCCGGGGAGTGTTATTTGTTTTATTTTTCTTTGTTTTCTTTAATTAACTATTTAATTTTTTTTTTATTTTTTTTTCTTTATTTTGTAGTGTATGACCCGATCCTCTCAATTTGGTGAATTGAATTTTGATCCAGAGATCGAGAGAACTGCAAGAAGGTTAAGAAAAGAGACTCGTCAAGCTAAGAGAACAGTTGAGGACCAAGCTTTCATATCCTCACCAGGCCTCAACGTTGCACTTGAACTCTACTCTAATAGTTCACCTAGCGATTCCGAATAGGAGAAGATGATTGTCAATAATAACAACAACAGGACTTTAAAGGAGTTGGCTACTCCTAATTTAAATCAACAGTCATTGTGTATTGAGTATCCTACTTTAGATGCTCCTTTTGAACTTAAATCTGGCCTAATTCATCTTTTGCCTACTTTTCGTGGTCTTACAGGTGAAGATCCATACAAGCATCTAAAGGAGTTCCATGTGGTATGTTCAACCATGAAACCACAAGGAGTCAATGAGGAGCACATCAAGCTGAGAGCATTCCCTTTCTCCTTAGCAGACCTAGCAAAGGATTGGCTGTACTTTCTCCCTTCAGGTTCAATACAATCATGGAGTGACATGCAAAGGCTATTCTTGGAGAAATACTTTCCTGCTTCAAGAGTTGCCAACATAAGGAAGGAGATATGCGCCATCCGACAGTACAATGGAGAGACTCTATACGAGTATTGAGAAAGGTTCAAGAAGCTGTGCTCCAGTTGTCCACTACACCAAATCGATGAACAACATCTTATCCAATATTTTTATGAGGGATTATTGCCAATGGATAGATGTATGATCGATGCTGCAAGTGGTGGAGCACTAGTTGACAAGACTCCCGACACTGCAAAGAACTTAATTGCAAATATGGCAGCTAACTCACAGCAGTATGGAACTGGGGTGGATCACTCACCGAAGAGGGTCAATGAGGTGAACACAGGCAATATTGAGCAAAAATTATCATATTTAACTGCTTTAGTTTTAAAGATGTCCACGGGAAATACACCTGTTGCAAAGACTTGTGGGATTTGTGTGTCATCGGATCATGTTACAGATGCTTGCCCCACTTTACAAGAGGATGACACCACACAACAAGCCAACGCAGTAGGGAACTTCCAAGGACAATCTCAACGCCGATATGATCCCTATTCTAACACATACAATCCAGGATGGAGGGATCATCCCAATCTGAGCTGCGGAGGAAATAGACCACCACCACCGCAACAAAATGCCTTTCCGAATAGGCAGCAATGTTTCCAACCAGCTCAACAACAGTACCCACCTCGACAAGTAACACCTGCAAATTCTGGGACATCTTTGGAGGATATGTTCAAAGCCTTTATGAACCAAACCCAACAGTTTCAACAAGATACAAGGGCTTCCATTCACAATTTAGAGAGTCAGATAAGTCAGTTGGCTACAACCGTTGGTCAATTGGATTCTCAAGGCTCAGGAAAGTTACATTCACAAACCATTATAAATCCTAGAGAAAATGCAAGTGCTATTACGTTAAGGAGTGGAACGCAGTTGGACACACCAAGGGCTACTGTTGAATTTGATGAGGATAAGGCTAAGAAAGAAGCAGAAATTTCAAAGGTAATCTCTAACCCTCCTATTCAACTTAAGTCTAATCCTTTACCTTTTCCTCCCAGGAATCTTAGAACTTCAAAGAAGGATGAGAAAGATAAGGAGATTCTAGAGACCTTCAGGAAGGTAGAAGTGAACATTCCTCTATTAGACGCAATCAAGCAAGTTCCAAGGTATGCCAAATTTTTGAAAGAATTATGCACTAATAAGAGGAAATTAAAAGACGATGAAAAAGTGACGGTAGGAGAAAACGTGTCAGCAGTCCTCCAAAGAAAGATGCCCCCTAAATGTAAGGATCCAGGTATGTTCACAATTCCATGCAAAATAGGTAATACCAGATTTGAGAAAGCCATGCTAGATTTAGGAGCTTCAATCAATGTCATGCCATTATCTATTTATGCTTCTTTAAATCTAGGACCTTTGAAAAATGCTGGTGTTATTATTCAATTGGTTGACCGTACTAACACTTATCCCGAAGGGGTAATTGAGGATGTGTTGGTGCAGGTCAATGAGCTTATATTTCCTGCAGATTTTTACATCGTGGATATGGAAGATAATACATCTCCAAATCCCGCCCATATACTGTTAGGGAGGCCATTTTTGAAGACAGCAAGAACCATGATTGATGTGCACAATGGAACCTTGACCATGAAGTTCGATGGCGAGAAAATTCAGTTCAATATCTATGAGGCCATGAGGTATTGTGACGACCCCAAATCCGGGTTCCTTTAACCTCAGATCCGGTTCAACACTAGTACTACTTTTCCTTATTGTTCATGAATTACAACAATATTATAATTGCTAAATAATCATTTATTTACAATTATATAACATCTCTTTCTATTCCAGAATCGCAATCTTTATACATTCCTAGTATGTCTTCATATCTTACATGATACGACATTCTATTACAATCAATTTAAGATCATATGTATAATGACTCAATCACACCATCCTATTATCCTTATTCATAAAGGACAACGTCTGAAAAATGATATTCAAATAATCTGTAAATGTTCTCTTAACAATTTAAGTTTGCTAATCTATAGCACAACAAAACATAAACTCTTCATATCTACTTACACTAGTGAATGAATTAGTCTACCGCAAGGTTTTACTACAAAAGCACATATGCTTCAATATTGATGACTCGTTAGTCAATCTTCATCTTTGCCTCTACCGGAGTAATCGGCTTCCTCAAGCTACTCTGTAATGTTTTGTTTTAAGCAAGGGTGAGCACGACGGCTCAGCAAGTCTAACAGTTTCACATAACACGTAAAAACAGTTCAATCATGCTTCATGCTTCATGCATCTTATGCTTTGCAGTACATACATTTCTCATGCATATCATGCCTCGCATTTAATCTATGCTTCATGCCTAGCCTCTATCATGACATATAGTTCAATGCAGAACAATTGTCTTAAATCAACTACCGCATATCAATAGTTCAAATCAACTTATTTCACAAAAGCACATTAACACATCTTTGCACATAACCACGTATGAGCACATCACAGTTTAATAACAAACTTATAAATTATGCACATAATGCAACACGTTCTGAAAAACTTGCCTGGACTTGTATAACCAGCTTACGTTAATCTTTCACGTTCCTTGCACCACCTACACGGTATGTGAGATCAACGGTGCACAATATCAGTCAAAGTTTGACTCAATACTAAATCTTATTTTAAAGATATTTATTTCTTCTTATCATCCCCTTTATTTAATAAGGTTAATTTCCTATTTTAGTCTCTCTTTGACTTGACTCAGTGTTTCATATTCAACACCATAAATCTTTTGTTCGAAACTACGCAATTCTGACATTTATTAATGTCACTGCATTAAAACTTGGACCCTATATTTATTTAGGTCGATCCACCAATTAATCACTAATGGACCATACCATTGGTTTAACTTAATCACATCATTTATCTCGATACCTATCATAATATTACCCACCTTGGATAATATTTTAAATTTTACTATCAATTAGTAATAACTTATAATGTTATTTAATTGTTAAATAACACTTTAAATAATCATTACTATTATTAATTTATTTTTAATAATAGTTTACCTTAATCATTATGATTAATCTTTTAATAATAATTTAATTGCTTGCTAATATTATTACCCTTTAATAATATTTTAATTGACTTCTCATTATTATCAATCATTTTAATAATAATTTAATTGTTCATCAATATTATCAATCATTTAATAATATTTGAAATCCTCACGTATCATTAGTAATTATTTAATAACGATTCAACCCTTAACTATTATTACCCAATAGTTAATTACTTGTTAAACAATATTATTAATTCTTTAATAATATTCTAAATCTTTATTTATCATTATTATTTATTTAATAATGATTTAACTCTTAACTATTATTATTTAATAGTTAATTAAATGCTAAATAATATTATTAATCCTTTAATAATATTTTAAATTAATTACATATCATTATTAATTATTGAATAATGATTTAATTCTTAACTATTATTATTTAATAGTTAGTCAATAATATTATCAATATATTTTAATTACTTAATAATCTTCTTTCGATTAAGTAATAATTTATTCCACTTAATTACCATTTAATTATTATTTAATATGAATTAAATAATAATTAATTAACTAATTATTCGAACTCATTATTTAATATTAATTAAATAATAATTAATTAATTAATTAACCTTACTTATTATTTAATATTAATTAAATAATAAATAATTAGTTTATTAACCTTAATTATCCTTTAATTATTATTTAATATTAATTAAATAATAATTAATTACTTAATTAACCTTACTTATTATTTAATATTAATTAAATAATAAATAATTATCTTTCTAACTTTAATATTCTTTAATTATTATTTAATATTAATTTAAATAATAATTAATTATTTATTTAACTTTACTTATTATTTAAGTGCAATTAAATAATAAATAACTAACTTATTCATCTTAACATCCTTTAATTATTATTTAATATTAATTAAATCATAATTAATTAATTACATAACTTCATATATTATTTAATATTTATTAAATAATATTTAATTAGATTATTAGCCTATTTATACACTAATAAATAGCTAATATATAGTGAATCGCTCCAATAATTTCAAATTTTATTTTATAACACTTAACTAGCATGCCAATAGGTCAAATATTATTTTTCTGAAATTAAAAATAATTTTCCCATAATTATTAGCAATTTAGTAAGCTTTAATCCACCATTAATTCTAATAAATACCAAATTACAAAAACATTCGGATTTTAAATTTTGATAATTTTCTTTATAAAATTATAAGCATTTTCTCTTTTGGAACCAACCCAAGAACCGGCCTAAAAATGCCCGAACCGGCCCTACCTAGAAATCATGAAAAACCGAAAAAAACCGAACCGGCCGGTTTTTTTAAAAAAATAGGCAGATTGCTTTTTGAGTTTTCCAGACTTGGGGTCTCCGACGGGAACTTGAATAAAATGAAATCCACAAGTCCGATTGAGGCCTATTTGGTATCGATGGATTCGTAACTTCCCGAACTACATTTTTCTGTTATCAAACATCAAATTTGGATTTGTTTTGGTCACGGAAATTGGCTCCAAACCGGACTGTTGTGCACAGCCCTAAAACAATGGGGTGTTTTGGTAGAAAATCCATATCTTGCTCATTTTAAATCGGATTTTAGTCATTCAACTTGGAGAATCTTCATATTTCATGGATCTATCATCCAAAATTGACGGATCATAAATCCGACGTACGGATTGTGAACAGTAATTCCGTGAATGGGCTGCTACGTATTAGATTAATTTGTTTTCGTCGGTAAAAATTTATTCAATGAGTTTGATGAAATTTTTCATCATAAACACATATAAAAACCCATGTTAAACCCATGTAACCCTAGATATACCAATATAGCATGGATCTATCCATTTAGACTTTGAAAATTATATTTCTACCATAGAAATTACATAATACCCAAAGAACAATATCAAGCTAGAAGGTTTTATACCTTTTGTTGATTATCCTCTTTGTTAGAACTTTGAAAAGACTTGGATGATCAATTTTCTTACATAGATAACTTCCTCTTGAGGAGACCTCCATCTTTAAACCTTGCTCCAAGATCATCCAACCATCAATGCTCACAAGATCTAACTTTCTTTTTCTTTTTCTCTAGAGCTTTTCTCTATTTTCTTTCTCTCTAGCTTTTCTAGTAAAAAGACTAACAACCATATCACAAGTGTGGGAAGCACTCTATATATAGCCAAATGCTAATACTTTATTAACTCTCCTAATTCACCAACATAGTCAATTTAGAGCTTAATTGAGATTACTATAGCATGGATTGATTGACAACTTGATTGACATCCATCAAGGTTGCTTGTAAGCAACTTTTGGAGTGTAAAATAAGCAAAATAAAGCCACACTCAACATTTTCATGTGGGCCCCCCTCCAAAATTCGGGATTTGCCAATAAATTACACCAATTTGGCTTTATTTTTATATCCTATATCATTATATAAGTATCAATATATATATATACCAATGTATATATATTGACCATAACTTTGACTACCATTTGGGCTCCACATTGGATCAATTTAATATTTCTATTGGGCTCGTCAATTAAATTTGTTTGGGCTCAATTTAATTACTACATTGGGCTAATATTAAATACCCTATGTTACATTTAATTAAACAAGCATTGGGCTTGGTTAATTATTACATAAATCCATGTTCAAATTAAATTATATGGACTACTAGGTTAAATTAATTTGACCTAGTTTAATACCTCAATTGGACTTATAATATAATCCAATTAGATTTGCTATAATTAATTCTACCACATTGGGTTACTTAATTAACCCATCCACGGTTAATTCTTAACCCCACATTTATTTATCTAGCAATTAACCAATGATTGGTTAATGTTATCTCTCTTGTCAACCAACTAGGGTTATTCAATTAACTAGACACTAGTTAATTCTCTACACTCAATCAATACTTGAAATGCTTCTCCCAACCATTGACCATCATTTGACTTTTAATGGTTTGGGCTACATAACTTACTTTTTATTGGCTCTCTTATTTAATTACCCATTTCATGCAAATATCTCCATATTGGGCTTACATCTATAACAACTTATTAATTAAGTAAATTACTTAATTAATTAACTTCTTAATATTGTCCTTCTAGGCAATATTTCACTTCCCTACTTGTTACTCATAACCTTAATTCATAACTTATATAATTAATTCAATTAATTATATTACATGACTTTTCTTTTTAATCCATACTAAAACTAATTAATTTATTAGTTTTATTAAGTATTTAATTTACTTCACACATCATCTTGTTTGACTAACAAACTCAACTATAGGTGTATATATATAAATATTAATATATTCACCTTCACTTCTCAATTGAATTTCTTTCTTAAATAAATTATCTACCTGCATCATTAAAATATTCTCACATTTAATTTCTAACAAATAATTTATGTTAAAAAAAAAATGTTTACCCATTTTCTACACATCTTCCTTCTCACCTTCTAGGTTTAAACCTTAACCTTTAATAAAATCAATTAAGATATTATTTAAAATCTTGAAATTATCTGGGATATTACATTCACCCCTTCTTATAAGAATTTCGTCCCCGAAATTATCTCATACACAATTCTACCAATTTTCATCACTGAGAATATCTCTTTACTCATCAACTTCTATGACTACCCTTTTCTAGGAAGTTCATACTTCTAAACTCATAATTCCAGAACAATGGAATATCTTGCAGAAGAATAAATTGAAAATCAATATCTTACAGAAGAATAAATTGAAAATCAAAATATTCATTAAAACTTTCATAATATGCTGAGGGGTCATCAAGACTGTGAACATCTGAATGGAATTAACTGAATTCCGAATAAATAGTATTTATCCCTGTAAATACTTATAAACAGAGTGTTTATCAATCACAAAGACTGAAAACATTTCATAGGTGTACGCTAGGTGATCAGCCTATTGTACCATACGTCGTGCAGAACGTCTTAATTTTTAGGCGCCAGTCGGAGCTATATGCCGACAAAAATATATCTGCTTTAGCCGACAGAATATATTTGTTTTTGCACTTGTTCACCTCAGACTTACTACAAAATTCCGTTCCAAAATAATTTGGATTGGATAATAAACTTGAGTCAATTCTGACCAAAAGTGTCCAGTCAAAATAAATGACAAAGACTCCCATCATTGAACTGTTCGTATATTACGATTCAAAAATCATTTCAGATTAGTTAAAATAACTAAAATTCATTTATAGGACTTCATGATACCGCATAATCTTGATAGTACGTTGATGATTCCGTCATTAATTCATGACTTCATGATACCGCACATCTTGACAGTACGTTGAGGATTCCGTCCTTTTCATCCCCACACCATGGCTTTAATGGCGTGTGATGATTTTATAAATACATTTTGATATTTTCAAATCAATTTGTCTAGCTGAAACAATTAGCATAGACTATTCTTTAAACGTTTTAAAATACTGAAAATCATTTTATGACTTTGTCATACTACATCATACCATAGTGGGCTTTAAACATCCAACACTAGGTTACTCTGCATTGATGACTCCATCGTTTATCATCTCTGCATTAAATGCATTAATGATTTCTAAAATACATTTGTCTTTTCACAAGCACAAAAGTGCGAATTTAGCACGATTTTAAGAATTTCAAAGTCTAGCATAGCTAGAAGATTTAGAATATCCTAAAACCTCAAAATACCTCAAATTTCTCATCCGCATTCTTTTTCAGCTTAATAACTATATCTGGTAAAGCTCCAGTCTTACTACTTAACTCTACCCATACTTATTGTTCATCAAACTTACCACACATTAGGAGTTCAGGTACTTGCCACAATCATATGGGTTGGAGAACTTATCCTAGTCAGACCAAAATCGTCCATTCGCTGAGGGGTTCCACCATACGATTATGAGTCACGAACTTACCATCAGTATGAGTTTTAAGAACACGTACTTATCTTAATATTCTCTACATATCCAATATATAATGAGAAAAGAATCACCTTCTCACCATATATACATCGAATAGCGTGACATCAGGTTCAAATTGATTATCACTATAGGAAGCTAAGTGGTTGTCAAACCAAACGCAATCTCCTGCCCATACAAGAAATTGGTCAACTCGGCCACTAATCAATATAGAAAGTTAAGCGGTCGTTAAACCAAGAACAAATCCTCTGCCCATACAAAGAACTGTTAAACTCAACTACTATATTAATATAGGAAGCTAAGTGGTTCTAAAACCAAGCACAAATCCATACAAGGAATCGTACAACTCAGCCACTAATATGAGTTCTCAATTAAAAACCCACAAACCTTCTAATTTTCTTAACTGAATACGAATTCTCTCCATTCATTTTTTAGCACATCTGTCTCATTACGAGTTCATTTCTCTAGATCATTTCATGACCTTATTAGCATTTTCTTTATGCTTCTCAAAATCTTATCATAAGATATTTTCTATCATTTCTTCAAATTAGGTACAACATGACATTTTTCATCTCTCTTATATCTTCTTAAATCCATCTTTGGATAATTTTCTATATATGAATTTTTTAAATTCATCTTTTATTACTTAAACTCTTCCGGAGTTTATTCATTTATCATTTTACTTATCTTCTACACGGTTATAGCCTAAGGTACTCTTACCTAAGGTTTTTAACCTATCAGCTCTGATACCAACTTGTGACGACCCCAAATCCGGGTTCCTTTAACCTCAGATCCGGTTCAACACTAGTACTACTTTTCCTTATTGTTCATGAATTACAACAATATTATAATTGCTAAATAATCATTTATTTACAATTATATAACATCTCTTTCTATTCCAGAATCGCAATCTTTATACATTCCTAGTATGTCTTCATATCTTACATGATACGACATTCTATTACAATCAATTTGAGATCATATGTATAATGACTCAATCACACCATCCTATTATCCTTATTCATAAAGGACAACGTCTGAAAAATGATATTCAAATAATCTGTAAATGTTCTCTTAACAATTTAAGTTTGCTAATCTATAGCACAACAAAACATAAACTCTTCATATCTACTTACACTAGTGAATGAATTAGTCTACCGCAAGGTTTTACTACAAAAGCACATATGCTTCAATATTGATGACTCGTTAGTCAATCTTCATCTTTGCCTCTACCGGAGTAATCGGCTTCCTCAAGCTACTCTGTAATGTTTTGTTTTAAGCAAGGGTGAGCACGACGGCTCAGCAAGTCTAACAGTTTCACATAACACGTAAAAACAGTTCAATCATGCTTCATGCTTCATGCATCTTATGCTTTGCAGTACATACATTTCTCATGCATATCATGCATCGCATTTAATCTATGCTTCATGCCTAGCCTCTATCATGACATATAGTTCAATGCAGAACAATTGTCTTAAATCAACTACCGCATATCAATAGTTCAAATCAACTTATTTCACAAAAGCACATTAACACATCTTTGCACATAACCACGTATGAGCACATCACAGTTTAATAACAAACTTATAAATTATGCACATAATGCAACACGTTCTGAAAAACTTGCCTGGACTTGTATAACCAGCTTACGTTAATCTTTCACGTTCCTTGCACCACCTACACGGTATGTGAGATCAACGGTGCACAATATCAGTCAAAGTTTGACTCAATACTAAATCTTATTTTAAAGATATTTATTTCTTCTTATCATCCCCTTTATTTAATAAGGTTAATTTCTTATTTTAGTCTCTCTTTGACTTGACTCAGTGTTTCATATTCAACACCATAAATCTTTTGTTCGAAACTACGCAATTCTGACATTTATTAATGTCACTGCATTAAAACTTGGACCCTATATTTATTTAGGTCGATCCACCAATTAATCACTAATGGACCATACCATTGGTTTAACTTAATCACATCATTTATCTCGATACCTATCATAATATTACCCACCTTGGATAATATTTTAAATTTTACTATCAATTAGTAATAACTTATAATGTTATTTAATTGTTAAATAACACTTTAAATAATCATTACTATTATTAATTTATTTTTAATAATAGTTTACCTTAATCATTATGATTAATCTTTTAATAATAATTTAATTGCTTGCTAATATTATTACCCTTTAATAATATTTTAATTGACTTCTCATTATTATCAATCATTTTAATAATAATTTAATTGTTCATCAATATTATCAATCATTTAATAATATTTGAAATCCTCACGTATCATTAGTAATTATTTAATAACGATTCAACCCTTAACTATTATTACCCAATAGTTAATTACTTGTTAAACAATATTATTAATTCTTTAATAATATTCTAAATCTTTATTTATCATTATTATTTATTTAATAATGATTTAACTCTTAACTATTATTATTTAATAGTTAATTAAATGCTAAATAATATTATTAATCCTTTAATAATATTTTAAATTAATTACATATCATTATTAATTATTGAATAATGATTTAATTCTTAACTATTATTATTTAATAGTTAGTCAATAATATTATCAATATATTTTAATTACTTAATAATCTTCTTTCGATTAAGTAATAATTTATTCCACTTAATTACCATTTAATTATTATTTAATATGAATTAAATAATAATTAATTAACTAATTATTCGAACTCATTATTTAATATTAATTAAATAATAATTAATTAATTAATTAACCTTACTTATTATTTAATATTAATTAAATAATAAATAATTAGTTTATTAACCTTAATTATCCTTTAATTATTATTTAATATTAATTAAATAATAATTAATTACTTAATTAACCTTACTTATTATTTAATATTAATTAAATAATAAATAATTATCTTTCTAACTTTAATATTCTTTAATTATTATTTAATATTAATTTAAATAATAATTAATTATTTATTTAACTTTACTTATTATTTAAGTGCAATTAAATAATAAATAACTAACTTATTCATCTTAACATCCTTTAATTATTATTTAATATTAATTAAATCATAATTAATTAATTACATAACTTCATATATTATTTAATATTTATTAAATAATATTTAATTAGATTATTAGCCTATTTATACACTAATAAATAGCTAATATATAGTGAATCGCTCCAATAATTTCAAATTTTATTTTATAACACTTAACTAGCATGCCAATAGGTCAAATATTATTTTTCTGAAATTAAAAATAATTTTCCCATAATTATTAGCAATTTAGTAAGCTTTAATCCACCATTAATTCTAATAAATACCAAATTACAAAAACATTCGGATTTTAAATTTTGATAATTTTCTTTATAAAATTATAAGCATTTTCTCTTTTGGAACCAACCCAAGAACCGGCCTAAAAATGCCCGAACCGGCCCTACCTAGAAATCATGAAAAACCGAAAAAAACCGAACCGGCCGGTTTTTTTAAAAAAATAGGCAGATTGCTTTTTGAGTTTTCCAGACTTGGGGTCTCCGACGGGAACTTGAATAAAATGAAATCCACAAGTCCGATTGAGGCCTATTTGGTATCGATGGATTCGTAACTTCCCGAACTACATTTTTCTGTTATCAAACATCAAATTTGGATTTGTTTTGGTCACGGAAATTGGCTCCAAACCGGACTGTTGTGCACAACCCTAAAACAATGGGGTGTTTTGGTAGAAAATCCATATCTTGCTCATTTTAAATCGGATTTTAGTCATTCAACTTGGAGAATCTTCATATTTCATGGATCTATCATCCAAAATTGACGGATCATAAATCCGACGTACGGATTGTGAACAGTAATTCCGTGAATGGGCTGCTACGTATTAGATTAATTTGTTTTCGTCGGTAAAAATTTATTCAATGAGTTTGATGAAATTTTTCATCATAAACACATATAAAAACCCATGTTAAACCCATGTAACCCTAGATATACCAATATAGCATGGATCTATCCATTTAGACTTTGAAAATTATATTTCTACCATAGAAATTACATAATACCCAAAGAACAATATCAAGCTAGAAGGTTTTATACCTTTTGTTGATTATCCTCTTTGTTAGAACTTTGAAAAGACTTGGATGATCAATTTTCTTACATAGATAACTTCCTCTTGAGGAGACCTCCATCTTTAAACCTTGCTCCAAGATCATCCAACCATCAATGCTCACAAGATCTAACTTTCTTTTTCTTTTTCTCTAGAGCTTTTCTCTATTTTCTTTCTCTCTAGCTTTTCTAGTAAAAAGACTAACAACCATATCACAAGTGTGGGAAGCACTCTATATATAGCCAAATGCTAATACTTTATTAACTCTCCTAATTCACCAACATAGTCAATTTAGAGCTTAATTGAGATTACTATAGCATGGATTGATTGACAACTTGATTGACATCCATCAAGGTTGCTTGTAAGCAACTTTTGGAGTGTAAAATAAGCAAAATAAAGCCACACTCAACATTTTCATGTGGGCCCCCCTCCAAAATTCGGGATTTGCCAATAAATTACACCAATTTGGCTTTATTTTTATATCCTATATCATTATATAAGTATCAATATATATATATACCAATGTATATATATTGACCATAACTTTGACTACCATTTGGGCTCCACATTGGATCAATTTAATATTTCTATTGGGCTCGTCAATTAAATTTGTTTGGGCTCAATTTAATTACTACATTGGGCTAATATTAAATACCCTATGTTACATTTAATTAAACAAGCATTGGGCTTGGTTAATTATTACATAAATCCATGTTCAAATTAAATTATATGGACTACTAGGTTAAATTAATTTGACCTAGTTTAATACCTCAATTGGACTTATAATATAATCCAATTAGATTTGCTATAATTAATTCTACCACATTGGGTTACTTAATTAACCCATCCACGGTTAATTCTTAACCCCACATTTATTTATCTAGCAATTAACCAATGATTGGTTAATGTTATCTCTCTTGTCAACCAACTAGGGTTATTCAATTAACTAGACACTAGTTAATTCTCTACACTCAATCAATACTTGAAATGCTTCTCCCAACCATTGACCATCATTTGACTTTTAATGGTTTGGGCTACATAACTTACTTTTTATTGGCTCTCTTATTTAATTACCCATTTCATGCAAATATCTCCATATTGGGCTTACATCTATAACAACTTATTAATTAAGTAAATTACTTAATTAATTAACTTCTTAATATTGTCCTTCTAGGCAATATTTCACTTCCCTACTTGTTACTCATAACCTTAATTCATAACTTATATAATTAATTCAATTAATTATATTACATGACTTTTCTTTTTAATCCATACTAAAACTAATTAATTTATTAGTTTTATTAAGTATTTAATTTACTTCACACATCATCTTGTTTGACTAACAAACTCAACTATAGGTGTATATATATAAATATTAATATATTCACCTTCACTTCTCAATTGAATTTCTTTCTTAAATAAATTATCTACCTGCATCATTAAAATATTCTCACATTTAATTTCTAACAAATAATTTATGTTAAAAAAAAAATGTTTACCCATTTTCTACACATCTTCCTTCTCACCTTCTAGGTTTAAACCTTAACCTTTAATAAAATCAATTAAGATATTATTTAAAATCTTGAAATTATCTGGGATATTACAGGTATCCTAGCGATGTCAATTCTGTTTTTGCTATTAACGTCATTGATTCATTAGTGCAGGATTCATTCGATCAAATGCATAAGGATAGCTTGGATGTTGCCATCACAAAGAGTTTGGAGGTGAACCAAGAGGAGGGGATTGAGCGAACACAAGAATTGAAAGAGACAATAGCTGCTTTGCATTCATTGCCTAAAATTTCAGCTAAGTATGCAGTTTCATCTATTCAATTACCTGTAACTCATCAAAAACTGTTACCTTCTATTGTGCAGGCACCCACATTAGAATTGAAGCCGTTGTCGACACATTTGAAGTATGCATACCTAGGGAAGGAGGACACCCTGCCAGTGATCATTGCCAACAATCTAACCAAGGTTCAAGAAGATAAACTGCTGCGCGTCTTGAGGGACCACATCACAGTCTTTGGTTGGACTATCGCAGACATCAAAGGCATAAGTCCGGCTGTGTGTATGCATCGGATACTTTTGGAGGAAGGAGCTAAACCAAAAAGAGAGGCTCAAAGGAGATTGAATCCACCCATGATGGAGGTAGTGAAAAAAGAGGTGATCAAATTGCTCGATGCAGGTATTATCTATCCTATCTCTGATAGTCAATGGGTAAGTCCAGTACAGGTAGTTCCAAAGAAATCTGGTATAACTGTTGTTAAGAATGATAATAATGAGTTAGTGCCCACACGGATGCAAACAGGGTGGAGAGTGTGTATCGATTATAGGAAATTAAATGTTGTAACTAGAAAGGATCACTTCCCTCTCCCCTTTATTGATCAAATGTTGGAAAGATTAGCTGGCCACACTTATTATTGTTTTTTAGATGGTTTTTCAGGTTATAACCAAATTGTGATAGCACCAGAAGACCAAGAA
The DNA here is from genome assembly GCA_947179155.2 of Hedera helix. Taxonomy (NCBI): domain Eukaryota; kingdom Viridiplantae; phylum Streptophyta; class Magnoliopsida; order Apiales; family Araliaceae; genus Hedera; species Hedera helix. The sequence continues at coordinate 19,053,536 of OX359271.1, forward strand.
AAGACCACTTTCACATGTCCATTCGGTACATTTGCCTATCGAATGATGTCTTTTGGATTGTGCAATGCACCAGGTACTTTCCAAAGATGCATGGTGAGTCTATTTTCTGATCTTCTTGAGAATTGTATTGAAGTTTTTATGGATGATTTCACAATTCATGGTGATTCTTTGGATGCATGTTTAGACAATTTAACTCGTGTACTCGACAGATGTTTAGAAACTAATCTTGTTCTTAATTGGGAAAAATGTCATTTTATGGTAGAACAAGGTATAGTACTTGGTCATGTAGTCTCAGCTAGAGGATTAGAAGTCGATAGAGCTAAGATAGACATTATTTTTGCTTTCCCTTATCCTGCCAGTGTGCAGGCGATCCGTTCTTTTCTTGGTCATACAGGATTCTATCGTAGATTTATCAAGGACTTCTCAAAGATAGCCCTACCGCTGTGCGAATTAATGAAAAAGGATGTGCAATTCCAATTCAATGACGATTGCAAGGAGGCGTTTAACAAGTTGAAGAAATTATTAACCTCTGTACCAGTCATACAGCCACCAGATTGGAATTTGCCATTTGAGATCATGTGTGATGCTAGCAACTATGCAGCAGGAGCTGTCTTGGGCCAACGAGTGAACAAAGCTGTGCATGCAATCTACTATGCTTCCCGAACTTTAAATGCTGCTCAGATTAACTACTCAACAACGGAAAAAGAATTACTCTATGTTATTTTTGCTTTAGAAAAATTCAGATCTTATCTTCTTGGCACTAAAGTTGTAGTTTATTCTGACCATGAAGCTCTCAGGTACCTGTTAACCAAGAAGGATTCAAAATCGAGGATTATCAGATGGATCCTACTGCTCCAAGAATTCGACTTGGAAATCAAAGATAAGAAAGGAGCAGAAAACTTGGTGGCAGACCATTTGAGTAGGCTGATTAAGGAGGAAGACTCTCTACCATTACAAGATTCTTTTCCAGACGAACATCTCCTTTCCATTGAAAATTCGGTACCCTGGTATGCAATTCTCGTTAATTATTTGGTTAGTGCTTACATGCCTCGTGAGTTTTCTAAACTCCAAAAAGAAAAGCTAAAACGAGATGCGAAATATTATGTGTGGGATGATCCGTACTTGTGGAAATTTTGTTCTGATCAGGTAATTAGAAGGTGTGTGCCTGATAGTGAGTTTTTGTCTATTCTTACTTTCTGTCACTCTTATGCTTGTGGAGGACATGTTGGACCTAAAAGAACAGCCCATAAAGTTTTAGAATCTGGTTTCTTTTGGCCAACTATTTTTAAAGATTCTTATCTGTTTTGTAAATCATGTGCAAATTGTCAAAGGACAGGAAATATATCAAGTAGAAATCAAATGCCACAAAACCCTATCTTAATTGTTGAAATTTTTGATGTTTGGGGTATTGATTTTATGGGACCATTTCCTACTTCTTATGGTAATGTTTACATACTTTTGGCTGTTGACTATGTTTCAAAATAGGTGGAAGCTAAAGCCACTAGGACTGACGATTCTAAAGTTGTTGCAGATTTTATCAAGTCTAACATCTTTGTCAGGTTTGGAACTCCAAGGGCTATTATCAGCGACAAAGGAACTCATTTCTGCAATAGGATGCTAGCGGCTCTGTTTAAGAAGTACAATGTTATACATAGAGTCTCTACCACCTATCACCCACAAAGCAATGGCCAAGCTGAAGTGTCCAACCGTGAAGTCAAGTCCATTTTAGAAAAGGTTGTCAAGCCAAATAGAAAGGATTGGAGTCTGAAACTAGAAGATGCACTATGGGCGTATAGGACAGTATTTAAAACTCCTATAGGGATGTCACCTTACAGGATTGTGTTCGGCAAGCCATGTCATCTGCCAGTGGAACTAGAACACAAAGCTTTTTGGGCGATCAAGCAGTGCAATGTGAGCCTAGATCAAGCAGGAGAGCACAGGAAATTGCAGTTACAAGAGCTTGAAGAACTCCAAAATGAAGCATATGAAAGCTCAAAATTGTATAAAGGAAAGACAAAGGCATTTCACGATAAGAAAATTTTAAGGAAAACCTTTACAGTCGGTAAACAAGTCCTCTTATACAATTCCCGATTGAAATTGTTTCCAGGTAAACTTCGTTCTCGATGGGAAGGTCCATTTATTGTTGTTAATATTTTTCCTCATGGTGCAGTAGAAATCCATAATCCGAGTACTGAAAAAATATTCAAAGTGAACGGCCATCGACTCAAACCATTCTAGGACGGTCATCAAGTGGAAAACATGCAGAACGTGGTCGAGCCAATGACAATAAACAAAGGCGCTGCTTGGGAGGCAACCCAAGAAATCAGATTTGCATTTCTTTTCCTTTTTCTTTTTATATTAATTTGTGCCTATTTCTTTGCATTATAGTTTACATTGGGGACAATGTAAATTTTAAGTGTGGGGGAAGGGATTTAGGATATTTGTTTTATTTTTAGAAAATTTTTATTTTATTTTATTTATTTATTTAAAAAAAATTGTTTTATTCTTAGGAAATTTTAAAAATTTTAATTTTTTGGAATTTTGTGGGTAAATTCACTGCAAACCCTCACGAGACAAAACTCGTCCACTTGGGATAACCTTGGGGTTTAAAGGCTTGTTGTACATGCTAAGTGTAACCGTGTTTCCTACGAAAATGGGGTAGTTTTTTATTTTATTTTTAGGATGTGTCACTTGAGCAATGAGTTAATTGAATTTTAAATTTTTAGCCAATGATAAAAATGTAGATTTTTATTTTAATAACTCTTGGAAAAGAGATAAATTTTTGCTTAGTCTGGATTTTGACTTTTTATTGATTATTACTGTGTTTGAGATTCTTTAAATTTGTATGCACTTATATCCATTTGTTTGAGCTAGTTTTAATTTAGAGAAAGTTTAAATAGTTAAATGCTTATGAAAGATATTTTTGAACTCTATATCTTATTTGATCATTAGTTAAAGTGAAATATAAGACAAAATATAATTTGGTGGAGATGATTTATGTACTTTTCTAGGATTGTTAAATTGAGAAGAATTCTTGTGGTGGGTTGAGATGGAGCGTAAAACGCACTCACTCATAAACACATGAAAAAGCGAGATGGAGCGTAAAACGCACTCGCTGGTGAGATGGAGCATAAAATGCACTCACCGTGAAAAAAAAAATGAAGAAAGAAAGAAAATGGGATGGAGCATAAAATGCACCAATTAAAAGGAAAAAAATGAAAAAAAAATTGTGTATATAATTGTTTGAAACATTTTGATCTTCTGATTTATATTTGTCTATATTAGCTAAAAGTGATGAGAAAAATAAGTATTTTGAGTTTTGTTGTATGTCTTTTATAAGGTAATTAATAACCTAGACTTATCTGAGTTTTAATTAGTTTGATACATTTGGATACACACACACACACAAGATCTTGAGTAGAGTACGATTAATAAATATGTTAAAGTTCTAGATTTTGCAGATTTTGAAACTTTCTATGAGTTATCATTTAAAAAATCTTTGAGGCTAATGTGGAATTCATATTGATCTGTTGCTCAAGAAAGTTGTTTGGGTATTAGTTTTAATTTTATAGTTTTTATTTTTGTTTTGCCCGAGGACAAGCAAAAGCTAAGTGTGGGGGTATTTGATAGGACTAAATTATACGATATTTTTATTCCCTAATACTTAGTTTTTATATTTATTGTGTGCTTAAATGTTTAATTATTTAGCTTATTTTGGTTTTAATAGGTTTTATAGGATTTTAGTTAATTTATGTTAATTTAGGTAATTTTATAGTATTTTTATATTTCTTTTTATTTATGTGTTTTTAGGATTTTTAGTATTTTTATATTATTTTTATTTATTTTTATATTTTATTTTGTAGGAAAAATAAAGCTTGGGGGCAAATCTGTAAATCTTGTAAAAGTCTGATGCCATTTTGGTAAATAACCAACACGGATGGCAAAAAGGTAAATAAGAAGAAAAGACGCGGAGGGGCAATTTGGTAATTTCCGGACTACAGGTCGTGCATGGCGCGCAGGAAGTTGTTGCAGCAAAACGAAAAACGGCGTCGTTCGGTAGGAATTTATAGCGACCGCGCCATGCGCGCACACAGTGAACCACAGACGGAGGAAACGGCGTCGTTTGGAGAAGCGGCAGTTAAAAAAAATAAAAACCCGCACAATGAGCGGGCGAGCGCTGACGTCAGCAGGAGCGGAAACCGCGTTGACCAAGTCAACTAAGGCGCGTTTGTTTGACACGGAATTGCTGGAAATCAGATTATTTCAGGATTTTTGTTACTTTTTGATTCCAAATTGGATTTTAATTCCAACTAGGGTTAGGATAATAATTATTTTTCTTTTTCTTTTATTTTTAATTGTAAATCCTACTAGGGTTTGGACAAATTAAAGGCCTATAAATAGAGGGCCAACCTTTCATTATTCATTTTAAACTTTTGGGAGTTTTTTCTTCTAATTTCTTGGAGAGAGCTTTTCAACTATTGGAGATTATTTTGAAGAATGTCGGGCTAAGTTTTTATTTTCAGTTCTAAAGGGATGTTGAACCTTATTTTTAATTAATTTTTTAATTGAGTTTTATTATTTATTTCTTCATGCATGAGATTTATTCTTGATAATCTATTTTAATTGTTCTATGATATTTGCTTGATTAATTTGATAAAGGCCTGTTAGATTAATCAATAATTTATTATATGCTAGATTCAGATTTAATATTAAGCAAACGATATTTTATCTGATCGTAAGTAGCAATTAATAATATTTAATTGTGGTCAAACTTTTGAATATTATTATGATTATCAATATGACAAGTTAAATGGTCCGCGATGTTGAGATTGTTGCTTGGAATAATCTAATTCTCTAATTTTTAATGCAACTGTTATATTAAATCTAGACTGATAGTTCTAGATTGTATTATAGTTAGGGTCTTTTGTGAGCGATTGCTGTATTAGATTTATAATTTAAGGAGGATTTCGAAAAGCTTGGCGATTGTCGGTTATCTAGGATTATTAATTTCAATTGAAGGAAAAGATAATAATAATTTGATTAATTTGTTGATTAAAAGAAGGGGATACTGAACTAAGGAACTGAAGTTTGTTTTAATTGATTTTTCTCACATTTATTATTTATTATTCAATTTTATTTATTTGTTTGAATTTTAATTAGTTAATAATTAATTTCAAAACCCCCCATTTAATTAGATATTTTTGAAAACATTAGATTTATTAAAACAATTCACTCTCTGTGGGTTCGACTGTGACGACCCCAAATCCGGGTTCTTTAACCTCGGGTTTGGTTCTCACTGTACAATACTTAACCATAATGAAATACATAAATTGTATTCAACTTCGCGGAATAATACAAAAGGTTCCTTAATCAAAAGGCTACAACTTCCCAAGGTCTATTACCTAAATCTTAAACATTACATATCTTAAGGAAATACAAAAGATTTACAACAGTAATTACATAACAGTAATATAAACTAGCATGCAATTACTAAAACTAAGCATTCGCTTTCCCCTTGCCTTTGTCCGATTTAGAGCTTTCGGGAATGGCTGAAATATAGTCATGATATAGCAAGAATGAGCAACTAAATGGCTCAGCAAGTTTATAAACAACAATCATACGATATATCATGATGAAGGAAAATAACTTCAAGGTTTCAACAATAGCAATTGTGAAAGATAACAAGAATCAATGTTCAATAAAAGAAGGAATTGACTCTTTACTGCTGAGTGGTCTTTAATGACCCTGAACTGCTACTAAGGTAGAACAGACATACAATGTCTGACTCCTTGTTAAAATAACGGGACACTTGAGGGGATCAGTCCTCTCATGTCCTATGTATATGCATCACATTTAGTTTTCTTGCGCGCTGTCAGTTTTCCGACAAATAAAAATCCCCTTTAACTAGGGTTGTTCTTTCTCAGTCTTACTGTAAGAATCCGCACCAGCCAATGGTTTGGATAAGCTTTTATAATATTCAATTCAATGAATTAACATACATTTGTCTAGCCGAAACAATTAGCTTAGACATCTTAAACAGTTGCAAAAGCACTATGTGCGAATACAATAATCAATAAGGATGTGAAGTAATTTTTGATAATTAATTCACTCAAAGGTCTGTCAAATATCTACAAGTGTAGATACTTGCTCAACAATAATTGAATTGCTCAAAGTAATTAAAGTTGAATAATAATTGCAACAATAAGTACAAGTTAAGGGTAGAAGACTTGCCTCGTGCGTCGTCTACGGCTAACCAACTTAATTTAATAATCCTTGAACGGACCTAACAATTAAATCAGTTTGATCTTAAATTAGTATCATATACACATTAGTATAATGACCTTTATAACTCTTACGAACCACATAATTATATAATTACGGGTATACAATCACTTAGGAAATATTATCACTACTTGATAATATTCCGAACACAAAGAACCTATATTAATTATTTAATATAGTCCAGACGCTTATCTAATATTATTAACAATTTAATAATATTTTATTAGTCTTATAGTATTATTAATCATTTAATAATACCTTATTAATCTTCTTATATTATTAATCATTTAATAATATATTAACGACATTATTATATTATTAATCATTTAATAATATTTTATCAGTTATATAATATTATTAATTATTTAATAATATTTTATTAATTATCTAATATTATTAATCATTTAATAATATTTTATTCATTTACTAATATTATTACCTACTAATAATATTTATTGATTTTCTAATATTATTATTCATTTAATAATATTTTATCAGTTATATAATATTATTAATTATTTAATAATATTTTATTGATTTTCTAATATTATTAATCATTTAATAATATTTTATTCATTATCTAATATTATTAATAATTTAATAATATTTTATTCATTTACTAATATTATTACTTACTAATAATATTTTATTGATTTTCTAATATTATTATTCATTTAATAATATTTTATCTAATTATTAATATTATTAATTATTTAATAATATTTTATTGACTTATTAATATTATTACTCATTTAATAATATTTTAATCTCTTACTAATATTATTAGTCATTTAATAATATTTTAACTAATTATTAATGTTATTCATCATTTAATAACTTTTTAATCATATACTAATATTATTAATCATTTAATAATACTTTAATAATAATCTTTAAACAATATCAATAGTTAACTTTTTAATGGTGTTAACATAAATATTTATTTTAAATATTTTGCTACCCATTAATTACAAATAAATTTCGTATATTAGTTCAATACATAAATACCTTCATTTTACACTTAGTTATACTTAATTTTTCACCAAAAATTCGACCCGGACCGACCCGACCCGACCCGGACCGAACTGACCCAATCCGGACAAGAAAACAACACAAAAAAAATCTGTGGGAGTGGCGAGGCCGCCCCGTAATGTGGCGCGGCCGCCCCACTCATGCAGCAAAAATTACACAGTTTGGGTTGCCCGACCCTCCGACGCTCCGACAGCCATAACTTCTTCATTTTAAAACATTTTGGAGTGATTCTTGAGTCCATTCTCATCAGAATTTCCTCCTCTACAATTTCTCTTTAGAATACAAATCCAAATTCCAAACGGAACTATACTAAAAACGGCTCACAATGCAACCTAGGGTTTTAAAATCAACATGCTTTGAGGAAAAATTCATAACTTCTTTGTTATTCCATATTTTTGTGAGATTCAAGTTGTGTTGGCTTTATAACTCACTCATAAAACTTTCTAGCCATGTAAATCAAGTATTTAACTTGTACATTTCGAAATGACACAAAATATAGCACATAGCTACTTAGGGTTTTACCAGTAAAATACAATATGAACATTTCTTATGTTTTTATGTAAAATACACCTACCAAATCATGATATAAACACTTCATACCATGAATATACCTATATTACATAGATAAACACTTCTAGATCATCAAAACGAGTTTTGATCGGTTAAAAATAGATTTTAACCGATCAAAAGCTTTCTAGACTACAAAAATGAAAGAAGAAGATGTTTAGAGCACTTTTAAACCTTTGAGTTTTGATTGCTCTTCTTCTCCTTCTACCGAAGTATGTTGTGTAGCTATTGGACATCCACCAAGGTCTTCCTCTAGCTTTTCCTCACACAAAACCCTAGTGTATCTTCCTTTTCTCTAGAAAATGCTCTCACTTTCTCTCTATTATGCTCTAGCAAATGAACCAACAAGCTTGGCTCAAGTGTGGAGTATCATATATATAGCCACCAACTAACTCCTCATTAGATTGCTAATTCACCCATGTTGGTGAAATTAGTGCTTAATTATAATTACTATTGCATTGATTGACTAGTTGATAGACACATGGAATGACTAGGGTTGTTCACCAACTATGACAAGGAGTGATTTAGAAGCAACATTGCAAATCAAGCCATCCAAGTGGGTCCCTCAAAAATCTCAGCAAAATGGGGTTTAAATCCCCCATTTTTGATTTAATTTTAATGCTAAAATATACATATATACATCTATATATATATATATATATATACATGTCTATATATATATTGACCAAAGTTTGACCTCCTATTGGGCTCCATCTTGGGCTTGGGAATAATTTCTATTGGGCTCATTCAATTAAATTGTTTGGGCTCAATTTATATCACACATTGGGCTAGCATTTAAATAACTATGCTATCTTTAATTAAAATAAGCATTGGGCTTGTTTAATTAATTATATGGGCTAGTAATTAAATTAATTACATGGGCTACTAGGTTAATATCTTTAACCTAGTTTATCAACTCATTTGGATTTAAAATATAATCCAATTAGATTTGCTTAAATTAATTATACACTTTGCTTTAATCCTTTAAATAAACATACAAGCACATAAGTACATTTATTTAATTATCTAATGCAAAATTAATTAATGAGAAATATTTAAATTCATTGCTAAATATTTATTAAGTATATTTACAATGACTAATGAAATTTGTGGTCATTACATTCTCCCCCCTTATAAGAATTCCGTCCCCGGAATTACAAATTTAAACTACTCAAACAGATGCGGATAGTTAGCCCTCATCTTTTCTTCAAGCTCCCACGTAGCTTCCTCAGCGTTGTGGTTCCTCCAAAGGACTTTGACAGAATGTATAACCTTATTCCGTAAACTCTTCTCTTTCCTATCTAGTATCTGGACAGGAATTTTCTCGTACGATAAGTCTTTCTCGACTTGTATTGGCTCATAGGATATGACATGTTTGTAGTCTGGCTTGTATGGTCGCAGCACTGACACATGAAACACATTGTGAATATGCTCAAGTTCAGGAGGTAAAGCTACCTCGTACGCCACTTCGCCCACTCTCTTTAATATCTCGAACGGTCCTATGAACCTCAGACTCAGCTTCCCTTTCTTTCCAAATCGGATCTTCCCCTTCCAGGGAGATACCTTCATGAACACAAAACTTCCAACTTCGAAGTCTTGCTTCTGTCGATGTAAATCGGCGTATTTCTTCTGCCGGTCCTGAGCTGCTACTAGCCGAGCTCTTATTACCTTGATAATCTCTACCGTTTGTTGAACCAATTCCGGCCCCAACAATCGGCGTTCTCCTACCTCATCCCAACATAGAGGTGTTCTGCACTTTCTTCCGTACAATGCTTCGTAAGGCGGCATGCCTATGCTTGCATGATAACTATTGTTGTATGCAAACTCAACTAATGGTAGATGGTTCTCCCAACTACCCTTGAAAGCCATCACACAGACCCTGAGCATATCTTCCAATGTCTGTATTGTTCTTTCACTTTGCCCATCGGTCTGTGGATGATATGCTGTACTCATTCTCAATTGTGTCCCCAATCTCTCCTGAAGACTTCTCCAAAATTTTGACGTGAAGCGCGGATCTCTGTCTGACACAATCGATACCGGCACCCCATGTCTCGAAACTATCTCCTTGATGTACAGTTTAGCCAACTGATCTAAACTGAACTTAATCTTGATCGGCAAAAAGTGCGCTGACTTTGTTAGTCGATCTACAATCACCCATATTGCGTCAAATCCCTTCTGTGTTGCTGGAAGTCCCACCACAAAATCCATTGTGATATGCTCCCATTTCCACTCAGGAATCTCTAACGGCTGTAGTAATCCACTTGGTCTCTGATGTTCAGCCTTTACCCTTTGACAAGTTAGACATCGGTTGACACATTCTGCGACCTCCCTTTTTAAATTCGGCCACCAAAAATGCTGACGCAGATCTTGATACATCTTCGTACTCCCCGGATGTATCGAGTATCTCGTACTGTGGGCCTCTTGCAAAATTTCTTCTCGTAGTTCAGGCACTAGCGGCACCCAAACACGATTTTCAAACCTTAACAATCCCATGCTATCCTCCTTGAATTCGGTCATTCTCATCCTTATTCTGACACACTCTTCATCTTTGTCTTGAGCCTCTTTCACCCTATCTAGTAAGGTTGGGCTCGCTTCTACTTCCATTGACTCATTTGGATTTCTCACCTCCAACTCCATTCGAGCCATTTCTTGAACCAATTATTCCTGATCTGTCAAGATGAACAATTTCTCCCTGCTCTTTCTACTTAGAGCATCTGCTACTACGTTGGCCTTGCCGGGATGATATAGAATTTCACAATCATAGTCTTTGATCAATTCTAACCATCTCCGTTGCCTCATATTTAACTCCTTCTGTGTGAAGATATACTTCAGACTCTTGTGGTCCGTGAATATCTCACATTTCTCTCCATACAAATAATGTCTCCAAATTTTAAGGGCAAACACTACCGCTGCCAGCTCCAAGTCGTGGGTAGGGTATCCCTTCTCGTAGTCCTTCAACTGTCTGGACGCATACGCAACGACCTTGCCATTTTGCATAAGCACACAGCCAAGTCCCTTGTGCGATGCATCGCTGTAGACCGTAAAACCTCCTGTATCGTCCGGTAAAGTCAATACAGGTGCTTCACTAAGTCTTTTCTTTAGCTCCTGAAAACTCTCCTCACACTTCTCCGTCCATACATATTTTACCGTCTTCCTCGTTAAATTTGTCAGCGGTGTTGCTATCTTCGAAAAATCTTGAATGAATCTCCGATAGTAACCTGCTAACCCCAAGAAACTTCTTACCTCCGTCGGCGTCCTTGGTTGTTCCCAATTCATTACCGCTTCCACCTTTGCTGGATCTACTGAAACTCCTTCCTTGTCAATGACATGACCTAAAAATTGAACTCTCTCCAACCAGAATTCACACTTCGAAAATTTAGCATACAACTGCTCCTTCCGTAAAATCTCCAACACCAATCTTAGGTGTTCAGCATGCTCCTCCTCCGTTTTAGAATACACCAGAATATCGTCAATGAACACAACAACAAATTTATCCAAGTACTGCTTGAATATTCTGTTCATCATGTCCATAAATGCGGCTGGCGCATTCGTCAGTCCAAACGACATCACCAGAAACTCATAATGCCCATATCGAGTTCTGAATGCCATCTTGGGTACATCCTCCTTCCTGACTTTCAACTGATGATAACCAGTCCTTAAGTCAATCTTTGAAAAGTACTTCGCCCCTTTCAATTGATCGAAAAGATCGTCAATTCGTGGCAACGGGTACTTGTTCTTAATTGTCACTTTATTCAGCTCTCTATAATCCATACACAGTCTCATTGATCCATCTTTCTTCTTTACAAACAACACCGGTGCTCCCCATGGGGAAACACTGGGCTGAATGTACTTATTATCCAACAACTGTAATTGGATCATTAACTCCTTCATTTCAACCGGTGCCATCCTATATGGTGCCTTTGATATTGGTGTTGTCCCCGGTACCAAATCAATTACAAACTCTATCTCCCTATCTGGCGGTAAACCTGGCAGTACATCTGGAAACACGTCCATGAACTCCTTCACTACTGGTATTTGCTCCATCTCGGGAGTCACCATCTGTGTGTCCACTATGTGAGCTAAATACCCTACACAACCTTTCTTCAATAGTTTCTTGGCTTGCATCATCGTCAGACATGCAGATTGTCTAGACGACTTGCTGCCATAAAATACGACCTTAGACCTATTCGGTGTCTTAAGGTGTATACACTTCTTTTGACAATCAATTATAGCTCTATGGTTAAACAACCAATCCATTCCAAGTATAACGTCAAACTCCCCCAAACGTATTGGAATTAAATCTACACTCAACTTCTGACCCCTGATTTCAGCACAACAGTTTCTATGTACATACTCTACAGGAATCACTTCTTTATTAGCAACTTCTATGTTCATTGGGTTCTCTAGTTTTTGTCTAGGCAATTCTAACCGTCTAGCGAATTCATCAGACACAAATGAACAGGTAGCACCCGAATCAAATAATACATAAGCATTTATATCATTGATCGGAATAATACCTGACACCACGTCTTTTGATTCAACGGCGTCCTGCACCGTCATGTTGAAAGTCCGTGCCGTTGGTTTATTCTGTGGCACCGGCCCTCCAATGGTCAGTTTGTTGCTGCTATTGTTGTTGTTGTTGTTTCCCCTATAGCCCGAACTCCCTCCGGTGTTCTTCTTCTTCGGACAATCTTTAAATTGATGGTCCATGGCCCCGCAGGTGAAACAACCATTTCTCTTCGGTGTGGGACAATTAGGAGCGATGTGCCCCTCTTGCCCACAGTTATAGCAGACATTCTTTCCTTTCATGCACTCCCCAGAGTGGTTCTTCCCGCACTGACTGCATTTACTGGCTTTTCTTGATTCACTTCCCTGGGGTGTCCCCGAACTGCTGTTGTTATTCCATTTGCGTTTGTTCGAGTTACTGCCCTCGCTGCTACCCTCTCGGTTTCCTCCTTCGTTTTTCTTTTTGTTTCGTTCTTGGTTGTGCTTATTCAAAGCTTCATTTCCCCCCTCAGCTATGATAGCTTTCTCCAGCAGTGTTGCAAAATTTGTGATCTGGAGAACAGCTACCCGACTGTAAACCCACGGTTTCAGCCCCTGTTCAAATCGTCTGGCACGTCTCGCCTCAGTGTCCACCTGATGTGTGGCAAATCTCGCCAATTCATTGAACTTGGCGGCATATTCGGATACCGACATGTTACCTTGCTTCAGCTCTAGGAATTTAATTTCCATCCTAGCCTTTGTACTCTCTGGAAAGTAGTTTTCCAGGAATACTTCCTTGAATCGCGCCCAGGCGATTGTTCCCTCTCCTGCTCTACTCTTATTGGCCTTCCACCAGTGGCTGGCCTCTCCTTTCATCATGAAGGTAGCAAATGAGGTCATTTGCTCCTCCCTAACTCGTGCAACCTCGAAGACTTTTTCCATCTCCTCTATCCAGATCTGTGCTTCTATAGGATCCGTGGTCCCTTTGAACTCGGGTGGTCCTATTAGTTTGAAATCTTTAAAACTTGCTAGTGGAGCGGCAGGGTTTGTTGCTCCAGTAGCATCTGCGTTGCGTCCGCGGAATGCTCCCATTAGCATTTCCACGAACTCTTGGACAGGGTTGGGTGGTACCCCTCCGGCATTCACTGACTCTTCGGGTGGTGGTGGGGGTAGTCGTTGATTTCTTCTCTGTGGCGGCATTTTCTGTATAAAGAAAATTTAATTTATTAAAGTTGTTTCAATCTTTTTACTTTCGTTTTGTAGCTTAAGTAGTTTAAACCAAAGCACAAATAATCATCTCGACACATATAAACATAAACGGAAATGCATTTATATTCATATGCTAAAACACAGTGCGTAGCACTTTTACATCATAAGCATACTGCTATAAACGCTGCTAACCCCGATAGTTAAAACAAAAGACGGGATCTAGCATATCCCACAACTTCATAGAGTTGGGATTTACAACATACTAACCCTCTATCAAAACAAAAGTTGGGTTTCTACTGCCTCTATGTACATACAACATAAATAAAGGAAATAGTACAACTAACGGCGCATCCCTCGACGAACCGCATCGTCGTACTCCTCATCTCCAATGGCCCTGACCACGCCCCTACTAATGGTGTGCAAGGTCTGGCCCTCCTCAGCAGGGTAATAGTGCACCCTACTCTGGATCCTACCAACTGATGAGCGATAGACGTAACTGAGTCTATCTATCCTCACCTTCTTCTCCCTAACCTCCTCCTCCAGCTCCATCATCTGCCCATGAGCTGCATCACGCTGCGTCTCCATCTCAATCCTGTCCTCTATCGCCTCCTGCCAGTGTGCACGGATGGCGGCCTTCTCTGCCTGAACCTGCTGAACCTTCAGCTCAGCCTCGGCTAACCTAGTCTCAGCCACTGCCAATTTGGCCTGCAGCTTCACATCCTGATCTACGAGCTGGTGAGTTAGCACTGCAAAGTGCTCTACCGAATCCTCGTACCCCTGTACCTGATCCTCCAGTTCTACGATCCTCTCTTTCAGCTCGGTGTTCTCGCCAGAGAACTGATAAGCTGTATCTCTATACTGCTCCTCCGTCTGCTGGTGGATCTGGTTCTGCTCCTCCAGGTGCTGAACCCTCTCCTCTAGCTCCTCGTTAGCCGTAGTGAGAGTATCGATGATGTCACTGGCGACAGTGCCCATGCCATCAACATACTCAGCTGGCTCCTCATCCTCATCATCATCAGTATCGGCCTCCTCCTCACTGTACTGTCCCATAACTCCGCTCCAGACAGCGTCCTCTCTATCTCCCTCCTCGGGATCTGACTCTGGCTCCTCGACAGGTGCAGCCACTCGTGGCTGTGCGGTATCCATATGGATATCCGTATAGATCACCTCATCTACCGCAGTACTCGACTGACTTATCTCCGTCATCCTACAATAACATAAATAACACATGTTAGTACAGCAATAAAATATATTCATTGATGAAATGAAATGATATTTTATCATGTACATCTCGGCTCGATGGATTTTCTCAATCCATCTCCAAAAATACACAACATGATGAATCTCCCCGATTCATCTCCTAACGTACTCGATAAGAGTTTAGTACTAAGGTTATAACCTAGGTTTCGCAATCCTAGCGTTTCTAACCTACAGCTCTGATACCAACCTGTGACGACCCCAAATCCGGGTTCTTTAACCTCGGGTTTGGTTCTCACTGTACAATACTTAACCATAATGAAATACATAAATTGTATTCAACTTCGCGGAATAATACAAAAGGTTCCTTAATCAAAAGGCTACAACTTCCCAAGGTCTATTACCTAAATCTTAAACATTACATATCTTAAGGAAATACAAAAGATTTACAACAGTAATTACATAACAGTAATATAAACTAGCATGCAATTACTAAAACTAAGCATTCGCTTTCCCCTTGCCTTTGTCCGATTTAGAGCTTTCGGGAATGGCTGAAATATAGTCATGATATAGCAAGAATGAGCAACTAAATGGCTCAGCAAGTTTATAAACAACAATCATACGATATATCATGATGAAGGAAAATAACTTCAAGGTTTCAACAATAGCAATTGTGAAAGATAACAAGAATCAATGTTCAATAAAAGAAGGAATTGACTCTTTACTGCTGAGTGGTCTTTAATGACCCTGAACTGCTACTAAGGTAGAACAGACATACAATGTCTGACTCCTTGTTAAAATAACGGGACACTTGAGGGGATCAGTCCTCTCATGTCCTATGTATATGCATCACATTTAGTTTTCTTGCGCGCTGTCAGTTTTCCGACAAATAAAAATCCCCTTTAACTAGGGTTGTTCTTTCTCAGTCTTACTATAAGAATCCGCACCAGCCAATGGTTTGGATAAGCTTTTATAATATTCAATTCAATGAATTAACATACATTTGTCTAGCCGAAACAATTAGCTTAGACATCTTAAACAGTTGCAAAAGCACTATGTGCGAATACAATAATCAATAAGGATGTGAAGTAATTTTTGATAATTAATTCACTCAAAGGTTTGTCAAATATCTACAAGTGTAGATACTTGCTCAACAATAATTGAATTGCTCAAAGTAATTAAAGTTGAATAATAATTGCAACAATAAGTACAAGTTAAGGGTAGAAGACTTGCCTCGTGCGTCGTCTACGGCTAACCAACTTAATTTAATAATCCTTGAACGGACCTAACAATTAAATCAGTTTGATCTTAAATTAGTATCATATACACATTAGTATAATGACCTTTATAACTCTTACGAACCACATAATTATATAATTACGGGTATACAATCACTTAGGAAATATTATCACTACTTGATAATATTCCGAACACAAAGAACCTATATTAATTATTTAATATAGTCCAGACGCTTATCTAATATTATTAACAATTTAATAATATTTTATTAGTCTTATAGTATTATTAATCATTTAATAATACCTTATTAATCTTCTTATATTATTAATCATTTAATAATATATTAACGACATTATTATATTATTAATCATTTAATAATATTTTATCAGTTATATAATATTATTAATTATTTAATAATATTTTATTAATTATCTAATATTATTAATCATTTAATAATATTTTATTCATTTACTAATATTATTACCTACTAATAATATTTATTGATTTTCTAATATTATTATTCATTTAATAATATTTTATTAGTTATATAATATTATTAATTATTTAATAATATTTTATTGATTTTCTAATATTATTAATCATTTAATAATATTTTATTCATTATCTAATATTATTAATAATTTAATAATATTTTATTCATTTACTAATATTATTACTTACTAATAATATTTTATTGATTTTCTAATATTATTATTCATTTAATAATATTTTATCTAATTATTAATATTATTAATTATTTAATAATATTTTATTGACTTATTAATATTATTACTCATTTAATAATATTTTAATCTCTTACTAATATTATTAGTCATTTAATAATATTTTAACTAATTATTAATGTTATTCATCATTTAATAACTTTTTAATCATATACTAATATTATTAATCATTTAATAATACTTTAATAATAATCTTTAAACAATATCAATAGTTAACTTTTTAATGGTGTTAACATAAATCTTTATTTTAAATATTTTGCTACCCATTAATTACAAATAAATTTCGTATATTAGTTCAATACATAAATACCTTCATTTTACACTTAGTTATACTTAATTTTTCACCAAAAATTCGACCCGGACCGACCCGGACCGAACTGACCCAACCCGGACAAGAAAACAACACAAAAAAAATCTGTGGGAGTGGCGAGGCCACCCCGTAATGTGGCGCGGCCGCCCCACTCATGCAGCAAAAATTACACAGTTTGGGTTGCCCGACCCTCCGACGCTCCGACAGCCATAACTTCTTCATTTTAAAACATTTTGGAGTGATTCTTGAGTCCATTCTCATCAGAATTTCCTCCTCTACAATTTCTCTTTAGAATACAAATCCAAATTCCAAACGGAACTATACTAAAAACGGCTCACAATGCAACCTAGGGTTTTAAAATCAACATGCTTTGAGGAAAAATTCATAACTTCTTTGTTATTCCATATTTTTGTGAGATTCAAGTTGTGTTGGCTTTATTACTCACTCATAAAACTTTCTAGCCATGTAAATCAAGTATTTAACTTGTACATTTCGAAATGACACAAAATATAGCACATAGCTACTTAGGGTTTTACCGGTAAAATACAATATGAACATTTCTTATGTTTTTATGTAAAATACACCTACCAAATCATGATATAAACACTTCATACCATGAATATACCTATATTACATAGATAAACACTTCTAGATCATCAAAACGAGTTTTGATCGGTTAAAAATAGATTTTAACCGATCAAAAGCTTTCTAGACTACAAAAATGAAAGAAGAAGATGTTTAGAGCACTTTTAAACCTTTGAGTTTTGATTGCTCTTCTTCTCCTTCTACCGAAGTATGTTGTGTAGCTATTGGACATCCACCAAGGTCTTCCTCTAGATTTTCCTCACACAAAACCCTAGTGTATCTTCCTTTTCTCTAGAAAATGCTCTCACTTTCTCTCTATTATGCTCTAGCAAATGAACCAACAAGCTTGGCTCAAGTGTGGAGTATCATATATATAGCCACCAACTAACTCCTCATTAGATTGCTAATTCACCCATGTTGGTGAAATTAGTGCTTAATTATAATTACTATTGCATTGATTAACTAGTTGATAGACACATGGAATGACTAGGGTTGTTCACCAACTATGACAAGGAGTGATTTAGAAGCAACATTGCAAATCAAGCCATCCAAGTGGGTCCCTCAAAAATCTCAGCAAAATGGGGTTTAAATCCCCCATTTTTGATTTAATTTTAATGCTAAAATATACATATATACATCTATATATATATATATATATACATGTCTATATATATATTGACCAAAGTTTGACCTCCTATTGGGCTCCATCTTGGGCTTGGGAATAATTTCTATTGGGCTCATTCAATTAAATTGTTTGGGCTCAATTTATATCACACATTGGGCTAGCATTTAAATAACTATGCTATCTTTAATTAAAATAAGCATTGGGCTTGTTTAATTAATTATATGGGCTAGTAATTAAATTAATTACATGGGCTACTAGGTTAATATCTTTAACCTAGTTTATCAACTCATTTGGATTTAAAATATAATCCAATTAGATTTGCTTAAATTAATTATACACTTTGCTTTAATCCTTTAAATAAACATACAAGCACATAAGTACATTTATTTAATTATCTAATGCAAAATTAATTAATGAGAAAAATTTAAATTCATTGCTAAATATTTATTAAGTATATTTACAATGACTAATGAAATTTGTGGTCATTACATCGACTCTTACTTTCACTACTACACTAATATTTTTCAAAGTAAGATTTTATTTTTGGTTGCTTGCGACAGCTTCCCAAATTTTGGCGTCGTTGCCGGGGAGTGTTATTTGTTTTATTTTTCTTTGTTTTCTTTAATTAACTATTTAATTTTTTTTTTATTTATTTTTCTTTATTTTGTAGTGTATGACCCGATCCTCTCAATTTGGTGAATTGAATTTTGATCCAGAGATCGAGAGAACTGCAAGAAGGTTAAGAAAAGAGACTCGTCAAGCTAAGAGAACAGTTGAGGACCAAGCTTTCGATTTTCGTGCCACGCGGACTTAAATCGCCAATTTCTGCTGTATTATTTTGGAAGGCTGTTACCTGATGTATAAATTGCTCTTTGTGCTTGGCTTCCAGGGGGCGCTGCCCCGAACATCGTAAGCGTAGTGGCCATTAGTCGTCTTTTGTGATCAAATCAGGTTCTTCTGGATCAACTGTTTGCCTTGCCTCAAGTAACCTGATGCTCGTTGTCCATTGTGGCGGCTTTTACCGTAAGTCGTTAGGGTGGCTTCGTGTTGGGGTCCACCTTCCTTTTCACATGTCGGGTCAAGTGACGACTTTGCCCTCCTGCCAGATTTAGTAGAGAAGTGCAAAATTTGGGTGTCTACAAGTGGGAGACACCATTTTAAATAAAAGACCTAATTAACTTGGTGATTAATAAAATGAATGCATGTTAATGTTGTTATTAATTCACTTAAAGAATATTGCTATGTTTAATTCATTAATACTGCATAACATATTAGATGCTAACAATTTAATCGAACCAAATTGTTCAGATTGATTAAACAAATATGAGAATAGTTCTCAATGCTGAGAAATTAGCAAAATATCCTTAATTTGCTTATCCCTGCAAACGTTGCAGACTAAGCCTTTAAGGAAGATGTTATTATTTTAAGAAATGGCAAGATGATGCAACGGTGGCTCAATGCATCATGCTCGCATCCATAAGTATCGAGTTATAGCGTCAACACGAGAAAATTGATGCACCTACTATATTGTTACACATTTAAAAGTTGTATGGTGAGCAAAGTAGGTCAACTAGATATAAGATATCTAATGAGCTCTTCCGATCTATAATAACTAATGACACTATAGTAAAGACACGTGTCCTAAAGATGATTAATCTGATTGATCAATTAGGACAACTAGGTTTTGTCAAGGATGGAGAGTTGAGTCAAGATTCGATCTTATAGTCACTCACTGACTCCCTTTCACAAATTGTTGTGAACTTTAACATTAATAAGCTTGAAGTTAGTTTACCTAATTTGCTTAAATATGTTGAATACAATTGAGAGTCACTTTCCTTCGAAGAAAAACCAGGTCTTACTCGTAGATGAATCTTCTAAGTTGAAGAAGATGACCAAAGGTGTTTTTGAGGAGTCAAAAAAGATAGAAGACAATAAAAAGGTTAAACAAAGGACATAAATAAAAGTGATCCCGATGGCAAAGGAGTTTACTTTCATTACGATAAGCTGAGACACTGGAAGAGGAACTGCAAGGAGTATATTGCAGTAGTTAAGCAGAAGAAGCTTAGTGAAGCTTCTACTATAGATATAGATTTGTTTATAATGAAATAGAACTTTCTATAAGTCAAGTTCTACTTGAGTATTAGATGTCGGCTGATGGTTTCAAATATGCAAGCCATTGTAGAGACTAGGCAAAAGTAGAAAGCTAAACTAAAGATAAGTAATCCTATGCATAGATAATGGAGCAAAAGGTTGTTATATTAATCACAAGAACTTACAGTTTAGCATAGCCTACAGGCAAGTCTATTTAGTTAGTAAGATGTTACTATGTTGATTACTTGATGGACTTTGTAAGCTTGACTTACATGAAAATATTTCAAAATTGAATAAACTAAAGACAAATAGATGATATGAATCATACCTTCATGCAATACTGTTAACTCGGTCATGTTACTGAAACTAGACAAGACAAGTTTTATAAAGATAAGCTTTTAGAGCCTTTTGATTATAAATCAAATAGAACTTGTGAATCTTATATCACGGACAATATGACTAAATCTACAATTAGTGGATATGGAAAGAGAGCTGCAGAGTTGTTAGAGATGGTACACATAGTTTTGTATAGGACATATGACAACACTTGCAATATGAGGGTTTTCATTCATTACTTTCATTGACGATTCTAGATTTTAATATATATATTTGATGAAATACAAATCCAAATCATTTGAAACGTTTAAACAATTCAAAAGTGATGCAAAAAAACTAAAGGCCAAAAATATTAAAGTTCTTCGATTAGATCGAGAAGGGAATACTTAAGCAATAAGTTTTTAGATCATCTCAAGCGAAATAATATTCTCACACAATAGACATGATGATGATCCATGATGAGTTATACCAATCTTCTAGTATCCTTCTACAGTTATACCTTAGAAACGGTCGCAAATCTACTAAACAAGGTACCTTCAAATTTTGTTCCTAAGACTTCATATGAGTTATGGATATGGATGAAACCAAGTTTTAAATATGTTAAGATTTGGATTGACCAGCTTCTATCAAAAGGTTCAACATGTTGGTTTGTAATATTCATAGACAGCAATCAAATTACATAAAATAGTGGAAGCATGATAAAATTAAATTTAAAATTTTACAAACCATAATCCAGGATCGACCTTTATGCGCAATTATTAATTAATCAAGAGGAAGTTAGAGATATACCCTTGTAGAACTCAAAGCTTCAACGGGTACAAGTTTGTCTCCAAATCCTTCGCGTTCTCCTTGAATTTCACCGATTGGATTCCGATGATCAATGTTAGCCACTCAAGTGTTTGGCCTCTAGAGGTGATCCACCAAAGAACAATAATAATTCAGGAAGTGGGTGATAGCAAACCCTAGTTTTCTCTCTTTAGAGAATATGTGAGTACTCTCCCAAAACTTATGGAAGTGTATGTGTGTAACCTTAATCTATAAATAAGAGAAGTCTTATTATGGACTTAATTATAGATTTAGTAAACCCTCCTAACACCTTTAGGAATAGGGTTTTTAATTAAATTCCTAATCTAATTAGGAACTTAATTGATTTAATATAATAATTATAATTCCTAAACTATTTAGGAACTTAATTATTAATTATGAGAATACTCTTATTAATTAATTCATAAACCATTTAGGAACTAAATAATAATGATAATTGTAATAATAATAATAATAAGACTCCTCTTATTAATTTATAATTAGTATTTTCAAAATACTAAATAATAAATATTAAGCTATTTAATTTATTCTATCCACATAGTATAAATTAAATATACTTAATTCATTATTACAATTATGTCATTTACTTCTTTAATAATTATTTTCCTTTTGTGGTGTGACCCTTTAGGTTCTCCATATTAAACCGGTTATAGAATAAATTAATTAGAACTATTCTAATCTTATTTATATAAATAAATTAAACTATTTAATTCATTTAAATAAATAATATTTATTCCATAATAAGGGTAAGCCCCCTTAGCGATCAACGACTTTTCAGATAATATAGATTTCAACATTTAATCATAAAAGAATCTATTCAGCGAATAGTTACTGCACAATTCAATCATTATATCTCACAACGTCCCAATCAAATATAAGACATGGTATTACTGTCAACTCTTATTTTATTTGATTATATGTATTTCAATCCTCAAATGAATAACTCTAATTAATATAAATTAGAAACTACTTTCTAATTTCCATTCTGCCTTGGCAAATGACTACTGAGTTGTCATTTATCGAATCGCATAGGACATTCCCTTCATTTACTAAAAGTGGTAGATTCCTTGTTGATCACTCACCTATCTCTATGTATGACTTATTATATCCGATCATACCTTTTGATACACCCTAAAGGTTTTAAGGAATATGTCAAAATATAATTCATCATACACAAGATACTATGATGATCTCAAGTCCAATGATCACTTGTACTACTATCACAAAAGGAACTCCTATTGACAGGCATGTAAGACTCTATTAGGTGTTCCTTGAGCGAGTCACGTTCCGTAAACTTATTCTCTAATAAGCACCTACATACTTGCTTTAGTGTCTCTACACAAATGATTATGAGATCAATCATTCTCTTCGTAAGAGCAAGCATAGTGTGTACCAATCTATCCGGATCTACTAATCCCCTTTTAGTGATCCAACGATTAGGAACAATTTTAGTTTTGAGCTATCTTGAATTTAGATCTCATTAGCATGATCCTCATCATGGTTCTAAAATCATTCCTCGAAAACTATGGGTTTATCCATTTGATTAATTCAAGTAATTAATCATGAATAAAGAAATCTCTTGATTCTTTTATTAATAAACAAATAAGATTATAAAGTATATGCTTATCACATCAAATGTGATTGGCTTGAGGGCATACTACTTTCAATCTCCCACTTGCACTAAAGCCAATCGCCCTTTGGTATCCCCATACCATTCTTCTCTAAGTGGCGTACAAATTGCTTAATAAATGCTTTAGTTAATGGATCTGTAATGTTGTTCTAAGAGCTTGCCATCTTTAAGGTATCTTCTCTTTTTCAATGATTCATCTAATCATATGAAAGTGCTGCAACATATGTTTGGATTTCAGATAAGACCTAGGTTCTTTGGTAAACTAAACTCCTTTAATGCTAGGAACCATTATAAGTTTTGTAATGAACTTGTTGAACCAAACAATCGCATTTGCAGCTTCACTTATAGTTATTTACTATATCTTTATCACTAAATCAGCAACTCTTTGTTGTTTGAAACTTTTCCAACTCACTGTAGCACCGTTCAAGGTAATCATATTACCTGAAAAGGATATACTGTTATCTTAGTTAGTTTGAAAACTTGAGTCTGTTAAGCCCTCTAGTTTTATATCGGACCCATCATTAGAAACTCTTTTCTAATATTCTTCTCTAGAAATGAACTGATATCTGCTTATCATGC
This sequence comes from Hedera helix, assembly GCA_947179155.2. Classification (NCBI taxonomy): domain Eukaryota; kingdom Viridiplantae; phylum Streptophyta; class Magnoliopsida; order Apiales; family Araliaceae; genus Hedera; species Hedera helix. The sequence goes on from OX359271.1 coordinate 19,077,271, forward strand.
ATAAGCAATATCAGGTCAAGTACATATCATCCCGTACATGATAGATCCTATTGCTGAGGCATAAGGAGTCTTACTCATACAGTCTCTCTCTTCAGGTGTCTTTGGAGCCTGCTTCTTTAAGAGATGTATTCCAAAACCCATCGGCATAAGCCCTTTCTTGGAATTTTTCATGCTAAACTTCTTTAGCATATAATCAATGTACGTTCCTTGGGACAAGTGTTTAGACAACCACATCTTAACTGATTGTAACATCGGTATGTCATTTCTTATCGGTATTATATCACTATATTATACTAGGAATGTCACAGTGCTCCCACTAACCTTTGTACACACTTGGTTCATCATCGTCTTTGATAAAATTAAACTGTTTTGATTGTCTCATCAAAACGGATGTTCCATCTTTAAGAAATTTGCTTCAATCCATAATTGGATCGTTGTAGCTTTCATACTTGATTTACTCCATCTATATGGAGACAAATCCTCTTAGTTGTATTATACATACATCATTTTGTATAGTAAGCTACAACTGTAAGTAAAATCCGAATTGATATATGCATTTTCACTAGTGAAAAATTTCATTTTAGTCAACTCATTGACTTTGTTTGAAATCTTTTTACCACTAGTTAGGTCTTATAGGTCTCTAACTTGCCATCTGCTTTAGTCTTTCTCCAAAGACTCATTTCAGATTTTATAATCATCAGTCATTTCTCTTGAGTATCTAATACTCAAACCCCATCATATATAACTGGATCATCATCCACTATGATGCGTACCTCATCATCATTATCTATGATAAATCCATACCATTCAGGTATCTTCGGTACTAAACCAGATTTACGACTTGGTTATGGTACAATAGGTTTATCTACTTATACAGATTCCTTTACTTGATCTGTAGTGTTTTGTGGTTCTTGAATTTTTTCAAGATCTATTTTACTCCCACTAACCTTTTAAGAAAAAACTTTTTTTCCTATAGGTAGCATATTTAAACAAACACATTTTAATTAGTCGGATCATAGAAGTGATATCCTAAACTTTTTATAGGATATCCCACAAGTTTACACTTGTCAAATCTTGTCCTAAGCTTATCACTGTCAAACCTTTTGACATAAGCTGGATAATCCAAATCTCAACATATTTAAGACTTGGTTTCCTCCCTATCCATAACTCATATGAAGTCTTAGGGACAGAATTTGAAGGTACCTTGTTTAGTAGATATGCGGCTGTTTCTAAAGTATAACCCTAGAAGGATACTGGAAGATTGGTATAACTCATCATGGATCATCGCCATGTCCATTGTGTGAGAATACCATTTCGCTTGAGATGATCTAGAAACTTATTGCTTAAATATTCCTTTCTCGATCTAATCGAAGAACTTTAATACTTTTGGTCTTTAGTTTCTATACTTCACTTTTGAATTCTTTGAACATTTCAAACGATTTGGATTTGTATTTCATCAAATACATATATCAAAATCTAGAATCATCAGTGAAAGTAATGAATGAATACCCTCATCTTGCATTTGTTGTCATAGGTCCCACACACGACTGTGTGTACCATCTCTAACAGCTTTGCAACTTGCTCTCCATGTCCACTAAATGGAGATTTAGTCATATTATCCATGATACAAGATTCACAAGTTGTATTTGATTCATAATCAAAAGACTCTAAAAAATCTATCTTTATACAACTTGTTTAGTCTTCTTCAATTAACATGATCCAGTTAACAGTGTTGCATGAAGGTATGATTCATATCATCTTTTTATCTTTAGTTTGTTCAATTTTGAAATATTTTCATGTAAGTCAAGCTTACAAAATCCATCAAGTAATCAACATAGTAATATCTTACTAACTAAATGGACTTGCCTGTAAGCAATGATAAACTGTAAGTTCCTATGATTAATGCAGCAACCTTTTGCTCAATTCCCCACGCATAAGATTACTTATCTTTAGTTCAACCTTCTACTTCTACCTAGTGTCTGCAACGGTTTGCATATTCGAGACCACCAGTCAGTATCTAATACCCAAGTAGAACTTGACTTATAGAAAGTTCCATTTCATTATAAACAAATCTATATCTGCAGTAGAAGTTTCACTAAGCTTCTTCTGCTTAACTACTGCAAGATACGCCTTGCAGTTCATCTTCCAGTGTCCCAGCTTATCGCAATGAAAGCAAACCCCTTTGCCATCAGGATCACTTTTATTTATGTCCTTTGTTTAGCCTTTCTATTTCCTTCTATCTTTTCTGACTCCTCAGAAACACCTTTGGTCATCTTCTTCAACTTGGAAGATATATCTACGAGTAAGAACTGGTTTTTCTTGGAATGAGAGTGACTCTCAACAGTCTTCAACATATAAAGAAAATCAGTTAAACTGATGTTTAGCTTATTAATGTTTGAAGTTCACAACATATTGTGAATAGGAGTCAGTGAGTGACTGCAAGATCGAATCTTGACTCAACTCTCCATCCTTGACAAAACCTAGGTGTCCTAATTGATCAATCGGATTGATCATCTTTAGGATATGTGTCTTTATTGTAGTGTCATTGGTTATTATAGATCGGAAGAGCTCCTTAGATATCTTATATCCAGTTGACCTACTTTGCTTACCATACAACTATTGAATGTGCAGCAATATAGTAGGTGCATCCATTTTCTCGGGTTGACGCCGTAACTCGATACTTATGGATGCGAGCATGATGCATTGAGCCACATTTGCATTATCTTACCATTTCTTAAAATAACAATATCTTCCTCAGAGGCTTAGTCTGCAACGTTTGTACGGATAGACAAATTTAGGACATTTTGCTAGTTTTTTTTAGCATTGAGAACTATTCTCAAATTTGTTTCATCAATCCGAACAATTCGGTTCGATTAAATTATTAGCATCTAATATGCTATGCAGTGTTAGTGAATTAAACATAGCAATATTCTTTAAGTGAATTAATAACAACATTAACATACATTCATTTTATTAATCACCAAGTTAATTAGGTCTATATTTAAAATGATGTCTCTCATTATTTTCATCAAACTATATTACCCTCTTCATTATAGTTCGACAAATCTAATTAAAGATTTGCTAGTAAGATAAGGATCCTATCGACATAAGTATAACCTTGTGTGTGCACAATAAATTATAGTTTATTCAATAGGTAGACAACTCCTTGTCAATTACATCAACATGTAACTCCTTGTATTTTGCCTCTTAGATTATTATGATCATGTGTGTGCACATTCAAATCAAAATTATCTAAGTTAAGTCAAACCTAGCACTTCCATATAAGTGAAGAGAAAAATACCGTCCTTGTGTGTGCACAACAAAACAGTAATATTCAACTCCATTATAAGCATCCAATGTAATAAAACAACATCTCAAATAATCGATATAAGCCTTGTGTGTGCACAACAAACTATATCGAGTATTTGATACTCTATCGTTTTATAATTAGAAGGCGACGTTCGATATTCCAAATATCTTTGAACGTTACAACTTAATATTATGAGTAGTAGAATAAATAAATTAGAACAATTCTAATTTTATTTAATTGAATTAAACTACTTTTAATTCATGAATTAAACCTTTTAATTCATTTTATAAATAATATTTATTCTACATCATGAGAGGTTTGTTAATATTAATTATCTCATCTTGTTTAGCGCGCATGCACATATATATATAAAATACGCGTCATATTATTTAACATACGAAGCATGTTTGGATAATATATAGTAAATATATATTAATTAGCATGCACATATAGAATATTATATTCTACTTAGATTGATTATGGACTTTTATTCTAGTTTGGTTCACTAGAGCCACCAAGTGAACCAAAAGGTAAAACCTATGGTGCAAAAATAAATTAAATTAAATGTAACTATTACATTTAAATTCGGGCTCCATTACAAACGAGTCTTCATGCGCTCTTTGCTCATTGGCTTCAATTCTTCAAAATAATTCTAACTAATCATATTACAAATTATTTATAATAAATAGAAACCTTGATCAACAGTCAAGGGAAAGTACATAGGAGAGAAATAGAATTATACATAAGAAAAATTAGAAAGACAAGGTACGCAGACCCCATTTATAAATCTCATTCATTCATGCATCCATTTAAAATTAAATCTAATCACATTGGTCAATAATCCATAATCAATCCCATTTATTATCATATATATTAATATATATATATCAATAAATAATATTCATCGCATGAATTAAATAAAACATTCCATATATGTATTGATATCATTTAATAAGCAATTAAAGTTGCATGAAATCCAATTTTATGTTTAAAATAAATCTTTTATTTTAATTATAAAATTATTTAAAAATAAACTATTTATTTTTATTTTTTTAAAATTACTCAAAATAAACTCTTTTATTTTGAAATTTTAAAATCTACACAAAATTACCAAACTGTTTGGCTAATTAATATATATTATAAATATATCATATATATTAATAATATATATATATAATAAATCGGTAGTATATATATATATTACAAAAAGTGACTTTTCAATCCAAAAATGGCTTCACTTAACATATGTATATAAATCCCGAAACAGTAGGTGCATGTTTGTGAGTGACACTTATTTCGGGACAATGCCATATATACTACACCAAAACCGTGGCATGTTTGTTTTATCTAAAAGACTTTACCGAAAACCGTGGCTTGCTTAAATATATATATATATATATATATATATATATATTAACCAAAATCGTAGTTTCCTTTACCTATCCAGAACAATGAAGCAATTAATATATATATATTTCCGAATTGGCAGGTGGCGGGTGAGAACAATTCTCCATATCCGGATATATATATATATATATATATATATATATGAATCCAATTCACATAAAACAACCACGTCCGTGAATTAATTTCGGTAATAATATATATACATATATATAATTCCAAACCTTTTATTTTTAAAAAAAAAAAAATTTACAATAAATTATGCCCAATAAATTGTTTTAAACACATACCCATACACATATGGAATCAAAACAATTAATAATTCACATAAAGTTTGGCTCTTGATGTCACAATTGGTTTGTAATATTCATAGACACGCAATCAAATTGCATAAAATAGCGGAAGCATGGTAATATTAAATTTAAAATTTTACAAACCATAATCCAGGATCGACCTTTATACGCAATTATTAATTAATCAAGAACAAGTTAGAGATATACCCTTGTAGAACTCAAAGCTTCAATGGGTACAAGTTCACCTCCAAATCCTCCGCGTTCTCCTTGAATTTCACCGATTGGATTCCGATAATCAATGTTAGTCACCCAAGTGTTTGGCCTCTAGAGGTGATCCACCAAAGAACAATAATAATTCAGGAAGTGGGTGATGACAAACCCTAGTTTTCTCTCTCTAGAGAATATGTGAGTACTCTCCCAAAACTTATGGAAGTGTATGTGTATAACCTTAATCCATAATAAGACTTCTCTTATTTATAGATTTAGTAAACCCTCCTAACACTTTTAGGAATACGATTTTTAATTAAACTCCTAATCTAATTAGGAACTTAATTGATTTAATATAATAATTATAATTCCTAAACTATTTAATAACTTAATTATTAATTATGAGAGTACTCTTATTAATTAATTCATAAACCATTTAAGAACTAAATAATAATGATAATAATAATAATAATAATAATAATAATAATAATAATAATAATAATAATAATAATAATAATAATAATAAGACTCCTCTTATTAACTTATAATTAGTATTTCCAAAATACTAAATAATAAATATTAAGCTATTTAATTTATTCTATCCACATAGTATAAATTAAATATACTTAATTCATTATTACAATTATGTCATTTACTTCTTTAATAATTATTTTCCTTTTGCGGTGTGACCCTTTAGGTTCGTCATATTAAACCGATTATAGAATAAATTAATTAGAACTATTCTAATCTTATTTATATAAATAAATTAAACTATTTAATTCATTTAAATAAATAATATTTGTTCCATAATAAGGGTAAGCTCCCTTAGCGATCCACGACTTTCCAGATAATATAGATTTTAACATTTAATCACAAAAGAACCTATTCAGCGAATAGTTACTGTACAATTCAATCCTTCTACCTCACAACGTCTCAATCAAATATAAGACATGGTATTACTGTCAACTCTTATTTTATTTGATTATATGCATTTTAATCCTCAAATGAATAACTCTAATTAATGTAAATTAAAAACTACTTTCTAATTTCCATTCTGTCTTGGCCAATGACTACTGAGTTGTCATTTATCGAATCGCATAGGACATTCCCTTCTTTTATTAGAAGTGGTAGATTCCTTGTTGATCACTCACCTATCTCCATGTATGACTTATTATATCTGATCATACCTTTTGATACACCATAAAGGTTTTAAGGAATATGTCAAAATATAATTCATCATAAACAAGATACTATGATGATCTCAAGTCCAATGATCACTTGTACTACTATCACAAAATGAACTCCTATTGACAGACAAGTAAGACTCTATTAGGTGTTCCTTGAGCGAGTCACGTTCCGTGAACTTATTCTCTAATAAGCACCTACATACTTGCTTTAGTGTCTCTACACTAATGATTATGAGATCAATCATTCTCTTCATAAGAGCAAACATAATATGTACCAATCTATCCGGATCTACTAATCCCCTTTTAGTGATCCAACGATTAGGAACAATTTTAGTTTTGAGCTATCTTGAATTTAGATTTCATTAGCATGATCTTCATCATGGTTCTAAAAGCATTCCTCGAAAACTATGGGTTTATCCATTTGATTAATTCAAGTAATTAATCATGAATAAAGAAATACAGTGATTCTTTTATTAATAAACGAATAAGATTACAAAGTATATGCTTATCACATCAAATGTAATTGGCTTGAGGGCATACTACTTTCACAACAGTGATAAACTTGGGACAATATCTAATAAGTGTTAACTTATGAGATATCCTAAAGAAAGTTTAGGGTTTCACTTCTATAATCCGACTAATTAAAATGTGTTTATTGAAACACGTTGCCCTCTAGGAAAATGAGTTTTTTCTTAAAGGATTAGTGGAAGTCAAATAGATCTTAAAGAAGTTCAAGAACCACAAAATGCTACAGATCAAGTAAAGGAATTTGTATAAGTAAATAAACCTATTGTACCACAACCAAGTAGTAAATCTGGTTTAGTACCAAAGATACCTGAATGGTATGGATTCATCATAGATGATGGTGATGAGATACGCATCATAGTGGACGATGATCCAGTTATATTTAATGAGGCATAAGTATTAGATACTCAAGAGAAATGACTGATGATCATAAAATTTGAAATGGGTCTTTAGAGAAAGGCTAAAGTAGATGGAAAGGTGGAGACCTATAAGACCTGACTAGTGGTAAAAGATTTCAAACAAGGTCCAGAAGTTGACTAAAATGAAACTTTTCACTAGTGAAAATGCATATATCAATTCGGATTTTACTTGCAATTGCAGCTTACTATATAAAATGATGTATGTATGATACAACCAAGAGGATTTGTATCCATATAGATGGAGTAAATCAAATATGAAAGCTACAATGATCCAATTATGGATTGAAGCAAATTTTTCAGAGATGGAATATCTGTTTTGATGAGACAATCAAAGGAATTTGATTTTATCAAAGACGATTATGAACCAAGTGTGTACAAAGGTTAGTGGGGGCACTGTAACATTCCTAGTATTATATGGAGATATAATACCGATAATAAATGACATACCGATGCTATAATCAGTAAAGATGTGGTTGCGTAAAACTTCTCCTTCAAGGACTTGGGAGAAGCATCCTAACATTCTATTCAGGATAAAGTCTATAGAGATAGATCATAAATGATGCTTGCTTGACCCAATGAACATACATTGATTCGTTAATATGTACTAGACCTGACATTTCTTATGTATGATAAGGAGATATCACTTCAATTCTAGAGAAGAATATTAGAAAAGAGTTTCTAATGATGGGTCTGATATAAAACTAGAGGGCTTAACAGACTCATGTCTTTCAGACTAACCGAAACAACAGTATATTCGTTTCAAGTTATATGATTACCTTGAACGGTAGTGCAGTGAATTTGAAAAGTTCCAAACAGCAAAGAGTTGTTGATTTAGTGACAAAGACATAGTAAATAACTATAAGTGAAGCTGCAAAGGTAATTGTTTGGATCAACAAGTTCATTACAGAACTTATAATGGTTCTAAGCATTAAAGAAGTTTAATTCACAAAGGAACCTAGGTCTCATCTGAAATCCAAACATGTGTTGCAACACTTTCATTTGATTAGAGAAATCATTGAAAGAGGAGACGTCACCTTGGAGCGTGTAGACTCTCTTGACAACTTAGCAGATCCATTTACTAAAGTTTTAACTCAAAAAATAGTTTGATCGCCACTTAGAGAAGATGGGTATTAGATACCATGGCGATTGGCTTTAGTGCAAGTGGGAGATTGAAAGTAGTATGCACACAAGCCATCATATTTGATATGATGTAGCATGTACTTTGTAATCTTATTAATTTATTAATAAAAGTTTATTTATACAAATGCATTTTCTTTATCCATATTTAAAAGATGATATTAATTATGATAAACCCATAGTTATTGAGCAATGCTTTTAGAATCATGATGATGATCATGCTAATGAGATCTAAATTTAAAATAGTTCAAAACTAAAGTTATTCCTAATCGTGAGATTACTAAAATGGGGATTAGTGAATCCGGATAGATTAGTACATACTATGTTTGCTCTTATGAAAAGAATTATTGATCTCATAATCATTTGCGTAGAGACATTAAAGCAAGTATATAGGTGCTTATTAGAGAATAAGTTCACTGAACGTGACTCGCTCAAGGAAGACCTAATGGAGTCTTACTTGCCTATGAATAGTAGTTTCTTTTATGGTAGTAGTACAAGTGATCCTTAGACTTGAGACCATCATAGTATCTTGTGTATGATGAATTGTATTTTGGCATATTCTTTAAAACTTTTAGGGTGTATCAAAGGGTATGATCAGATATAATAAGTCATACATGGAGATAGGTGAATGATCAACAAAGAATCTAGCACTTCTAGTAAAAGAAGAGAATGTCCTATGCGATTCGATAAATGATAAGTATTCCTTGGCCAAGGCATAATGGAAATGAGAAAGTAGTTTCTAATTTACATTAATTAGAGTTATTCATTTGAGGATCGAAATGCATATAATTAAATAAAATAAGACTTGATAGCTATACCATGTCTTCTATTTGATTGGGACGTTGTGAGGTAGAATGATTGAATTGTATGGTAACTATTCGCTAAATAGGTTCTCTTGTGATTAAATGTTGAAATCTATATTATTTGGAAAGTTATTAATCACTAAGTGGGCTTACCATTATTATGGAATAAATATTATTGATTTAAATAAATTAAATAGTTTAATTTATTTAAATAAATAAGATTAAAATAGTTCTAATTAAGTTCCTAAATGGTTTAGGAATAATAATTATTATATTAAGTTAATTGAGTTCCTAATTAGATTTGGAGTTTAATTAAAAACCATATTCCTAAAGGTGTTAGGATGGTTGACAATATCTATAAATAATAGAAGTCTTATTATGGATTGAAGTTACACACATACACTTCCATAAGTTTTGGGAAAGTACTCACATATTCTCTTGAGAGAGACAACTAGGGTTTGCCATCACCCACTTCTTGAATCATTGTTATTCCTTGGTGGATCACCTCTAGAGGCCAAACACTTGAGTGGCTAACATTGATCATTGGAATGGCCAATTGGTGAAATTCAAGGAGAACGTGAAGAACTTAGAGTTGAACTTGTACCCGTTGAAACTTTGAGTTCTACAAGGGTATATCTCTAACTTCTTTTTTAATTAATAGTTGCGAATAAAGGTCGATCCTGGATTATGGTTTGCAAATTTTTAAATTTAATTTTATCATGCTTCTGCTATTTTATGTAATTTGATTGATGTCTATGAATTTTTACAAATCAACATCATCATCCGTTTTATCTTTGACCACATCAACCCTGAAGCATTCTATAAATTTGCTAGAAATTTCCAATGCCTTGAAAACCTTGAATTCCACCATTAGAATTCAAAGCTTAGTTTTCATCTTTCTTTTCATAATTCCCATTTTGCTTCAGCTTCACTATCATCTTCCACATCAGAATATGTCATTTTAAAGTTCCCTCCAACAACCTCTTGTAACTCCTCACTATTTCCTAGTGTATCTATCTTACATAACTCTTTATCTTCCTCCGTAGAATTAATATCTAAATCGCTAGGTAAAGTGTCTTACGGATTATTAATGATAGTATTGGCAAGTTATTCCACTTGATTATCAAGATTTTGAATTGATGCTTTTTGACCATTCTTCCATAACTCATTTTGCTCTATGAACTTAATGAAACGCCAAGCCTTTTCATTTTGTTTTATCATCTTTATCTTATTTTGTTCTATGGCTTTGGTAAGGAATTCCTCCAAATTAGATGTATCCTTTTGCTGCGGTGGAGTGTTCACCTTTTTCCATTTCAGAAAATACTCCACGCAACTGTACGTGGTCTAATCGTAGTACAAGGCTAGCAAGTTATCGTTCCCACGAGGATTTACAAATAAAGTATGGAATTACTAGCTCATAATTAAAATAACATCATTTGAATTTTTTGAATTGAAAATATTGTTAAGTTCTGAAATTAATATCAAAGATTAAATTACTCCAAACTAGAGATCTCTATGTTAAACAACATTTAGGGTTTACAATTTAACTATATGTCATCAATTGAACCTAATTATTATTGTTAAGTTAAAATACAAGCAATGAGTTGCTAATTAAGAACTCTTAATTAAGCTGAAATAATATCTCTCGATTATTATGTAACGACCCTGAAATTCAACAAATCTTATTATCTTAAATTTCATATTTATTATACATTATCTTCCTAACGTCCAAATTTCGGCTCGCTAATATACCTTTAACCACCTTATTTAATCCATTAATTGACTTTACAATCATTAATTACCAACTTTTTCGGTACAATTTTTTTTTTCAAATATTGTATTAAAATATGTTGACATTTTAAATCTTTACATCTCGATCCTAGTCCCTGGATCGCAACATTTATCTTTTTTTTTTTGTTACAAGTATCGTAAAGCTCAACATTCAAAATTTAGCATTGTTTATATCCACATAAATATTCTTTGTTTCATAATTAGATATATAATACCCTCTATCGTAACAACTATCTTGAATAAATACAATACACAATTTAACTTTACTCATCCTATCCGGACCCAATTTATATGTATATACAGCATATCAATGTAAACTTCGCCAATATACCCACATTGAATTATGATAGTGAAAATATAATAATTACGTTCACAACTTTCTAGGGTAATCCATCTCTAACACAATCCGATATTCCTGAAATTTGTTTCTTTACCTGCAAAAGTTTATATTATGCAAGAATGAGCGTTAGGGCTCAGCAAATTCGACAGTGTGCACATAATACGCCTCACGTAGCACATAATATAATATGTTATGTGTGTCATACATCATTTGTTGTGCTTCTACTAAAGCAATATATTATATGTGCGTCATATCTAACTCAGATTAACAATTATCCAAAGATGACATTGAGCAATTTCACATATAGTCACATAATTACACCGAATGCACATTACGGTCATATCAACAATAGATCACATAACCCATAATTTTATATGCATTTGAACAAATATTGATATATACTAACAGATAAACAATTAACATCAAGTACTGAAGAACTTGCCTCGAGTATCACAATGTCCCGGCTTAACTTGTAAGCACTGAGTTAAGTCACTCCAACTTGTTTAGATCTAAAACCTTCCCCAAACTTGAAAACCTTTCTTGAGCCTTGATAATTTCCTTTTTGCTCCAAATTCCTTGTAGAATTTTTTTTTTCTTAATGATGGCACACGGCTATGTTCGGAATGAGAGAGAGAAGGTTTGTTTTGGTTTTGTTTTATTGTGTGTGTGTGTATGCCCTCCCTTCTTGGCTTATTTCTTTTCCTTTTTTTATAACTAAAGAATTAACCATTTTGGAGAACAAAAATAAGTCCACCGCCTCTTCCATTTTCGGATTAGCAACAAAAAGCAAGCTTAAATAATTATTTTAATACATTACGTAGTTATTGCGTGTAATAAATAATTTACGTAATGTACTTAAAATATTTATTTTAATTAACCAAAAATCATAACATAATTTATAAACATTATTTGCACATTTTAATGTACCATATTTGAATAATTTTGTGCATGCATAATTACGTGCATGTAGTTACATGAACTATTTTATACTTTCAAAATTACTTAAAAAACTCATACAACTTATAAAAATTTGTTTTTATACACTTTCACTTCGTTACATGGATATTTCATACACGTATCATGTAACCCATATATACATATTATGAATTAAAATTACTTAACCAACCCATTTAAGTCTCTAAAATATTATTTCCCATAAAATTGAAAATAATTTCACTTTACGTAATTCACAACTTAATAATTTAAAATAATCATTTCTCTCATTTATTTTCTATTTTCTTCATTACTCATTTCACTTTATGTAAACTATACAATAAAATAATGCACAATTTACATAATTATATTACTTTCCTTAATTAATGTATTCCTCTTATATAAATTATATAATTATTTTTATATAATTTATATAGTTATTATTTCCCTACTATTTACTTAAATTTTCTTATATAAATTATATAATTTATTATTATATAATTTATATATTTATTTCTCCTTTTAAATAATTTCCAAAAAGGTCATCATAATTATTGATTAATTATATAATCAATATTTAAAATTGTACTAACTCCCTCATTAACTTTTCATTAAAATTTGGATTAATTTAATTATTAATCCCTTTATCTCCATAATCAATAAAAATTTATCAATATAACAATTGAACATGCATATATATATTTTTATGCACCTCCACTGTAATGACCACGAATTTCATTATACATTGTAATTATAATTAATATATAATTAGCAATGAATTTAAAAAAAATTTGTATTAATAAATTGTGCATTAGATAATTAAATAGATGTACTTGTATGTGCGTATATTTAATTAAAGAATTAAAGCAAGGGTATAATTAATTAAAACAAATCTAATTGGATTATATTTTTAATCCAAATAAGTTGATAAACTAGGTCCAAGATATTAACCTAGTAGCTCATGTAATTAATTTAATTACTAGCCCATATAATTAATTAAACAAGTCCAATGTTTATTTTAATTAAAGGTAGCATAGTTATTTAAATGCTAGCCCAATGTGATAATTAAATTGAGCCCAACCAATTCAATGGATGAGCCCAATATATTTAATCCTAGAGTCCAAAGTGGAGCCCAATAGGAAGTCAAAATTGGTCAAAATTGTTACATATATGAATATATATATATATATATATATATATATATGTATGTATAATTAAAGTAGAAAATTAAAGGAAAAATGGCTAGGAAAATCTCATTTTGCTGATTTTTATGAGGGTCCCACTTGGATTGCTTGATTTGCTAGATTGCTTCTCTTTCACACTATATCAAAGTTGGCTAACAACTCTAGTCAATCAACTAGTCAATCACCATGTCAATCCATCAAATAGTAAGCTTGATTAGTCTTTAATTTCACCAACATTGGTGAATTAGGAAGCTTAATGGTGTGTTAGTAGATGGCTATAAAAGGAACACTCAACACTTGTTCTATGTTTGTTAGTTCATTTGAAGTTTGCTAGAAAGAAAAATAGAGAGTATTTGAGAGTGTAGAAAAATATTTTGAGAGCAAAATTATCAAGAGAAGGAGTTCTTGGTTCATGTCATCTTCTTTCACCACCTATTTTGGAAGAAAAAGGAAGATAGCCATTAAATCAAGATAATGATTATTCTAAATCTAATTTTTGTTTTAAATTAAATAAACTGACATGTGTGTATAAATATGTTAATATAGTTAATAATGTGTAGTAGTAATATTCCATGCTTGAGTTTAATATACTTGGTTTGTATTTTGGTATATTTTATATGCTAAAATATGTGTTTAGAAGTGTATAAACAAGTCTTGGAATTTATGACCAAAAAAAAATATTTTTATAAACCTTAGGTTTAATGTTCTAATATTATAGAACATTAAATCATGAGAAAAATAAAGTTTGAATCACTCAAAATGGAGTTATACACAAAAAATTATGATTTGTGGTAGTTTATGTGATGTAAAAAATTTTATAAAAAAATAATGATATTAAATCATGAAAAATTAATTTTTCATGTTATAAATTAATATAAGGTGATTGGTAGTTTTTTTGGATTTTTTTTTATGAGTTAAAGATTTATTGAAGGTATAATTTTAGTTAAAAATGCATTGTTCACATTCTGTTGGAGAAGAAAAAAAAACACTGGCCGCGCAATGCGCAGACCACTGTTCACTTAAAAACACGGAGCCAAACGACGTCGTTTGGTGCCGGTAAGGTTACTCCGCGCGCGTACGCGCGGAAGCCGTCTTCGGCTTTTCAAAACGGCATCGTTTTGAGCCGTATCAGTGATGCACGCGCAATGCGCGGTAAAGGATTTTCGCGGAAATTACAATTCTGCCCCTCCGTATTTTTCTCGGCGAAATTACTATTTTTCCCTCGGATCAATTTTCAACTTATTTACAGAAATGTCATTCGAGTTAAATTTAATTAATTTAAATATTTGAAAACTAATTTAAAATTATAACAAAAATAATAATAATACAAAAATGATATTGAGGATGATATTTTTCATTAAATTTAATATTTAAATATTTTAAATATTAATCTAGTTAGCTAAATCATGGTTAAATGAAATAAATTTATTATTTATTATTTAAAATGCTAATAATAAATAAAGTTAATAAATTAGCAAATTATTATTTAATTAAAGAGAGATAAAATTTATAAATTAATTATTTTTTATTTAAATATTATTAAATAATAAATATGGATAATTAAGTAATTAATTATTATTTAATTAGCATTAAATAACGATTAATGGAAATTAAGTTATTAGATTAATAATTTATTATTTAATTTAAATAATAAATAAGAATGATTTGATTATTATTTAACCTTAAATAATAATTAAAATTAATTAAATAATTAATTATTATTTAATTGACATTATATAATAATTAAAGAGGATTAAAATTAGTAAACTATTATTTAATTTTCTTAAATTAAATAATAAGTAAGGTTAATTACTTAGTTAATTATTGGTTGATTAATATTAAATTAAAGAAGGTTAAAATTAAGTCAATAATTATTTATTATTTAATTATAATTAAATAATAAGTAAGTACAATTAGTTATTATTTATTTTAAATAATAAGTAGAGTTAATTAATTAATTTCTATTTAGTCAAGATTAAATAGTAATTAAATAGAGATTGAGTTAATAAAATAAATTGAATTTAATTATGCTTTAATTAAACAATTGTAATAAGTTGTTTAAGGGCTTAATAAGTGTCCAACACTTAAGAAAAATATTTCTAACTTATTAAATTATTAACCTAACATGATTGAGGGTCTATAAGGTTAATAATATTATTTTGACTAATGTAATTTATGTGTTAGTACTTATGTGATAAATAAGTTCATTAGTGAGCGTATAGTTATACAAATACGCCGTACTAATTATTAGACCAACTTTATTAATGTTAGGTCTTTCAAAGCAAGTTAGTTAAAGCTAGACATTTATTGTAGCTGAGCAGACAGGCAAGTTCCCTAACCCTACTCATTTATTGTTGAACAAGTTTCTATACTTGTATTTATTGTCAAAGCTTGAAGTGGTTTAATTATTTCAAATTCTCCCACATCCATATTGTTTATAAAATCGCACTTAGTGCACTTGAAGCTTATTAGTTCTTGATTCATGAACTGTATTAAAAAATGTCAAAAACTAATAGTTCAGCTAGACATTACATTTATAAATTCAAAAGCTTATCCAAACCATTGTTGGGTGCGGATTTCTTATATTAAGTCTGAGAATTGAACAACCCTAAATTAGGGGATTTTGTGTCGGGAAACCGACTTTGGCGCCGGTGACTAAATGTAATGCATATACAGCGGGTTGAATAGGCTGATCCCCTTGAAAACCAAACAACTCAAAGGGTCAGAGGAAACTCTATTATACCCTCGTTAGTTCAGGGTCCTTAGTGACCACTCAGCATTTTAAGATTCAAATATTCTGTTTATTAAAATTTGAATCATGTTTCATTCACAATTGTTATATCTATTGTTGAACCATTGATGACATTTCCCATTCATTCATGATGTATTAAATCTCTATGATTGTTCTAAACTTGCTGAGCAAACTAGTTGCTCATTCTTGCTATATCATGAACCATTTTTCAGATAGACCCGATTGCTCCAAGAAGGATAAGGGAAAAGGAAAGGCCAAAGCTTAAGTAGCTTATGCATGCTAATAAGATATTTAAATATGTGTTTACTATTGATAACCTTTTGTAATTCCTTATGATAGGAACTGTTTTATGTTAAGGTTGATAGACCCTGGTATTGTAACCTTTTGAAGGGAACCAATATGTATTATTCCGCGATATTTAAATGCAATGTATGTATTTAATTGTTAGTAATGTGTTGAATAGTGAGAACCAAACTCGAGGTTATAGAACCCGGATTTGGGGTCGTCACAGTTTGGTATCAGAGTTGTAGGTTAGAAACGTTAGGCTTTGCGAAACCTAAGTTATAACCTTAGTATAAAACTCATATCGAGTGCGTTAGGAGATGAATCGGGGAGATTCATCATGTTGTGTATTTTTGAAGATGGATTGAGAAAATCCATCGAGCCGAGATGTACATGATAAAATATCATTTCATTTCATCAATGAATATATTTTATTGTTGTACTAACGTGTGTTATTTTTTTATGATATAGGATGGCAGAGATCGGACAGTCGAGTCGCACTGCTGAGGAGGACTATATTGATATCCATATGGATACTGCACAACCGCTGGTGGCTGCACCTGTAGAGGAGCCAGAGTCAGATCCTGAGGAGGGCGATCGCGTGGAGCCCGTCTGGGGCGGAGTCATGAGTCCTTACAGTGAGGATGAGGCAGAGTCAGAGGAGTCTGAGGAGGAGGAGTCAGCTGATGGCATGGGCACCACTGCCGCTGACATCATAAAGAGACTGACCACTAGGAACGAGGAGTTGGAGGCAAGGGTCCAGCATTTAGAGGAGCAGAATCTGACCCACCAGCACATGGAGGATCAGTATAGGGATGCGGCTTACCAGTTCTCTAGCGAGAACACAGAGCTGAAGGAGAGGATCGTAGGACTGGAGGATCAGGTACAAGAGTACGAGGATTTGGTGGAGCACTTTGCAGTACTAACACATCAGCTGGTAGATCAGGATGTGGAGCTGCAGGCTAAGTTAGCAGTAGCTGAGACTAGGTTAGCCGAGGCTGAGTTGAAGGTTCAGTAGGTTCAGGCAGAGAAGGCCACCATCCGTGCACGCTGGCAGGAGGCGATAGAGGATCGTATGGAGATGTAGACGCAGCGGGATGCCGCTCATGGTCAGATGATTGAGCTAGAGGAGGCGATCCGCGAGAAGCGGGTGAGGACGGATAGACTTAGCTACGTCTACCGATCTTCATATGGTAAACTTCAGAGCAGGGTGCACTACTACCTAGCTGAGGAGGGCCAGTCTATGCACACCATCAGCAGGAATGTGGTGATGGCCATCGGGGATGAGGAGTATGACGACGCGATCCGTAGGGGGATGCGCATTCAGTAGTAGTAGTTGTTTTCTAATTTCGTATGTAAATAGATGCAGTAGAACCCAACTTTTGTTTTATTAGAGGGTTAATATGTCACTAAATCCCAACTCTAGGAAGTTGTAGGATATGTCAGATCCCATCTTTTGTAGCTTCTTAGGGATAGAAGCATTTATAGCAGTATGCTTTCGATGTAAAGTGTTATGCACTACTGTTTTAGCATATAAATATAAATGCAGTCAAATTTATGTTTATATGTGTGTTGAAATAATTACTTGTATTTTAGTTAAACATTGTCTAAGATACAAAATAATGAGATGAAAAAGATGAAACCAGTATAATGATATGAATTTTTGTTTATAACAGAAAATGTCGCCACGTAGACAACCACTAAGGAACCAGGGGGTAGAAGAGTCAGTTAACAACGACGAGGGGGGACACAATGTAGACCCAATACAAAACTTTGTCGACATGCTAGCTGAAGCAATGCAAAACCGCCACCCAGTAGTAGCAAATCCGCCACCACCACCAAATCAGTTGGCGAATTTCAAATATTTTAAAGCGGTGGGACCGCCAGAGTTTAGGGGAACATCAGACCCGATAGAAGCCCAATCATGGATAAAGGAGATAGAGAAAGCGTTCGTTATCGCAAGAGTAGCTGAGGAGCAAAAGACAATCTTTGCTACCTACATGATGAAGGGAGAAGCCAATTTCTGGTGGGAAGCCAATCAGAATAGGGCTGGGGATGGTGTGGTGCCCTGGACAAGATTTAAGGAAATATTCGACGAGAATTATTTCCCGAAAAGTATGAAAAGTAGGATGGAAGTAAAGTTTCTGGAACTGAAACAGGAGAACATGTCGGTACCGGAGTACGCAGCAAAATTTAATGAGCTGGCCAGGTTCGCTCCACATCAAGTGGATACGGAGGAACGCAAGGCCAGAAGATTCGAGAATGGATTGAGACCTTGGATATTCAACAAGGTAGCGGTACTGCAGATTGACTCGTTCTCAACTTTGCTTGAGAAGTCAATCATTGCTGAAGGAGGAAGCGACGCGTTAACCAAGTACAACCAAGAGAGAAATAAGAAGAAAAATGAAGGGGGAAGCAAGAACAGTAAGAGTGGAGGCAATAATAATAGCAACAAGCGTAAATGGGACAGCAACAATGACAAGAGCTCGGGGAATCAATAAGGAAATACCCAAAAGAAGACGACGTGTAATATTTGTGGGAAGAACCATTTCGGGGAGTGCAGGAAAGGGAAGAATACATGCTATAACTGCGATCAGGTGGGACATATTTCTCCAAATTGTCCCCTCCCAAAGAAAGTGAGATGCTTTTCTTGCGGAGCATCTGACCACCTGATAAAGGATTGCCCTAAGAAGAAGAATGACAGGGGTAGCGGCTACAAGGGCAATAACAGCAAATTGGTTATCGGGGGACCGGTGCCACAGAATAAGCCGACAGCCCGGACGTTCAATATGACGGTGCAAGATGTCGTGGGGTCAAAAGACGTGGTGTCAGGTATTATTCCGATCAATAATATAAATGCATATGTATTGTTTGATTCGGGTGCTACCTGTTCATTTGTGTCTGATGATTTCGCTAGACGGTTAGAATTGCCTAGAGACAAACTAGAAAACTCAATGAACATAGAAGTTGCTAATAAAGAAGTAATTCCGGTAGAGTACATACATAGAAATTGTTGTGCTGAAATCAGGGGTCAGAAGTTAAATGTGAATCTAATTCCAATACGTCTGGGGGAATTCGATGTAATACTTGGGATGGATTGGTTGTTTAACCACGGGGCGATCATTGATTGTGAGAAGAAGTGCATACACCTTAAGACACCAAATAAGTCTAAGGTCGTATTTTATGGCAGCAAATCGTCAAGACAGTCTTCTTGTCTGACGATGATGCAAGCCAAGAAATTATTGAAGAAAGGTTTTGTAGGGTATTTGGCTCATGTGGTTGATACACAAGTGGTGAGTCCCGAGATGGAGCAAATACCAGTAGTTAGGGAGTTTATGGATGTTTTTCCAGATGTACTGTCAGGCTTACCGCCGGACAGAGAAATAGAATTTGAGATTGATTTAGTACCGGGGACAGCGCCGATATCAAAGGCATCGTATAGAATGGCTCTGGTAGAAATGAAAGAGTTTATGGTGCAATTACAGGAGTTGTTGGATAATAAGTACATTCAGCCAAGTGTTTCTCCATGGGGAGCACCGGTGCTGTTTGTAAAGAAGAAGGATGGATCGATGAGACTGTGTATGGATTATAGGGAGCTGAATAAAGTAACAATTAAGAACAAGTACCCGTTACCACGAATTGACGATCTTTTCGATCAATTGAAAGGGGCGAAGTACTTTTCAAAGATTGACTTAAGGATTGGTTATCATCAGTTGAAAGTCAGGAATAAGGATGTACCCAAGACGGCATTCAGAACTCGATATGGGCATTATGAGTTTCTGGTGATGTCGTTTGGACTAACGAGTGCGCCAGCCGCATTTACGGACATGATGAACAGAATATTCAAGCAATACTTGGATAAATTTGTAGTCGTGTTCATTGACGATATTTTGGTGTATTCCAAAACGGAGGAAGAACATGCTGAACACCTAAGATTGGTGTTGGAGATTTTACGGAAGGAGCAGTTGTACGCTAAGTTTTTAAAGTGTGAATTCTGGTTGAAAAAAGTTCAATTTTTAGGTCATGTTATTGACAAGGAGGGAGTTTCGGTTGATCCGGCGAAGGTTGAATCAGTAATGAATTGGGAACAACTAAGGACACCGACAGAAGTAAGAAGTTTCTTAGGGTTAGCGGGTTACTATCGGAGATTCATTTAAGACTTCTCAAAGATAGCAACACCGTTGACCAACTTAACAAGAAAGACGGTAAAATACGTGTGGACGGAGAAGTGTGAGGAAAGTTTTCAGGAGTTAAAGAAAAGACTTAGTGAAGCACCTGTATTGACCTTACCAGACGATACAAGAGGTTTTACGGTCTACAGTGATGCATCGCACAAGGGGCTTGGCTGTGCGCTTATGCAAAACGGCAAAGTCGTTGCATATGCGTCCAGACAATTAAAAGATTATGAGAAGGGATATCCTACCCACGACTTGGAATTGGCAGTGGTAGTGTTTGCCCTTAAATTTGGAGGCATTACTTATATGGAGAGAAATGTGAGATATTCACAGACCATAAGAGTCTAAAGTATATCTTCACATAGAAGGAGTTGAATATGAGGCAACGGAGATGGTTGGAATTGATCAAAGATTATGATTGTGAAATTCTATATCATCCCGGCAAGGCCAACGTAGTAGCAGATGCTCTGAGTAGAAAGAGCAGGGAGAAATTGTTCATACTGACAGATCAAGAACAACTGGTTCAAGAAATGGCTCGAATGGAGTTAGAGGTGAGAAATTCAAACGAGTCAATAGAAGTGGAGGCGAGCCCAACCTTGTTAGATAGGGTGAAAGAGGCTCAAGACAAAGATGAGGAATGTGACAGAATCCGAAAGAGGATGACCGATGGAGAAGAGGTCAAGTTTAAAATTGATAGCATGGGATTGCTGAGATTTGAAAATCGTGTTTGGGTACCGCTAGTGCCTGAATTACGAGAGAAAATTTTGCAAGAGGCCCATAGTACGAGATATTCGATACATCCGGGGAGTACGAAGATGTATCAAGATCTACGTCAACATTTTTGGTGGCCGAATTTAAAGAGGGAGGTTGCAGAATGTGTCAGCCGATGCCTAACTTGTCAAAAGGTAAAGGCCAAACATCAGAGACCAAGTGGATTGTTACAGCCGTTAGACATTCCTGAGTGGAAATGGGAGCATATCCCAATGGATTTTGTGGTAGGACTTCCAGCAACACATAACGGATATGACGCAATTTGGGTAATTGTGGATCGGCTAACAAAGTCAGCGCACTTTTTGCCGATCAAGATTAGGTTCAGTTTGGATCAATTGGCCAAATTGTACATCAAAGAGATAGTTTCAAGACATGGGGTGCCGGTATTGATTGTGTCAGACAGAGATCCGCGCTTCACGTCAAAGTTTTGGAGAAGTCTTCAGGAGAGATTGGGGACACAGTTGAGAATGAGTACAGCATATCATCCGCAGACCGATGGGCAAAGTGAGAGAACAATTCATACATTGGAAGATATGTTCAGGGCCTGCATGATGGATTTCAAGGGCAGTTGGGAAACCCATCTGCCACTAGTTGAGTTTGCATATAACAACAGTTATCATACGAGCATAGGCATGCCGCCTTACGAAGCGTTATATAACAGAAAATGCAGAACATCTCTATGTTGGGATGAGGTAGGAGAATGCCGACTGTTGGGGCCAGAATTGGTTCAACATACGGTAGAAATTATCAAGGTAATAAGAGCTCGACTAGTAGCAGCTCAAGACCGTCAGAAGAAATACGTCGATTTACATCGACAGAAACGAGACTTCGAAGTGGGGAGTTTTGTGTTCATGAAGGTATCTCCCTGGAAAGGGAAGATCAGATTTGGGAAGAAGGGAAAACTGAGTCCAAGGTTCATAGGACCGTTCGAAATATTGAAGAAAGTGGGTGAAGTGGCGTACGAGGTAGCTTTACCTCCTGAACTGGAGCATATTCACAATGTGTTTCACGTGTCAGTATTGCGGCCATACAAACCAGACTACAAGCATGTCATATCCTATGAGCCAATACAAGTTGAGAAAGACTTATCGTATGAGGAAATTCCTGTCCACATACTAGATAGGAAAGAGCAGAAATTACGGAATAAGGTATACATTCTGTCAAAATCCTTTGTAGGAACCACAACGCTGAGGAAGCTATGTGGGAACTTGAAAAATATATGATGGCTAATTATCCGAATCTTTTTGAGTAGTTAAATTGTAATTCCGGGGACGGAATTCTTATAAGGGAGGGAGAATGCAATGACCACGAATTTCATTATACATTGTAATTATAATTAATATATAATTAGCAATGAATTTAAAAAATTTTGTATTAATAAATTGTGCATTAGATAATTAAATAGATGTACTTGTATGTGCGTATATTTAATTAAAGAATTAAAGCAAGGGTATAATTAATTAAAGCAAATCTAATTGGATTATATTTTTAATCCAAATAAGTTGATAAACTAGGTCCAAGATATTAACCTAGTAGCCCATGTAATTAATTTAATTACTAGCCCATATAATTAATTAAACAAGCCCAATGCTTATTTTAATTAAAGGTAGCATAGTTATTTAAATGCTAGCCCAATGTGATAATTAAATTGAGCCCAAACCAATTCAATGGATGGGCCCAATATATTTAATCCTAGAGTCCAAAGTGGAGCCCAATAGGAAGTCAAAATTGTTACATATATGAATATACATATATATATATATATATGTGTGTGTGTGTGTGTGTGTGTGTGTGTGTGTGTGTGTGTAATTAAAGTAGAAAAATTAAAGGAAAAATGGCTAGGTATTTATTGTCAAAGCTTGAAGTGGTTTAATTATTTAAAATTATCCCACATCCATATTGTTTATAAAATCGCACTTAGTGCACTTGAAGCTTATTAGTTCTTGATTCATGAACTGTATTAAAAATGTCAAAAGCTAATAGTTCAGCTAGACATTACGTTTATAAATTTAAAAGCTTATCCAAACCATTGTTGGGTGCGGATTTCTTATATTAAGTCTGAGAATTGAACAACCCTAAATTAGGGGATTTTGTGTCGGGAAACCGACTTTGGCGTCGGTGACTAAATGTAATGCATATACAGCGGGTTGAATAGGCTGATCCCCTTGAAAACCAAACAACTCAAAGGGTCAGAGGAAACTCTATTATACCCTCGTTAGTTCAGGGTCCTTAGTGACCACTCAGCATTTTAAGATTCAAATATTCTATTAAAATTTGAATCCTGTTTCATTCACAATTGTTATATCTATTGTTGAACCATTGATGACATTTCCTATTCATTCATGATGTATTAAATCTCTATGATTGTTCTAAACTTGCTGAGCAAACTAGTTGCTCATTCTTGTTATATCATGAACCATTTTTCAGATAGACCCGATTGTTCCAAGAAGGATAAGGGAAAAGGAAAGGTCAAAACTTAAGTAGCTTATGCATGCTAATCAGATATTTAAATATGTGTTTACTATTGATAAACCTTTTGTAATTCCTTATGATAGGAACTGTTTTATGTTAAGGTTGATAGACCAGGGTATTTTAACCTTTTGAAGGGAACCAATATGTATTATTCCGCGATATTTAAATGCAATGTACGTATTTAATTGTTAGTAATGTGTTGAATAGTGAGAACCAAACTCGAGATTATAGAACCCGGATTTGGGGTCGTCACATCCACAACTATTTTAAATATCAAAAATTTAATTGTACAATTTTATTGTACCATTACATATAATTATCTTATTCCTCATAAATTATTCTTGAACAATCTATTTACTTTTCAATTATATTTATTTAACACAATTTATCATTATCTTTGTATAGATTTAATTTTCCAATTAAATCTCATCACACACTTTAAATCACATAAAATATATCTAACATAAATAATTTAAACAACCTTGATAATTTTTGTTAATTAAATTCTTATTTAATATTATTAGAGTAATCCCGAAAATTCGAGTCCTCACATATTATATAGCAAATCTTCCCCAATTCTACCGATCATGGAATAGACTGAAGAAGAACATCCCATTTAAACCAACATCCTATATTTCTATGAATGTTGAATTTAAAAGGATCATAAGCTCAGGTTCTCTACTAATTACACATGACGATTAAGTATTTTTCTATCTCAAACTCTTAGATTAATCACATGCAGTACTTCCAGTGTGAATTCACAACTTTACCTTCACAACACTTAACTAAGTCAGGCAATCACATAAATTAGGGATCATACTACCTTCGAAATTATTTTCTAACATCTACTAATAAGAATAATAGGAGTGAATGCGTTTTATGCTCCATTTTACCCCTTAACTTACTAACAATGATTTGTGCAATGCATAATTTCATTAGGCTATTTAATGCTACCCATGTAACGAGCTTTCGACCAATGATTCCCAAACTAGTTGGCTTTAGGACACTAGATGAAAAGACATCCCTAAGGGTTTACTCACTCGAATAACAAAGGCCATGAAATTCTGACTAAGTCTATTATTCTCATATAATATATATATGCAGTAATTATGATCCCCCCAAACTTATGTAAAAAGCCTTAACTTAGCATACACAAGAAGTTCAAGTAAGTATTAAAACTCATCACAGGAAATCCCACAAATAATCAATCTAATAAGTTTTCTAATTCTCAACTAATCAACACAATACAAGTTATGCTCATAAAGACATAGGAATAAAAAAAAATAGAGTAAGACGACTCGACTGTAAAACTCAAGTTCATCATGTTCATCCATTTCTCTTTAAAGGCTAGTAAATAACAAGCATTCTTATCATCGGCCTTACACTAGTTTTCATGATTACTTTTACAAGAAATATACTAATAAAATCACAAACTACAACTAACCATTTTCGTAGGTATCACGGTTACACTTAGCACGTGTAACAAGCCTTTTAAACCCCATAATTACCTTCGAGGACAAGTTAAGTCTCGTGAGAGTTTGTAGTGAATATACCCTCAAAATTCATCTACATTCCTAATATATATATATATATATATATATATATATATATATATATATATATATATATATATATATATATATATATATATATATATATATATATATATATATATATATATTAACAAAACAACATGTTAAACCACCAACAAAACTAAAAACCTAAACATATTTTAAACCACGACAAAACTAAACACAAACAAAAAAAAAACATAGAAATGTATGCCTCCCCCAAACTTGTCAAAATCATTGCCCTCAATGAGAATTATAAGAAAATTGAAATAACGGGACTTCCCTTGTTGACCACTACGCATCTGTTTCTTTGTCTGGTGAATCAGGAGGAAATGCAAGCATCGATGAAGGTGGTGGAAACTACAATGGCTCGCGAACAGCATTCATTTCCAGGCTATTAAATGCCTCAGCTAAAGTCGTAGAGAAAGCTGCATGGTACTGCATCATGGAACCCATTGCTTGTGCCAAATGGGCATCTCGTCTAGCTTATCGACGAGAGTCTCTCTGTAGCTGCCTGACTTCCTCAACTAAAGTGTCAATTGTGTTAGACGATGAAGTTGTATCATGTTCAGGCTCCGCTGCAAATAACTCCTCGGTATCCGAAAAATGAGGAACATCCAAAAGAAATCCTGCTCTGCTTTGATCAGGAGGTGCCCCATTCCATTGCTTGAAATTCTTAATAATTTTAGAATCTATGGGGACTTGAGGGTGCTGAGTTAATTCACCTTCTTCCCATACCACCCCTGCTGCTTTACAAAGCCCACAAATCAATGAAGGATGAGGTAAATCCCGGATTCGTTTCCCTTTTATAGCATACTTGATTGAGTTATTGATAACTTGACCCTTATTAATGGTTTTTTCATTGACCATACAGAATAAAAGGACTGCTCTTTCTTTGATAACCTCGGTGACATGTGTGGTAGGCATGAGTTTAGCACATAGAAAGTAGTACCATGCCTTTCCATATCAGCTCAAATATGTATAATTGAAGGTTTTGGGTTCACCATCTTTATACTTCCAAACTGCATCCAGTTGGCACAATCCTCGAATAACCTCCTCATAATTCACCGGCTCCTTAGCGTAAATACTCATCTGCTTCTGGTGGTGGTGGAAGACCATAGTACTCATTAATTTTAGCAGGAGAAAATGAGACCTTCTTACCCTGAACAACCACAACATTATGTTTAATAGCCTTGGCATTTGCATAAAATTCCTTAACAATTGAAATTACAATAGGTTTAGGTTGGTGAGTTAATGTACGCCAATGTTGGTAAGTCATTCTCCATAACTCACCATCCAAAGGTCCTGGATTAAGACCCCGCTCTGGTATGAGTTTCTTTGCATCTACATACTCTTCATGGAACTTAGCCGCTTCATAGCTAACAAACCGGCTTGAATAGTATGGAGGGATGGACCTTGAGCTCTCTCCTCGGTTACGTTTTGGTGCCATTTGAATTCACAAGCTTTCCCAAGTGTTTATAACACCCACAAATTACAAAAACACTTAGCTTGTCCTTTGAGGAATTAAAACCAACAGTTGGCGGGTACCCTTTGAAAACCCCAAAACTGGTATCTTTGATTCTTCAAACAATTCTCCAATAGCACCAAGAAGCCCAAATACAACACCAAGTATGTATACTTGCAAGAATTCAACACCAACCACAAGAATAATGTTGTTAAAATTGACAATAAAAAATCTTACTTGATGAAGTAAGAGAGGACCCCCAATTTGATGCTTCCTTGAGAAATGGAAGGATTGTGATTGCAATGTATCCTTGAGTACTCTATTTATATCCACCAAGATGCACAAGAATGCATGTATAACAGATGTATTTGGGAAGTGAAATGAAGGGGCTTGAAAGAAGAAGAAGAACGCTGAAATAGAGGGCAGAAGAAATGACACACGGTTTGAACACTCAGCCGTTTAATTTTGTAATCTCCGTCACGCAACTGCGTCTGATTCCAACGCAGGTGCGTCTAAGCCTCAACCAAATTTCCTAAAAATTCCAATGTAGTCTGACGCAGGGGCATGACCTTAGACGCAGGTGCGTCATTCTCTTTTTTTTTTAAATTTTCAATTCTGTGTCTTCTTTCCTCAACGTTGAATAACCTTGAAAGAACTGCACCTGACATACATTACCTCAAATTAGTCACGACAATAACTCTGAAATAGAAAATACGACTAAACTCATCACATTATTCAAGCTAAATTAAACAATTTAAACGAAATGAAACTTGGGTTGCCTCTCAAGCAGGGATTGTTTTATTGTCATCAGCCTGACAATACTCCCTGTTTAAGATGAGAAATTGACTGAGGACTTCATCCTATCGAATGTGCCTCCCCAGTAATGCTTGAGTCTTTGACCGTTCACCTTAAATGTGGCCTCTGAATTATTGCATTTTAATTCAACCGCTCCATATGGATAAACAGCATGAATTATTAAAGGACCTGACCACTGTGATTTCAGCTTCCCAGGAAAGAGTTTGAGTAGGGAATTGAACAATAACACTGATTGTCCTGGTTCAAACTTTCGGTCCATGATGTGTTTGTCATGCCAACGTTTAACTCGTTCCTTGTAAATTCTTGCATTCTCATAAGATTGAAGTCGAAACTCATCCATCTCATTGAGTTGTAGCAGATGTTCCTCACCAGCTAGATTAAAGTCCTAATTCAATTTTTGAGTTGCCCAATATGCATGATGTTCCAGTTCCACTGACAAATGACAAGCTTTTCCAAAAACCAACCGATAAGGCAACATTCCAAGTGGTGTCTTAAAAGTTGTTCTATAAGCCCAAAGTGCATCATC
The DNA here is from genome assembly GCA_947179155.2 of Hedera helix. Lineage (NCBI taxonomy): Eukaryota > Viridiplantae > Streptophyta > Magnoliopsida > Apiales > Araliaceae > Hedera > Hedera helix. The sequence continues at coordinate 19,105,634 of OX359271.1, forward strand.
GAGTTTAATGGACCAATCTTTACGATTCGGATTTACTGTCTTCTCCAAAATCTGCTTCACTTTTCTATTTGAAATCTCTATTTGTCCACTTATTTGTGGGTGATAAGCGGTAACAACTCTATGTGTGACTCCATACTTCGCAAGCAAGGTGTTGAATTGTCTATTACAGAAGTGAGATCCTCCATCACTGATTATCACCCTTGGTGTCCCAAATCTTGTGAAAATATTATGTTGCAAAAATTTGGTTACCACCTTAGCATCATTAGTGGGGGATGCAATTGCTTCCACCCACTTAAACACATAGTCGACTACTACAAAGATATAAGAATTATTAAAAGACAAGGGAAGAGAAGGTCCCATAAAATCAATACCCCATACATCAAAGATTTCAACTTCTAAAATAAAATTAAGGGGCATCTCCTGTCTTTTAGAAATATTACCTACCCTTTGACATCGATCACATTGCAGAACAAATGAATAAGCATCCTTAAATAAAGTAGGCCAAAAAAAACCTGATTGAAGAACCTTAGCAGCCATTCTTTGTCCACCATAATGGCCTTCATAGCTTGATGCATGACATTGATGAAGAATGCTTCCCATTTCTTCTTGAGGAACACAACGTCTCACTAACTGATCAGCACAAATCTTGAATAAAAATGGTTCGTCCCACAGATATTGACGAACATCATGCAGAAACTTCTTCCACTGTTGACTTGACAACTCTGGAGGTAAGACATTCCCAGCAATATAATTGACCAAATCTGCATACCACGGTACCTCAGACGTAATTGCAAACAACTGTTCATCTGGGAAGCTATCATTGACTGCCACATCGTTGTTCCTGGGCTACTCCATTCTAGACAAATGATCTGCTATATGATTTTTAGCTCTTTTTCTGTCATGAATCTCAAGATCGAACTCTTAAAGTAATAAAATCCCACGGATCAATCTAGACTTTGCATCTTTCTTCGCAACAAGGTACCTTATTGTTGAATGGTCCGTGTAAACAATTACTTTTGTCCCAATGAGATATGGACGGAACTTATCAAAAGCAAATACTACAGCTAACAACTCCTTCTCTGTGGTTATATAATTCAGTTGAGCATCAGTCAAAGTCTTGCTGGCATAATAAATAGCTTGAAATACCTTGTCCTTGTGTTAGCCCAAAACTGCCCCAATTGCGAAGTCACTTGCATCACACATTAACTCAAATGGACGACCCTAATCTGGAGCTACTACCACCGGAGCTGTAACCAATTTATGCTTCAAAATCCCTAATGCTGTGAGGCATGTTTCATCAAACTCAAACGGGACCTCTTTCTCTAATAACTTGCACAACGGCTTTGTGATCCTGGAGAAATCTTTAATGAACCTTCGGTAAAACCCTGCATATCCCAAGAAACTACGAATACCCTTCACTAAATTCGGTGGAGGCAACTTCTCAATGGCTTCAATCTTTGCTTTATCAACTTCAATACCCTTCACTGACACCCGATGCCCCAGAATAATCCCTTCTTAAACCATGAAGTGACATTTTTCCCAGTTTAATACCAAATTTATTTCCATACATCTTTTCAGCACCAAAGTTAGATTCTCCAAACAGGCATCAAATGTATCACCAAACACCAAAAAATCATTCATAAAGACTTCCAAATTTCGCTCGACCATATCTGAGAATATCGCCATCATGCAAAAGCAGGTTCATTACACAATCCAAACAACATTCTCCTGAAAGCGAATGTTCCATATGGATATGTAAATGTCGTTGTCTCTTGATCTTCTGGTGCAATGGCTATCTGGTTGTATCCCGAGTACCCGTCTAACAAACAGTAATATTCATGTCCCACAAGTCGATCCAACATCTGATCAATGAATGGCAATGGAAAATAATCCTTATGTGTGGCTTTATTCAACTTCCTATAATCCAAACAAACTCGCCACCCCGTAACTGTTCTCGTTAGAATCAACTCATTATTCTCGTTAGGAACAACTGTCATACCACCTTTCTTCGGAACACAATGAACTGGACTTACCCAAGCACTATCTGAAATTAGGTAGATAATCCTAGCATCTAGCCACTTAATTATTTCTTTCCTCACCACCTCCTTCATAATTGGGTTTAGTCTTCTCTGTTGATCAACTACTGGCTTTGCATTATCCTCCATTAAAATTTTATGCATGCAAAATGAAGGCCTAATACCTTTAATATCCGCTAACACCCATCCAATAGCTAATTTGTACTCCCGAAGCACCCGTAATAATTTTTCTTCTTGAACCTCGTCCAATGATGCTGAAATAATAACAGGCAGGGAAGATGTCTCACCTAGATAAGCATACCTGAGATGATTAGGCAATTGCTTCAACTCCAAAGTTGGTAGCACATCAAATGAGGACTTTCCATTTACCTTTGAATTTTCAGAGTAATCAAGTTCCTCAAAGTGTTGCTTGAACTTTGTAAACCTCGGTGAAGAGTCCATTATTTGCACGTACTCCATAGCTTGCTCACAATCTGAAATTTTCTCTATACTAATTGACTTCTCCAGTGGATCATAGATACTATTTCCCAAAAACATCTCATTCACAATATCCTCAACAATATCAACTCTTAAACAATCATCAACCTCACTAGGAAATTTTATTGCTTTTAACACATCAAACGTCACTTCCTGGTCTTGCACTCTCATAGTCAATTGCCCCTTTTGAATGTCTATCAAAGTTCTCACAGTGGCAAGAAACGGCCTTCCTAAGATGATAGGAATATCTCGGTCCTCCTCAAAATCCAAAATAATAAAGTCCGCTGGAAATATGAACTTATCGACCTTCACTAGCACATCCTCCGCTATACCTCGTGGATATGTAAGAGATCTGTTAGCTAACTGGAGTGTAACATTTGTAGGAGACGCTTCCTTAAGACCCAATTGTTGATCAATCGAAAAGGGCATGAGGTTAATACTTGCACCCAAGTCACATAAGCATCGGCTAAAATTTTGACTTCCAATTGTACATGGTATGGTAAAACTTCCTGGATCCTTCAATTTTGGAGGCAACTTCTTTTATAAAATGGCGCTGCACTCTTCAGTTAATGCAACGGTCTCAAAATCTCCCAATCTCCTCTTCTTGGACAAGATGTCCTTCATAAATTTAACATAGCTCGGTATCTGTTCCAATGCATCTGCAAAAAGAATGTTAATTTGCAACTTCTTGAACACCTCCAAAAACTTTAAAAACTGCTTATCGAACTTCTGTTTCTGTAATCTCTGTGGAAACGGGACATTAGGTACCTCAGTAGATTTCTTGAGATTTTGAATTATCCCCATCTTCTTTCTCTTCTTTAACAACTTCAACATGCTTGTCCTTAGCACCCTACAATTCTCTTCCACTTCTGAGTTTAACAACCTTACATTGCTCTTTACCATCTCGCTTTGGATTTACCTCTGTATCACTTGGAAATGAACCTTGAGGTCTACTGTTCAATGCACTCGCTATTTGTCCCATTTGGTTCTCCAGATTCCTTATAGCCACTACCTGAGTCTTCACTGTCGAATCGAACTGATTAACCAACTTAACTAGTACATCTTCCATCTGAGCCAACTTATCCGACTGTTGAGGTTATTGATTGTGCTGATTATGAAATCCAGGTGGATATGTATTTCTTGAAGACTGTCCTTGGGGTTGGGATTGGTTGTTACTCCGAGAAAAGTTTGGATGATTACGCCACCCTGGATTATAACTGTTAAAATTGCCCCCTTGCTGTCGATTGTAATTGGACACAAATTGCACCGACTCTGGATTAATTGCACACTGATCACTTGAATGACTCCCTGCACATAGTTCACAAATTACTTCCACTTGTTGTACCTTCTAACTTCCCATAGCATCTATCTTCTTAGCAAGAGCTGACACTTGTGTTGTCAATGCCATAACAGCATCTAACTCAATAACTCCAGCTGCCCTATGTGGATTCATTCTTGCTGTTGGCCATTGGTAGTTGTTTGCTGCCATGGTTTCCAGTAAAGCATATGCCTCTTCACAACTCTTAGTCATTAGATCACCTCCCGCTACTGCATCTATACTTGATCTCACTGATTGTCCCAGCCCATTGTAGAATGTATGAACTTGAAGCCATTTTGGAATCCCATGATGTGGACATTTTCTCGATAACTCCTTGAATCTCTCACATGCTTCATATAATGACTCTGAATCATGTTAGGCGAATGTAGTGATCTCATACTTTATCTTCACTATCTTCGCATAAGGGAAGAATTTCGCCAAAAACTTCTGCATCAAATCATCCCATGTAATAATTGATCCCAACGGCAGTGAATGAAGCCAACTCTTTGTCTTATCTCTCAAGGTGAACAGGAATAGCCTCAAGCAAACCGCATCATCCGAAACCCCTTGATATTTGAAAGTATCACAAATCTCCAAGAAACTCCTCAAATGCATGCTAGGATCATCATTTGGTAACCCACCAAACTGTACAAAATTCTGGATCATTTGAATTGTTCCTAGTTTTATCTCGAATTGTGCCGCAGTGATTGTTGGTCTTGTAATACTCGATTGTATCTCGGTCATCTGCAGAGTAGCATAGTCCCGTAGGGACTTTTGTTCCTCTTCCTCTGCCATTCTTTCTTGAATCTGATCTCGGTGTTGCGCTGTTTCTTGAATATAGTTCTGAATCCGACATACCCTTTTTTCAATCTCGTCTTCGAAAGGAACTGTATCCTTACCCTGTGAACGTTTTTGCATATACAACAAAGATTACCTGAATAGGAAGGGTAATAAACTAAAAATTATCAAACTTCAAAGTAAAATACTTTAATTAAAACTAATATCAATACTTTATTTAAAACAAGACCCCGGCAACGGCGCCAAAAACTTGTTTGCCTTTTTCCGTTTCAAAAAATACTCCACGCAAGTGTACGTGGTCTAATCGTAGTACAAGGCTAGCAAGGTATCGTTCCCACGAGGATTTGCAAATAAAGTATGGAATTACTAGTTAATAATTGAAATAACATCATTTGAATTTTTTGAATTGAAAATATTGTTAAGTTCTGAAATTAATATCAAAGATTAAATTACTCCAAACTAGAGATCTCAATGTTAAACAACGTTTAGGGTTTACAATTTAACTATATGTCATCAACTGAACCTAATTATTACTGTTAAGTTAAAATACAAGCAATGAGTTGTTAATTAAGAACTCTTAATCAAGCTGAAATAATATCTCTCGATTATTATACAGCAAATCTTCCCCAATTCTACCGATCATGGAATAGACTAAAGAAGAACATTCCATTTAAACCAACATTTTATATTTCTATGAATGCCGAATTTAAAAGGATCGTAAGCTCAGGTTCTCTACTAATTACACATGGTGATTAAGTATATTTCTATCTCAATCACAAATTATGTTAACAAACTATAATCATATGCTACCATACAAGGGTCTATTTTCATACTCCTCTCTCGGTTCCATATGAAAAACCAAGTTAATTACTGGCCAGGTAATTAATACAATTAAAATTAGTATGATAGTCAACCTTCACATGTATCCAACACTAACAAGTAATAACTCCATTCAGATCAAACAAATAATTTCATTGCAAACCCTAAACAAAAGTAATTAGTTCATATTCAAATTTAAATGAAGTTTACATATAAATAAGTTCCAGCCATAGTAAGTGACAATATTTAAAGTACAAAGGGTTAGAGATAAACTAATAATGCCTTGTTACTCTTCTCTGCACCAAGCTTAAGGATTTCTCACCAAAGCTGAACCTTTTTTCTTCCTCTTTTCCAGATCTCTTTCTGTCTCTCTGGCTTTTTTCTTTCCTTTTTTTTCTTTTTTTCTTCCCCCTTTTTCTTCTTCTTTTTTCCTCTCTGGCTATTTAATTACCCGCACTTAAGCAACTTAACTTCCCATCAAAATTGACTCAGCAACTGCTCAACAACGTGGAGAAACCACTTACTCGCCTTTTGACGCGGCTACTTCACAACTCACGCAGCTGCTTTGAAATCTTTTGACGCATGTGCTTCACATATAACGTAGCTGCGTCTGACCTTACTGGAAACGATGGCTGCTTATGACGCAGGTGCGTCACTTTGTAATGCAGCTGCGTCACCCTTATCCTTAAATCACCGAAATGCCCTTTCAAGCTTCTTTTTCTGCAAACATGAAACAAATACACAAAAATGCATTAAATTGAAATAGAAATGCCTAAGAATTAGTAATAAATGAGTTAATAAGCAATTACTTTGCAAATATAACACCGACCCAACATGGAGGTAATTGATATAAGAATTCTGATGGATATGATAGTTCTAAAACATAAAATTGATCTTGATAGTTGTTACTCCATGAATATGTCGGATGATTCTAAAAATCCGAATTATAGTAGTTTGGGGTGTAGTTGGCTCACTGTTGATGATAAACATTCTGAATGAGCTGACTGTTAATTGCATCAATTTTCCTAGTAAGCTCTACAACTTGTGCAGCTAACAGCTCAAATGTTCCCTCCATAATGCCTGAAAAAGAAGTAAAAATAAAATAAATACACATATACACATTTTAATTAAAATTAATTTGATTGAAATTAATATTGGCAAAAATTAGTAAATTAATTTTTCTGCAACGACGTCAAAAAATTGTTTGCCTATTTTTAACTTAGAATTTCACACGCAAGTAAACGCAATCAGATAACAATGTAATGGCAAGCATGATATCGTTTCCACATATAATTAAAAATAATTATTATCAAATACTAATTTTATATCAAATTAATTTTATTTAAACAATTGATTTAAAACTATAAAATAAAAAGTAATTAAAATTAACAACTAAACTAATTAAATGACAATGATAAAAATCAAATTTTAAAGACTTAAGATTACAATTTCTCCCAATATTTCATTTAAATCTTTTCAATTCATTTTTAATTAATTAATTATATAAAATTATTAACCGAGGATTCTTTATAGTATTTATACGCATTTCTCAATGACATATAAACAAATCTTTATAAATCTGACACAAAGCAACAGAATTATAAAGAAAATCCTTGTTAAATTAATTCACATAGAGATATAGTGACATATTTAACTATGATGTTCTTTATAATTCTGTTGCTTAATGTCAAATTTATAAGAATTTATTTATATGTCATTGAGAAATGCGTATAAATACAATATAGAATTCTCAGTTAACAATTCTATATAATTAATTAATTAAAAAGAGATTGAAGATATTTAAATGAAGCATTGAAAAAATTGTAATCTTAAATTTTTAAAATTTGATTTTTATCCTTGTCATTTAATTAGTTTAATTGTTAATTTTAATTAGTTTTTATTTTATTGTTTTAAATCAATTATTTAAATAAAATTAATTTGATATAAAATTAGTATTTATTAATATATTTTTTTTAATTCTATGTGGGAACAATACCTTAATTACCATTATATCGCTATCTGATCCCATATGCTTGCATGTCGAATTCTAAATTAAAAATAGGCAAACAATACCCGTCATCCGCTACTATTAATGATAAATGACATTTTTATAATTTTGATTTGGATCGTTAAATGATATATTGAAAACTAATGATGACTTTTGTCCTATTATAATTTATAATAAATATTTGATATGAATCATTCTTATATATATACTAGGGATAACCCGTGCCTGAAGGCACGGCGAAAAAAAAATTAAATTAAAATTCGAAAAGTAATATATAACCTAAAGACTCTTTGCAATAATTAATACATACACAATTATCAACACATATCCAACCACCAAAACATCAAGCTAATTGCAACTAATTTCAAAAAAAATCGACAGAGTTTCCTTTACAAACAGATATCTAGAAAAATATAAACATGTGTACAAAACGTACAATCATCAATAAATATCCAAATCACCAAACCAACCATCATTTCATACCCGAAATAATCATAACCATTTATAATTAGTTAACTTTACAAAAGACGGAACACAAAAAATATACACAAGGAGAAAATAGAGAAAGAATTTTGTATTATTTACAACTTACAATTTACAAAAAATATTTACAATTTAGTATACGTGAAAATACCTGAGAATATATGATCATACATACAGATTACAGAGTATGATTGATGAAAACTTATAATGAGAGTGAAAACATATCACATGCCAAAAGTTACATCAACGAAGAAGTGAATCTAAGTGTATCAAGGATAATTTATAGTACATTATGCAGACGAATTAACATAATTTCACTGTGTGTAACTGTTGCATTCCGTCTTATCCGACCAATACAACTATGCAATTCTGCATAGCCAAAAAATGATCAACATATATAATAATATACAATTTAGTTTATTTAATGCACAACTTAAAGGTATACCTTGTTTTGCAATAAATAAGTTGCAATAAATGAATATATAATAATTCAAAGTACAAAACGTTAATACAAATGAATTATATAATTTAAATTGCCAAAAAAATAGTACTTGAAAATATACAGTACCATTATCATACCTTAACTTAAACCCTGACAAACCTTGCAGCCAATAATTGTGCAAATACAAAGGTAAAAGAAGTGGGGAAAATTCTCAACATCTATATATCGTCAACAAAGATGGATGAATAAATTTATACCTTCACAGTCTTAAAAGTTTGCTTATCAAGTAAGATTCTTTTCTTCTAAAAGGTTTGATAATGTTACCTGTACCACCCAATCCAGACTTTGACTGCAGGATTGCTTGTCCATAAATTGATGAAGGATTTGTAGCTAAAGATTTATGATTCCCCAAGTTAACCTCACTTTTTATGTCCTAAAGTTTAACACTGCAAGTCCAAACACAAAAGAAATTAGTTGAATTGATTATAAAAAAAAAATATTAAGAAAACAGCATATGTAAAAACATATAATCCAAGTACCCACGGTGGTCAGTTGAGGACGCATTTGTTGCAAAGCTGAGCTAAGTTTTCGGAAATTATTGTCAATTTATCCATAATTTATTTATCGCTCAGTAACTGCAGAACATGTAACAAATGAGAGTAAAAATATGACAGAAAACTGCTATGGCTACCAATTTTGATGGAACCTGCTATGGCTACCTAGAAGATATGAGAGTTGTTTAGTCACCTAGAACTGTTATTTTTTGGTGCGACAGTCATAGTGCTAAGAATATTACTCACAGTGATGTTTTTCATAAGAGCTCTGATCATGATTGAATGCCATTTTACTTAGCACCGTGTTGCTCGTGGAATACTTTGTCTTTTTGATTCCTATATGGCTATATCTAATCTTGAGTACACTGTTGATAATTTTACTAAAACTCATTCACCTTAATTAACCTTTTCGTGATTTTATTTCACAACCATCTTGGAATTGAAAGAGGATAAATTATAGAGAAGCGAGCAAGAGTGTTTAAATATTAAAATAGTTGATTCAACTAACTTGTTTAAAATTACTATTTATAGGGCTCACCTGCTATGGCTACCTAGAAGATATGAAAACTGCTATGGTTAGGGAAAAGGCTGCTCATAACAGAATGACACCAATATTGGACAGGGTTCCACTACTAAGATCACATTATAAAGCAGCGAAGGTCCCACCTAGAAGGTTTATGACTCATGGATCACAAACACATACAACACATAACAAAATATTTACCCTATCATACCTAAAATCAATATCTACCCTAAAACAGTATCGACTTCTACTGAGATTCCAACTCCATGACATGTTTAGCATTGACTTGACATCAAAAAGAGCAACTTTTTCGGTCCCCTACTTGTGCCTATGAGGACATAATCGAACAAATTCACAAGGTTGAATTCCAAAATGCTAGTCATATTGCAGAATAAAGTCACTGTGGTCAATGTGATCACACTTGAAGTAAATAAAGTCGCTGTTGTATACGTGATTAAGAGACATTACAGAATCAGGAGGTGATGGTTTGACAAACAATTACCTCTAGGTAAGAAGTATTATTACATGATCACTAACTCTACGATATAAAGATATAAAGATATAGGAAAAACGATTTACAAATTTTGTAAATTATGTCCAACTTTGATTGACACAGTATATAATTTGTAATAATTATAATTTAATACTAATAGTACTTTTTAAAAACAATATAAAATGTAGTACTTTTTAAAAACTATATAAAATGTAGTACTTTTTACTAATAATAGTAATAATTATAGTAATAATAATAATAATTGTAATAATAATAATAATAATAGTAATAATACTAATACTACTAATACTAATAATAGTAGTAATAATAATAATAATAGTAATAATTATAATAATAATTATAATTATAATGATAATAATACTAATAATAATAATAATAATAATAGCAATAATAATTATAATAATAGTAATAATAATTATAATAATAATAGTACATCAAGTAAAGAGTAAAACTAAACATAACCCCTTTGACAACAATACATGAGAGTTAGAAGTAATCGCGGTAATAATAATAATAATAGTAATAATTATAATAATAATTATAATTATAATGATAATAATACTAATAATAATAATAATAACAATAATAATTATAATAATAGTAATAATAATTATAATAATAATAGTACATCAAGTAAAGAGTAAAACTAAACATAACCCCTTTGACAACAATACATGAGAGTTAGAAGTAATCGCAGTAATAATAATAATAATAATAGTAATAATTATAATAATAATTATAATTATAATGATAATAATACTAATAATAATAATAATAACAATAATAATTATAATAATAGTAATAATAATTATAATAATAATAGTACATCAAGTAAAGAGTAAAACTAAACATAACCCATTTGACAACAACACATGAGAGTTAGAAGTAATCGCAGTAATAATAATAATAATAGTAATAATTATAATAATAATTATAATTATAATGATAATAATACTAATAATAATAATAATAATAATAATAATAATAATAATAATAATAGCAATAATAATTATAATAATAGTAATAATAATTATAATAATAATAGTACATCAAGTAAAGAGTAAAACTAAACATAACCCCTTTGACAACAATACATGAGAGTTAGAAGTAATCGCGGTAATAATAATAATAATAATAATAATAATAATAGTAATAATTATAATAATAATTATAATTATAATGATAATAATACTAATAATAATAATAATAGCAATAATAATTATAATAATAGTAATAATAATAGTACATCAAGTAAAGAGTAAAACTAAACATAACCCCTTTGACAACAATACATGAGAGTTAGAAGTAATCGCAGTAATAATAATAATAATAATAGTAATAATTATAATAATAATTATAATGATAATGATAATAATACTAATAATAATAATAATAATAGCAATAATAATTATAATAATAGTAATAGTAATAATAATTATAATAATAATAGTACATCAAGTAAAGAGTAAAACTAAACATAACCCCTTTGACAACAATACATGAGAGTTAGAAGTAATCGCAGGCACTACATTTAAGGATATCCTTTTTTCCATTTTATTTTATGTACAATTTATGTACAATTTCTCAGAAACTAAACAGAACCAAGAGATGCAACACAAACAGCAAAGAACATCGGACATTTAATTTCTATAAGCTACTCAAAGGAATATCTGTGACGACCCCAAATCCGGGTTTCATAACCTCGAGTTTGGCTCTCACTATTCAACACATTACTAACAATTAAATACATACATTGCATTTAAATATCGCGGAATAATACATATTGGTTCCCTTACAAAAATGTTACAATACCAGGGTCTATTAACCTTAACATAAACAGTTCCTATCATAAGGAATTACAAAAGGTTTAACAACAGTAAACACAAATTTAAGCATCTAATTAGCATGCATAAACTAACTTAAGCTATGGCCTTTCCTTTTCCCTTATCCTTCTTTGAGCAATCGGGATTATCTGAAAAATGGTTCATGATATAGCAAGAATGAGCAACTAGTTTGCTCAGCAAGTTTAGAACAATCATATAGATTTAATATATCATGAATGAATGGGAAATATCATCAATGATTCAACAATAGATATAACAATTGTGAATGAAACAGGATTCAAATTTTAATAAACAGAATATTTGAATCTTAAAATGCTGAGTGGTCACTAAGGACCCTGAACTAACGAGGGTATAATAGAGTTTCCTCTGACCCTTTGAGTTGTTTGGTTTTCAAGGGGATCAGCCTATTCAACCCGCTGTATATGCATTACATTTAGTCACTGGCGCCCAAAGTCGGTTTTCCGACACAAAATCCCCTAATTTAGGGTTGTTCAATTCTCAGACTTAATATAAGAAATCCTCACCCAACAATGGTTTGGATAAGCTTTTAAAAGTATTCAAGTTATTGAATTTAGAAACGTAATGTCTAGCTGAATTATTAGCTTAAGACATTTTTAATACAGTTCATGAATCAAGAACTAATAAGCTTCAAGTGCACTAAGTGCGATTTTATAAACAATACGGATGTGGGATAATTTTAAATAATTAAACCACTTCAAGCTTTGACAATTAATACAAGTATAGAAACTTGTTCAGCAATAAATGAGTAGGGTTAGAGAACTTGTCTGTCTGCTCAGCTACAATAATTGTCTAGCTTTAACTAACTTGCTTTGAAAGATCTAACATTAATAAAGTCGGTCTAATAATTAGTACGGCGTATTTGCATAACTATACGCTTAATAATGAACTTATTTACCACACATAAGTACTAACACATAATTTACATTAGTCAAAACAATATTATTAACCTTATAGACCCTTAATCATTTTAGGTTAATAATTTAATAAGTTAGAAAATATTTTTTTTAAGTGTTGGACACTTATTAAACCCTTAAACAACTTATTACAATTATTTAATTAACTCATAATTAAATTCAATTTATTTTATTAACTCAATCTCTATTTAATTACTATTTAATCTTGATTAAATAGAAATTAATTAATTAACTCTAGTTATTATTTAAAATAAATAATAACTAATTGTACTTACTTATTATTTAATTATAATTAAATAATAAATAATTATTGACTTAATTTTTAACCTTCTTTAATTTAATATTAATCAACCAATAATTAACTAAGTAATTAACCTTACATATTATTTAATTTAAGGAAATTAAATAATAGTTTACTAATCTTAATCCTCTTTAATTATTATTTAAGGTTAATTAAATAATAATTAATTATTTAATTAATTTTAATTATTATTTAAGGTTAAATAATAATCAAATCATTCTTATTTATTATTTAAATTAAATAATAAATTATTACTCTAATAACTTAATTTCCATTAATCGTTATTTAATGCTAATTAAATAATAATTAATTACTTAATTATCCTTATTTATTATTTAATAATATTTAAATAATAAATAATTCATTTATAAATTTTATCTCTCTTTAAGTATTATTTAATAGGCATTAAATAATAATTGCTAATTTATCATCTTTATTTATTATTAACATTTAAAATAATAAATAAATAATAAATTTATTTAACTTAACCATGATTAGCCAACTAGATTAATATTTAAAATATTTAAATATTAAACTTAATGAAAAATATCCTTCCCAATATTATTTTTGTATTATTATTATTTTTGTTATAATTTTAAATTAGTTTTTAAATATTTAAATTATTTAAATTTAACCCGAATGGCATTTTCGTAAATAATTCGAAAACTGAACCGAGGGCAGAATGGTCATTTCGCCGAAAAAAACACGGAGGGGCATAAATGTAATTTCGCCGGAAAAATAAATACCGCGCATGGCGCGCGTTACAAGTTTTTTTCGGACCAAAACGGCGTCGTTTTTGAAAGGCCGGAAATGGCCTCCGCGCATAACGCGCGGAGTAATTTCCTACCGAAGTCAAACGACATCGTTTGGCTCCGCGTCGTTAGGTGAACAGTGGTACGCGCGCATTGCGCGGCCAAATGCTTTTTTTTTTTTTTTTTTCTTCCTCAGCAGATTGTGAACAGTGCATCCATTAAATGAAATTATACCTTCAATAAATCTTTAACTCCTCAATAAAAATCCAAAAAAATTACCAATCACCTTATATTAATTTATAACATGAAAAAATTAATTTTTCATGATTTAATAACATATTTTTTTATAAAAAATTTTATATCACATAAACTACTATAAATCATAACTTTTCGTGTATAACTCCATTTTGAGTGATTCAAACTTTGTTTTTCTCATGATTTAATGTTCTATAATATTAGAACATCAAACCTAAGTTTTATAAAAATATTTTTGGACATAAATTCCAAAACTTGTTTACACACTATTAAACACATATTTTAGCATATAAAATATACCAAAATACAAACCAAACCTATTAAACTCAAGCATGGCATAAATATTACAACTACACATTAATAACTATATTAACATGTTTATACTAACATGATGATTTATTTAATTTAAAAACAAAACTTTATTTAAAATAACCATTACCTTGATTTAATGGTTATTCTTCATTTTCTTCCAAAATAAGTTGTGAAGGAAGATGACATGAACCAAGACTCCTTCTCTTCTCTTAGTATTTTGCTCTCAAATTTTCTCACCCTCTCAAATGCTCTCTAGCTCTCTCTTTTGTTTGAAAATAAAAGATGAGAAATGACTTTCAAAAACTACTAAGTTGTAAGTATACTTGCAAATATGATAGATACATAATATATCTAATAATTTAGCCCATGCCCCTATATGGATACTTACACAAGAAAGCTAGCCATGACTTAGTTGGTGAAAAGAAGCATGGTCCATGTATTTTAAAAAAATCAAACAAGCAATCCTTAATTAAATAAATGGAAAATAAAAATAATTCAAAACATCACTTTTTCTCTCTCCTCTCCAACATGTCGGCTGATAGCTTTTATTTTGTCCCAAATTCATTGTCACATTTCACTTTTTAAATAATTAATAGTTTAATTAAGTATTTTTTCAAGTGGGTCAATCATTGGGCTTTAATTTAAAATACCAATTGGGCTTCTATTAAATTGTTTGGGCTACTAAATTGTCAAATTTTATTATTCTCCACTTGGGCTACTAATTGACCCATGTTGGGCTAATTTAATAATTTACACATTAATTATTCAATCCATGATTAAATAAATAATTACATTGAATAAATAATTAAATATTTTAACCCATAAGTATTAAATTACTAAATGGACTAATAAATATTAATATTAATATTTCACATTATTTACATTAATTAATAATCATATTAATTAATTTATTATATTTAATTCCCTCATTATATTCAATTTAATTGAATATTTAATTAATAGGAAACTTATCAATTATTTTGATATTAAAACTTTAGGGTTTGTTCACTAATTTAATAACATATTAGTGACCCCCTTTAATTAATTTTAGTAATTAATTACATAATTATTTAATCACATAATTAATTAATCACATAAAAAGATTTAAATAATCTCGTAAAACTAACTCGTTGAAAATTAAATTAATAATTTAATTAATAAAGACGTGGAAATTCTAGGACATTACAATATCAAGTAACCCAATAGTTTTTCACAGAATATCAAATAAGCACGTCTAACAAAGACTTACACAACATTAAAGGCATGTTATTGATGGAATAACCCAGTACCCATTAAGAAGTCCCCCCCACCCCACAAACTACTTATTAATTGGGGCTTGATCAGAGTGTACTATTTAAGCCTACACAATCACAAACTCCAACCTCAGAGATATTAGAAAGGTTTCTTTTTTTTCGTCTGGTAATTGCAGAAAGGATTCTTTTTATCATCTCTATTTAAAGGTGAGTAATATTGTAAATAATCACATGGAATAAACAATGCAGCCAGTAAACATGAAGATTTCAAAAACGTAAACATGAAGATTTCAAAAACGTAAACATGAAGATTTCAAAAACTCCCAAACTGGATTTAATTGAACACAGCCCAAAGTGATTCCAATAAACCTACTGAAACCATACTTCCTGTTGAGATGCCCTAACAAAGTAAAAAATGTACATGTACATGTACCATGTCAAACTTATTACCAATTATTCTGCCATATGATGTGGGGAATTTTCCACATCCTCACTCAAGAAGTCACTCATAAGAACTTGGAACTAAAACAGCAAGTAGAACGATTTACACCATTGATTGAAGTTACAAAACAAACAGGAAAAATGCAATGAACTGGGAACACAAAACAAAATTGCAATGAACTGGGAACACAAAACAGGAAAAAAATAAAAAAAAAGTATGAGTGCCATGAACTCCCTTGGGTCACAAAACATGTATGAGATTCAAAGGTTCAACAGTTCCGAATCAAACATTCCAACAGGCAAAAAATGTTTCGCCTACAATTCCAAAGGTTTGCCATTTTTTATGTGAACATTAAGCAGTAACAAACTAAAAGAAAGTGAACAAATAAAATGTCAGTTAAGAATGAAAGAAAAATAACCATGAGGATAAATTCTTTACTCAGATTTAGCTAATATCCTAACATTTGCCATTTCTATGCAATTGCACTCTGCATAAGATTCAGAGATTCATAAGATTAAGCGAGTAAATTACCTGCCCCAAATTCGTAAGATTCAGAGATTCATTAGCTTTGAGTGCTTGAGAAATGGAATGGTGCACTTGAGAAATGGAATGGTGCAACACGCGACTATGTGGCTGAAAAGTTCCCAAAAACAAAAATTAAGTGATATCAAGTGATGCCCAAACATGGATACTGCGAGAAACATCCAAAGAAACGAACATGGATTGTTGGGGAATTACCTTGGATTGTTGAGATGCCCAACTTTGCCGGTGGGGAGGGCAACCTAAATCAAGTGATATCAAAGTTTCATTAACCACCTTCAAGCTGCGACAAATGGATGATGCCCAAATCGCCGGTGGGGAGGGCAACTTCCAGAGCTGTAGCTTTATTGACAAATAAATCGCCGGTGGGGAGTGCAACTTCCGGAGCTGTCGATTGATTCGAAGAGGGAGAGAAAAAACCACGAGAGATAAGATCGGAATGGAACGGAATGGCAGGCGATGGAATGGAACGGAAGGAGAGAAAAGAAATGGAATGGAACGGAAGGAGAGAAAAGAAATGGAATGGAACGGAAGGAGAGAGAAGAAGCTGGCAGGCGGCATAAAAGAAAGAGAGGAAGCAAATTTCAAACAAAGCAAAAAGCAGAGAGGTAGATAAGAAGGGGGAACCAAATTAATCACAACCCTTCTTTATTGAAGCCAGTAGTAATTTGAGGCTATTGGATGAATTTGCTCTGTTTTATTATATATATGTGTGTGTGTGTGTGTGTGTGTGTGTGCACTCACACAATTGTTAAGCTCTTTCAAAAAAAAAAAATGCGAAAATTTCACATTTAGTAGTATTTCTGTGATTAATTTATGTAGAGATTGAAGGACTTGCACTTTTTTAAGTGCTCTTTCGTTTCTGATTTCTGTAGTTGGCTAAGGATGACCTTCTTGTTTTCCATGTATTGTATCAATTATTTTTTATTAATAAAAAAATTTCTTTTATCAAAAATAAAATATAATAAGTAACGATAATCCGCCGCACATGCGCCCTATAAATATCATGTATCACACCAACCGATTCTATCAACTTGTTTCATTCTGAAAAAATAAAGACACCAAGGGAAAAGTTAGTGAGAACTACTTTCTCCTCATTGTAAGGCCCTTTTACTCATTCTAAAGACCCTACTAATTCTTACAGTGGAGGGAACTCCTAGGAAGTAGGAACTACCGTGAGGGTCTTTTAACATGTTTCTAGTCTTCCAGGATCTACGCTTGGACTTTAGACTAGAACTCTGATCGGACCTTTGCCTCATCATTGAGTGGACCCATATCAACAAGATGATTCCCAACAGGGGGATATATAATGAACGGATACAGTGATATTTGTATTTAAAAATTTTATTTTTTATTTTTATTTATATTTAATATTTGACAAATTTTAAAAATATTATATATATTTGATATTTAAAATAATATTCAAATACGTATAAATTTCGTTTTCGTTTATTTTATTCAAACGAACAAATTATTCGAATATTCAAGTATCCGATTCATTTATCAGTTACCTAATAAATAATTTATTCAAATTATTTATAAATATTAAAAAAAATTATTCCTTACCAATTTAGAATTTGTTAAGTACATTATTATCTATCATTGATTATAAAAATCAATTAAAATTTAAACAACTTAGAGAAAGTATTAAATTAACCGCATTTTCAATTAAAATATATCATTCACTCTTGTTCTCGCAGATAAATTTTGAATATAAAATATTTATAACAAACTAATAACTATAATTTTAGATATTTTATACTTTAAAATAATAAAAATACATTAATTAAAATTAAATGAATGTATTTCAAGTTTTAATATTATATTTAAAAGTGTTATTTTTATTTTCTAAAAATAAAATAACATATTTTAAAAATAATTCTTGTGATAATAAAAATTAATTATTATATATGTAAATAAGGTTATTTGAAAAAATTATGTTTACTTATACATACATGTGTACACACACATATACAAGTTATTCCAAAAACGATTTCGAATATCAAATGCTAAATATCTATTATCTGTTGAATATATTTACGGTCAAATATTAAACGAATACAAATAGGTCTATATCCGTATTCGTATTCGTTTATTTACAGATACCTTAAAATTGAATACAGATATTTCTGTCTTCTTCCGAATATGAATAATATCCGATTTTTTTTCAAATATAAATGCGGACAGATACAAATTTTTCGATTAACATTTATTACCCTAATTCCAAGTTACCACGAACTCAGATTTAGTGTTACAATATCTTAATATCACAAAATAAACATGTTGAGATAACAATGGAGACGGAAAGTACGACATTATTTTCGTTCACTGGTGAAAATATCAGTGCAGCAAAGAGCATTCAGATCAACAGCATTTATTCATACATATTATTCATAATCATATCTATCTATCAAGCAGTAAACCGAAAGATAGTGAGCTATCTCTGAGAAGCCAAGAATTAGGGTATTAGGGTGGTTAAAGATTCCCAAAAGTAAAGAGTCCAGCAAACAAAAATAAATATACAAGACAAAGTAAGGAAACTAAAAACACATTGGAGTACCACCCTAGAATATCTTTCACCGATAAAATTGGCCATCCGAAACCACCAGCAGAGCAAGACAACCGATACAAAGAAAATGAGCATATTCAAATGATGATTAGGAAGATAGATATTGATCCTCAAGATTTCCAGCGCTACGTTAAGATAGCAAAACTTGCACAACACCACAGCAATGCATTTTCTTTACCAGACCCATAACTTGAAAACCATGTCCTAAGAGAACTCTCCATAGAGGAAGGGTACTCCCATAACTAGCCAAATTAATATTCCAAATAGCCAAATACGAATAGCGCATTCCATAAACCCGCACCACCAATCAGTGCATTTAATAAATAAAAAAACCTAAGTGAGACTCATTATCGATTTTCATTAGCACAAAACAATCAGGCAAAGAACCTTAATTAGTGATGTCAAATATGCAATAAGTAGATAGTATTGAATTTATTGAGAATCAAAAACAAAGCTAAAGCCTTTACCTTGGACAGAACTTTGGCTTTTTAAATAACGCCAAACAATTGGAAGGGTGAGAGGTTTGACTGGGCAGTAAAGAAGCAAAAACAAGACTTCAGGAGATCACAACTTAACTATCTATATCATCTCTCTTCATACACAAACATGCACATATATGTGAATATATAAAGATAGAGACATAGAAACAGAGGGAGAGAGGAGAGAAAAAGATAAAACTCTGCTTTTATACCTCCAGGTCCAATATTTCTGTGATAGTTCATAATATTAACAGCAAAATTGAAGCAGAATTATGCAGGAAACTTCTCCTAAAAAAAGTAGAAAACAGGAGAGGTCTATGAGTCTCAAAATTTGTTGCTAAGGCTGTTCATTTTAACAATAGCTAAAGATTACTTTTTAGCGAGCGCTATTAACTCGTGTTAAAACATATACCAATATGTTTTCATCCAATACGCAATGTGTTAATCCTTGTTTGACCTGATTTATGCTTTCCATGTCACATTTATGCTAGTATTAATATGGAAGCTACACTTGCAAGAAAGGAATCAAGGATGAAGCAACATAGGTGGGAGTGGGGTCAATTGACCCACTGAAAAATAAAATTGTTTTATAATCTATGGAAATTTTTGAAAATTGTAAGTGTAATATATAAAAATTGTTTTATAAATTTTAAGTCTTTTTGTGGAATAGATGTAATAATTATAATAATGATAATAAATAAATAAAATACGCATATTTACATAGTTACGAATCAAGAATAATAATAAATAAATAAATTTGAAGCTCTAGAGTAATAAATTTGAAGCTATAGCGCAAGGGTGCGTATTGCCCGAAACCGAACCCAAAGTTGAAGCCAAAGCCGAAACCAAGTAAAAAAAAATATTCCGCAACCTAGGCCGCTATCATGACTTTGAATCATGACTTAGCCTCTATACAATGGCTGCAGTTATTTGTCTTTTAGATGGAATAAGAAATTTGTTATAGAGGAGAGATGACATGTCACATGACACAAAGAAACACAGAGGACAAGAAATTTACCCAAAAAGAACAAGTAGACACAGAAACTAAACAAAGCACTTATAAAAGTGCATCCCTCCAATATCTACATAAATTTGAAATAGATATGTCTCAAATAGCAGTATAGCACCCACAATGAAGCAACTGATATCTCAAGAAGTGGAGAAACAACTATTTTTGTTTCTCACAAAACCGAGGAAAGAAACACACTTCCAAAGCATCATGGTGCTTCATTCCTTCTAAAATCTCTGAAATCCTTTTAATAAATAAATGAACAAATAAATTCCCCACTGGAGTTGGACGAAGTGAATCCTCGTCAAAGGTACCAAACATGCATTTCAAAAGCAAAAAGCATCAGAAAAATGAAATAATTAGCTACAGCATACATATATAGGACCATCAGGAAACAAAAAAATTAATTAATGTTATTATGTACATAATCACACACTTATCTTTTCTGTTTTTTTGAATAGCTTCTCACATATCTTATACAACTTAAAGTACAGATGAGGAAAGTGGAACATAACACCCTCGGCTTACATCATGTGTGGCTGTCAAAGTAAAATGAATGTAGCAGCGCACAAATCATCAACAAAGTTAATATGATGACTCAAATTCATAGTGTGGCTGGATGCACCATAATCCCTTTTAATCACTGTCTAGCTTAGTCTCAACCATCCAATCATCCTTAAGCTGCTACACAATCTGTACTAGACTTCTAGAGTTCTGAAGATAGCTTTTTACTATGATTAATGCTTAAGAAACAAAAAGTGATCTGACATAAGGCTGAAAATATTACATTTTTTCGAAACAATAATGCGTTTTCGACATATACTAAACAAGCGTCGCTCTTATTCTTGCTTGACCACTTAGACCCCTATGGCTGTTGCAGCTTACGCCAAATCATGAGTTAGTATGTTACACTACCAACAGAAACAGATTAAAAGGATATGACATAAAAATACAGTTTTACTTGAACTTCAAAGAAATTCACAAGGTCTAATTCAGTTATCACTAACCCTCTTCAAACACTTTGGGGTGCTAAACCTACAAACTTAAACATCAAAAAATCAGAACATATAAAACTTTATTACAGCACGTTTGCTGGAACCTTTCTGGGGTGGGCAATGTTGCAAGCTTTAAGAGATATTAATGAGTCATCACTCTCAACCAAAAGAAGGTGCAGATCCTCAAAAAAAAAAATTCACCTTATCAACCAGAGTTCCTCACTTGGTCTCGAGACATGGAAAATTTGAGAAAGAGAGTGGAATTTTTCCTTACATCGTTTCTTCCATATATGACTACCGGTATATTTAGTTTATTTGTTAAATAGCATTTGAGAATGCACAAAGAAGTCACAGCATAGTTTGATAGGTTAATAGGGATTGTAGAAATACATAATTAAAAAAAAAAAAAAACAATACCATAAAATGTTGAAATTTCCTGTCAATAAGTAGAAGCAAATTAAATCTTCTCCCAAGCATAATTGACACAACCATGATGCAGTATCCACTTCAGAATACAAAATGTTATAGATTAGATTCAGACAGGTCCTACTCTTCGGAAAGAACAACCATGTGAGTGCATAATGCAAAAAACAAAATGAAATGGAAAGCATGTCTCACCGGCATAGGTTACTTCTTATTGAAACTATATGAGCGTCATTGAGGGGCCCTTTGTCAGCATCTTTCAGTGCCAGAACTATTTGGCCAGTGAAGGAACTTATAGCCATGAAGGGAAGGTGGAAGATAAGTCTGAGATGACGAAGGATTGTCTGGAGGGTAGATATAGCCATTCCCATACCCAAATTCTTTCATTAGCTTGGTTGGTGCATTCCTCAAGTGGAGAGGCACTCCTTCATTCTGTCCAACTGATTCCCTAACTACTTTCTGAGCAGCCTTTAATGCTTGATAAACTGCAACCGACTTAGGAGCCAGAGCTAAATAAGCAACACACTGCACAAGGTTCACATTGCACTCAGGCATACCAACAAAATGGCAAGCTTGGTAGCAGGCGACAGCCTGAGTAACAGCACATGGGTCAGCCAATCCAACATCCTCACTAGCAAATCTAATTAGTCGACGTGCAATATACAGAGGTTCTTCACCTCCTTCCAGCATTCTAACCAGCCAATAAATTGCAGCATCAGCATCACTTCCCCTCATTGATTTATGGAGTGCACTTATAAGATTGTAGTGTTCTTCGCCCGCTCTGTCATAAGCAAGATGCTTGCATTGCAGCGCCTCTTTTGCGTCATCTAGAGTAACAGTAACCACAAATGAGCCAACCTCATCTCCCTCTGCGGCATCTTTATCTACAAATCGGGCAGCTGCTGTTACGGCTGAAATTTCCAAGGCATTCAGTGCAACCCTTGCATCCCCATCGCAATGTATGGACAAAAACTCAATCACTTCATCATTCACCTCAATTCTAATAACCCTACCACCTCCGGTTGCCACACTCTGTGCCAATCCACGCACCAAATCAGAAGCAGCTCGCCTAAGTAGTGTTGACACATGGTGAGGTTGTAAAGGATTAAGGTTTAAAACTCTACACCTCGACAATAACGGAGTAATCAAATGAAAAGATGGGTTTTCAGTTGTGGCACCCATGAATACTACACTACCATCCTCAATTACAGGCAAAAAAGAGTCTTGCTGTGACTTGTTAAACCTGTGAACTTCATCTACAAATAAAATTGTCCTCTTATTATTCTTTAATTTCAATTTTCTAGATTCCTCAACTGCGTCCCGTATGTCCTTCACCCCAGAAGTGACAGCCGACAAACAAACAAATCGATAAGACAAATAAGAATCATTAGAGGCACTATTAAGAATGGCTCTGGCAATTGAAGTCTTACCAGTGCCGGGTGGACCCCACAAAACTATAGAAGGGAGGCGATTGCAGTCGATTGCGGATCGAAGGAGAGATTTATCGGCTAGAAGATGGTCCTGTCCGACAACGTCGTCTATGGAACGAGGCCGCATTCGTTCCGACAACGGTAGATGATGCTTTTGTTGTGCTTCTTCCTGTCGTTGATGCTTTGGACGCTTTCGTGGGATTAAATTCGTCTGTTCTTCTTCGTCTTTATCTTTTTCTTCAACCTCATGGGGGTTTGATTTTGAAGCTGCTTGCTTTTTGGTTGGGAGTTGTTTTGAGTGAAAGTGAAAGAAGCGGTCGATCTTGGGTTGTATTGGAGAAGATAATGATGGGTTTGGAGTAGAATCAAAAGAAGAAGATTTTTGGGTGAGAATCCATTCGGTGGCTTTGAGAGTGGATTTGCCGCCTGTTGCGGCGAGAGCTTGAGCAGCTAACTCGTTAGGAAACCCCATGCTTAGAAGCTGCTGCAGCTCCGTCTCCATTTCCATTTCCATTTCCTTCTTTACTTTCCCTCGGTTAATTTTTAGATTTGTACTAAATTGGCGGTAGGATACTCTTATTTCCAAGGAGAAGCTAGAACGTCTGGCTACGACAATTGCCGATTCAAGGCCCTCGCCATCGAGTCTGCGAACAGTCCATTTACTCATTGGCTAATGGGTTAAATACAATTCTGTCTCTTCAAGTATGTCTCTTATTACACAATTTGTGACTCTAATGTACTAAAATTTATAAAAATTATTATCAAGTATACTTAAGTAGTCAAAAGTGACCATCCGTCCACAATTTTTGCCGAAATACTTGGAGCTCCGATCATATACAGTTTAATCATATAATAAATATTGACTATATAATTAATTATAAAATATAACCTAAATACTAACTTAATTCAAATAAAATAATTAAAAATCATTAACTAAATCAAATAAATAAAATAATTCAATTTAAATAATTAAAACTCACTAATTAATTCAAATAAAATAATTTATCATCCTAATTAATTAGAATACAATAACTAAAAACTATTAAGTAAATAAAATAAATAAAATAATTTAAGTTAAATAATTAAAACTCACTAATTAATTCAAATAAAAAAATTTATCACCCTAATTAAATTAATTAAAAATTATTAACTAAATAAAATAATTTAAGTTAAATAATTAAAAGTCACTAATTAATTCAAACAAAATAATTTATCACACTAATTAATTCAAACAAAATAATTAAAAATTATTAAATAAATCAAATAAATAAAATAATTCAATTTAAATAATTAAGGCTCGCTAATTAATTCAAATAAAATAATTTGTCCCACTAATTAAAATAATTAAAAACTATTAACTAAATCGATTAAATAAATAATTTAAGATAAATAATTAAAACACACTAATTAATTCAAATAAAATAATTTATCACCTTAATTAAATTAAATAATATATTTAAAAATCATAAACTAAATAAAATAGTTCTAAGTTAAATAATTAAAACTCACTAATTAATTCAAAAAAATAATTTATCACCCTAATTAAATTAAATTAAATAATTAAAAATTATTAGCTGTAATAATCGAGAAATTTTGTACCTGGTTTTTTTTTATGTATGATGATATGCGACATGAAATGTATGTTATGTGACTATGTAAGTTGTGACGATCCCAAATCCGGGTTCTTTAACCTCGGGTTTGATTCTCACTGTACAATACTTAACAACACTGAAATACATAAATTGTATTCAAACTTCGCGGAATAATACAAAAGTTTCCTTATCAAAAGGCTACACTTCCCAATGTCTATTAACCTTAATCGTAATATTACATATTTTAAGGGAAATACAAAAGATTTACAAAGGAATTTCATAACAATAATTTAAATCTAACATGCATCTACTAATCTACGCATTTGTTTTCCCCTTGCCTTTGTCTGATTTAGAACATTCGGGCTTAGCTAAAATATAGTCATGATATAGCAAGAATGAGCAACTAGGTGACTCAACAAGTTTATAAATAATAACCTAAAATATATCATGATGAAGGGAAATAACTTCAAGGTTTTCAACAATAACAATTGTGAAAGATATCAAAAATCAAAGTTCAACATAAGAATGAATTGACTCTTTACTGCTAAGTGGTCTTTAATGACCATGAACTGCTACTAAGGTAAAACAGACATACAATGTCTGACACCTTGTTAAAAATAACGGGACACTCGAGGGGATCAGTCCTCTTATGTCTTATGTATATGCATAACATTTAGTTTTCTTACGCAAATTCGGTTACCCGACAATATAAAAATCTCCTTTAACTAGGGTTGATCTTTCTCAGTCTTACTATAAGAATCCGCACCAACCAATGGTTTGGATAAGCTTTTAAAATATTCAATTAGATGAATTTAAACATGCATTTGTCTAGCCAAAACAATTAGCTTAGACATTCTTATACAGTTCGTAAATTACTGAACTATAACATTTGCAAGGGCACTATGTGCGAATACAATACAATAATGATGTGAAGTAATTTTTGATAATTAATTCACTTAAAGTTCTGTCAAATAACTACAAGTGTAGATACTTGCTCAACAATAATTGAATTGCTCAATGTAAATAAGGTTGAAGAATACTTGTAACAATAAATACAAGTTAGGGTTAAGAAGAAACTTGTCCCGTACGTTGTCTACGGCTAACCAATTTAATTTAACAATCCTTGAACGGACCTAACAATTAAATCATTTTAATCTTAAATTAGTATCATATACTTGTAAGTATAATGACATTTATAATTCTTGTGAATCACATAATTGATTAATTACGGGTATTTAAACACTTAGAAAATATTATCATTACTTGATAAAATTTCATACACAAGAACCTATATTAACTATTTAATATAGTTCAAACAATTATCTAATATTATTAACAATTTAATAATATTTTATTAGTCTTGTAATATTATTAATCATTTAATAATATTTTATTATTCCTCTAATATTATTAATCATTTAATAATATCTTACTATCTTATTAATATTATTAATTATTTAATAATATTTTATTAATCTTATAATATTATTAATTTTTTAATAATATTTTATTCATCTTCTAATATTATTAATTATTTAATAATATTTTATTAATCTCCTACTATTATTAATCATTTAATAATATTTAATTCATTATATAATATTATTAATCATTTAATAATATTTTATTATCTTATTAATATTATTAATTATTTAATAATATTTTATTCATTATCTAATATTATTAATCATTTAATAATATTTTATTTATTATATAATATTATTAATATTATTTTATTATCTTATTAATATTATTAATTATTTAATAATATTTTATTCATTATCTAATATTATTAATCATTTAATAATATTTTATTTATTATCTAATATTATTAATAATTTAACAATATTTTATTACCTTATTAATTATTTAATAATATTTTATTCATTATCTAATATTATTAATCATGTAATAATATCTAAATCCTCCATAAATGTTATTAATCATTTAACAACATTTTAATTACATAATAATATTATTCAACACTTAATAATATTTTATTTCAAACAATACCAATAGTTAACTTTGTATTTGTGTTAACCTTATGCATTAATTTAAATATTTAATTATCAATTAGTTACCAATAAACTCCATATATTTGTTTATTACACAAATACACTCATTTTACACTTATTTCAACTTAAATTTTCAAAGAAAACTTGACCTGGACCGACCCGACCCGGACATCAAAAACTTGTTTCTAGCAGAATATTTTACCACTGCGGCGGTGGTTTCCACCGCTGCGGCGGTAGTACAAAATTTTCAAAACCCTAATTTGTGGACTGCTCAAACCTCCTTTACCAATTTGGTCATAACTTTGTCATACGGAAATATTTTGAGGTGATTCTTAAGCCTAAATTCATTAGAATTTCATGATCTACAATTTCTCTTTATATCACAAATCCAAATTCCAAATGGAAATAGGTGTAAAATCACTTACAAGGACAGAATGAAAACTAGTTTCATAAATCATTGATTCGATTGTTTCAAACATGATGCTACAAACATTATTTGCTAGACCATCATGTTTTATGACTCCACATACATCATATGTTTATCATATGTAACTTTCTAGCCATAGAAATTATTTTTCAACTTGTATATTTCAAACTACACATTAACTATCACATATATACTTAAGGTTTTACCGGTAAAGTTCAATAAGAGCTTTTCGTCCATTTTTATGCAATACACACATACCAAAACATGATATTTCATAGTTGAATACTTCTAGCACATCAAAATGAGGTTTTGATCGGTTAAAAATAGATTTTAATCGTTCAAAATCGTTCTAGACCATAAAAATGAAATAAAGAGAAGTTAGAGCACTTTTAAACCTTGTGGTCTTGAAGACTCTTCTTCTTCTCCTACCAAAGTATGTAGTGAAGCTTGTGGACATTCACAAAGACCTTCCTCTAGCTTTTTCACACAACCCCCAAGTGTATTTTCTATTTCTCTAGTAAATGCTCTCTCTCTTTTCTCTCTTATGTTCTAGCAAATGAACCAACAAGCTTGGCTCAAGTGTGGAGTATCATATATATAGCCAATTGCTAACCCTTCATTAACATCTCTTAATTTACCAACATAGTTAAATTAGGGCTTAAGTTGGATTACTATTTATTGGATTGACTAGGTGAATGACAAGTTGAGTGACATGAGTTGGTGAACCACTTTGATCTAGTGTGTGAAGGAAGCAATTTGCAAAATCAAGCAACCCCAAGTGGGCCCCCAAAAATCTCAGCAAAAATGGCCTTTTTCAAGCCATTTTTCCTTTAATTTTTCTACTTTAATTATACATATATACATTTATATATGTATATTCATATATGTAACAAGTTTGACCAATTTTGACTTCCTATTGGGCTCCATATTGGACTCTAGGATTAAATATATTGGGCTCGTCCATTGAATTGGTTTGGGCTCAATTTAAATAACACATTGGACTTACATTAATTATTCTAGGTTACATTTAATTAAATCAAGCATTGAGCTTGCTTAATTAATTACATGGACTAGTAATTAAATTAATTACATGGGCTACTAGGTAAATGTAATTGACCTAGTTTAACAACTCATTTGGATTTAAAATATAATCCATTTAGATATGCTTTAGTTAATTATACCCTCTTCCTTCATTGCTTAAAATAAATATACATATACACAAGTATATCTATTTAATTATCTAGTGCACAATTAATTAGTACAAAAATTTTAATTCATTGCTAATTATATAATAATTATAATTACAATGTTTAATGAAATTCGTGATCATTACATTCTCTCCCCCTTATAAGAATTATGTCCCCGGAAGTACAAATTTAAACTACTCAAAAAGATTCGGATAGTTAGCCCTCATCTTTTCTTCAAGCTCCCACATAGCTTCCTCAGCGTTGTGGTTCCTCCAGAGGATTTTGACAGAATGTATAACCTTATTCCGTATTTTTTGCTCTTTCCTATCTAGTATCTGGACAGGAATTTCCTCGTACGATAAGTCTTTCTCGACTTGTATTGGCTCATATGATATGACGTGTTTGTAGTCTGGCTTCTATGGTCGCAACACTAACACATGAAACTGTTAGGGTTTCGACACAGAGAAAGCAGCGGAATTTAAAATTTTTTCCGAAACCCTAAGCCAGGATCCATGCAAAACCATATTAATTCAGAAGTTTAGATTATTTACCGATTATTCGAGATGGACAGGAGACGATGGAATTCGGAAACGGCTTCGAATCTTCAACGCAATCCAGCGACTGCGTCTCTACAGTATCCACACGAACGCTCCGCGAACCGTCACACGATCTGCAGCAAAAGGGATCTGCGGTACTAGCCACCAAGATCAGGATTTCTAACATATTTTTCTCTCTAGCCTCTTTCTGAAAGCGGCTAGGGTTTTAGTTTTTCCTTATGTGACTTTTAGACTACTGATATATCATATATATAGTAGTTAATAGGAATTAACTAAAACCTAAAAATAAATAGAAAAATAAAATCCGAATTTATATATATTATATTTTAATTAAGTTTTACTTAATTAATATACATATATACAAATTATCCTATTAATTTAAATTTATAATTTTTAAATACTATTAATCATATTGACATATTTAAAATACTTACAATTTAAATTAATTCCCTTTTAATTACGTTCTAAGTGTGTGACCCTATAGGTTATTATTATGTTGACAATAATATTAAAATCATATTATAAAATTATAAACAGTGAGCGACATCTAGTAATGCATCACTGCTACCCAAATAATAATAAGATCGGTGATTCGATACAACCTTTTCGTGACCAATGTTTCAATGTAATTTAATCCTTTTAACCTTATATCCTATATTAAACTCGAGGCATGGAATGTGTCATACTCCTCATAATTTAATCTGAGTTTTCTTGATCAATGAGTAGACTATATGAAACAAATCAATATTTGAGCATGGCCATGCATTTCATAGTCCTACTCAATCAAGAGGCCTATGGATATCACCCCTAATATATAGGAGGGTTAAATTCCATCTAGATTACTCATATTCCTCACACGATTCATGATGTACCCAATAATCACCTTTATTGTCCACCCTATTAAAGGTGACATTTGATGATATCAAAGTACACAAATTCTCGTGTAATAATATAGTGACTTCAGGTCGGAGGATCATTACATCATTGTCACTATAAGAATTTCTTATGACACTTTGCATAATGCTCCATGTAGAATTCTCATGGTGGGTCAGTCCAGTACATTGTTTTCTAACATGTACCTATGCATTGACTCAAATATCTCATATATTTATGACCAATGAGATTTGGCCATCAGTCAATCCACATACTAGTCTGAATGCATCATTGTTGTCCCATTAACAATGATACTCGACTAGGGACATTTAAGAGCAATGATACTAATTATAATTATATAATCTCATGTTCAAGTCACATACTTAAAACTATATAATTCGTATCATTATTCTAAGGGCTTTTATTATGTTAACATTTATATAACGCAGTAAATGAAATCATAATAAAATAATCCATTTATTCAATCAAATATAATATCAAAAAATGTTAAGCAATTACATCAAATAATTAGCCTCTAGGGCATAAACTCTAACTGAAACACATTGTGAATATGCTCTAGTTCAGGAGGTAGAGCTACTTCGTACGCCACTTCACCCACTCTCTTTAATAGCTCGAACGGTCCTATGAACCTCGGACTCAGCTTCCCTTTCTTTCCAAATCGGATCTTCCCCTTCCAGGGAGATACCTTTATAAACACAAAACTCCCGACTTCGAAGTCTCGCTTCTGTCGATGTAAATCGGCGTATTTCTTCTGACGGTCTTGAGCTGCTACTAGTCGAGCTCTTATTACCTTGATAATTTCTACAGTCTGTTGAACCAATTCCGGCCCCAACAGTCGACGTTCTCCTACCTCATCCCAACATAGAGGTGTTCTGCATTTTCTGCCATATAAAGCTTCGTAAGGCGGCATGCCTATGCTTGCATGATAACTATTGTTGTATGCAAACTCAACTAATGGTAGATGGTTTTCCCAACTGCCCTTGAAATCCATCATGCAGACCCTAAGCATATCTTCCAATGTCTGAATTGTTTTCTCACTTTGCCTATCGGTCTGCGGATGATACGCTGTACTCATTCTCAACTGTGTCCCCAATCTCTCCTAAAGACTTCTCCAAAATTTTGACGTGAAGCGCGGATCTCTGTCTGACACAATCAATACCAGCACCCCATGTCTCGAAACTATCTCTTTGATGTACAGTTTAGCCAACTGATCCAAATTGAACTTAATCTTTATCGGCAAAAAGTGCGCTGACTTTGTTAGTCGATCCACAATCACCCATATTGCGTCATATCCCTTCTGTGTTACTGGAAGTCCTACCACAAAATCCATTGTGATATGCTCCCATTTCCACTCAGGAATTTCTAACGGCTGTAATAATCCATTTGGTCTCTGATGTTTGGCCTTTACCCTCTGATAAGTTAGGCATCGGCTGACACATTCTGCAACCTCCCTTTTCAAATTCGGCCACCAAAAATGCTGACGTAGATCTTGATACATCTTCGTACTCCTCGGATGTACCGAGTAACTCATATTGTGGGCCTCTTGCAAAATCTCCTCTCGTAATTCAGGTACTTGCGGAACCCAAACACGATTTTCAAATCTTAGCAATCCCATGCTATCCACTTTGAATTTGACATCTTCTCCTTCGATCATTCTCATCCTTATTCTGACACAATCTTCATCTTTGTCTTGAGCCTCTTTCACCCTATCTAACAAGGTTGGGCTTACTTCTACTTCCATTGACTCATTTGGAGTTCTCTCCTCCAACTCCATTCGAGCCATCTCTTGAACCAATTGTTCTTGATATGTCAATATGAACAATTTCTCCCTACTCTTTCTACTTAGAGCATCTGCTACTACGTTGGCCTTGCCGGAATGGTATAGAATTTCACAATCGTAGTCTTTGATCAATTCTAACCATCTTCGTTGCCTCATATTCAACTCCTTCTGTGTGAAGATATACTTCAGATTCTTATGGTCTGTGAATATCTTACATTTCTCTCCATACAAATAATGCCTCCAAATTTTAAGGGCAAACATTACCGCTGCCAGCTCCAAGTCGTGGGTAGGGTATCCCTTCTCATAATCCTTCAACTATCTGGACGCATACGCAACGACTTTGCCGTTTTGCGTAAGCACACAACCAAGTCCTTTGTGCGATGCATCATTATAGACCGTAAAACCTCATGTATCATCCGGTAAAGTCAATATAGGTGCTTCACTAAGTCTTTTCTTTAGCTCCTGAAAACTTTCCTCACACTTCTCCATCCATACATATTTCACCGTCTTCTTTGTTAAATTGGTCAACAGTGTTGCTATCTTTGAAAAATCTTGAATGAATCTCCGATAGTAACCCGCTAACCCTAAGAAACTTCTAACCTCTGTCGGCGTCCTTGGTTGTTCCCAATTCATCACCGCTTCAACCTTTGCTGGATCCACTGAAATTCCCTCCTTGTCAATAACATGACCTAAAAATTGAACTCTCTCCAACCAGAATTCACACTTTAAAAACTTAGCATACAACTACTCCTTCCATAAAATCTCCAACACCCATCTTAAATGTTCGGCATGTTCCTCCTTCGTCTTGGAATACACCAAAATATCGTCAATGAACACGACTACAAATTTATCCAAGTACTGCTTGAATATTCTGTTCATCATGTCCATAAATGCGGCTGGCGCATTTGTTAGTCCAAACGACATCACCTGAAACTCATAATGCCCATATCGAGTTCTGAATGCCGTCTTGGGTATATCCTCCTTCTTGACTTTCAACTGATGATAACCAGTCCTCAAGTCAATCTTTGAAAAGTACTTCGCCCCTTTCAATTGATCAAAGAGATCGTCAATTCGTGGCAACGGGTACTTGTTCTTAATTGTTACCTTATTCAGCTCCCTATAATCCATACACAGTCTCATCGATCCATCCTTCTTCTTTACAAATAATACAGGTGCTCCCCATGGAGAAACGTTTGGCTGAATGTACTTATTATCCAACAACTCTTGTAATTGAATCATCAATTCCTTCATTTCTACCGGAGCCATCCTATATGGTGCCTTCGATATCTGTGCTGTCCCCGGTACCAAATCGATTACAAATTCTATCTCTTTATCTGGCGGTAAACCTGACAGTTCATCAGGAAAAATGTCCAAACTCTCTTAATACTGGTATTTGCTCCATCTCGGGATTTACCATTTGTGTATCCACTACGTGAGCCAAATACCCTACACAACCTTTCTTCAACAGTTTCTTGACCTGCATCATTGTCAGACATGCAGATTGTCTAGACGACTTGCTGCCATAAAATACGACATTAGACTTGTTTGGTGTCTTAAGGTGTATACACTTCTTTTGACAATCAATTACCGCTCCGTGGTTAAACAACCAATCCATTCCAAGTATAACGTCAAACTCCCCCAAACGTATCGGAATTAAATTCACATTCAGTTTCTGACCCCTGATTTCAGCACAACAATTTCTATGTATATACCCTACAGGAATCACTTCTTTATTTGCAACTTTTATGTTCATTGGGTTTTCTAGTTTTTCTCTAGGCAATTCTAACCGTCTAGCGAATTCATCAGACACAAATGAATAGGTAGCACCCGAATCAAATAATATATATGCATTTATATCATTGATCGGAATAATACCTGACACCACGTCTTTTGATTTAACAGTGTCTTGCACCGTCATGTTGAAAGTCCGTGCCATTGGTTTGTTCT
This sequence comes from Hedera helix, assembly GCA_947179155.2. Taxonomy (NCBI): domain Eukaryota; kingdom Viridiplantae; phylum Streptophyta; class Magnoliopsida; order Apiales; family Araliaceae; genus Hedera; species Hedera helix. The sequence continues at coordinate 19,139,544 of OX359271.1, forward strand.
GTGGCACCGGGCCTCCAATGGTAAGCTTGTTGTTGTTGTTTCCCTTATAACCCGAACTCCTTCGGTATTCTTTCTCTTTGGACAATCTTTCAACTGATGGTCCATCGCTCCGCATGAGAAACAACCCTTCCTCTTTGGTGTGGGACAATTGGGAGCGATGTGCCCCTCTTGTCCACAGTTGTAACATACGTTCTTCCCCCTCATACATTCTCCCATGTGGTTCTTCTCGCAGTTACTGCACTTGTTACTTTTCTTCGACTCATTTCCCTGGGGTGTCCCCGAACTGTTGTTGCTGTTGTTATTCCACTTGCGCTTGTTTGAGTTACTGCCCCCACTGCTGTTACTTTCTCGGTTTCCTCCACCACCCTTCTTCTTGTTACGTTCCTTGTTATGTTTGTTTAGGGCCTCATTTCCCCCTTCAGCTATTATAGATTTCTCTAGCAACGTTGTGAAGTTGGTAATCTGAAGAATAGCGACCCTACTGTAGACCCACGGTTTTAGCCCCTGTTCAAACCTCCTTGATCTCCTTGCTTCAGTGTCCACCTGGTGTGGAGCAAATCTCGCCAATTCGTTGAACTTGGCGGCATAATCGGATACTATCATACTACCCTGCTTAAGTTCCAGGAATTTGACTTCCATCCTGGCCTGTGTACTTTCTGGGAAGTAGTTCTCCAAGAACACTTCCTTGAATCGCGCCTATACGATCGTTCCCTCCCCTGCTCTACTCTTATTGGCCTTCCACCAGTGGTTGACCTCCCCTTTCATCATAAAGGTAGCAAATGAGGTCATTTGCTCCTCCGCGACTCGTACGACCTCGAAGACTTTTTTCATCTTCTCTAACCAGGTCTGCGCTTCTATAGGATCCGTGGTCCCTCGGAATTCAGGTGGTCCTATCAGTTTGAAGTCCTTAAAGTTAGCTAGTGGAGCGGTAGGGTTTGGTGCTCCAGTAGCTTCTGCGTTGCGTCCGCGGAATGCTCCCATTAGCCTTTTCACGAACTCTTGGACAGGGTTTGGTGGTACCCCCCAGCATTCACTGACTCTTCGGGTGGTGGTTGGGGTAGTCGTTGATTTCTTCTCTGTGGTGGCATTTTCGCTATAAAGAAATTTTAATTTATTAAAGTTGTTTCAATCTTTTTACTCTCGTTTTGTATCTTAAGTAATTTAAACTAAAACACAAATAATTATCTCGACACATATAAACATAAACGAAAATGCATTTATATTCATATGCTAAAACACTGTGCATAGCACTTTTACATCATAAGTATACTGCTATAAACGCTACTGACCCCGAAAGTTAAACAAAAGACGGGATCTAACATAATCATATCCCACAACTTCATAGAGTCAGGATTTACAACTTACTAACCCTCTATTAAAACAAAAGTTGGGTTTCTACTGCATCTATGTACATACAACATAAATAAAGAAATAATACAACTAACGGCGCATCCCTCGATGAACCGCATCGTCGTACTCCTTATCTCCGATAGCCCTGACCACTCCTTTACTGATGGTGTGCATGGTCTGGCCCTCCTCAGCTGGGTAATAGTGTACTCTACTCTGAAATCTACCAAAGGATGAACGATAGACATAACTGAGCCTATCTATCCTCACCCTCTTCTCCTTGACCTCGTCCTCCAGCTCTAGCATCTGCCCGTGAACTGCATCCCTCTGGATCTCCATGTCAATCCTCGCATCCACTGCCTGCTGTAACTGGCCTCTCATGGCCTCCTTCTCAGCCTGAGTCTGCTGAATCTTCAACTCAGCTGCTACTAACTTAGCCTCTATCTCGGTCATCCTCGCCTTCAACTCTATGTTCTCGCCAGAGAACATGTAAGTTGTATCCCTATACTGCTCCTTAGTCTGCTGGTGAATCTGGTTCTGCTCCTCCAGGTGCTGAACCCTCTCCTCTAGCTCATCATTAGCCGTAGTAGAGTATCGATGATGTCATTGGCGATAGTCCCCATGCCATCAGCGTACTCTGCTGGCTCCTCATCCTCAGTCTCGGCCTCCTCCTCGCTGTACGGTCGCATCACCCTGCCCCAGACGGGCTCCTCTCGGTCTCCCTCCTTAGGATCTGACTCTGGCTCCTCAACCGGTGCAGCCACCGACGACTGTGCGGTATCCATATGGATATCCGCATAAATCACCTCATTCACAACAATACTCGACTGTCCTATCTCCGTCATTCTACAATCACACAAATAACACATGTTAGTACAACAATAAAATATATTCATTAATGGAATGAAATGATATTTTATCATGTACATCTCGACTCGATGGATTTTCTCAATCCATCTCCAAAAATACCCAACATGATGAATCTCCCCGATTCATCTCCTAACGCACTCGATATAAGTTTAATACTAAGGTTATAACTTAGGTTTCGCAATCCTAACGTTTCTAACCTACGGCTCTGATACCAACCTGTGACGACCCCAAATCCGGGTTCTTTAACCTCGGGTTTGGTTCTTCTCACTGTACAATACTTAACAACACTGAAATACATAAATTGTATTCAAACTTCGCGGAATAATACAAAAGTTTCCTTATCAAAATACTACACTTCCCAAGGTCTATTAACCTTAATCGTAACATTACATATCTTAAGGGAAATACAAAAGATTTATAAAGGAATTTCATAACAGTAATTTAAATCTAACATGCATATACTAATCTACACATTTGCTTTCCCCTTGCCTTTATCCGATTCAGAACATTCGGGCTTAGCTGAAATATAGTCATGATATAGCAAGAATGAACAACTAAGTGGCTCAACAAGTTTATAAACAATAACATAAAATATATCATGATGAAGGGAAATAACTTCAAGGTTTTCAACAATAACAATTGTGAAAGATATGAATAATCAAAGTTCAACATAAGAATGGATTGACTCTTTACTGCTAAGTGACCATGAACTGCTACTAAGGTAGAACAGACATACAATGTCTGACACCTTGTTAAAAATAACGGGACACTCGAGGGGATTAGTCCTCTTATGTCCTATGTATATGCATAACATTTAGTTTTCTTGTGCAAATTCGGTTACCCAACAATATAAAAATCCTCTTTAACTAGGGTTGTTCTTTCTCAGTCTTACTATAAGAATCCGCACCAGCCAATTGTTTGGATAAGCTTTTAAAATATTCAATTAGATGAATTTAAACATGCATTTGTCTACCCGAAACAATTAGCTTAGACATTCTTAAACAATTCGTAAATTACTGAACTATAACATTTGCAAAGGCACTATGTGCGAATACAATACAATAATAATGTGAAGTAATTTTTGATAATTAATTCACTTAAATTCTGTCAAATAACTACGAGTGTAGATACTTGCTCAACAATAATTGAATTGCTCAATGTAAATAAGGTTGAAGAATACTTGCAATAATAAATACAAGTTAGGGTTAAGAAGAAACTTGTCTCGTGCATTGTCTACGGCTAACCAATTTAATTTAACAATCCTTGAACGGACCTAACAATTAAATCAGTTTAATCTTAAATTAGTATCATATACTTGTAAGTATAATGACATTTATAACTCTTGTGAACCACATAATTGATTAATTACGGGTATTTAAACATTTAAAAAATATTATCATTACTTGATAATATTTCATACACAAGAACCTATATTAACTATTTAATATAGTTCAAACAATTATCTAATATTATTAACAATTTAATAATATTTTATTAGTCTTGTAATATTATTAATCATTTAATAATATTTTATTAGTCACTTAATATTATTAATCATTTAATAATATTTTATTATTCTTCTAATATTATTAATCATTTAATAATATCTTACTATCTTATTAATATTATTAATCATTTAATAATATTTTATTAATCTTATAATATTATTAATTTTTTAATAATATTTTATTCATCTTCTAATATTATTAATTATTTAAAAATATTTTATTAATCTCCTAATATTATTAATCATTTAATAATATTTAATTCATTATCTAACATTATTAATCATTTAATAATATTTTATTATCTTATTAATATTATTAACTATTTAATAATATTTTATTCATTATCTAATATTATTAATCATTTAATAATATTTTATTTATTATATAATATTATTAATAATATTTTATTTACTTATTAATATTATTAATTATTTAATAATATTTTATTCATCATCTAATATTATTAATCATTCAATAATATTTTATTACCTTATTATTATTTAATAATATTTTATTCATTATCCAATATTATTAATCATGTAATAATATCTAAATCCTCCACAAATGTTATTAATCAGTTAACAACATTTTAATTACATAATAATATTATTCAACGCTTAATAATATTTTATTTTAAACAATACCAATAGTTAACTTTGTATTTGTGTTAACCTTATGCTTTAATTTAAATATTTAGTTATCAATTAGTTACCAATAAACTCTATATATTGGTTTATTACACAAATACACTTATTTTACACTTATTTCAACTTAAATTTTCAAAGAAAACTTGACCCGGACCGACCCGACCCGGGCATCAAAAACTTGTTTCTGGCAGAATATTTGACCACTGCGGCGGTGGTTTCCACCGCTGCGGCGGTAGTACAAAATTTTCGAAACCCTAATTTGTGGACTACCCAAACCTCCTTTACCAATTTGGTCATAACTTTGTCATACGAAAACATTTTGAGGTGATTCTTAAGCCTAAATTCATTAGAATTTCATGATCTACAATTTCTCTTTATATCACAAATCCAAATTCCAAACGGAAATAGGTGTAAAATCACTTAAAGGGACTGAATGAAAACTAGTTTCATAAATCATTGATTCGATTGTTTCAAACATGATGCTACAAGCATTATTTGCTAGACCATCATGTTTTATGACTTCACATACATCATATGTTTATCATATATAACTTTCTAGCCATAGAAATTATTTTTCAACTTGTATATTTTAAACTACACATTAACTATCACATATATACTTAAGGTTTTACCGGTAAAGTTCAATAAGAGCTTTTCATCCATTTTTATGCAATACACATACACCAAAACATGATATAAACATATCATACTATGAATATACATATATTTCATAGTTGAATACTTCTAGCACATCAAAATGAGTTTTGATCGGTTAAAAATAGATTTTAACCGTTCAAAATCGTTCTAGACCATAAAAATGAAATAAAGAGAAGTTAGAGCACTCTTAAACCTTGTGGTCTTGAAGACTCTTCTTCTTCTCCTACCAAAGTATGTAGTGAAGCTTGTGGACATTCACAAAGACCTTCCTCTAGCTTTTTCACACAACCCCCAAGTGTATTTTCTATTTCTCTAGTAAATGCTCTCTCTCTTTTCTCTCTTATGTTCTAGCAAATGAACCAACAAGCTTGGCTCAAGTGTGGAGTATCATATATATAGCCAATTGCTAACCCTTCATTAACATCTCTTAATTTACCAACATAGTTAAATTAGGGCTTAAGTTGGATTACTATTTATTGGATTGCTTATGTGAATGACAAGTTGAGTGACATGAGTTGGTGAACCACTTTGATCTAGTGTGTGAAGGAAGCAATTTGCAAAATCAAGCAACCCCAAGTGGGCCCCCAAAAATCTCAGCAAAAATGGCCTTTTCCAAGCCATTTTTCCTTTAATTTTTCTACTTTAATTATACATATATACATTTATATATGTATATTCATATATGTAACAAGTTTGACCAATTTTGACTTCCTATTGGGCTCCATATTGGACTCTAGGATTAAATATATTGGGCTCGTCCATTGAATTGGTTTGGGCTCAATTTAAATAACACATTGGGCTTACATTAATTATTCTAGGTTACATTTAATTAAATCAAGCATTGAGCTTGTTTAATTAATTACATGGACTAGTAACTTGGCGTATAGCTTCTCCCTTCTCAAAGCCTCCAACGCGATCCGTAAGTGTTCTGCATGTTCTTCCTCCGTCTTCGAATACACCAATATGTCATCAATGAATACGACCACGAACTTGTCCAAGTACTGCTTGAACACTCTGTTCATCATTTCCATGAATGCCGCTGGTGCATTCGTCAGTCCAAATGACATCACTAGAAACTCGAAATGACCATAACGAGTTCTGAATGCCGTTTTCGGGATATCCTCCTCCCTCACCTTCAGTTGATGATAACCCGTCCTCAAATCTATTTTCGAAAAGTATTTCGCTCCCTTAAGTTGATCAAACAGATCATCAATTCTGGACAACGGATATCTGTTCTTAATGGTGACCTTGTTCAACTCCCGGTAATCAATACAAAGCCTCATCGAACCATCCTTCTTCTTTACAAACAGAACCGGCGCTCCCCACGGTGACACGTTTGGTCTGATGTAACCTTTATCTAACAGTTCCTGCAGCTGAACCATCAATTCTTTCATTTCTACTGGTGCCATACGATACGACGCCTTTGATATCGGTGCGGTCCCCGGCACCAAATCAATAACAAACTCCACTTCTCTGTCCGGCGGTAACCCCGGAATCTCTTCTGTGAAAACATCAGCGAATTCTCGTACAACAGGTATCTGACTCAGTTCACCCTCGACACGTCGAGTATCAACCATATGAGCCAAATAACCTACGCACCCTTTCTTGAGCAACTTTCGTGCTTGCATCATCGTCAGACAACTTGATTGTCTCGGCGATTTACTACCGTAAAATATAACTTTGGACTTATTCGGAGTCTTTAAGTGCACACACTTCTTCTTACAGTCAATAACCTCCCCGTGACTCGATAGCCAATCCATCCCTAGGATTATATCAAACTCCCCCAGACGAATCGGTATCAAATCTTCGTTAAGTCTAAACCCTCGTAATTCAGCACAACAGTTCCTATGAATGTAGTCTACGGGAATGATTTCTTTGTTTGCCACTTCTACGTTCATAGGGTGTTCTAGCTTTTCTTGAGGTAAATCTAATCTCTTAGCAAAATCTTCAGAAACAAATGAGCAGGTAGCACCCGAATCAAACAATACATATGCATTAATATCATTGCTCGGGATGATACCTGACACCACGTCCTTGGAGTCGACTGCATCCTGCACAGTCATGTTGAAGGTGCACGCTGTGGGTTGGTTGGCCTGACTGGCTGGCCCTCCAATGCTCAGCCTGTTGTTGTTGTTGTTGTTGTTGTTGTTGTTGTTGCTGTTGCCTCTGTTGCCACTCCCAGCGTCTCCCTTCCTCTTTGGGCAGTCCTTGGCATGATGATCGGTTGCTCCACAGGAGAAACATACTCCCTTCATCTTCTTCGGGCATTGTGGAGCCATGTGCCCTGGCTGTCCGCAGCTATAGCAAACACTCTTCCCTTTCAAGCATTCGCCCGTGTGGTTCTTACCACAATTGTTGCATTTGCCCACTTTCTTAGCCTCTCCTCCAGATTTGTTACCTCTGGACGATTGGCTCTCATTCCACTTTCGTTTATTGGGGTTGCTGCCTCCACTGCTCCCCGTCTTCTGCCCGTCATGACCCTTCTTCCTCTCCTGGTTGAATTTATTTAGGGCCTCACTGCCACCCTCTGCAATGATTGCCCTTTCCAATAGCTCTGCAAAGCTCTTGATCTTTAATACCGCCACAGAACGGTACACCCACAACTTCAACCCTAGCTCAAATCTCCTAGCCTTCCTAGCCTCCGTATCTACTTGATGAGTTGCAAACCTTGCCAACTCATTAAACTTGGCCGCATACTCGGCCACAGATATACTCCTTTGTTTTAGCTCGAGGAATTTCACCTCCATTTCTTGCTGCATGCTTTCTGGAAAGTAGTTTTCCAGAAACATTTCCTTAAAGCGTTCCCATGTGATGACGCCTTCTCCCGCACGACCCTTGTTGGCCTTCCACCAGTAGTTCGCCTCCCTCTTCATCATAAAGGTAGCGAAACTAGTCTTCTGTTCTCCGGCCACTCTAGCGACCTCGAACACCTTCTCCATTTCCTCGATCCAAGTCTGTGCTTCGATCGGGTTTAGAGTTCCCTGAAACTTCGGTGGTCCAACCAGTTTAAAGTCCTTGAAATTTGCCAAGTGCGGCGCTATCTGCGGTGCTGGTTGTACTACCACTGGTGGGGGTCTTGTTTGCATGGCTTACGCCAGCATTTCAGCAAACATCCTCATAGGATTGGGTTGATCCCCAACCTCACTCTCTGACTCTGGGATACGTTGATTGTGTGGTCTACCTCTCGGCATGATCTGCTAAAGAGCAAATCTTAGACTTATGCTTATAGTTCTACACATTATGTTAACCAAATTAACATTTAAATTTAAAACTATATATCAAGCATATTTGATTTAAACAAGGAAATAACTGCATTTATATTCATATACCAATGTTTTAGTACAGACTCAACAAGTGGCATACTTCTATAAACTCTCAAGGCACAAGTTGCCTAATAACGACTATCCTCTGACAAACAAAAGTGAGGATTCACTACCATCAACCCCTCTAACAGAACAAAAGTTGGGGTCTAACTGACATACTATGCATACATCAAAACATAATGGCTTACAACAGCTGAAACGTCCCTAATAGAAACAAAAGGTGGGACTCACTACTAATACGTATAAATAAGAAAACAACAATAAATCACCGCCTGTTGCGGCGAACAGTCCTACGAATAGCCCTGCGTAAAGCCTGCTGGGCCAACTCCTCCACTGCACGACGACGAATCCAGCGTCTGCTGTTACCCGCCTCCCTAGGGTGCCTCCTAACCCGACGCCTCAGTCGATCAAACGAAGTGCCAAGAGCATATTCTAAGGTGTCGACCCTAGCAGCTCTCTCCCTATCAAGCTCAGCCCTGACTGTCTGGAGAACTGTCTGACTAGCCATCTCCCTAGCATCCAATCTCTCCACCGTCTGCCTCAGCTGACTATTCTGGATCATCAGCTGCTGCACAGTAGGAGCCAACGGAGGTGCAGCGCTCTCCAACTGCTGAATTTTGGCCTGCAAATCGGCTATCTTCTCCTTAAGTTCCATGTTCTCACCAGAGAACATGTAAGCTGCGTCTCTATACTGCTCCTCAGTCTGCTGGTGAATCTGGTTCTGCTCCTCTAGGTGCTGAACCCTCTCCTCTAGCTCATCATTAGCCGTAGTCAAAGTATCGATGATATCATTGGCAGTAGTGCCCATGCCATCAGCATACTCTGCTGGCTCCTCCTGCTCGTCATCCTCAGAATCGGCCTCATCCTCATATTCGGTTTCCTCCTCATTATAGGGCCTCATTACCCCACCCTTGACGGGCTCCGCGGCATCCCTACTATCATCCTCCTCCGGATCGGACTCTCCTACTGGTGCTACAGGTGCGACGGGTGCATACCCTACCAACTGCTGCGTATCCACTGGTATATCAATGAATACCACGTCCTCTCAAGCTCCGCTCGTCTCGCCTATAGCCATCCTACAACACAACAGAAAAACTAACATCAGTACAGCAATAAAATATATTCATTGAAGAAATGAAATTATATTTCATTGGGTATGACTCGACTCGATGAATTCCCCAATTCATCAAAACCATATAGGATAAATCTCCTCGATTTATCTCCTAACACTCAATACGAGTTTAATACTAAGGTTATAACTTAGGTTTCACAATCCTAACGTTTCTAACCTACGGCTCTGATACCAACCTGTGACGCCCCCAAATTCGGGTTCCAAATACCCGGATCCGGTCATCACGATCCAATACAAACATTCACCTCTAAACAACATACAATAACTAAATGCGGAATAATAAACATATGTTTTTCATTCAAAAGGTGTTACTAGTCCCAAGATACGATAACCTTACACAAAAGTACACAAATACCCTTAATAAAGTACTTAGGGTTTATATTACATAACAGTTAATTTAATTAACTACAGGGCTGCATCTCAAAGTCTATTACTTCATCTTTCCTTTACCCTTGTTCTTTCCCGAAGTCTCGGGTTGCACTGCAATAAGGTTTCATGATATAGCAAGAGTGAGCAACTAGTTTGCTCAACAAGTTTAAATAACAACAAGGAACAATATATCATGAATGAAAGGGAATAGCTGAACAATTCAATAATGTGAATAACATAAGCAGAAATAATAATTTGCTTTTAAAATTAGGATAGTCAAATAGACTATGAACTATAAATATCCACTAGAGTCAATAGCAGGTTGACCCAATGGTTACTACCAGAAATATGTACCCGAGGGGATCAGCCTCAGTACAATATGTGTATGCATAACATTTAATTTCCGTATTTTTGTACCTGATATTAGATACAGGGTACTCCCCTATAATAAAGGGGTGTTCATAATAGTCTAAGAATCCGCATCTTCAATGATTTGGATAGCTTTTAAAATCTTTAACATAAATATCTAGCCGAACAATGGCTTAGACCTACTTTGAACAGTTCTTTAAACAATAGAACAATAATTAAGTACAAGTCAATGACTGTACAATATCAAGTGCAATAAGTGCGAATAACAACAATATCGATGTGGAATAATTGTAAAGTAATTAAACCACTCAAAGCATGCTTGGAAATAACAGTTCAAGCTTAGATAAATAATTTTCTCAATGAAATGAGTTTAGAGATAAGGAACTTGCCTGTCTGCTCAGCTACAATATATGTCTAGCTTTAACTAACTGGCTTTGAAAAGACCTAACATTAATAAAGTTGGTCTAATAATTAGTACGGCGTATTTGCACAACTATACGCTCACTAAGGTACTTATTTATCATATAAGTACTAACACATAATTTACGTTAGTCGAAATAATATTATTAACCTTATAGACCCTAAATCAAATTAGGTTAATAATTTAATAAGTTAGAAAATATTTTTCTTAAGCGTTGGACACTTATTAAACCCTTAAACAACTTATTACAATTGTTTAATTAAAGTATAATTAAATTAAATTTATTTTATTAGTTCAATCTCTATTTAATTACTATTTAATCTTGGTTAAATAGAAATTAATTAATTAACTCTAGTTATTATTTAAAATAAATAATAACTAATTGTACTTACTTATTATTTAATCATAATTAAATAATAAATAATTATTGATTCATTTTAACCTTCTTTAATTTAATATTAATCAACTAATAGTTAACTAAGTAATTAACCTTAACTATTATTTAATTTAAGGAAATTAAATAATAGTTTACTCATTTTAATCCTCTTTAATTATTATTTAATGTCAATTAAATAATAATTAATTATTTAATTAATTTTAATTATTGTTTAAGATTAAATAAAATTTAATTTATTTATCCTTATTTATTATTTAAATTAAATAACTTAATTTCCCTTAATCATTATTTAATGCTAATTAAATAATAATTAATTACTTAATTATCCTTATTTATTATTTAATAATATTTAAATAATAAATAGTTAATTTATAAATTTTTATATCTTCCTTAATTATTATTTAATGTGAATTAAATAATAATTGCTAATTTATCTCCTTTATTTATTATTAACATTTTAAATAATAAATAACTAATAAATTTATTTAACTTTACCATGATTTAGCTAACTAGATTAATATTTAAAATATTTAAATATTAAACTTAATTAAGAATATCCTCCCCAATATCATTTTTGAATTATTATTATGTTTGTTATAATTTTAAATTAGTTTTTTAATTATTTAAATAAATTAAATTAAACTCGAATGGCATTTCTGTAAATAAGTTGAAAACTTACGAGGGCAAAATAGTAATTTCGCCGAGAAAAACACGGAGGGGCAGCTTGGTAATTTCGCGGAACTGGGCTCGCGCATTGCGCGCGTTATCCGTAAGCAGGCCCAAAACGGTGCCGTTTTGGGACACTGATGATGGCTTCCGCGCATATGCGCGGATTGTTTTTTTTTTTTTTTCTTTAAACAAAACGACGCCGTTTTGTCTCCGCGTTTCAGTGAACAGTTGTCCGCGCATTGCGCGAAAATTTAATTTAATTTTTTTTTCTTTTCAGACTGTGAACAGTGTCCGGCAATACCCATTTTAAATAAAAATATACCATCAAGTAAGCTTTAAATCCTCAATAAAAATCCAAAAAAATTACCAATCACTTAATATCAATTTATAACATGAAAATTTAATTTTTCATAATTTAATATCATTCTTTTTTTATAAAAAATTTTACATCACATAAACTACCATAAATCATAACTTTTTGTATATAACTCCATTTTGAGTGATTCAAACTTTGTTTTTCTCATGATTTAATGTTCTATAATATTAGAACATCAAACCTAAGTTTTATAAAAATATTTTTGGACATAAATTTCAAAACTTGTTTACACACTATTAAACACATATTTTAGCATACAAAATATACCAAAATACAAACCAAACATATTAAACTCAAGCATGGCATAAATATTACAACTACACATTAATAACTATATTAACATATTTATACTAACATGATGATTTATTTAATTTAAAAACAAACTACATTTAAAATAACCATTACCTTGTTTTAATGGCTATCTTCATTTTTCTTCCAAAGTAAGTGATGAGGTTTGAAGGCATGAACCAAGAACTCCTTCTCCTCTCTTAGTATTTTGCTCTCAATATTTTCTCACACTCTCAAATGCTCTCTAGCTCTCTCTTTTGGACTTGGAGAAAATAATGAAATATCATCTAACAATTTCAAGTATACTTGAAAAATTAATAGATACACAATTATATCTATAATTTAGCCCATGCTCCTAGATGACAACTTACATAAGGAATGGGTTAAATGACTTAGTTGGTGAAAAGAGACATGGTTTCATGTACTACAAAAATAAAACAAGTAACCCTTTATTAATTAAATGAAAAATAAAAGAAAATAATAACAAAACTATCATTTTCTCTCTCCTCTCCTAGCTTGGTCGGCTGATGGAGCTTCTTTTTGTCCTAAAATGTGAGTCACTTTTCACTTTTTAAATAATTAATAGTTAAATTAAGTATTTTCCAAATGGGTCAATCATTGGGCTTTAATTTAAAATACCAATTGGGCTTCTATTAAATTGTTTGGGCTACTAAATTGTCAAATTTTATTATTCTACACTTGGGCTACTAATTGACCCATGTTGGGCTAATTTAATAATTTACACATTAATTATTCAATCCATGATTAAATAAATAATTAGATTGAATAAATAATTAAATATTTTAACCCATTAGTATTAAATTACTAAATGGACTAATAAATATTATTATTAATATTTCACATTATTTACATTAATTAATAATCATATTAATTAATTTATTGTATTTAATTCACTCATTATATTCAATTTAATTGAATATTTAATTAATAGGAAACTTATCAATTATTTTGATATTAAAACTTTAGGGTTTGTTCACTAATTTAATAACATATTAGTGACCCCCCCTTTAATTAATTCTAGTAATTAATTACATAATTATTTAATCACATAATTAATTAATCACATAAAAAGATTTAAATAATCTCGAAAAACTAACTCGTCGGAAATTAAATTAATAATTTAATTAATAATGACGTGGAAATTGTAGGACATTACAGGTTTTCTGGAAATGCGCGGAGCCAAAACGACGTCGTTTTGGAGCGTAAAGTGTAACCCGTGCGACACGCGCGGAAGCCATTCGGCTGATATTCAAAACGGCACCGTTTTGGAGCCGTTTATCTTTTCTAAGCGCGCAATGCGCGGTAATAAATTTTCGGCTGAAATTACGATACTGCCCTCCGTTCGGTTTTCTGATTAATTACGAAATTGCCATCGGTCCGGTTTTTCAACTTATTAACGGAAATGCCATTCTGCATATTTTTAATTAATTTAAATGTTTAAAAAATAATTTAAAATTATAACAAAAACATTAATAATACAAAAATGATATTTAGGTATTGAATATTATATTTTCCAAATATAATAAGTATTTAGGATTAATATTTAAATATTTTAAATATTAATCTAGTTAGTGTAATATTATATTGTTCAAATATAATAAATATTTAGGATTAATATTTAAATGTCTTAAATATTAATCTAGTTAGTTTAATATTATATTGTTCAAATATAATAAATATTTAGGATTAATATTTAAATATTAATCTAGTTAGTTTAATATTATATCTTCTGAATTTATGATTAAATTAATTATTTATTATTTAATTAATATTAAATAATAAACAAGGATGATAAATTAATCAATTATTATTTAATTACTATTAAATAATAATTAAAGACAACTAAGATTGAGTACTTAATTATTTATTATTTGATTAACTTTAAATAATAAATAAATTCAGTTAGTTATTATGTATTATTAAATAATAACTAATGATAGTTGAGTATTTACTATATAATTTTATTACTTATTATTTAATTAACTTTAAATAATAAATGAATCTTGTTAATTAGTTATTATTTATTATTAAATAATAACTAAACATATTGGATTATTTTTAATATAATATAATTATTTATTATTTGATTAACTTTAAATAATAAATAAATCTAGTAAGTTATTATTTATTATTAAATAATAACTAAAGGTATTTAATTACTTACTATTTAATTAATGTTAAATAGTAATTAAATGAAATAAAAAAAATGTCTTTTAACTCTTTTGTTTAAACAATTATAATAAATTGTTTAATAGTTTAATAAGTGTTTAACACTTGAGAAAATTATTTTCTAACTTATTAAATTATTAACCTAATTTGATTGAGGGTCTATAAGGTTAATAATATCGTTTTGACTGATGTAAATTATGTGTTAGTACTTATGTGTGGTAGATAAGTTCCTTAGTGAGCGTATAGTTGTACAAATACGCCGTACTAATTATTAGACCAACTTTATTAATGTTAGGTCTTTCAAAGCCAGTTAGTTAAAGCTAGACATTAATTATAGCTGAGCAGACAGGCAAGTTTCCTAAACCCTACTCAATTTATATTCGAGCAGGATATATTATTTTATTGTTCAAGTTCCTAACTCAAAGTCAAGTTATTACGTTTCAAGCATGCTATGGTTTAATTCTGTATAATTATTCCACCTCTTTAAATTGTTGATTCGCACATAGTGCTTGTTGCATGTGTTCATCAGGTATGAAAGGCTGATCACCTTCATTACCATAAGGTTCAGTTAAATTTGTTCATGGTCATTATTGACACTCAACATTAATTAATTCAGTCATTCAATTATTGAAATTATGACTCGTACTCTTTCACAATTATTATATTGTTGAAAATCTAAAAGCTTATTCTTTCTTTCAATCATGATATATCGTTATCGTATTTAAACTTGCTGAGCAAAGTCGTTGCTCACTCTTGCTATATCATGATAACAAATTTCAGAATAATACGAATGTCCGAGGAGAGACGGAGACAGAAGCAAAAGACAAGATTATAGTGTTATGCATGATAACTAAATTGTTATATGATGTAAGTAATGTTGTAAACCTTTTTATGAATCTAAAGGTATATATGTAAGTTAAGGTTGGAAACCTTGGGAAATATTGTAGAACAAACAATTTATGTTTATATATTCCGCATTAGTTATAGAACATGTATGAAGATGATGTATCGTGACGTACCAAGTCTAGGGTTCAAGAAACCCGGATTTGGGGTCGTTACAGGTGGTGCCGGTCCCGACCCCTCTTCCTTTATGATGGCTTCCAAAACTTTGACCCGGTCGGCGCTCAGAGGCGTATATGCACGATTCTCCATCCTCGGCTGAAAGGGCAGTCTTCCCAAATTTGGCGGTCCACCTCTTTGCTTCACCCGATCAAACGAGGGGGGTCGGTTATCCCCGCCTCTATTCCCACCATAGGTCTTACCCTACAAGCCTCTGTTCTTTGGTATCAAACTATCCATCGCCTCCTCGACCGCTATAAACTTCTCAGCTCGGTCGTACGCATCTAAGAGGTCTTTTGGAGGGTTGAACATTATGTCCTTCATCATCTTCCCGTTCTGGGTAACATCCATCCCGGTGGTGAAGAATCCTAGTGCCTGTATCATGTTGAGGTCAGTGATAGTTCCCACCGCGTCCCGAAACCTTTGAACATACTGGCTCAATGACTCGTCTGGTTTCTGTTTTATCTGCATCAAAGAAGCCGTCACCTTACCTCTCCTCTTGTTACTGTCGAACCGTTCATGGAACCGAACACTCAATTCGGTCCATGAATGAATACAATTGGGGGGTAACGACATCATCCACTGTTTGACCCCCTTTTTCAGTGTTTTCACGAAGATCTGACACATACCGGCCTCAAAATGATTATAATATCTCATCACCCTCTCATATGAACTGGTACGGTCGTATGGGTCGCCAGAGCCATCGTACATTTCAAGAGGTGGCAACTTCTTCTTGGGATCAGCCTTCTCTTGATCAATAGTTGTTGAAAAGGGGGATTTTGGATCTAAAGGCATAGGTCTGGACGCCTCGGCTTCAGATCTCGTCGTCGACTTGCTTCCGTCGCCGCCAGCCTTTTCTCTAATTCAGAAATTCTTTCCATAACCGGGTCAGCTATGGGTACATAAGGAACAATGCGTTGATCTTGCCGACCCGACACTACCCCTGGGCCGCCTTGTCCCGCTTCATAGTCCGGGGTCTTCACCCTTTCCCGAGAGCACTGACCGAGGGAAGCAGGGTGTGCCCCTTCCGACCTGTCCTCGCCCGTGCGGCCGATGTGTCCCATGGAACCTTGGGATGGGCGCGCATCCCTTATTTCGCCTTGACCGTCCCGGTCACGCCTCATATAACCCTGAGACTGGTGTTGGCCCCTTATAACGTCCCGACCGTCCCGGTCATGTTTATTATAACCCTGAGACTGGTGTTGGCCCCTTATATCGTCCCGACCGTCCCGGTCATGTCTCATATAACCCTGAGACTGGTGTTGGTCCCTTATATCGTCCCGACCGTCCCGGTCATGTCTCATATGTTGGTTTGCAAAAATTATGGCATACATATAATCAAATTATATAAGCGCAACAGAAGCAGTAAAAATCAGATTTTAAATTTTTTTTGTACAAACCAATAACCCGGATCTTTTTTATGCGACTATTATTAATTGAAGAAGGATAAAAGAATTTATACCTTTGTAGAACCAAGCTTCCACGGGTACAAGTTCATCTCCCTTTTCTCCTTCACGTTCTTCTTCAATCACCGATTAAATTCCACGGATCAATGTTAGCTCCCCAAGTGTTGAGCCTCTAGAGGTGATCCACCAAGAGATCTATGAATTAAAGAAGTGAATTTTTGGTTTCTTCAAACCATGGGTGGCTAGCCCTAATTCTCTCTCTCTCTCTCTAACTCTTAGATCTAGAGAATTATGGAGTACTCTCTCTCTCTTAATGAAAGAGTGTGTAACCTTGATCTATGATAAGACTCCTCTTATTTATAGATCTAGTCAACCCTCCTAAACTATTTAGGATTAGGGTTTTAATTTAATTCCCAATTTAATTAGGAACTAAATTAATTAATTACAATTCCTAAACTATTTAGGAACTTAATTATTTAATAATGAGAGTACTTCTTATTAATTAATTACTAAACCATTTAGTAACTTAATTAATTATTGTAATTATAATTCCTAAACTATTTAGGAACTTAATTATTTAATAATAATATTACTACTTATTAATTAATTCTTAAACCATTTAGGAACTAAATAAGAATACTAGCAGTAATAATAATAAAAATAATAGTAATAATAATAATAATAAGACTCCTCTTATTAATTTACAATTAGTATTTCTAAAATATTAAATTATAAATATTAAGCTATTTAATTTATTCTATCATCATAGTATAAATTAAATATACTTAATTTATTATTACAATTATGCCATCCACTTCTAAAATAAATATCACTCTTTTGCGGTGTGACCCTTTAGGTTCTCCATATTAAACCGATTGTATAATAAATAAATTAGAACAATTCTAATTCATTTATTACGAATTAACTCTTTAATTCAGAATAAATAATTATTCCACAATAAGGGTAAGCCCCCTTAGCGATTAGTCGACTTTCCAGATAATATAGATTTCAACATTTAATCGTAAAAGAACCTTTCAGCAAATAGTTACCGTACAATTCAATCCTTCTACCATACAATGTCCCAATCAAATATAAGACACGGAATTTCTGTCAAGTCTTATTTATTTGATTATATGCATTTCAATTCACAAATACACAACTCTAATTAATGTAAATTAGAAACTCCTTTCTAATTCCATTCAACCCTGGCCAGGGATTTCTGAGTTATCACTTATTGAATCGCATAGGACATTCTCTCCCTTTACTGGAAGTGGTAGATCATTTATTGATCATTCATCTATCTTCATGTGTACCTTATCATACCCAATCATATCCTTTGATATACCAATAGGTCTTAAGGAATATGTCAAAGTATAACTTAGTACACACAAGATACTATGATGATCTCAAGTCCAAGGATCACTTGTACGACTATCACATAAGGAACTCCTATTGACAGACAAGTAAAACTCCATTAGGTGTTCCTTGAGCGAGTCACGTTCAATGAACTTATTCTCTAATAAGCACCTATATACTTGCTTTAGTGTCTCTACACAAATGATTATGAGATCAATCATCCTCTTCATAAGAGCAAACATAGTATGTACCAATCTATCCGGATCTACTAATCCCCTTTTTAGTGATCCAACGATTAGGAACAATTTTAGTTTTGAGCTATCTTGAATTTAGATCTCATTAGCATGATCCTCATCATGGTTCTAAAAGCATTACTCGAAAACTATGGGTTTATCCATTTGATTAATTCAAGTAATTAATCACGAATAAAGAAATGTCTTGATACTTTTATTAATAAATGAACAAGATTACAAAGTATATGCTTATCACATCAAATGTGATTGGCTTGAGGGCATACTACTTTCATCATATAACCCTGAGACTGGTGTATGCCCCTTATATCGTCCCGACCTTCCCGGTCATGCCTCACCCTTCCTGGTTCTGACCTAGGTCAACTTTGCGGGGTATCGGCTCGTTCTCTGCTGTCAATAGTCGCGGACAGATCCTCTTGTAAATTCAGTAAGTGGTTCTGCCAGTCTACTTGTCTACGATGCAAGGTTTCCAACTCGATCTCAGCCTCCCTGATCCGGGACCATTTATCTCTCTCAGCGTGTTCCCATTGGAGGATTCTCTCCGAAGGTGCTACTTCATCCTCCGACCTCTTCCGATACGACTCACGCCTTTCTGAAGAAGGAGGTCTAAACAGACGCCTCTTAACGGGTTCAGAATAAGCGTGGACCCGCGTTCGCTCCGACCGCTGAACTCCCGACCGGTGTTTCCTCGAGGCTCCAGTATTCTCCTCACGGGGGTCAAAGGAAGACCCTTGTCGACCCCCATTTGAGCTACCTCTTTCTTCCATAAGAATGATCTTTATTCGAAAACAACAGGGTGACTTAAGTATCAAACAGCCCTCCTTCTAGCGCCAATGTTGACGTCTAATTTTCACTCTTGCCGTAATCACCCGTCAGCAAGATACCTGCACACGTAACAAATCGTTACCACCTCACAAGACAGTCGTGGCTTTGACCGTCCGGAGATGCTCCGGTGTAAAAGTAAGTTCAGGGGAATAACGTCACAATGAAGGACTTTTAGTGTTAGCTGGAATCTCTCAGAAGTTTGATAGTTTAATGTTTGTAATGTAAAAAAGATGAATTACCTTTGTAATTGTGAAGTTGCTAGTATATAACCCATCCATGCATCGTAAGACGTCCAGTCATAACCTCATGAGTGCAAACGTGACGTTCTCTTCCACCTGTTCCACTTGGTCCGTTGAGGGAAGATACTAGTGTGGGTTGTTCCCTGTGTCAGTCTGTCAAAGTGGACAAAAATGGCCCAAACGTCCTATCAACCGCCTTAAGGAGAAAAGATCCCAGACCTCGGGTCCCGGGCCCAATAAGAAAGAGAGAAGCCCGACCCAGCCCAAGCCTCATGCCAAGAAATGGGCCCCAGCCCAAAGAGATAAGTTCAAAGCCCAAAGAAACCACACCCCAACACATGTATATGGAGTGTATGTGTACATAAAATCCTCCTATAAATAGGAGTTTCCAAACCAATTTACAAAGTTTGCTTACATTTTGGCTAAGTCTAGTATAGAGAAAAAATAGAGTGAGTTGAGAGAAATTAGAGGATCTAGTAAAACTCTTGCCATTTAGTGAATCAAGAGGAAGCTAGAAGGAAAAAAGAAGGTGGAGAGCTACTACAAGTTCACCTCTAGGAGGAAAAAAGCTTCAAGGAGATATAAATAATTTCTTGCCCTAAGTATTTCCTTTAGTTAGAATGTTATAGTATGTGGCGACACCGAATCCGGGTCCCTTGAACTTCAGATCCGGTTCAACACTAGTACTACATTTTTCTTATTATTCATGAATTATAACAATATTATAATTGCTAAATAATCATTTATTTATAATTTTACAACATCTCTGTATATTCCAGAATCAAAATCATTAAACATTCCTAGTATGTCTCAATATTATACATGATACGACATTCTATTACAATTAAGTTGAGTATTTAACACTCATATTACTTACCAACCAATTCTTATACTACACAATCATGTTACCTGTCCAATTCGGACTGATATCTACAATGGTCGCTCTAGACCTTCAGTGAATGGATTATGTATTCCTGTTTCTTGATCTTTATCAAAAACTTCAAATAACTTGCATTATCTGAAAATGTTGGTTTTAAGCAAGAGTGAGCACGACGGCTCAGCAAGTTCAACAGCTACACATAACACATTGCATGCTTCACATATTAAATATACTCTATATGTTATACGTATATCATACTTTTCATGCTTTTTATTTTATAAATGTTTCATACTTCTTATACATCGCATATAATACACATCTAGCATATATCAAGTCATGCTTCTTATTCTGTACATATTTCGCATATAATCATACTTCATGCGTTTCACATAACACAAATATCATCAATATATTTTCATTTCAATAATTTAATAACATATGATTGCATAGAAATGCACATAGAAGCAAGTTCTGAAAAACTTGTCTGGTTCGCTTTTACCATTTTTGCTTATTTTGCGTCTTTCGTTCAACCTATAATTTATATATAAAATTGACATAATCATTAGATACAATGACTATTAATTAGTCTTTATATAAGACTCTAACTTCAATTATTAACTCTTATGATGTCTGACAAACGAACCCTTAAGTTCTGGACAAAAACCCTTGCCCAAATACAGTTCGGACATATCGAGTACGCTTAACCAACTTACGTCTTCACTACACGTTCTCCGCACGACCCTCTTTTTAATAAGTTGTCTAAATTAGTGATAAACAGACTATTTACACTGGTTTAATTCAATTAAACTTTCTTCCTTTACATAACTTAATTATTTGCACATTTAATAATGTATCAAACATCTCAAAATATAATCTACATTGATAATATAAAACTACATTCAAATATTATTAACCATTTAATAATATTTTAATCATTTATTAATATTATTAATCATTTAATAATATTTTAATCTCTTACTAATATTATTAATCATTTAATAATATTTTAATCACTTATTAATATTATTAACCATTTAATAATATTTTAATCACTTATTAATATTATTAACCTTTTAATAATATGTTAATCACTTATTAATATTATTAACTATTTAATAATATTTTGATCACTTATTAATATTATTAACTATTTAATAATATTTTAATCACTTATTAATATTATTAACTATTTAATAATATTTTAATCACTTATTAACGTCATTAATTATTTAATAACATTTTCATCATATACTAATGTTATTACACATTTAATAATATTTTAATCTTATGCTAATATTATTCATCATTTAATAATATTTTAATATTTTTCAAACAATACCAATATTTAACTTCTTTAATTGTGTTAACGTTAGTCTTTATTTTAAACATTTAGCTACCAATTAATTACTAATAAATCTTCATATATTAGTTTAATATTCAAACTCATTCATTTTATACATATTTCAACTTAAATTTTCATAAAAAAACCCGACCCGTCTCGGACCGAATCTGCTCCCTGAGACAGTCGGCTAGAGCGCCTAGGCGCTTGGTAAGCGCTAGGCCACTTTTTCGAAAACCATAATTTGAACTTCCCGACCCTCAGTCGCTCCGACAACCATAACTTCTTCATTTGTTATCCGTTTTGAGTTATTCAAGCACTCACGCGTCCGTAACTTCTTCCTCTACAACTTCTCTTTAGATCACACATCCAAATTACAATTGAAACTGGACTCAAAACGGCTCACAAAGACAAAGTAAAAACTAAATTCACAAATCCTTGGTTCAATTTGTTCAAACTTGAATAAAATAAAATCTACACATCCAAATGACACCAACTAAGTGTTGTTGTCTTCCTAACTTATTTTTTTACAATATTTCATGGTTTTATCACATTTTTGAAAACGTTTTGACAAAAATTTAAGATCGAATCATCTAGGTTTTACCGGTAAATCGCAATATGAAATTTTCTTCCATTTTTTTGCGTAACACACATACCAATACATGTATTAAACATACTAAACCATGAATCTACCTATATATCATAGATTTAGACTTCTAGATCATCAAAATAACTTTTGATCGGTTAAAAATATATTTTGACAGTTTAAAACTTATATAAATTATAAAAATGCACTAAGGAAGAGTTAGAACGCTTTTCAACCTCTTGGATTTGAATGTTCTTCTTCTTGATCTTCTTGATCTACCCAAAATAGCTATCCTTCTTGATGACTTAACCTTCTTACCAATATTCACTAACACTTTGGAGAACATGGATGAATCTCTCAAATGTGCTCTCCCTTTTCTCTAGAACCTCTCTCCATAACTTGGTGAAATGAACAAATGACCAAACTTTCCCAAGCCTTGGTAATGAGTTCTATTTATAGGACTCAACTAACCTCACTTATCATCCACTAATCAACTAACATAGGAGAATTAAAGAGTTAATCCATGCTTACTATTTTAGTGAATGACTACTTGACGGACTTGGTGATTGACCAACATGAATGACAATTTTGATTGACTAGGGTGATTGGGTAGTTGGTGAGCAATTCACCCAACATTTAACCCACATGTGGTTAACTCTCATAAGACCTATGGTTAAAGTACTACACTTAACCTTGGTCACTTAAAACTCAACCTTAGTTAGGGCTCATCTTATTTATATATCTCACAACAACTAACCACAATGTGGTTAATTCTCTACATTAAAATGACCTAGGTTGGTTCACTCACCCAACCATGGTCTAAACTCATCAATTAAACAATAACACATCTTCCACCAAATAATCCAAGTAGGGTTAATTCTCTACAATCAATTATACATATATATTCAATATATTTATATAATTACTAACACTTAACTCTAGCATTGGTTAAGGTTTTATTTTTATTACCACTTAGGGTTAACAAGTAACCCAACAATGGTTAGTTCTCTACAACATAAATTCATAACAATTGACCATCTTCATTGACTAGGGTTGGTGAACCACCCCTTGGTTAATTCATTTAACTAACATTGGTTAACTCTCTATCAATTCATATACTTATAACATATATATCTCTACATATTCACCAATAACCTTTTATTTAAATGACATCATAGCTTGAATTGACCAATTTAAATTGAATACAAGCGACATACATTTTTACTCAATCTCCAAGTGGGACCCCATGTTTGGTCAACACTCCACCATTTTTCCTTTATTTTTATTATTATTATTATTATTATTATTATTATTATATATATATATATATATATATATATATATATATATATATATATATATATATATATATATATATATAATACTTGCAATTTCTAATATCCATTAACCAAGGTATGGTTAATTCTCTATAACATGTAACCTATGGTTATCTACCAATTCTACCTTGGTGAATTATATACATACATAATTGTATCTATAATATTTTTCCTATAACTAACTCATGCATAGTTAAATCTTTAATTGTTTACTACCTAGGATTACTCAATTAACTCATTCATAGTTAATTCTCATAGTCACATTCATTCACCTAGCAATTAACTAATGTTTGGTTAATGCGCTTTCTTATCTACCAACTAGGGTTATTCAATTAACCCTACATTAGTTAATTCTCTACACTTAAAAATATTTTCTAACACTTTGACCAACATTGGACTCTTAAGTGTTTGGGCTACATAACTTACTTTGCTTGGGCTCTCTTTTTTAATTATTTGAGCTACCTAACACAACTCACACATCTTTATAACTTGGGCTAGGTAATTAATTTAATTGGACTACCATCACATTAAATACAATACTTGCTAACATAATTTAATTGGACTTAGATTAATTACCTCTTGGACTATAATATTTGGGCTTATTATTTAATTACTCATCTTCGTGCAAGTATTCCCATATTGGGCTTGTATTAAATCCATTAATGGACTCTATATAACAACTTAATAATTAAGTTAATTACTTAATTAATTAACTTCTTATTATTGTAACCTTAGACAATCGTTCTAGCTTTTTCATAACTCCAACTCATGACTAATATAATTAACCTAATTAATTATATTTCATGACTTTCCTTCTTACTTATTTAAACTAATTAATTTATTGGTTTAATTTAGTACTAACTTACTCATCCTCTAATTTGGCTAACAAGCACGCTTTAGGTATATATATATATATATATATATATATATATATATATATATATATATATATATATATAATCACCTTCACTTCTCAATTGAATTTATTTCCTTAATAAATTCTCTACATGTATCCTTAAAATATTTTCACATTTAATTTCTAACAAATAAATTATGTTAAAAAAAATGTTTACCTATTTTCTGCACATTTTACGTCTCCAATTGTAGGTTTTAAACCCCAACTTTTAATTAAATCAATTAATATATTATCTAAAATCTTGAAAATATCTGGGATATTACATTCACCCCTTCTTATAAGAATTTCGTCCTCGAAATTATCTCATACACATTTCTGCCAATTTTCATCTCTGAGTATAACTCTTTACTCATCAAATTTCTATAACCACCATTTGCTAGGAAATTCATACTTCTAAACTCACAATTCCAGAACAATGGAATATCTTGCAAAAGAATAAATTTAAAATCAATATCTTACAAAAGAATAAATTGAAAATCAAAATATTCATTAAAACTTTCATACTATTCTAAGGAGTCATAAAGACTGTGAACATATGCGAGAAGGTTTATCAATCACAAAGACTGAAAACATTCCACAATTTTTTTGTACGCTAGGTGATCAGCCTATCGTACTCTAGCGCTGTGCACAACGACTTCGATTAGGGTTGAACTCTCTGGATTTATCAGCCCATATTTTGTTCTATCAGCATGCCACCACTCTTGGGCGCCCCGTCGCGGGTTCTTTATTCATGGCTCTGACATATCCCCCATTATGGGGTTATTCACCTCAGACTTACTACAAAATTCCGCTCCAAATAATTTGGATTGGATAATAAAACTTGAGTTATTTCTGACCAAAAGTGTCTAGTCAAAATAAATGACGTAGACTCACATCATTGAACTGTTCGAATATTATGATTCAAAAATCATTTCAGATTAGTTAAAGTAACTAAAATTCATTTATAGGACTTCATGATACCGCACCGTTGCAACAGCGCGTTGAGGATTCCATCTTTTTCATCTCTATACCATGGCTTTAATGGAGTGTGATGATTTTATAAATACATTTTGATATTTTCAAATCAATTTGTCTAGCCGAAACAATTAGCATAAACTCTTCTTTAAACGTTTCAAAATACTAAAAAATTATTTTGACTTTGTCATATTACATCATACCATAGTGGGCTTAAAAATACATCTAACACTAGGTTACTCTGCATTGATGACTCCATCGTTTATCATCTCTGCACCAAGTGCATTAATGATCTCTAAACTACATTTGTTTTTTTCAAAAGCACAAAAGTGCGATTTTGGCACGATTTTTAAGAATTTCAAAGTCTAACGTAGCTAGAAGATTTGAAATATCCTAAAACCTTAAACACCTCAAATTTTCCCTCCACATTCTTTTTCAGCTTAATAACTATATCTAGTATAACTTTAATCTTGCTACTTAACTCTACTCATACTCACTGTTCATCGAACTTACCACGTATTTGGGGTCAGGAACTTACCACAATCATATGGTTTGAGGAGCTTGTCCTAGTCAGGCCAAAGTCGCCCATTCGCTGAGGGGTTCCACCATACAATTATGAGTCATGAACTTGCCATACGTGTCGGTTCTCAGAACACGAACTTATCTTAACATCCTCTACCTATCCGTTATACACATGAGAAAAGAATCACCTTCTCAACATACATATAACGAATAACGCGACACCAGGTTTCAATCGATTATCACTATAGAAAGCTAAGTGGTCGTCAAACCAAACACAATCTCCTGCCCATACAAGAAATTGGTCAACTCGACCACTAATCAATATAAAAAGTCAAGCGGTCGTTAAACTAAGAACAAATACATCAGTTTCCCAACTGTTCAACACTGTAAGGAAACACATGCCACCAGTGCATATCTTTCTTCTTCGATACACACTGATCGTGTAAGTTTCGCAGCAGCATCTCCCAAATTGGTTCGCTGACATATCATAGCCCCCGCCCATACAAGGGTTCGTTCAACTCAATCACTATATTAATATAGGAAGCTAAGCAGTTCTAAAACCAAGCACAGATTCCCTGCCCATACAAGGAATCGTACAACTCAGCCACTAATATAAGTACTCAATTAAAAACCCACAAACCACTAATTTTTCTTAACTGAATACGAATTCTCTCCATTCATATTTTAGCACATCTTCCTCATTACGAGTTAATCTCCCTAGATCATTTCATGACCTTATTAGCATTTTCTTTATGCTTCTCAAAATCTTATTATAAGATATCTTCTATAATTTCTTTAAATTAGGTACAACATGACCCTTTTTATTTCTCTTATATCTTCTCAAATCCATCATTGGATAATCTTCTATATATGAATTTTCCAAATTCATCTTTTATTTTTTAAACTCTACCTGAGTTTATTTCTTTACCATTTTACTTATCTTCTACTACGGCTATAGCTTAAGGTACTCTTACCTAAGGTTTATAACCTATCAGCTCTGATACCAACTTGTGACGACCCCGAATCCGGGTCCCTCAAACCTCGAATCCGTTTCAACATGAGTACAACATTTTCCTTATTGTTCATAACTTATAACAATATTATAATTGTCAAATAATCATTTCTTAACAATTTTACAACGTCTCTTTCTATTCCAGAATCGCAATCTTTATACATTCCTAGTATGTCTCAATATCATATATGATACGACATTTTATTACAATCTATTTGAGTATTTAACACTCATATTACATACCAACCAATTCTTATACTACACAATAATTTTTCCTGTCCAATTCGGACTGATATCTACAATGGTCGTGCTAGACCTTCAGTGAATGTAATATGCATTCTTGTTTCTTGATCCTTATCAAGACTTCAAATACTTGTACTATCTGAAAATGTTGGTTTAAGCAAGAGTGAGCACGACTGCTCAACAAGTTTAACAGTTACACATAACACATTACATGCTTCACATATACTCTGCAATTTATACTTACATCATGTTTTTCATACATTTCAGTTTATGTCATACTGCTCATGCATCACATATAACATCTAGCAATTCATGCTTCATATTTATACATAATCTACATGTAATTATACCTCATGCATATCACAATTATCATCAATATCTTTCTATTAACAATTTAATATCACATCATAGCATGTTAAGGCACATAGGAGCAAGTTCTGAAAAACTTGTCTGGTCGCTTCTACCATCTACGCTTATTTGCGTCTCTTGTTCAACCTACAATTTATATATATAATTGACATAATCATTAGTTACAATGACTATTAATTAGTCTTAACTTAAGATCTTAACTTCAAATTATTAACTCTTTAGTTGTCCAATAAAAGAACTCTTAAGTTCCGGACAAAAATCCTAGCCCAAATACAGTTTGGACATGTCGGGTATGCTTAACCAACTTACGCGTTCACTACATGTTCTTCGTACGACTTACTTTTAATAAATTGTCTAAATTAGTCACAAATGGACTATTTACATTGATTTAATTCAATTAAATTTCCTCTTTTACATAACTTAATGATTCGGACATTTAATAATGTACCAAATACCTCAAAATATTATCTACCATTGATAATATACAACTACATTCAAATATTATTAACCATTTAATAATATTTTAATCACTTATTAATATTATTAATTATTTAATAATATTTTAATCACTTATTAATATTATTAACCATTTAATAATATTTTACTCACATATTAATATTATTAACCATTTAATAATATTATTAATCACTTCTTAATATTATTAATCACTTAATAATATTTTAATCACTTATTAATATTATTAACCACTTAATAATATTTTGATCACTTATTAATATTATTAATCACTTAATAATATTTTAATTACTTATTAATATTATTAACCATTTAATAATATTTTAATCAATTATTAATATTATTAACTATTTAATAATATTTTAATCACTTATTAATATTATTAATCATTTAATAATATTTTAATCACTTATTAACGTCATTAATTATTTAATAACATTTTCATCATATACTAATGTTATTACACATTTAATAATATTTTAATCTTATGCTAATATTATTTATCATTTAATAATATTTTAATATTTTTCAAACAATACCAATAATTAACTTTTTTAATTGTGTTAACTTTAGTCTTTATTTTAAACATTTAGCTACCAATTAATTACTAATAAATCTTCATATATTGGTTTAATATTCAAACTCGTTCATTTTATACATATTTCAACTTAAATTTTCATAAAAAACCCGACCCGGACCGACCCGACCCGTCCCGGACCGAATCTGCTCCCTGAGACAGCCGGCTAGAGCGCCTAGGCGCTTGGTAGGCGCTCGGCCACTTTTTCGAAAACCCTAATTTGGACTACCCGACCCTCAGTCGCTCCGACAGCCATACCTTCTTCATTTTGTATCCGTTTTGAGTGATTCAAGCGCTCACGCGTCCGTAACTGCTTCCTCTATAACTTCTCTTTAGATCACACATCCAAATTCCAATCTAAACTGGACTCAAAATGGCTCACAAAGACAAAGTAAAAACTAACTTCATAAATCCTTGGTTCAATTTGTTCAAACTTGAATAAAATAAAATCTACACATCCAAATGACACCAACTAAGTGTTGTTGTCTTCCTAACTTATTGTTTTACAATATTTCATGGTTTGATCATATTTTTGAAAACGTTTTGACAAAAATTTAAGATCGAATCATCTAAGTTTTACCGGTAAATCGCAATATGGAATTTTCTTCCATTTTTTTGCGTAACACACATACCAATACATGTATTAAACATACTAAATCACGAGTCTACCTATATATCATAGATTTAGACTTCTAGATCATGAAAATAACTTTTAATCGGTTAAAAATATATTTTAACCGTTTAAAATATATATAAATTATAAAAATGCACTAAGGAAGAGTTAGAACACTTTTCAACCTCTTGGATTTGAATGTTCTTCTTCTTGATCTTCTTGATATACCCAAAATAGCTATCATTCTTGATGACTTAACCTTCTTCTTACCAATATTCACTAACACTTTGGAGAACATAGATGAATCTCTCAAATGTGCTCTCCCTTTTCTCTAGAACCTGTCTCTATAACTTGGTGAAATGAACAAATGACCAAACTTTCCCAAGCCTTGGTAATGAGTTCTATTTATAGGACTCAACTAACCTCACTTATCACCCACTAAAAAATTAATATAGGTGAATTAAAGGGTTAATCCATGCTTACTATTTTAGTGAATGACTACTTGATGGACTTGGTGATTGACCAAGTGATTGACCACCATGAATGACAATTTTGATTGACTAGGGTGGTTGGGTGGTTGGTGAGCAATTCACCCAACACTTAACCCACATGTGGTTAACTCTCATAAGACATATGGTTAAAGTACTACACTTAACCTTGGTCACTTAAAACTCAACCTTAGTTAGGGCTCATCTTATTTATATATCTCACAACAACTAACCACAATGTGGTTAATTCTCTAAATTAAAATGACCTAGGTTGGTTCACTCACCCAACCATGGTCTAAACTCATCAATTAAACATACACACATCTTCTACCAAATAATCCAAGTAGGGTTAATTCTCTACAATCAATTATACATATATATTCAATATATTTATATAATTACTAACACTTAACTCTAGCATTGGTTAAGGTTTTATTTTTATTACCACTTAGAGTTAACAAGTAACCCAACAATGGTTAGTTCTCTACAACATAAATTTATAACAATTGACCATCTTCAATGACTAGGGTTGGTGAACCACTCCTTGGTTAATTCATTTAACTAACATTGGTTAACTCTCTACCAATTCATATACTTGCAACATATATATCTCTACATATTCACCAATAACCTTTTATTTAAATTAAATCATAGCTTGAATTGACCAATTTAAATTGAATACAAGTAACATACATTTTTTACTCAATCTCCAAGTGGGACCCCATGTTTGATCAACACTCCACCATTTTTTCTTTATTTTTATTATATATATATACATAATACTTGCAATTTCTAATATCCACTAACCAAGGTATGGTTAATTCTCTACAACATGTAACCTATGGTTATCTACCAATTCTATCTTGGTGAATTATATACATATATAATTGTATCTATAATATTTTTCCTACAACTAACCCATGCATAGTTAAATATTTAATTGTTTACTACCTAGGATTACTCAATTAACTCATTCATAGTTAATTCTCATCATCACATTCATTCACCTAGCAATTAACTAATGTTTGGTTAATGCGCTTTCTTATCTACCAACTAGGGTTATTCAATTAACCCTACATTAGTTAATTCTCTACACTTAAAAATATTTCCTAACACTTTGACCAATATTGGACTTTTAAGTGTTTGGGCTACATAACTTACTTTGCATTGGGCTCTCTTATTTAATTATTTGAGTTGCCCAACAAAACTCACATATCTTTATAACTTGGGCTAGGTAATAAATTTAATTGGACTACCATCACATTATATACAATACTTGCCAACATAATTTAATTGGACTTAGATTAATTACCTCTTGGACTATAATATTTGGGCTTATTATTTAATTACCCATCTTCATGCAAGTATTCACATATTGGGCTTGTATTAAATCCATTAATGGACTCTATATAACAACTTAATAATTAAGTTAATTACTTAATTAATTAACTTCTTATTATTGTCACCTTAGGCAATCATTCTAGCTTTTCCATAACTCCAACTCATGACTAATATAATTAACCTAATTAATTATATTTCATGACTTTCCTTCTTACTTCATATTTAAACTAATTAATTTATTAGTTTAATTTAATACTAACTTACTCATCCTCTTATTTGGCTAACAAGCACGCTTTAGGTATATATATATATAATCACCTTCACTTCTCAATTGAATTTATTTTCTTAATAAATTCTCTACATGCATCCTTAAAATATTTCCACATTTAATTTCTAACAAATAAATTATGTTAAAAAAAATGTTTACCCATTTTCTACACATTTTACGTCTCCAATTCTAGGTTTTAAACTTAACCTTTAATTAAATCAATTAAGATATTATATAAAATCTTCAAAATATCTGGGATATTACACCCGACCCCTAGTTAGCAGAATCTGCTGATTTGCCATTTTAGATTTTCTAACTTTTACTCATTTGATTAAAACTTGCATAACTTCTTCATTTTAAAATATTTTGGGGTCTCATCAAAATTTCCCCATCTACAACTTCTATTTAGATCAAAAATTCAAATTCCAACCGGAACTAGACTCAAAATGGCTCACAAGAATAAAGTGAAAACTAACTTCACAAATCATTGGTTCAGTTTGTTCAAACTTGAACAAAATAACATCTACACATTCAAATGACACCAACTCAGTGTCGTTGTCTACCTAACTTCTTATTTTACAATATTTCATGGTTCGATTACATTTTTGAAAACGTTTTAACAAGAAATTTAAGATCGAACCATCTAAGGTTTTACAGGTAAATTACTATATGAGTTTTTCTTCCCTTTAATTGCATAATACACATCCCAATACTTGTATTAACTATATCAAACTATGAATATACCTATATATCATAGTTTTAGACCTCCAGAGCATAAAAATAATTTTTGATCGGTTAAAAATATATTTTAACCGTTTAAAACATATATAGACTATAAAAATGAACTAAAGAAGGTTTAGAACACTTTTGAACATCTTTTACATAGATGCTCTTCTTCCTCTTGATATGAACTTGGCTTGTGACTCTTCATTGACTATCCTCTAGCAATCTCCTTGGTGGATCCTCAACTCACAAGAGTTTGCTTGTTTTTCTCTCAAAGAATCTCTATTTTCTCTCTGGCATTCCTAGTAAAATGACTAACCAACACAAACCTTTGGTGCAACACTCTATATATAACACTCCCTTAATCATCATCAACATCCACTAATCAACTAGTATTGGTCAATTTAAGACTCTAATCTTGCTTACTATTACATGAATGATCACTTGGTAGACACTTTGATTGACCATATGAATGACTAGGGTGGTTGGGGAGAGTTGTTGAACCATTTTGCACTAAAAAATCATCCAACAAGCAAGTTTCACATCCATGTTGGCCCTAAAATTCGGGATTTGTAATTTATTACTCTAATTTGGTTTTATTTTTATGTCATATATCATTATATAAGCATTCATATATATATACACCAATATATATATATTCACCTATACATGCACATTGGGCTCCACTTTGGACATTGAAATTAATTTCAATTGGACATTGAATTACCATTGTTTGGCTCAACAATTTAATTCATTTGGGCTACTATATTAAATACCCTATGTTACATTTAATTAAAATAAGCATTGGGCTTATTTAATTATTACATGGATCAAGGTTAAATTAAATTACATGGGCTACTAGGTTAATTAATTTGACCTAGTTTATTACCTCGTTTGGACTTATATTATAATCCAATTAGATTTGTTTTAAATTATTCTACCACATTGAGTTACTTAATTAACTCACACATAGTTAATTCTCATCACTATCTTCTTTCCTCTGGCAATTAACCAATGTTTGGTTAATTCTCTCTCTTGTCTACTAACTAGAGTTATTCAAAGTTATTCAATTAACCTTACATTAGTTAATTCTCTACACTCAATAATACTTGAAAATATTTTTCTAACACTTTAACTATCATTTGGCTTTTAAATGTTTGGGCTACATAGTTTACTTTGCATTGGGTTCTCTTATTTAATTACTTGGGCTACCCAACACAACTCTCACATCTTCCATAACTTGGGCTAGGTAATTTATTTAATTGGACTACCACCACATTATATACAATGTGACGCCCCCAAATCTGAGTCCACACAGCCCAAACTTGAGTCGTCAAAAGACTACAACAAAATTATTACAACAAAGCACAACGTACAACAATACAGTGTATAATAATACACAACTAAGTCTTCACTATTATTGCCACACTATTTTACAACACGTGAAGACTAGGATAGTTATTCCTCGGACTCTCACTCCATCCCCCGGCTAGACCCCGTTACGTTTTCATCTCCTGTTGAAAACAATGGAACAAAAGAAAGGGTGAGCTCAAATAGCCCAGTAAGAAATATCATGACTAAGATAATGACGAATAAATTATCATTAGCCTTCAACAGTTGAGTTCTTGATAGAATACAATAGACTACAAGGTTTATATCAAAAACTGTAGTTAAATTCTTAAACAACGTTCAGATCAATAATAGCAGCGGAATGAGCAATCTATTAGAAGAATAATGCAGACCATAATGTTCACTCGCTTCTCTTTTTAGTAAAAACATCATCAACTTTTATCATCTGAAATACCATTAGTCATGATAATAAAAATTCACAGTTCCTGGTCATAATCATGCAAATCAACAGTTCATATTTGCACTACGGGCCAAAGATATTCAATAAAGCACCAACGGTCATGATTATACCAGATTCAGCCTTTGGTCATAATCATACCAACCAACAGTTCATCTTTGCACTACGGGCCAAAGAGAACATTCACCACGTGCCATAAAAGACACCGAACAGATGTATCGCCTTTAACCTAGTATATCGCCTTTAACCTATCATCTGTTCAACAATTATATCACATCTGTGCCCCCGGCCACAGATATTCACAACAGCTTGATTCTTGATGATTAATACAAATAACAGTGATACAAATGATGAACAGAAGAACAGGATAAACAAGAAGTATCGGAAGTTTACTTTGTGCAGATTCAAATAATGTCCAAATTGCCAACATGATGTGGAGTGAAATTTAAAAAATGATATTCAAGATCCACAGTTCAGAATAACGATTACAGTTCAATAGAAATGTTCAGAAAATAGGAAGGTTCAGTTAAAATAATGAAATTCAACTATTATGGAACATATAATATTTTCAGGAATTATAGAAGCAATAGTTCCATAATAAGTTTCGATTTAGGTGTATGAAAGAAAATAATATCCCTTACCGTAGCAGGTTTGATTAACAAAAGGTGAAGGGAATTAATATCCCTTACCATAGTAAGTTTGAATAATGGAAGATGAAAAAGATGGTATCCCTTATGAGTATAAAGAAAAATGATATCACTTACGAATATGGAATAAAAGTGTCATGTGATAATTCGTGTAGACAAATTATTTCCACACGAGACAAATAAAAAGGGTTATTCACCAATAGGCGGTAATCCGCGTCGTAAGGTTATTCCCATCAATTTGAATACGAATAGTTATTCACCAAACAGACGATAATCCGCGCCGTAAGGTTATTCTCAAAGATTAATAAGGAATGAATACAAAAGGTTATTCACCAACAGGCGGTAAACCGCGTCGTAAGGTTATTCCCACAATTTAATACATGGAAGTAAATGGCACAAGAAAGAAACGATATTATTTTCGAGAATCCAAGAATGATAATCCCTTCAAGTAAGAAAGAAAATAATATTCATTTATGATGATGAAAAGAATGATACCCCTTACCGTAGTAATTTAGAATATGAAAGAAGATGATATTCCTTACCACAGTAAATTTAAGAGTGTGAAAAGAATAATATTCCTTACCTTAACACGTGACTGAATATTGATTTAAATGAGGTTGATCAACCTATATATTTATAATATAAATTAGTAATTACCACATATAAATTTCAAAGTGTATGATAACTCGTATATTATGAACTATCAAAATTATATATATTTAACATAATTTTTGTAGTATAATATAATAACTTTAGAATAGTTTTTAA
Source organism: Hedera helix (assembly GCA_947179155.2). Taxonomy (NCBI): domain Eukaryota; kingdom Viridiplantae; phylum Streptophyta; class Magnoliopsida; order Apiales; family Araliaceae; genus Hedera; species Hedera helix. Next base: position 19,175,107 of record OX359271.1, read on the forward strand.
AATAATATTTCAAAATAAATCTTCCAAAGAAAGCTTTTAAAAATGAATCTTCTAATAGAAGAGTCTTCTAAAGGAAGATTTGTGAATACCGTGAAATATAGGAATTTATGAAATTACTACTCTTTAATAAAAGACTTACTTGAAAAATTTATGCACTCTTTTTGGCTTTCAAACTCTCAAAATAACCTTACTATTCTCAGAGAAAACTCATAAAATTCTTATAGAAAAATTTTATGTTTTAGGTGTGATTTTTCTATTCAGCTGAACAAGCTATTTATAGGAGAAAAATGGTACTATGCGCGGTTGTTGGCAGCACGCCAATGTTGAAATCGGTAGAAGAGGCTGCGCAGCCTCTGCGCAGACGAATTCAACGAATTCAAATTTGGCACAGTAACTTGCACAGTAACTTGCATAGTAACTTCTGAATATAATAATATTTTTCTAATAAAACAAATAACTTTTTATTATTATATTGTCTAATAAAACAAACAACTTTATGAATATATTATAATAATCAAATTACCAAATAATACTACCATAGTAATAATTCATAATAATGCAACAACTACTGTGTCAATTATTAGATCAATAATATGCATTATTATTGTTTCAATAATCCAATATGTTGTGCCACAACAATTATTAATAAGATAATGAGTAATAACAATTATTGAATTGATAATATAAAATATTATGCAGTGACAATTATTGATGAAATGATGCGCAACAGTTACGGTGTCAATTATCAGATCAATAATACGAGACACTGTGCAATACCGTGTGCTACTGTAGAATACCGTGTGCCACAATAAAATACCATAAATTACCGTATGCTACTATTCTTTTATCACCGGTATTTTAACAGTTAACACCGTTGACTATTTTTATTTAAAAAGGTTACTTCTGTCGTTTTCTATATCCGACAATTATTCCGTTGTGGGCTCCACCAATAATTAGTTATTTCGGCGTCGTCGTACGGCCCGAATATTCCCCGACAAAAAGAATATTGTCCGACAAAATAAAATTTGCACATAACATCCTTAACTTTCAATTTTGTCAATTTAACCATTTACTGTTTCAGGAAAAATATATATGAAGAAAAATTAAATTTTGTATTTCATAAATTCGGGGTCTTACATACAATACTTGCCAACATAATTTAATTGGACTTATATTAATTACCTCTTGGACTATAACATTTGGGCTTATTATTTAATTACTCACATTCATGCAAGTATTCTCATATTGGGCTAACATCTATAATCCTTTTGGGCTAGACCACTAGTAGTAATGAAATTACTTGGACTCTTCATGAAGCTAGATCCTTAAATTTATTTGGACCTCTATTTAATTATCAACAAGACTTACATCAATTAAAATATTTTGCTTGCTTTAATCCATTAATGGACTCTATACAACAACTTAATAATTAAGTTAATTATTTAATTAATTACTTCTTAATATTGTCATTCTAGACAAACATTCTAGTTTTTCTATAACTTTAACTCATAACTAATATAATTAACATAATTAATTATATTTTATGACTTTCCTTCTTACTTCATATTTCACTAATTAATTTATTAGTTTTGGTTGAGTATTAATTTACTCATTTTCTTATTTGGCTAATAAACACCACTCTTGGTGTATATATATATATATAACCATCTTCACTTCTCAATTGAATTTATTTTCTTAATAAATTCTCTACATGCATCATTAAAAAATTCCTACATTTAATTTCTAACAAATAAATTATGTTAAAAAAAATATTTACCCATTTTCTACACAACTCACTGCTCTAACTCTAGGTTTTAAAATATAACATTTAATTAATATTTAAAATCTTATCTATAATTTTTGTAAATATCTAGGATATTACATAGTATGTTTAGTTATGTAATATGAATATTCATGTTTGGTTGTAAGAGTTTTGTGTGTTGTTGGATCATAAAGGATCCAAAAGCACAATGATGATTTTATGAAGGAGATTATGTAATTTGTATATGTTTTTAGGTGTTTTATGCTTAGAAATGCAAAGTGAATGCGTGTCAATATAAAACCTAAAATACTCCTAGTGAAAACATGAGATGTGGAACTATATGAAACATAACATGCAAGCTATTTGCATGATCTAAAAAAGATATGTTGTAGATCTATGAAATACAAAAATAATCCAAGTGATATGAATGAAAACGGAGTTGAAATGAATTTATTGTGAATTTTCTAGTAAAACATGTTAAAATGTTAATGCTAGCTTAAAAACCAATATTTTGGCTAAATAAATATTTTGAAAAATAATTTAAAATTTTGAATATTGAAGACATGAGTTTACTAACCAATGAATCAAATATGAACTCATTTGAATGTAAAATGAGTAAGATATAAAGATTGGAATCAAAAGAGGTAGAAATTACAAAAGTTAAAAAAAAAATTGAAAAAACAAATCTGTTGAACGGCGCTTCAGCGCCGTTCCCAATGTTATTTGGGGCATTGCAGCGTCGGTCTAAATTTTTAGTTGATCGGGTTGGTCAAACCCGAGTTCAACCGGTGGGTTGACTCGGTCCGATCCGACCTAATCTAAGAGGAAAAAATAAAATAAATAAATAAATAATAAATAAAATAATAATAATAATTATAATTATTTTATTTGGGAGTTAATAAGTAATAAATAATGAAAATAGTAGTAAAAATTATTTTAACTGTGAATTAATAATAAAGATTACTTTAAACAATTAAAATAATATTAAAGATTATTTTAATTGTGGATTAATAAAATATAAATAATTAAAATAATATGATAAATTATTTTAATTATAAATTAATGAGACGTAAATAATTAAAATAATATTAAAGATTATTTTAATTGTGTATTAATGAAGCATAATAATTGAAATAAGAATAAGGATTACTCCAACTAGAGATTAAACAAATAAAATAATAAATTAAATTATTTTATTTGTGAACTAATAAAGTGTGAACAAATGGAATAATGATTGAGAAAATTATTTAAACAATGATTAAATGATACTTTATTTGTGAGACAATAAAATATAAACAAAATAAGATACGTAAGAACTTAAGTGTGAATAATTATGTAATAATCAAGGATGATTAAACAAATGAAATAATAAGTATTATTTTATTTGTGAAGGTTAATGAATGAACTGAATAAAGAAAATAAGGAACAATAATACTTAAGTAAATAATTTTTATCGCGAACAATATGTATGAGAAGTGAATAATAAAGATTAATTGTAAGTCCTAGTTGTGGGAAGCTAGTATGTAATGACCGAAAAAATTACGAACCCAATTTTTTTTATTATTATTTAATTATATCCATAAGAAAATATGAGGTATGATGTATGTGTGTATGTGATAAGTTGTATGATGAGAGATACTAAATTAGTTAATTAAATTAATTCACTAAAGAAGGAAAAAGATTGTAAGAGAAGCTTATGTGATGAGATCACAAAGCTTGAATGTTGGTCTTGAATGGCAAATAAGAAGTTTTACAATAAACAAGTTAATTACTTGTATGAACAATAAGAAATAAGAAGTAAGTGAATTATTCAAGATAACTCAATGTGGGAATAATTGTTTGTGTAGGGTTAACTATATTATAAACCCAATTTGATGATAAGGGTTAGTGAATGGATTAATTTAATCAAGTCAAAGTACTTGTATGTGTTAGGGTTTTATTAAAACAAACCCAAGAATTTGTAAATGATAGTGTTATGTAAGCTAATTTAATTAAGGAGTCCAATAGACTTATAAATAACAAATCTAATTGGATTATATTTTAAATCCAAATGAGTTATTAAACTAGGTCAATTAAGTTTACCTAGTAGCCCATGTAATTAATTTAATTACTAGCCCATGTGAATTATTAAATAAGCTCAATGCTTATTGTAATTAAAGGTAGCATAGTTATGTAAATGCTAGCCTAATGTGTGATATAAATTGAGCCCAAATAATTTAATTGAATGAGCCCAATAGAATTTAATTCTAAGATCCAAAGTGGAGCCCAATAAGTTTGTATAGGTGATTATGTATACATATATTGGTGTATATATATATGAATACTTATATAATTATATAAGACTTAAAAATAAAGTCAAATTGAATAAATATTTGGTCAATCCCGAATTTTGGGGCCCACATGGATATAAAGCTAGCTTGTTGGTTGATTTTGGAGTGTAAAATGGTGCAAGTAAGCCCCAACCACCCTAGTCATTTATGTGGTCAATCAAGAAGTCCATCAAGTGGTCATTCCATGAATAGTAAGCATCTATTAGCCTCTAATTTAACCAATGCTAGTTGATTAGTAGGAGTTAATGGTGATTAAGAAAGTACTATAAATATAGTAGTGCACCAATGCTTTATGTTGGTTGCTCATTTGTTAGCATTTTCTAGAGAGAAAATTGAGAGCTTTGTGAGAAAAGCAAGTAAACTCTTGAGAGTTGATTTTTCACCAAGGAGATTGCTAGAGACTTATCAAGGAGGAGTCACCAACAAAGTTTCTAGCCAAGAGTAGAAGAACATAAGGTTCAAAAGTGTTCTATCTCATCTTTATTTCATTTTTGTAGGCTATATATGTTTTATATGGTCAAAATATATTTTTAACCAATCAAAAGTAGTTTTGATGGTCTAGAAGTCTTAAGCTATGATAAAATTGGTAGATACATGGTTTGATATGCTTAAATCATGATTTGGTATGTGAGAAATGTATAAAAGTTGTAGAAATGTTCATAACACATTTTACCGGTAGAACCCTAACGTTACATGTTATGTTTGATGTTGTATTTTGAAATACACAAATCGGAAATTGGATTTTTTATGGCTAGAAAGCTAGATCTAGGAGTTTTAAAGAAAAACCCTTTTGGAACCTTTCAAAAATATTGAATAACGAAGAAGTTATAGCTTTTATCGGAAAGGATGTCGTTTTTAAACACTAAGTGGTTTGATCCGTAATTTTCGTGTAAAACGTTTTCAAAAAGACGATCGAACCATGGAATATTGTAAAACAAGAAGTTAGGAACACATCAACACTGATTTGGTGTCATTTGGATGTGTAGATTTCATTTAATCAAGGTTTGATAAAAGGATGTCAAAACTGTCTCAAAAATAAAAAATGGCAAAACATTCTGCCACACTGTGTCGGGGCGTAGTGTGTAGTGTAACACACTGTGCCGGGGCGCAGTGTACTGTTTCCGGGAAAATGGTTTTTTCGAACCGAGTCGGGTCGGGCCGGGTTTTCCGGGTCGGTTCGGGTCAGAAAAATGAAAAATGTTCCAAAAATTATTTTATTATTTTTGGATCTAATAAATGTATTTTTTAAATTGCGGAAGATTGATTTAATAAGAAAAAGGTAATAAATATTATTATTGGATTAATAATATATGTAATTTAAATAAAATATTATTAAATAAATAATAATATTAGAAAATCATTAAAATATTATTAAATATATAATAATATTAGAAAGTCAATAAAATATTATTAAATGGTTAATAATATTAGAAAATGAATAAAATATTGTTAAATGATTAATAATATTATAAAAGAAGTAAAATATTATTAAATGATTAATAATATTAATAAATGATTAAAATATTATTAAATAGTTAATAATATTAGATAATGAATAAAATATTATTAAATGGTTAATAATATTAGTAAGTTAATAAAATATTATTAAATGGTTAATAATATTAGCAAGTTAATAAAATATTATTAAATGATTAATAATATTAATAAATGATTAAAATATTATTAAATGGTTAATAATATTAGATAATGAATAAAATATTATTAAATGGTTAATAATATTAGTAAGTTGGTAGAATATTATTAAATGATTAATAATATTAATAAAGAAGTAAAATATTTTTAAATGGTTAATAATATTAGTAAGTTAATAAAATATTATTAAATGGTTAATAATATTAGTAAGTTAATAAAATATTATTAAATGATTAATAATATTAATAAATGATTAAAATATTATTACATGGTTAATAATATTAGATAATGAATAAAATATTATTAAATGGTTAATAATATTAGTAAGTTGGTAGAATATTATTAAATGATTAATAATATTAATAAAGAAGTAAAATATTTTTAAATGGTTAATAATATTAGGATATGAATAAAATATTATTAAATAGTTAATAATATTAGATTATGAGTAAAATATTATTAAATGGTTAATAATATTAATGAATGATTGAAATATTATTAAATGATTAATAATATTAGTAAGTTAGTAGAATATTATTAAATGATTAATAATATTAGTAAGTTAGTAGAATATTATTAAATAATTAATAATATTATTAAAGGATTAAAATATTATTAAGTGGTTAATAATATTAGTATGAGAATAGAATATTATTAAATGGTTAATAGTATTAATGAGAGAAGAAAATAGTATTAAATGATATTATTTTAAGTGTAAAATATTATTAAAGAGAGAATAATATTTATAAGTTATTGAAGATATTATTTGATGAATAATATTATTTGAAGAGTAAGACATTATTAATAATGTTAACATATGAGTGAAATATTATTAAATGATTAATAATATTAACTAAAGATAAGGATATTATTAAAGGATTAATAATAATATTGAGATGATAAAATATTATTAAATGGTTAATAATATTTATAAATGATTAAGATATTATTTGATGATTAATATCATTGGAGATAGTGTAAAGCATTATTTATTTATTAATAATGTTAATAAATATTTGAGATAATAAAGAGGTTAAGAGAATTATTAGATGATTAATAATATCGATGAGCTAAGTGATTTATTACTAAAATAATAAATGGTTAAAATATTATTATACGATTAATAATATTATATGTGGTGTTTATATATTATCAAAGGAGATAATATTATAAAGCAATGAAGGGATGGTTATGTAAGTTAAAATATTTTCAAGGGATTGAAAATATTATTAAGAGTTTTAAGGTCATGATTAAGTGATAGATGATTTAAGACATATATGTTAAGGTTATTAATGTTAAATAAACCTATATGTGTTATGCTAATTGGAGGATCAATGTTATTGAATATTAGGTCACCCAAAGGAAGTATTTTTAAGTTGAATAGCAGTAGTCAGCGGAACAGGCAAGTTCTTCTAACCCTAACTTGTATTTATTGTTGCAAGTTTCCTTCAACTTTATTTACATTGAGCTATTCAAATTATTGTTGAGCAAATTCTACACTCGTAGCTATTTGACAGAATTTAAAGTGGATTAATTATCTAAAATTATTCCACCTCAGTATTGGTTATTGTATTCGCACATAGTGCATTTGCAAAGGTTATAGTTCAGTAATTTACGAACTGTTTAAGAATGTCTAAGCTAATTGTTTCGGCTAGACAAATGCATGTTTAAATTCATCTAATTGAATATTATGAAAGCTTATCCAAACCATTGGCTGGTGCGGATTCTTACAGTAAGACTGAGAAAGAACAACCATAGTTAAAGGGGATTTTTATTTGTCGGGAAACCGAATGCGCGCAAGAAATCTAAATGTTATGCATATACATAGGACATGAGAGGACTGATCCCCTCGAGTGTCCCGTTATTTTTAACAAGGTGTCAGACATTGTATGTCTGTTCTACCTTAGTAGCAGTTCAGGGTCCTTTGCGACCACTCAGCAGTAAAGAGTCAATCCATTCTTTTGTTGAACATTGATTCTTGTTATTTCACAATTGTTATTTATTGTTGAAACTCTCGAAGATAAATCTTTTTCATTCATGATATATCATTTCTTATTTAAACTTGTTGGGCAAAGTAGTTGCTCACCCTTGCTATATCATGAACTATTTTCAGTTAAGCCGAGTTATCTAAGGTGTATCACGGCAAAGGACAGATGAACGAGTAGACGTAGTTAGTTCGTACTATTTGTGTAAACCTTTTGTATTATAAGGTAACGATGATGTATTAAGGTTAGTGGAACCTGGGATTGAAGGTACATTTTGTAATGAAATTATGTATGTTTTCCGCGAGTTATTGAAGTTTTAGTTTATGAATGTTTGTTAAGTGATGAATAGTGAGCACCGAACCCGAGGTTCAAGAGACCCGGATTTGGGGGCGTCACATAGTAAGTTAGACTGATAGAATGTTATTCAATTGAAATTAATCAATAGAATATGATGATTAACATAGGTTGTTCGAATGGAAAGAAGTTAAAGTCGAGTGGAGTCGACAATCTAGGCAAATACCTAAACTTGTACACTTTAATTTTTCGTATAAGTGCTTTGAATGTTACATTTATTGAAAAATAATTCATATTCATATTCATGTACAGATTGTTCATGTTCACATTTATGCAAGACTAATCTCATATTGAGTTATTAATTTTGAAAGTTCGAGTTGTTCATACTTTGAATACCTTTGAAAGTGTTAGTTCCTAATGACACGATAGAAATCTAGAAGGGGAAGGGGGGGGGGGGGGTTTGAATAGATTCTTTTAAAAATTTCTTTTATTTGAAAATATCTTACTTAATTAATTCTTAAACAAAAAGTTTAACACAGCGGAATATGATTTAGTTATCCTTTTCTTGATATGTTAGAGTAATAATTCAACAAGCAATTATATGGCAGATATAGCAAATGAAAGACACAATGAGAAAGACTCTGGTTTTTAAGTGGTTCAGTGCACACAAGACTCCTACTCCACTGTTATGCTCTTCCAGCAGCAAATCCACTAAGGATACGTTTACAATATCTGAATCACTAAGATTCCTTCAAGACCCGCAGTCTTGGAATTTTTGTTCACAAAGAACTTTACAAGTCTAACAGACTTGGATACACTAGTTCACAAAGAACTCTTCTGGAGTGATGTATATTTGGATGTGCTACTAAGTTGCTTATTAGCTTGAGTTTTCGAAGGACTTAGTAGCAATGCAAGCTTTCTTATGAGTTTGATCTTTTTCACTTCTTGCTTTTTTCTTTTTGTGCAGTGCTTCTTTTTTCTTTTGCTGATCTTAGTATTTAAGAAGTTAGGGCTTCAGTTTTCTTCCCGTTGGACCATCTGCTTGAGCTTGTATTTCTTTCCGTTACCTCACAGAGGAGAGTTGTTGTATATTATATTAATATAGCTCATTAAAGCTCTGATGAGATTTTATTAGATCTAACATGTTAGTCCATGGAAGATTGTTTTCTTTTTCCTTTGGGACAGATATGTCAGTCGTAGGTTCCCACCAATTTTTATAGAGTCGTTTGGTCCTTCCAAACTATAGGACTGATAGGACACAGTCCTCTGACTTTTCTGCCTTGAAAGTCTTCTTTCTGTTCCATAGTGCGCTTAGGTCAGACCGCTGACTTTTCTGACTTGATCGATTTGCAGAGACTTCCTTTTTGGTTACTTTGATGAAGATTGAATGCTTGAATAGAATAGCTCCTGATCTGAGAGTCGTGATGTCTCTTGCCTTTTTGCTCAACGACCTTATGTGATCAACTCTACGAATATTCTTGCTGACGTGATTGATCTGTAAAGGATCATCTCTTACTGATCATCGTAGAGTTTACTCAACTGTTAGACTGTTGATCGTAGAGTTCGATTTAAGGTTTCTCGTAAAGAACATAGTCTGTTTGGTCGTAGAGTCTTCTGGACCACAATCGTAGAGTCCATTCTACGATTGGTTGCCTTGATCATAGAGTCTTCTGGACCACAATCGTAGAGTCCATTCTACGATTGGTTGCCTTGATCGTAGAGTCTGTTCAAATCGTAGAGTTTCCTTGACACAAATTGTAGAGTTCATTTTACGATTTTATTACGCCAACAGATCAACCTAACAGTTTTGATCTATCTAAGTCTTAGTACAACACAAAAGACTTTTATACAATTATCAAGAGATCAACCTAACAGTTTTGATCTTATCTAATACAGCCCTTGTACGTTATTTCTTATCATCAAATTTAACCATTCAATGTTCAACAGAAAGATTATTCAAACTCTATCGTGTGAATATTAAAAGTTTTAATTGAACTCATAAATGTTTGAGAATAATATATATAACATTTGATTCGGCTAGACACGTAATGACGTAAAGTCAATTATATGTTTCTAGAAAGTGATCCAAACCAATTGTCTTGGTGCGAACTCTTGTATTCTGAGATGGACAACCCTCATAGTAGGGGAAATTATTTTATGCCCGGGAACCAACTGTGCACAATTGTTGAATGTGAATGTTATGCATAACATACGGTACTTTAGGCTGATCACCTATTATACTTGTTTATATTGTGGATTTTTTTCCAGTAAAATACTGTTAAATTCTAGTAAGAGTTCATGGTCTATAGTGACCACTCAGTAATAATGTTGTTCTGATCTTTACACAATTAAAACTATTTGTCCTCCAATTATTCAATTCACTTTATAAACTGTCTTCCATTGCTATAACTCTGATAGTATTAAACCTTGATGATGATTATTTACTATTGTTGGCTGATTATTTGCTGAGCAAACTCATTGCTCAATATTGCTTTATCTTAAATGATACAAAAGGCAACACTGCAGAGTAGCTTAGTTTTAAAATTATAATATTAGATATTTGTATCAAGACTAATGTTAATTATGATTTAGGTAGGTTGTGTATTAGTAACAGTTGCGAAACTTGAGATGAGAATATTTATGTTAAATCAATGTAAATATTTCTATTATTTTTGCATCGAGTTGTTATTAGTATGATGAATGAGTTGGATCATGAAGCACCAGATTCGAGAAAAAGATACCTGAATTTGGGGGCGTCACAAAAGTTCTGATAAAGACTGTGGTTGTCTAATCTGCGCACCGTTAAAGTGCTATCTTTAACAAAAAGCCCCCTCGATCGAAAAGAATGATCTTATTATCTATACTGTGAATCTTGGATATATATAGTGGTTATAAATGATAGAATATCTAAAATCTTAAGGTTAAAATATTCAGAAATAAATAAAGCTCGATGAATGAGGTGTTATTTGTAAATTATGGATGTAATTGATTGAATAGTGTCAAAATATGAGAATGATTTAATTTATGATCCAGGAAATAAAAGTAAAGTAATTAATGAAATATCTATAATAGACTATTTAAACTAATAGTCTTATTGGTAGATGTTATGGAAGGAAGATAATCCACAGAGTCCGCTATATAAGTATGGGGATTTTGGGGCATTACAACCTGCATCGACCCCCTTCAATATATTTTAGAGGTTTATTACAGAAGTGTCAAAGTCCATATCAAAATAGAATTGGGTTTCCTGATTTAAGGAGAATAAGGAAATTTAATTTATTAAGAACTTAATTAATTATGAATTGTAGTTTTAAGAGGATTCTAAAAAAGACTTTTTCACTCCTAATTGGTTTCGAGCGAGCATACCATATATAAATACAGTCATAAGTAGGGAATTATAGTACATAAATAATCATTGTACGTAATTTTATTATTTTCTAGCCAATTAAATCCTTCTATTGTTATCGTTTTTGGCTTGTACTGATTCTCACATTAGAGTTATATCTTGACAGCTCAAGCCGACAAGTTTCTTGTGACTTTGATTGTGGAAGTAGGTAGTGTTTTTGGTGATTTTTAGTGGGCGTACAAAATCAAGCGACAACAATCGATATATGTAAATATATGGAATAAGAAGGAACTAAGAAAAATCTTACATTAATTTATTCTATTTTATAACTTAGAATTCCACATTTGTCTCAATCTAACTTTATAATGAAATTTTTCGACATATAAATCATTTTCCAAAGATAAACAGAAGCAGCAAAATAATTTAGCTTTGCTTGCGCCACCTTTAGGCTGTGTTTGTCAGTTGTGTTTCGGAGGGACTTTTAGGTTGTGTTTGTTAGTTTTGCTTCCAAGTTTTTTTGAAAAGAACTTTCCTTTTTCACAAATAGGGGTTTAGTGCCCTAAGGGTGGGTTGAGCCTCCTTCCTATTCGCCTCACTCCAGCCCGCCCAGTGCGATTTTTTCAACCCACAAAACCAGCCAGGCCTGTGCGCTTCCCTTCTGCTGCAGGGCATATATACTTTAAAGAATACCGTAACAGTAGCACAAACTTCTCCTATTTCTCTTGATGGTAAATCTACATTTACATATGGACAAGTCTACATACACAACATCATTTTAATCATTAAAAAATAAAATGCAGCACGAATTTCAATACTTTACCTCACTTTTTAATGATTAAGATGAATATAGTGTTTAATGTTGTGTTTAGATATTGTACGCTTATACTTATTCTTTACATATTCAATGCAAAATGTGAATGCAACATACAATAAAAAAGGGACAGCCAGAAATTCCATACGATCCTTTTTGTTTTAAGAAGATAATAACCAGAGGGTACAATGAGCTCTATCTATAGCTGTTTCTTCTGCTGTAGATAAGAACCTTCAGCAAGAAAATTGATCAGAATCATAGATATAGAAAATCCAAATTACATACAAAACCCGACCTAGAGAAATATTAGCAGTCCTACGAAATATTACAACTAACAAGGTTGACAATACGAGGAATTCAAAATGGATAGATATTACAAACTATATGAGGGAGTTTTACATATCCGGATCCTTCCCAAACCTCATCAAAGCATGAGTTGCCATCATGGAGCCCCTGCGAGAAAATTCCATGAACCGCCCAACCAGTGGTAGCTTAGTCGTCTCTCTATTCCATAGAGGTTTCTTGTCCCACCTGTACACATATTACAAAACTTAGTTGACAACAATTAATCATAAAATTTGTTATTACAAATTAAGAAAAAATGGAACACACTACAAACAATATAGTAAATAACTTGCAAGAATATAAATTGAGATCGGAACTATGCCACAAATGTGACATGATATCAACGGCACCAAACCTTTGTCAAGTTTGCTAGTTAGGACAGGTTGGCTAATTTATGACTGCTATTTGATGAATTCTTACAATAACCCACAAACACACTACTACACACACAAAGGAATAGAGGACTTCACCACATTTCATTTTTAGAATTTTCAGGTTTTGGTTTTCTAGAATCAGGACACCTTTCATAATTCACCTCTAATACTCGAGCTGAAAAACCATGTTTCGAAGTGCATTAATTTAAGATGATGAAACATGGATGTTTCTGGACAATCAAAATCCAAGAGAGAACCAAAAAGGTCTGTAGGTTGAGTTTTTAAATGCCTTAGAATATGCCTAGTTTATTATTTTTCAGCAGAAATTAGTGGGCTAATTAGCTATAGTTATGCAATAATTGTTTGGGTAATTGGCTGTAGTTATTCAGTAATTGTGGGGCGGTGATTAGATTTAGTTATGCGTATTATTTTGGAAGTTACCTTTTTTCAAAACTATAGAGTCAGATATTTATGATGTAGACATTTTATGAAATTGTTGTGCAACTAAAATTTTGCCATAAGATTGGAAGTCAGATCCCCTAAAAGTTCATCTACTTCCCTCTTCTTCTGATTTTCTTTATTTTTTAGAAATATGCTTAGCTACAGTGAAATGAAACACAACAGAAATCACAAACTGAAATAAAGTTAACAGAAAACTTTTATCAGAAATTTTCAAGACTCATGGAATTTCTAAAAGGGAATCAAGAATCTGGATCGGAATCAATAGGTAATCGGAATGAATGTCGCGGTCGGAGCTCCAATGATGAGCCAGAACAATGGCCCAATGGTGGTGGAGATTCTAACATTCCACGGATGAAGGTAGAGTTCCCGTGGTGGAAAGGAGGCAATCCAAAGGGATGTTTATCACGAGTAGAACAATTCTTTCAATTTCACAAGATCCAGATGCCACCGAAGTGGAAGTTGCCTCAATCAATCTTGAAGGAGATGCCATCCAGTGGTATGACTGATATGTCTTGGGGGGATTCCTACATGGGATGAATTACCTTGTTCGATTTGGGCATTCAGAATTTGAGAAAGTTGATGGAGACCTGGCCAAAATTTGCCAAACTACTACAGTTATTGAATACCAAAGGAATAAGCAGTTGGTAGAAACATTTATAGAAGGGAGTGCTGATACTTGTTGAAAGGTAAAGGCTTGCTGACCTCAAACGATGATTGTGCTATTTCTATTGCTTGTATGCAGGAAGAAAAATTTAGAGAAGAGAATTTTTGCTCTCAAAAGACTCCAAATAAATTTACAGCTGCATTATTTTCGGGAACCATTTGAAGGAACCCACAATGATGTACAAATCAGTAACTAAAGGACTGAACTGCTAATAGACTTTATTGGTGCTGTGATGAAAAATGGAACAGAAGACACAATTGTAGGAACAAATGCAGTTTGCTGATCAAGCCAGTGTCGGATATTGATGAATCTGTTTGTATTGAGCAACTAAAGGAAACATGCACTCTTATGCTGACCAACTTGGTATTGTTATTCATGCCTTAGCAGGTTATTCTAATCCTCTTGATAGATTGAGGAAGAACTTCTGGGGGAGAACCGAGCAGCCCCCACGTCATATTGTACACACCAGACTCTAATAAACATGTTTGGATCCAATTTGACGCAAAAGCTTAAGGCATTAGGTTTTGGGTTCAGTCATATATTATTTATTAGACCTTCAATCTCTCATTATTTCTAAAATGTGGGTATTCCTTACAGTCTAGCCCTTGCAAGTGAGTGTATAGCATCAAGAGTTCCTCCTCACTTGAACAATGCTGGTCAAAGATTTGACAAGTTGTCTGAACAACTATGTGAACCTGAGCATGCGAATTGTACATGCATTTTCACCTCTTTCAAAATCAACAAATTCTGCTTTACTCTTCCAAGAAAGTATTACTTCTACAATTGCGTCTTCGCGTTTTTCAATTTAGCATACACCATACACCGCCTTGTTCAGCTATAAATAAATAGCAATGCAGCTGAGTAAAACCATCCCGAACAAAAGGTTTAGATAATACATAGAGTTAAACACCAAGTGTAATATAACTCTTTGAGAGCTCCAGGGAGGATTATTAGGTGTATTTGGGGTTTGGGTTGAGTGTTTGTGCTGCTACCACTTGTATTCATATTTTCACATAGTGAATATATGATTCGTCTTCACTTTTTTTCGATTTGGGTTTTCCACGTAAAATTCTCATCTCTTTGTGTGTGTGTCATTTATTTATATTTTTCCACTAAATATTCTCGTGATCGTTTAACTCCAATATAAAAGATCTCTTAAATTTCATAACAAACAGGTATAGAGCTATCTTGGTACTTTTGTTATTATAGGAGTTTCAAGATGTCGACAAAATATGAGATCAAGAAATTTTATGCCAAAATAAATTTCAGTTATGGTTTGCCAAAATGCGCTTTGTTTGTCCAATAGAGCCTACATAAGGCACTTCTAAAAATAGAAAACTTGCCCATTGACATAAGTACGGATAAAGGTGTTGTGACAAACACGAAAGCAGCTATCGCTACTACAACATCTGCTGTTGAACTATCCAAAATTGACAAGAAGGCTTGCAATGCAATTATTCTTGATTAAGCAAAGAAGGTGTTAAGTGAAGTCATGGAGGAAGACACTGCAACAAAATTATGGTTGAAGGTCGAGACTATATATGATGCAATCTCTCACCAATAAACTGTATCTCAAGCAGAATTTCTACACCATTCGTAAGGTAAGCCTATTGAATACATTGATGAATTTACTAGTCATTATGGATTTGAGAAATATCGAAATTAAGATTGAAAATGAAGATCAAGCCCTTATTTTGTTATGTTTTTTGCCTCCTTCCCATAAGCATTTGGTTACCACGATGTTTTACGTAAAGGGCACCATCAGTAAAGAAGATGTTAAGTTTCCGTTAGATTCCCAATAATGAAGAAAGAAGGTGTCTAATAATAATTCTGATGAAAATGGTGAAGGTCTTATTGTAAGGGGGAGGAGTCCACAAAGGGGCTCTGCAAATACATACCAATCTAGATAAAAATCTAGATTCAATCGAAATATTGTGTTATTATTGTCAGCAAAAAGGGGTACACTAAATGGAATTGTCCTAAAATGAAGAAAAGGATAAGTTTGATAAATGGGACAACCATTGAGAATTCTTCCGTTGTTGCTGGAGTTGTGGAAAATAATTCTTTAGATGTCGAAAACATCCTTTCTATCACTACAGGTGATTTAAGTGATAAGTGAAATTTATACCTATGTATTAATTATCTTTTAGCTTAATAATTTGTGGGTTGTTAAGTAATTTATATTAATTTTAAGTGTTTTATATTAGTTTTATGTGTTTTTACTTTGTTTTGCAGGAATTGGAATAAGGGTTTGGTGGATCAAAGTTTGGAGTTGTTGTGTTGGAATTTTCAGCTTGCTTTTGACGAAATAGCCACTTGAGGCCCAATTTCAACCTTGATTAATCTAGAATTTCTCAAATCCTAAAACATAAAAGCTATAGATTTACTTCTCGTCTTTTTGGAACATATTGAATCATCTCAATCTGAGTTCAGATGAGAAAGTTATGACCATTTTTTCAACAGATACTGAAACAGCCAAAATCCTGGAATTTAAGGCAACGGGACAAACCGTCGCTATAGGGCTGCTCTAACTAGCACAGGTGCGCTTGAACAATCTGTTAAAAAAAATATAAGGAGCGCAACTGCGCTCTAAGGTAGGGCAGCTGTGCTACGGGATGCGACCAGACCAATTTTTGAAGCGTTTTTGATTTTTTGAGTTCCAATTGGATTTGTTTCTCCACATATGCTTAGGAATTACTTTGTAACCTATAAATACACGACTTTACTCTTATTAGAGAGATTAACATAGTTAGGAATAAATTAGAATAGAGAATATAGGTTTTTATTAGATCTAAAGGAGGATTCATGCAAGGATTCAAGATTGAAGGAAGAATTAGAGATCGCAGTTCAAGAATAAGATCTTTTTTCTCTCAATATTTTCTTTTAATTATTGTAATTCTTGAGATGATGATATATTATAAATGTGTTTTCTTCTTTAGTTATGAGTTAATTTTTAATTAAGATTGCAATGGAACCCAATGCATAGTTTATGTTAATTCTCTTCATTTTTGGTTATGATTGATTATATATGAATTGTTTATCATATTTTGTGCATTAAAGTATTAATTAACTGCAATAATTAATGTGTAAGTCTATATGAAGTTGATGAATGGATTATAGATTTGGATTTAAATATTTTTGTGCTAAATATTTATGAGCGTTCATGTATTAATTAATTAATTGCAGAGAATTATTGGGATAATCTATATGAAATTGGCAAATGGATTATAAATTTAGGTCTGAATATGATAACATATGTTTGTATTTTCTACGTTGATGGAATTCATGATTCATATATAGGATTGGAATATGCCTATATGACATATGTAACCCTTAAAATATATGATCTTAAATCTTAGTTAATTTAATTCACATAGGAATATAGTGATTTATTTAGCATTGAATGCTCCTTGTTAATTTTGTTGCTTTAGGGTCAGATTTAGAAGGATTTATTTATATGACTATCCGAAGAAGCGTATAAATACTATAAAGAATTCTCGATTAATAATTCTATATAATTGATTAATTAAAAATGGAGTTGAAAGATTTAAATAAAGCATTAAGGAAAATTGTAATATTTAAGTCTTTAAAATCCGATAATAATTCTTATCATTAGATAAATTTAGTTGTTAGTTTAATTAGATTTTACTTCAGTATTTTATCCGATTGTTTAAATAAAATTAATTTGGTTAAGGATTAATAATTGGTAAGTATTATTAAATAATTCTTTGTGGGAACGATACTCTTCTTGCCAATATATTACTAGTCGATCGCGTATACTTGCGTGTGAAATCCTAAGTAGTAAATTAGGCAAACATGAAGCTCAAAAGATGAGTGGATACTTGATTTGGGTGTTTTGTAATGACCGAGAATATTATGTGACAAGGTAAATAAAATATTTAATTATTTATAAATGAGAAGAATTGTTATGTGAAAGTATTTTGTGCAATGATGTGGTTGAATGAATATATATATATATATATATATATATATATATATATATATATATATATATATATATATATATATCTGTGTGTGTGTGTGTGTGTGTGTGTGTGTGTGTGTGTGTGTGTATTTATTACCCAATTAATTAAGGAATGAAAAGGAAAACAGTGAAGTATAATTAATTAACTTAATTATATGATATGATTTAAGTTTATTTTGTTAATTAACAAAGCTTGAATGTTGGTCTTAAGTGACAATGTTAAGAATTTGGATTAATTAAGTAACTTAATTATAAAGTTATGGGGTAAGGTCCAATAAATGATTTAAGATAACCTAATATAATAATTGGGAAAGTTATAAGTTAGGTCTTATATTATTAATTATGTAAGCCTAAACTATTAACTGATTGTATGTTTTAAGCCCAACTTATAGAAATTTAATTTAGTCCCAAACTTCAATTAAAGAGGCTCAATGTTTAACCCCAAGGGGTAGCCCAATGTGAGAATATCAAGTATTGGTGTGTGTGTGTGTGTGTGTGTGTGTACTTGCCATTTTCGGCAATCCCCATTACAGTGGGGGATGAGAGGTGACTTTTGGCTTAAGTAGGGGCAATATTAGGGGTCACCTAGGGGCTAGTTTAGGGACCATTTGTAGGATCATTATAGTAATTAGGGGGCTATATAGGGGTCACCTATGATACTTGCAAGTATGTGTAAGATATATACATATATGTATAAGCTAAGAGCTTCCCTATAAATACCCCACCCCTCTTATTACTTAAAACCTTTTGCATACTTTCCATTAATAGGGATTAGAGAGAAGAAAGAGAGAAAGAAGAAAGATTGAGAGTTTGTTTAAGAAGAAAGAAAGAAAAGAGTAAAGTGTAAGAGAGTAAGAGTTTGAGAGGAATACCTAGAGAGCTTGAGTATTTCGGGTAGCAAAGAGTGAAGAAAGATGTAGAGCTTGTCGTCATCTAGCAAGAAGAAGATCAACTTGAAGGTTTAAAAGTTTCCATAACCCTTGATCTATTTATTTTATGTTTGTAGTATTATTTATATATGCATGTTTGGTTGTGAGAGTACTCTTTGTGAAGAGGAACCATGGTGGGTTCCGAAGGTATAAGGATGGGTATTGGATGGAGTTGTGATAATATATGGTTTAGTGTATAAATGTAAGAAAACGCATATAAGCATGATAAAAGTTTAAAACCAGGTGTAAAGTGTTTTGGCTAAACCATTAAACTCAACATATATGTATTATTTTCAAAGCCTAAAAGATATATGTTGTCTATTTGTGAGTTATGAAAATAACCTAAGTTGAACGAATGAAAAATGCGTTAAGATGGATTTATAATGATTTTTCTCGTAATGTATGTATTTTCAAAACCCTAAGTGTTGTAGGAACGTCGAACATCGTTTTATATTGAAAACGTTTAACAAAAGTGCAAGACCTTGTGATTTTGGGTAATATATGAAACCATTAAGTCATGGTCCAAATTTGGGATCAATTCGATTTAAAATGAGTAAGTTATGAACATGAGAAGCAAAGAGGTTAAAACCAACAAAATTCTGAAATTTGGCAATTCTTGAGTTTCTGGTGGCTTAACGCGGCAGCGCCGGTTTTAGTGATGGTGGCTTAACGCGACAGCGCCGGTTTTAGTGAAAAACCTGGCATGATAACGGCGGGCCGAATTTTGGGAATCTACTGGGTTGGCCCGGCAACGCCGGTTTATAGTTTAACCGCGCCAGGTTGGGTCGCCTTTTTCGAAAACAAAAATGTTATATGTGGAGTCTAATGGTGACTAATTGGTAGTTCGACCTTATTAATAATGTCTAAGTCGTACGAAGGATTATATAGTAGCATTAGTCGTAGACGACGTATCAGGCAAGTGTTCTATCCGAACAAGTTATTGAATTAGCACTTGTATGCTATGATTGCACTTATGTGCCTTTGAAAATATTTGTTCAATCATTGAACTGTTCAAGTTTTTAAAAGTTCTATTATGCATGAACTGTTTTGATAATATAAGTCTATGCCATTTGTTTCAGTTAGACTGATATTGAAATGAGATATTGAATTCATAAAAATTCATTAAAGTTAATCCAATCCAAATTGTTTGGTGCGGACTCTTAAGTTAAGACTGATATGAACAACCCTAATAAAAGGGTATTTTATGTCGGGAAACCAACTGCATGCGATAAGATTTGAATGTTATGCATCACATAGGATACAATAGACTGATCCCCTTAAGTACTTGTTTAGGAAGTTGTCAGTCTTAGTGATTGATAAACATTCTATCGGGTTGCAGTGGAAATACATGTTTCCCTAGTTCAGAGTTCACGGTCCTTAGTGACCACTCAGTATGAAAGATAAAAATCTTCTTTTATTGAAAATGTTTCATTTGTTTATTTCTTCACAATTATTGAAAATTGTTTGAGTCCCAAAAAGTTAAATTCCTAAATTCATGATTTCTCTATTCATGGTATGCTTTAAACTTGTTGAGCAAAGTAGTTGCTAACCCTTGCGTATTATAAACCAATTTCAGCTAAGCCCGAGGTCTCTGAATGCTCTAAGAAGGACAAGGGCAAAAGAAAGACAAAAGCGTAGAACATTAATGTATTTATTATTATATTATTATCAATGTAAATCTTTTGTTAAGATATGTTTTGTTTAGTAAAGGTTAGCATAACCTGGGATGTTAGTATGTTTTGTATTATTGGACATTGTAATTAATTATGTCATTTAGTGAAGAATCTGTAGATGTATGTGACGGATTTGTTGTACTGTGAGCACCAAACCCGAGGTTAAAGGTACCCGGATTTAGGAACGTCACATGTTTCCTATCATATTTGTCCTAAAAAAAACTGGTTTATCACGTATCATTCAATAATGGTGGTACAGTATTAATGGGAAATAATATAGTTCATTAACTTGTTGGTATGAGAATTATCCAAATCATGATGTTTGATGGCATCATAAGGACTTTATCTGATCTCAAGCATGTTCTAGAATTGAGGAAGAATTTAATTTCTTTGGGTACTCTCGATTCTAATAGTTGTAAGTTTTCTGCTGAAAATGAAATTTTGAGGGTTACAAGAGGTACTCTAACTGTGATGAAAGGAGAAAACAGGAATGGCATTTATTTTTTGGAGGGTACTATAGAGTTTGGCTTAGCATCGGTATCTTCACCACTTGACTCAGATTCAGAAGTTACTCGGTTGTGGCGTATGCACTCAGGGCATATGAGCGAGAGAGGGGAATGGCAGAATTGAGAAAGGTTTGCTTTGTGAGTAGAAAACAGGTAAACTTGACTTTTGTGAGAATTGTGTTTTTGGTAAACATAAAAGAGTTTTAAGTTTTCTAATGTGATTCATACGACCAGAGGTACAGTGGATCACATTCACTCAGATCTATGGGGTCCTTCAAAAGTTTCATCTCTTGATGGTTCTTGATATTTACTGATTTTTATTGATGATTTCTCATGGAAAGTCTGGATTTATACCTTGAGAAATAAAATTGACGAGTTTCTTAAGTTTAAGCAGTGGAAGGCAATGATTGAAAACCAGACCGGTAATAAAGTGAAGAGTCTCCGAACTGATAATAGTTTAGAATTATGTTCAGAAAATTTTAATGAGTTTTGCAAGAATGAAGGCATCATTAGACACTGTACGGTCACGATGACTCCATAATAAAATGGAGTTGCAGAACACATGAACATAAATCTTTTGGAAAGAGCACAGTGTATGCTCTTTAGTGCAGGTCTGTTGAGAAAATTTTGAGCTGAAGCAGTTAACACCGCATGTTATTTGGTGAACAGGTTTCCGTCAACTACTATTGAATGTAAAACACTTGAAGAATTACGGTCCGGTCTCCTGCTGATTATTCTGGTTTGAGAATATTTGGATGTCCAGCTTAAGCTCATGTCAACAAAGGAAAATTGGACTCCACAGCTAAGAAGTGTGTATTTTACTTGGGTACTGACAAGGAGTTAAGGGATGCAGGTTGTGGTGTCCTGATCCTAAATCTCCTAAATTTATTTGACCAGGGATGTAACTTTTGATGAATCTTTTATACTTAAGCCTAGAAAGGAAGCTGTTGACACATGTGATTCTTAAAGTAACATACAACAGGTGGATTTGAAGTTTGAAGCTTCAAAAAGACAATGCAGGAAAATTCATTAGATCAGCCCATGAGGAACAAGTGCAGATGCAACAGTACAGCATTGCTTCGGGATGACAACGCAAACAAATTAAGCCACTACAAAGGTATGCTTACAAATTTGATTGCTTATGCTTTGTCTATGGCAGAATATATTGAAAAAGAAGATGAACCTTCCAATTACCGTGATGCCATTATAAGCAAAGAATCTGCCAAGTGGACTGTTGCTTTGACTGAAGAGATGGTATCTCTTCAAAACAATCAGACTTGGGAGTTGGTAAAACTACCTAAAGGATAGAAGATTGTTAGTCGCAAATGGGTTTTCAAAAGAAAGAAGGAATTCCAGGATTGAGGATGCTCGGTACAAGGCACGCTTTGTAGCTATAGTAAGAGAGAAAGTAATGATTCTAATGAAGTTTTCTCATCTGTGGTAAAACACAATTCTATTCGCATGTTACTTGCTATGGTTGCTTTAGTTGACTTAGTTAAAACAACTCGACATCAAAACTGCTTTTCTTCATGGTGAAATTAAAGAAAAGATTTATATGCATCAGCCTGAGGGATTTATTGTTCAGGAAAAAGAAGATCATGTTTAATTGTTGAAGAAATCATTGTACTCAAAGAGTTATATTAAACTCACAGTGTTTTAACTCTTTTTTTTCTCTCAACCTTTTGCTTCAGATGGTTTTACTTGGCTGCATTACACTCTATTTATAGCAGAACAAGGCAGTGTATGCTAAATGGAAAAACGCGGAGCCGCAATTGTAGAAGTAATACTTCCTTTAGAAGAACAAAGCAAAATTTGTTGATTTTGAAAGAGACGGAAATGCATGTACATTTCACGTGCTCAGGTTCACATGGTTGTTCAGACAACTTGCCAAATCTTTGACCACCAAATCTTGGTATCATTGTATGGTTTGAAACAATCTCCAAGAAAGTGGTACTTTATGATTGATCATAGTTGCCGTAGAAGTAATTATGACAGTTGTGTATTTCAAAAAGCTAACAGATGATTTATTTGCATATCTATTATTATATGTTGATTACATGCTTATCGCTACTAAAGACGTGTCAAAAGTTAAGAGGTGAAAATCCCAACTTCGAGCCAAGTTTGAGATGAAAGACTTGGATGCAGATCGGAAAATTTTGGGCATGAAAATTCATAGAGATCGTCAAGTTGGTAAACTCTTTCCCAGAAAAGTTATATTGAGAAAATGCTTTAACAATTTGGCATGCAGAATTTCAAGCCCGTTAGTACACCACTCACTGCTCATTTTCGCATATCCATGAAGTTATCATCAGAGACTAATGAGGAGAAGGAACACATGTCACATGTTCCATATGCTAGTGTTGTTGGATGTCTCATGTGGTGTCATCGTCGACTATGATTATGCAGGCGATTTGGACAGAAGAAGATCCTTGACAGGTTATGTTTTCACTCTTTCAGGATGTGCGATAAGCTGAAAAGCAACTTTACAGTCTATAGGTTCTCTTTCCAATATAGAGGCAGAATACATGGCATTGACTAAGGTAGTGAAAGATCATCTAGCTTAGAGGTTTGGTTTTAGATTTGGGCTTGCATAAAAAATTATTTGTTGTTTATTGTGATGGCCAAAGTGCGATTTATTTGACCAAAAATCAAATGTATCACAAAAATATTAAACATATTGATGTTGGCATCACTTCATTCAAGATGTTATATCTAAAGGATGCATCAACATTTAGAAAATTGGTACAGCAGATAAACTAGCAGATATGTTGACAAAGTTTGTTCCTACTCCAAAGTTCAAGCATTGCTCTGCATCTCATGTGAGGGGTCGATATATCTTATGTCTTACCACTTGGGTTGGTGTCGGCCCTTGTTCACCTCACTTTGCCATATCTTCTTCTTTCACCTCATCCTGTCCAAAAAGCATTAACATTCTGATGAATTGCACGTTGATCTGTCTTTCTCTTATTGTAGTCCAAGTTCTATCCCTTCATGTATGGGGGCTGAGACCTGCCTAGGCCTAGGAAGTTGGTGACCTGATGACAAGAAAGCCAATGACCGAAGCCTTGGCGAACGGTGGCCATAACTATAACAGTCCAAGGTATCGAAATTCCTTGTCAGGTCAGTTAAGTTTCAACCCATACGAAAGGCGTAACAATCTGGGCACTATCTCAGAGAGGCTCGGTGAAATAGACATGTCTGTGATGATGCGGACTACTTGCACCTGGACAGAAAGACCCTTTGAAGCTTCACTGTTCTCCAGGATTGGCTTTAGGCTTTTCTTGCGCAGCTTAGGTGGAGGGCGAAGGTCGTCTATGGGCTCGAGACATCAGTGAAATACCACTCTAAAAGAGTTAGAATTCTAACCTTGTGTCAGGACCTACGGGCCAAGGGGCAGTCTCAAGTAGTTTCTATGGGCGTAGGCCTCCCAAAAGGAAATCGAGGCATGCAAAAGTTTCCTTGAGCCGGACGGTGATTGGCCCTCAAGTGCAAAGACAAACGGAAGCTTGACTTCTTGGTTTGTAATAAGAAGATGTAGTTAGCCATTTGGGCGTTCGTGGAAAAGATCAAATCATGTTATAGTGGTTTTCTCTAGGGGAATTTGTATGCAGCTTTTGTCCCCATATCTATTAGAGGGGGAGATTTGTTGGTCAAAGATTTGGCCTGTTGTCTGAACAACCATGTAAACCTGAGCATGCGAAATGTACATGCCTTTCCACCTCTTTTCAAATCAATAAATTATGCTTTGTTCTTCCAAGAAAGTATTACTTCTACAATTGCAGCTCCACATTTTTCCATTTAGCATACACCGCCTTGTTTTGCTATAAATAGATAGCAATGTAGTGGAGTAAAACCATCCCAAACAAAAGGTTAAGAGAATATAGAGAGTTAAACACTCTATGAGTTTAATATAACACTTTGTGAGAGTTTTTGTGCCATCCCCAAAATCCGTGTTCATTAATACCGCATATGGTGATCACGATACTACACATCCATTACATATGTCTATATTCTTAATATGGAATAACATAAATAATTATAGTCTAATATTACATAACTGAATAACATCCCAGGTTCTTCTAACCTTTACTGATACAATACATAACTTCCAGTAATTAATACATTAACAGTTAAATAACCTTGTACGTTCGGTACTAATAATCGATCTTACCTTTATCCTTATCTTTTCTCAATTCTGTGGAACCTTCGACCTTAGCTGAAAATATTTTAAGATAGCAAGGGTGTGCAACTAATTTGCTCAACAAATATTAAACATACGATGAACAATAATCATGAATTAGGTATAATCTTCACGGAATCTTCAACAATCATAGAAAAATTGTGAAGAAACTTGAATAAATAGGAATAAACAATTTTCTTTAATTAAAAATTTCATTTTTTCTTTCATAATGAGTGGTCATTATGGACCGTGAGTTTTTCTAATTCACATACTGCGACTTCTGCATGTGTTCCTTAGTCATTCAGACCAGAACTTTTCCAACGAGTATCAATAGATGATCAGTCTATTAAAATTTTATGTTATGCATAACACGGAAACTGACACCCAACAGTGTTTTGTCGGCCACCTCTGACTTAAATATTTCCCCATTTCAGGGTTGTACATCTCAGTCTCATTATAAGGGTCCGTACTGAGGCAATTGATTTAGATTAACTTTCAAGGAATTATATCCATTCGGTAATTTATTCAACATTTGTCTAGCCGAATCAAATGGCATACACTTACTCTTAATCAGTTTAGGAATACATAGAACTTTAAAAGCTTCGACCGTTCAATAACTGAATAAATCTTTCAGAAGCAGATCAGTGCGAACGATAGCATTCAATCTTGATAGGAAATAATTTTCAAGAATTATTTTAGTTAGAAAACTTGCACGTATTCTCATAAATAACTTGAACAATTCAATAGAACTAGCACAAGCTAGATGATTTACAATCAACTTAGAGTATTCTCAGAGTGAGAGAACTTGTCGATACATCGTTCACAGATATCTCTATATATAACCTACATATATATATATATATTATATTGAGGTATACGTTTCAATTAGTAATCATATGACTTCTTGTAACTTGTTTTCACATAACTCTTTTTATGTTCTTAATACGTTTCGTAACATCCTCGTACCACTTGATTGTTCTATACACTACAAAACTGAACACACGTAAAAATTGCACGAAACTGCTTGACGAAAAATCTTTCTGCAGACTTGGCGCCGCCACGCCGCTGCCAAGCATATTTCCGGCGTGGCCACGCCAGACCACTAGGACACCCACTCGAGCCTATTTTCAGATTTTCTCCGTTTTAGCTTCCTTTGTTCAAATGTTCATAACTTAATCATTTTTACTCAGAATGAGCTCAAATTTGGACCATGTTCACATATTACAAGAACCCAAAGGCCTTTTATCTTTTCCAAAACACTTTCAAACCAAAACAAAGGTCTCAAGTCCTAGGGTTTTCAAAATAGCATACCTTGCTAGAAAATTCATCATAAATCCATTTTAACACATTTTTCTTTCGTTCCAGTTGGGTTATCTTCGTGTATTAATGATTTACCAAACACAACTTACGGATCTATTACATACACATTTTGAGTTATAGTGCTTGAAAAATCAGTTTTCAACTTAGGTTTACTCATCTTTTCAAAATCGTGACTCTTACTAAGCTTTTCATTCATAGTCTTACTCTTAAACACATAAACACCTTCATGACTCATCCTTATACCTTCGGATCCACCATGATCCTCATCACATAAATCCTACCACAACCAAGCATGCTAGACAACATTACAACATAACAAAACGTTCTAGGGTTTTAAAGGTTATACATTTGAAGCGTGAAAACTTTTCTTCTCCTTCTTCTTGCAAGATGTTTGCTAGATCACCTCTTCCTCTTCCTTGCACCCGAAAATGGCTCTTCCTTTCCCTAGCTCTCTCTCAAACTCCTCTCCTTTCTCTCAAGCGTTCTAGCTCTCTAAGACTTAGTGAACTCACAAATGAAGCAAACTTTATTAAATGAGCTAGGAGGGCTCTACATATAGAGGACTTGATAATCTTCTTAATCTCCCAACAACTTAATTTAATTAAGCTTTAGGCAAATAAATGGAGGATTACTATTGCTTTGATTGACTAGAAAATGACCACTTGAATGACTAATTGATTGACTAGAGTTATGATGGGTAGTAGGTAGGAGTTGGTGAGCAAAAAGGGAAGCTCCCCATACTCCCCCCTACCATCTGGCCATCCCCCTCTCTATGCCCCCATACTCCTCTTTTATTATATATACATACACACACACACACACATATATATATATACAAAAAATCTCTCCAACGAACCAAGAAAAATGAATCAAAGACGAACCGGCTATAGCGACGGTACGAACTGTCGCCATAGATATGGCATCGGCTTTCTATGCTATAGTGATGGACGAAATCGTTGCTATAGCCGATTCGTTAACGAACCGGTCCATTGGAGAGCCGGACTCTATATATATATATATATATATATATATATATATATATATATATATACACACACACACATATTAAAGTATACATAACTATATTAACTGGGAAAGATCCCTTAGGGTCCAGCCTCTATTGTCCATAATGGATCCAGACTAATTTAATTTCAACCAATTTCAGTACTTGCACTGACAGGTCAAAAGGCACCTTCAGCATGTAAACCGAAATAAAACCAAAATGATACTTGGGAGCCCATGGGGTCCTAAGCCACCACAATTAGTTAAATTATCATTATCTTGAAGATTACATAGTCGGACCAAGTCAAAACCCAACCAAACAACGCAGAAGCATCCAGAAGCCAAGACAACAAAATAAAACTAAGGCTGGTGGAATGCCCCATGCAGCCTATGGGATCCTAACCCTCCAAACTTTGCCATTTCAAGTCTTCTTTTGTTCATTCGAAAGCTCAATCAAAAGGGGCAAACAGTGGTCTCTTTAAAATGGAGAAAATAGACTAAATATGGGAATAGTACCTAATTAAGTATAACTTAAAAAATTGAAAAACTACAGTACTTAAAATATACTTAGTTAAGTTAAAATATACTTAAATTGTACCTATATAGCACCTAGTTAAGTATAACTTCAAAAATAAAAATACAAAAACACTTAATATATAATTAGTTAAGTTAAATTGTACTTAAATTATAATTAAATTGTACCCTATATAGTACCTAATTAAGAAAAACATGAATAAAATTGAAACAAAAGTACACAGTCTAATATAAAGTTAAATTGTACTTAAATTATACCGAACATATGTGCCTTACAGAATATGTGAGCTCAACTATTCGAGCTAAGACAACATCAGTATTAACTTTATTCAAATGTAAAATTAATTAAACATATCTGCGAAATGTCTGTTTTATCATTTGGTCAAAGTTATGTGCACTAGACAAGTGTTTTTTGTGAATTTAATTGATCAATCTTGTTATTCTTATTATTTAGATTTTTAATTTTTTTTTAAAGCTCCTAACTAGCTAACTGTGCATATCGCCTGAAACGGATACCAGGTCAAAAAATAACCTTCCGAAACATAGGCCGCTACCACGACTTTGAACCACGCAAAGTAGAGAGCTTCGATCTCTATAAGTGAGACTTTATCTCTAGAGCTCTCTAATCCCATACTTAGCCTCCACAAGGCTAACTTATCCCAATACTTAGTCTCTTCAAGACTAACTTCTCCTTTGACTCGAGTCTACAAAATTTAGTCATTTGGAGGAGAGGACTTGGTCTCTACAAGATTTAGTCATTTGGAGACTTAATCTCTACGAGACTCCTCTTACTTCTAAACCCCGACACAAACACTACACACATCCCTCCAAAGGTTTTTGTCATTGGAATGCTAAACGAAGCTCGCGGACATTTCCTTCCCTCCACCATTACTCCGTCTAAATCCTGTAATTTATATTGCTTGCTTGCCACAACAAACCTGCAATTGAAAGCATCACATTTTTGATCCTACATACTTCATGTCCTTGTAGGAGTGGATAAGAAATAAATAAATAACTACATGACTATAGTTACTTAAAATCCTTCCAAATGGATTCTAGTAGAAGTCGGAGTCCACTTAAATGTGTTTCTCCTGCCTTGATATTATTTCATTCGAATTGCATTCTAAGAGGAACATTACAGTTATCATTCCAACCCAAGCTCGTAGAAATCATCTCATAGTAATTGAGTAGTAAATTAAAGAGCTCTGATCATTATTTCAAAATTTAAACAGGACTACTCCCTGGGTCCTACAATCATAACTAGGCTTTATTGGCGGTGAAAATATGTGTATATATCTTGTACCACATCAAATACTTTGAACTAGTATGTCTAATATATAATGAACATGGCCAACTCTTCTTTAGGCTATCTAAACACTCTTTTTGACTTTCATTCTTACCCCACTTGCAATTCACTTCTTACGGGTCAAAGTTACCCATTTATTAACCAGTAACCACTTCTCATTAGGGCCAAAAAAGTTGCTTGTGGTTACGAGCTCTTTAAAGGCCATGGCATCCTTAATAGGCTTGTCTGTGTAGGATTCTATATTCAATCATGAACACGTGGAACCCTCAACACATCAGGTTACACGTGAGGGGGAGTGTGATAGTATATATATCTTGTACCACATCGAATACCCTAAAATAGCATGTCTAGTGTATAACGACTAAATTGGTTTTGAGTTACAGAGCTTGAGCTCTTTATATACTAGATTCGAACCATTTATAAATCTAACAATATGATTTCAAAAATAACTCTAAAAGATGCTATTTATTTTTCTCAAAATAAATGCACTTTTATTCTCAATAATTTTATGGATAAAACAAAATCAACTAGAGTTATCTTGGATAGTTTTCACTAGAAATAAATAGTAATTGTCAAAATAATTGAACGGCAGTGGTACTATGAGATAAGTAGATTGAGTGTATACCAATCTTCATGGCGAACAATTTTCCCATTTTCAATGTAGAGCTTGATGAGAGATATCATATCTATGTCCTTCCCTAATATCTTGTAGTGTTGCTTGTTGTCAATGAGTATCTGAATCATTTCGCCAAAATTCAAAACTCTAATAGAATAATTAATATTATTAACAAAGGGAATTTTGAAAAAATCAATGCAAATTAAAATGAGATTGCAAACCTCTTCTTTTCCAGGTGAAATTACATTCTCTTTGATGCTGTAGTCCACAATTCTTGATTCACTAAATATCTGAAAATTATGTAACAGAAACTTCATATTTACCAATACAAACTTCTTGGATACACACTTTTCACACAAACACATCGCCATCTTCAACAATTATTCAAGTTGTAGCAAAAGGAAAACAGTTATTGCAGAGTTAATCCTTTAAATACAAAAGGAAAATTCAACTATCGCAGCAAAATTTTTCCAGCTTAATTATTTGTATTTACTTGAATATAAGGATGGTAAAGCTAACTTCCATAAATAAAGACATTAACTTTCCAATTTTCATATACTCCCTCCGTTCGAAATTCTAAGATCATTGTTGACTTTGAAAGTCAATTCGAGATATTTTTAAGCTCAAAATTGAGATAATTTATTGAAAATTATAAAACAATAAACCTTAAAATGAGTAGTACTTTTTTTTATAGTTTACAATATTTATCATTGTATTAACTAAAAAAGAAATCCGTGTCAATTTTGAGTTTGAAAAAAAGTCTACAATAATATTATATTTTAGAATGGAGGTAGTATTTAATTATTCGTTCTGCAAAATGTGGAAGTTCAAATTGTAGGTTGAAATATAATATTCAATTTGTAATTCGACAAGTCAATTTTACTACACTTTATGGTAATAGCATCAAATATATGTAAGCCCAGAGTGAGGATCCTAGAAAACCGTTACGTACTCTCCCAAGATAAATTCAATAACTCTTCAAATTAAAAACACTGATAAAAAGGTACCATATACAGAGTTTGGAAATCGAATTGTTTTGGCTGAGCAAAAGAATAAAAGGAGTGGAAAGGGAAGGGAGTGAAAGATGGAGAGAATAAATTATACTCTCTCCGTTCCACTAAAAGAGTCCATTCACAAAATTTATAAACATCAACAAATGTTTACCCCTAAAAATGTTGATAGTCTAATAGTGGCTTTAAGAACATTGTGTCATTTTATACTACTACTCATAAAAATTGGACTCCTTTTGTGCAACAAAAATAATTCGTAAATAACACTTTTTTGTGTGGAACAGATTGAGTATAATAGAGATTTTATAAGAAGACATAGAAGAGGGAGAAGGTATGCCTCTCAATAAAATTGACCCTTGAGATAAAGGGGTCCACCAACTAAAATGGATGTAAGAAGAGCCTTCTTTCTTGAAAAGCACTACCACACCAAATAGCAGCTCAAGCAATAGTTCCAAATGAAGACTATGATGTACCAACATTTTGTAAGAACACATTTATTAAATCCGATTCCAAAAATAGGCCACTCTAGGAGAACCAAATAGTGTTATCAACCACTACCAATCCATAATCAATCTATATACTATAGGGTTTGTTTGGTTACTAGCATCTGGTGTGTTTGGTGCCTTGCCGAATGCAGCCTTTGTGAGTAAAATAGTTTAGAATAAGTTGTTACCAAAAGAACAAAATTCTCAAATGCGTTTCCAAACACTGATAGACAAACAAGCACATAAGAAAGATTCACGAGAATCAAATTATATCACCTATTATTGGTCACTGATCAATCAGCTATACTGAGTGTGGTCAAACACCAATTGTAAAAGTAAAGACCAAGTTTGTTCTACCGTGTTTACCCTGTTATATTTCACAGCCAGAAATTAGCTCTTGTTTAAAGTAGTTTAGTGTATTCACGTATATCATTCCTTTCATAGACTCTGGTCTGCAAATATACATTAAGATTACATAAATTACAGTCAAATAAATTCAATACCTTGCCAAGTGAGTAGAATGCTGATTTGATCTGTTTTATCCTGGAATCAAATGCAAAATTCAAATATAAGCAACTTATTCCTGCTAAATAATTATGTTTTTTTCAGGTTTGTAGAGAAACAACAATTTATGTGAAAAACTGTTAGGAACTTAGACTAGCTAATAGGATCAAGTGTTTACCTCCGGGATAGATATGATTTACCTATGTCTATTTTGGGAATATTTTAGGATATGTACAAATATGGAATATGACTTCAACCCCCCATAAATAGGACCCTAAACTTAAAAACATTAGCTGGTATTAATGGACAATCACTAACACCATACTTCTATCATTTTTTAAGCATTGCTTTTTAACTAATTTCTTATTTTTTGACTATGTGCTCATTCTAGGGACCCAGGGAACATGTGTTGAACAAAAACAGGAAACAAAACCAATGCAAAACAAAAGATGATGCATGTTCCAAGATGATATTAACCAAGGCGAGCAGCAGTGTTAGGTATATACATAAATCTGTGGGTTATTTTATGTCGATTTTTAACCAAGACTAGTTCAAATTTAAAACATAAGCAGAACAAATATCATTTTTAATCGGTTTACTTGCTATGCTCCTCTAGGTATAATTTTGTATGGCAATAGATGAATGAGATTTTGAATGGTCATTTTCCAAGCTTTCCCATCAGTGAAAATAACCTCCTCTTAAATACTAATAACATGACTGTCAGCAGCATTTAGAAGTTCATTTTTAATTCTTTTCTACTAAATACTCCCCGTGTTTCAAAATTTGATATACATTTTGACTTTTTGAGGTCAATTTACAAAATTTATTGTTACATATGGGATTCATTTTCAACCTACCCAAACTAGTTGGGATAAAAAGGCTTTGTTTAGTTGAGTTAAAGTTACTTTGCAAATCCTATAATTCAAAATTGATATGATTTTGATTAAGTTTTAAAAACGTCAAATATGATAATTAGTACTAATTTATAGTTAGTTTACAAATGTTAAAGTTGTTTATATTGAAACTAAAAAATTTCATATTGATTGTGAGTTTTAGAATTTAGCAAATTGACTTCAAAAAGTCAAAATATATCTCTAATTTTGGAATGGAGGGAGTAAACAACTAGCAAAATTTCACTAGTTCAGACTGTGATACAAGTTTTCCTTTAAAAGTAATTAATGAAGATCACAATTTTATGCTTACCCATGAGCACACATAAGTGGGTCTTCAAATGATGCATCTGGAGCATAGATTTCAAAAGCTCGCGGTGTGGCAGAAGATCCATATCTGAAGCAATTAAATTACTGAAGATAATCAGTAAAGGGAAATGATTTAAAAGTCGACAAATCTATGACGAAGTTAAATTGCGACTGAGGTGAAACTCTAAGTGATAAGATAGAATAAATTAGATTATGGTCATTCTTAATTCTCACATATCCCGTGTATGCACAAATACTATCGACATAAATTTGTCGACATATGTACTAAAATTCGCAAGTGGAAGGTCAATCCTACAACTTTAAAAGTACAAAATTTTGCAGTGACAGATGTTAATTGGATCTAACTACAATTCCTTCATACATTATGGTATAATTCCTTTATACACTTACCATTGGTACACAACTTTTAGAGAGAGAGAGAGATCTATTTAGTTATTTTAATTTACAGAGATGCATGCTGAACAGGTTTGTAAGAATAATGACAAGGAAAACATATAAACTACAGAGACTCTAGGATAACTGGACAGAAAAAACATAAAGGAAAATGGCAATTTAGATATTTATAAGGGTATAGATGAGCAACTAAACACATTTTGGATTGTAAAGGGGGGAGAATTCAAAGTGGATAAATCTAGTTTGGCTTCCCCTAATTGTATTTATATATTGATGCCCTTTTTTAAAGAGACAATGAGACATAAAAGTATCTTCTTGCCTGATATAGGGTATGAAAACCAAAATATGCTTAACAGGTGCTCTTAGAAGAGCCCGATGATGGATTTTGGATTCTTCAATTTTAATAATTGGGAAATGAACTTATATTCTTATAAACAAATTTAATATAAGATAATGCCTACTGCTAAAGTTCATCAATTATTGTATTAGAAATACGTGGTAAATGTAACAAATGTAAAAATGGAGGATTCTGTGGATAAGAGGCAAAATTACCCCACCTCCCCTGCCCCAGCCCAAAAGATAGTTTGAACAAATTCAAACAAGAATTTCAGTGTTGGGAAATGTCATATATGCAAAATGTCTAAAGTAAATAGGGCATCAAATTATGCATCATATCCTATTCCACAGGTCTTCTATTTGTAAATACCAAAAATGTGCATCCAACCATAAGAGGACACGTGTCACCCTCCAAGAAGGCATTTTGGTCACTCTACCATTTCAGGATTATTTCAGTCATTTATCACCAAACCACCTATATAAATAGAGGCTTATCCTTATTACTGCAGTAAGTTCTCCATGACACACACACACCCCAATTGCTCGACCACTTACAAATGAGAACACTTGTTGTTCTTACCTTAAGACCAATTTACGATTCTAACTTATAAGCAATCCCAAACACACTTTTTCAGCATCAAAGCGGCTATCCAGGAAGAACCTTGGAATCGTTCTAACCCCACATTGTTTTGCAAGATTCTGTAACCCATTCGGATGTCGTTTAAGACACTAAAGAGAGTCCTTAACAATTGCCATTCCCGAAAAACCAACCGAACACATTTTCGACTTAACAATATTTACTTCCTAAATAGGAAAACATAATCTTAAGATCTTAACTAAGAAAAACTCATGCATATGTTTGGCCAAATGAAGATATACAGAGAGATAAACCTTGAAAATGTAATTTCAATAATAACATCCTCTAAAGTCTAAACATAGATTACGTCATTACGTAATGAATAATTAACTCAAGAAGGAAAAAAATATTCAAAACTCAAAAGTATAGTTAAGATCACACTCATGATAAGATCAAAGATTTACATTTTGTAGAAAAATTGGAATCACGTATAATTCAATATCATATATATATATATACACACACTGACAAGTTTAGGATGTGAGGCATTATATCATCGGCTGAACTTGATAGACATTTCGATGGTCTAATATCACAAGCTCCCTTGCAAATTCCTTCTCGTTGTTGATCCTTAATGGCCTCTGCATCAAATCCAACACAAAATATATGTTAAACAATGAAACGAAGATCCCAATAATATACTTTTTAAACTGAGATATTTTTAAATTCAAAATTAATTCGACTTATTTAAGTTTTAAAAACAGCAAATCTCATTTTTTAGTACTTCTTACATAGTTTCCAATTTGGGGAAAGGGAAGTTGTGGCGTGCATAGCCAACTTGGCAATAAATACGCTTATTCATTAATACATCTATGTTTTTTCATCATTTTCATTAATGATAGCTCAAACATTTCACTAGTTTATTGTCAAATAGTTTACTGTCAAATACTATGTTACTTATCTATAGCCAAGTTTTGATGTGGTATTCCCTTTTCCTTCCCAATTTTCACAATTGTACATATTATCTAATATTAAAAGAATTTGTATAAATTTGATTTTCTTCTAAAGGTCAGTGTTGATACTATATCTTTGAACGAAACAAGTATATCTTTGTAACTAAATCACACCATATATCACTATAAAGTTCTATAACTTATTGTTATATTTACTATAGTAAAAATTGTATTTTAACTCTAAGGCCACAAAATTTATTTGCTGTAACTAATGCTGTAACTAATGCAACAAAGCAATAAAATTTCAGGTGTTATGTCTCTGTGTGGTGTGGTGTGACACTTCACCATAACCGATCCAATTAAAACCCAATTCAAAAAAGTATGAGACAAATATCACGAAGAAGAATGGAGTGATTGATAGTTAAAATTAAGGAGAAATGAAGAAAAAGGCATGCACCTTGAGAGTATTTTTTTTTGATAATGACACCTTGAGAGTATTTCTCCATGGCCGATGGATAATATATGTTGATGTTCTTTACAGACGAGTAATCGAGAACCCTAGTGAGAGATATATGAAGAGAGTTAAGGAAGCTTGCAGACGAATGGAACGACGAGGAAGGGACGAGAGGAAAAGAAAGACTCATGAGGCTTCTTGCGGCTCCACGTGGCAGTACTGTGGCCATTTGCAGGCTGGTCAGCTGGTCAATTGATTGCAATGCCAAACAGCCTTGCTTTTGTCCATAACGAAAGTAATCAAGTAGAAGTATATATAATAGGGAATAGGGAATAGGGAATAGGGAATGGATACTCACTCGATTCCTTTTTATCAGTCTTACTGAAAAAAAATTAATTATTCTATTTAGAGAATTGATATTTTAAACAAAAATAATATTTTTACAAGATTATTTTTATATAAATAATAAATAAATATAACATTTATTTTTAAAAAAATTAATTCTCTTTATTTATCTTTAATAGATTTAAAAAAAATATTTTAATAACTTACTTTTTTTTTAATATTTTTTATTTTTCATCTTTTTAATAAATTTTAGTATTAAAAAAATTAGTAAAGTAATACTTAGCTTTAATAATTGCTTTAATTAACTAGATAAATTATTAATTACATTTTTTAATATGTTATTTTTTTAAAATGTCAATTAAAAGGAGTGGAGGAAGAATTCTCGCGTATACTTTTTGGTGAAAAAAGGAGATACCCAAAAGAGTATCTTATTAGTATATTGGAAAGTTAATTTTTAAGATTTTTTAAATAAATCCAACCCTACGAATATAAAAAAATATATAAAAATATTTGACTATATAAATTTTATATAATTTGGTGATATCTAAAAATAATTTTGTATTAATAAAAGTTCAATAAATCTAAGTTGTTAAAAAATATTAATGTTACAAGATTATAATAATGGTACTGCACAACTTTAAATTAATTTTTTAAAAATATTTATTTATATTTTTACATATTTTTTTTATCCGTATGATTAAATTTTGTTAAAAGATTAAGGTAAAATCATTTTATAAACCTAGGGTATTATAAATTATATAGCCTAGACAATATCTCTCGCAAATCCTAATTTTTATATAGCTCTTTTATGGAGATATGATAATTAGACACGAGTGTTTTACAATTTCACCTATTTCCATTTTTATCCCCGAATATCTCTCGCAAATCGTAATTTTTATATAACTCTTCTATGGGGACATGATAGTTGGATATGAAAGTTAAACATGAGTGTTTTATAATTTTATCTATTTATTTTTTTACTCCTAATTAAAAATAAAAATAAAAATAAATAAAATTATAAAACATTTATGTTCAATTATCATGTCCGATTAAATTTTTTCTTAACAATATCAAGACGCACATAAAAGTAGAGTACTCCATATATAGATGTGCATGCTACATATAACTAGCATGCGGCCTACTAGCTCGTAGTCATATAGCAATTATCATTTGTTAATGATTGGTATTTACCACCTATTAGGGGTTATTTTTGGTTATTTTGATTTTTTAGTAAATTGTATCGGTTTGAATCGACCGATTCAGAATATAAAGGTATCAGTTCGATATATATACCGAATGCACTACTTATATGGAGAAAAATGTGAGATATTCACAGACCATAAAAGTTTGAAGTATATCTTCATACAAAAGGAGTTGAACATGAGGCAGCGGAGATGATTGGAGTTAATCAAAGATTACGATTGTGAAATTCTATACCATCCCGACAAAGCCAACATAGTAGCAGATGCTCTAAGTAGAGAGTGTTAGAGTTGATGCCCTAGAGGCTAATTATTTGATGTAATTGCTTAACATTTTTTGATATTATATTTGATTGCATAAATGGATTATTTTATTATGATTTCATTTACTGCGTTATATAAATGTTAGCATAATAAAAGTCCTTAGAATAGTGACACGAATTATATAGCTTCAAGTATGTGACTTAAACATGAGATTATATAATTACAATTAGTATCATTGCTCTTAAATGTCCCTAGTCGAGTATCATTGTTAATGGGACAACAATGATGCATTCAGACTAGTATGTGGATTGACTGATGGCCAAATCTCGTTGGTCATAAATATATGAGATATTTGAGTCAATGCATAGGTACATGTTAGAGAACAATGTACTGGACAGACCCACCATGAGAATTCTACATGGAGCATTATGCAAAATGTCATAAGAAATTCTCATAGTGACAATAATGTAATGATCCTCCGACCTGAAGTCACTATATTATTACACGAGAATTTGTGTACTTTGATATCATCAAATGTCACCTTTAATAGGGTGAACAATAAAGGTGATTATTGGGTACATCATGAATCGTGTGAGGAATATGAGTGATCTAGATGGAATTTAACCCTCCTATATATTAGGGGTGATATCCATAGGCCTCTTGATTGAGTAGGACTATGAAATGCATGGCCATGCTCAAATAGTGATTTGTTTCATATAGTCTACTCATTGATCAAGAAAACTCAGATTAAATTATGAAGAGTATGACACTTTCCATGCCTCGAGTTTAATTTAGGATGTCAAGGTTAAAAGGATTAAATTACTTTGAAACATTGGTCACGAAAAGGTTGTATCGAATTACCGATTTTATTATTATTTGAGTAGCAGTGATGCATTACTAGATGCCGCTTGCTGTTTATAATTTTATAATATGATTTTAAAATTATTGTCAACATAATAATAACCTATTGGGTCACACACTTAGAACGTATGTAAAAGGGAATTAATTTAAATTGTAAGTATTTTAAATATGTCAATATGATTGATAGTATTTAAAATTACGAATTTAAATTAATAGGATAATTTGTATATATGTATATTAATTAAGTAAGACTTAATTAAAATATAATATATATAATTTTTATTTTTATTTTTCTAATTAAATTAGGTTTTGGTTAATTCCTATTAACTACTATATATATGATATATCAGTAGTCTAAATCACGTAAGGAAAAACTAAAAACCCTAGCCGCTTTCAGAAAGAGGCTAGAGAGAAAAATAGTTCAGAAATTCTGATCTTGGTGGCTAGTACCGCTGATCCTTTTTGCTGCAGATTGTATGACGGTTCGCGGAGCGTTCATGTGGATACCGTAAAGACGCAGTCGCTGAATTGTGTTGAAGATTCAAAGCCGTTCCAGAATTCTATCGTCTCCTGTCCATCTCAGATAATCAGTAAAATAATCTAAACCTCTGAATTGATATGGTTTTGCATGGATCCTGTTTTAGGGTTTCGAAATTTTTTTTTTAAATTTCGCTGCTTTCACTGTGTCGAAACCCTAACAGAAAGAGCAGGGAGAAGTTTTTTGTATTGACTGAACAGGAGGAACTGGTAAATGAGATGGCTCAAATGGAGTTGGAGGTGAAAAATCCGAAGGAGCCCATAGAAGTGGAAGCAAACCCAACCTTGTTAGTTAAGGTGAAAGAGGCTCAAGACAACGACGAGGAATGTGACAGAATAAGGAAGAGGATGACCGATGGGGAAGAGGTCAAATTCAAAGTGGATAGCAAAGGATTTCTAAGGTTTGGAAATCGTGTTTGGATACCATTAGTGCCTGAATTAGGAAATGAGATTTTGCAAGAATCTCACAGTACAAGATACTCGATACATCCAGGAAGTACGAAAATATATCAAGATCTGCGTCAACATTTTTGGTGGCCGAATATGAAGAGGGAAGTTGCTGAATGTGTTAGCCGATGCCTAACTTGTCAGAGGGTAAAGGCCGAACATCAGAGACCAAGTGGATTACTACAGCTATTGGAAATTCCTGAGTGAAAATGGGAGCATATCACGATGGATTTTGTGGTAGGACTTCCAGCAACACAGAAGGGATACGATGCGTGATTGTGGATCGACTAACAAAGTCAGCGCACTTTTTGCCGATCAAGATTAAGTTCAGTTTGGATCAGTTGGCTAAATTGTACATCAAGGAGATAGTTTCAAGAAATGGAGTGCCGATGTCAATTGTGTCAAACAGAGATCCGCGCTTCACCTCAAAGTTTGGAGGAGTCTTCAGGAAATATTGGGGACGCAGTTAATAATGAGTACAATGTATCATCCACAGACTGATAGGCAAAGCGAGAGAACAATTAAGACATTAGATGATATGCTTAGAGCTTGTGTGATGGATTTCAAGGGCAGTTGGGAAGACCATCTACCATTAGTTGAGTTTGCATATAATAATAGTTATCATGCGAGCATAGGCATGCCGCCTAATGAAGCCTTATATGGGAGAAAATGTAGAACACCTCTATGTTGGGATGAGGTAGGAGAACGTCTACTGTTGGGGCCAGAATTGGTTCAACAGACTGTAAAAATTATCAGGGTAATAAGAGCTCAACTAGTAGCAACTCAAGACCGTCAGAAGAAATATGCAGATCTACATCGACAGAAGCGGGATTTCGAAGTAGGCAGTTTTGTGTTTATAAAGGTATCTCCATGGAAAGGGAAGATCCGATTTGTAAAGAAAGGGAAGCTGAGTCCAAAGTTCATATGACCGTTCGAAATACTGAAGAAAGTAGGTGAAGTGGCATACGAGGTAGCTCTATCTCTTGAACTGGAGCACATCCACAATGTGTTTCACGTGTCAGTGTTGCGACCATACAAGCTTGATTACAAGCACGTCATATCCTATGAGCCAATACAAGTTGAAAAAGATTTATCATATGAAGAGATTCCTATCCTGATATTAGATAAGAAAGAGAAAAAATTGCGAAATAAGGTTATACATTTTGTTAAAGTCCTTTGGAGGAACCACAATGCTGAGGAAACTACGTGGGAACTTGAAAAAAAGATGAGGAGTAACTATCCAAATCTTTTTTAGTAGTTTAAATTATAATTCCGTAGACAAAATTCTTATAAGGGGGGGGGGGGAGAATGTAATGACCACGATTTCTATATGTCATTGTAGATATAATTATTAAATAATTAGTACTGAAATAAAATTTTTGTACTAATTAATTGTGCATTAGATAATTGAATGAATATACTTGTGCATGTGTATATTTATTTAAAGCAATAAAGTAAGGTGCTATAATTAATTAAAGCATGTCTAATTGGATTATAATTTAAATTCAAATGAGGTATTAAACTAGGTCAAATTAATTTACATAGTAGTCCATGTAATTAATTAAATAAACCTAATGCTTGATTTAATTAAATATAACATAGATTATTTAATGTTAGCCCAATGTAATAATTAAATTGAGCCCAACCCAATTAAATGGATGAGCCCAATATATTTAATTCCTAAGTCTAATGTGGAGCCTAATAGGAAGTCAAAATGTTGGTCAATATATATATATATATATATATATATATATATATATATATATATATATATATATATATATATATATATATATGTGTGTGTGTGTGTAATAAAAATAAATCCAAATTGGTGGGAAAAAGGTCTTATGGCTGGCACATTGAGGGGCCCCACTTGGGGGTGGCTTGTTTGCAATTTTACTTTTTTTGTACACTAAATCATAGTTGCTCACCAACTCATGTCATTCACCTAGTTATTCAAGTTGTCCATCCATGAAATAGTAATCCTAATTAACTCCTAATTTGACTATGTTGGTTGATTAATGAAAGATGATGGTGATTAAGGAGACTCTATATATAGAGTGCTCTATATCTTAGTTGTGTTTGCTTGGTCATTTGTTAGCAATTTCTAGAGAGAAAAAGTGAGAGCTTCCAAGAGAAAATACACTAGTAAGTGAGAGTTCCTTAAGTAAATAGCTAGAGGAGAAGCTTGGTAGATGTCAAATAACTTCATAGCTTACTTTGGAAGGAGAAGAAGAAGAGCACACAAATTCATAAGGTTCAAAAGTGTTCTATCTTCTCCTTATTTTATTTTTATAGTCTATATGTGTTCTATATGGTCAAAAGATATTTTTAACCGATCAAAACTTATTTTGATGGTCTAGAAGTCTTAAACTATGTTACATATTTATATTCATGCTTTGATATGTTTAAATCATGCTTTAGTATGTGTGGTATGCATAAAAATAGAAGAACTGTTCATATCGAACTTTACCGATAAAACCCTAGTTGAACATGTGCTATTTAATGCTGTAATTTGAAATGTACAAGTTGGAAAATGAATTTTTATGGCTAGAAAGTTACATATATGGGTTTTTAAGAAAACCCAACTTGAATCTTTCAAAAATATGGAAAAACAAATAAGTTATGGCTTTTACCGCAAAGTAGGTTATTTTAAAATCCTAGAGTGATCGATCTCGAATTTTATGTCAAAAACGAGATCGAATCATGAAATGTTGAAAAACAACAAGTTAGAAAGATAATAAAATTGATTTGGTGTATTTTGGACATGTAGATTTCATTTTATGCAAGTTTGAACCAAAGAAATCAATGTTGGAAAATTAAAGTTTTGAAAAACACAACTACCGCTACAGCAGTAGGTTCCAATGTCAGGCCAAAGCTATCTGAGCAATCATAGAACAAGTCTTGAAGCTGCCAAAGTAATCTTAAAGTATCGTAGAGTGCCTCTGCTAAATTGTAATGTGAAAGCTGCTAGCAGAGCTCCGGTAGTTCGTAAAGCAGCAAAAACATCTAAGTATTAAAGTCAAAAATAGTCTACTATCAGGAACGTAGAGCTGTACTCAGAATTGTAAAGCTGCTATCAGAATCGACACCGAAGTTGGAAAAGTTATTGAAAGAAGAAGTCCGCAGAGTCTGCTTCATCATTGTAAAGTAGCAGTCGACATTGTAAAATATTGAGAAAAAGCTAGAACATAGAGCTGTCTTCGGCATCGTAGAGCTACTAAAAGTATTCAAAGAATAAATAGAAGGTTGGTAAAAGCAACATGAAGTAATTATTAGAAAAGCAGACAAAAGAGCAAACAAGAGAGCCAATAGTAAAGTAGAAGTCAAGTTAACAATCGTAGAGAAAATGCAAAG
Source organism: Hedera helix (assembly GCA_947179155.2). NCBI lineage: Eukaryota > Viridiplantae > Streptophyta > Magnoliopsida > Apiales > Araliaceae > Hedera > Hedera helix. The sequence continues at coordinate 19,218,126 of OX359271.1, forward strand.
CACAACTCTGCGATTCACATCACTCTACTATCTTTAAAGTTCGTAGAGCAAATTCACATCTGATAGAGAAGATTGACAAATAAAACATTACACTATTAAAGGTCCTGATGCATCCAATAACGTATCTTTGAAGAAAGATCGAAGATCAGATAAATGTGTCTAACAACTATTTTTGAAGAAATGATATATATCCGTTGGGAGACAAAACTACAGTCTGATATGACCAGCCAAAAATATTCTGACATAAGTACAGAAAGTCAACATCAAGGATACTAAGATATTTATGCCATAAATACTCCAACGGACATTTTGTAATGAGAAGTCTTTTGAAAGATTATAAATAGCTTTGAAATTTTAAATTCAAAGCTGTTGATTATCCTGGCCATTTTTAACAACAGAAAAAAAAGATGCCGCACAAAAATCAAAGAGCTTAGAGCCGAAGCGCCAAGATGATGAGAACTTGGCAGAGCTAAAAGCTGAAGTGCCAAGGAGCCAAAAAGTTGATATAGGTAAAGTAAGAGTGGCAGATTAGAAGACCAATGTCAAGAACCACTCTACGATTCATAAAGAAAACTCAGAGCTGAACAGATGAAGACGTAAGATAGTTCAAACCTATGACCCAACAAGTGTTCAAAGCTACTAAGCATAAGAAAATGTTAAGCTTAAAAGAAAAACTTAATAGCCTATCAAGGATGATCATGAGTAGCTGTTGAGTACCAAAAGGAGTCAAGCATTAACATTAAAGCTTAGAAACAATAAGAAGATAATCAGAACCAAGCTGCTAAGTGCCAGAAGATGAACAAGATTAAACATTATCTTAGCAGCACATCCAACAAACATCAAACAAAAAGGAATTGGGGTCGAAGGATGCTAGTCTTAGTGACCGAATTAAGGTAAGAGGATCCTGGTCTTAGTGACCAAATTGTCGAGACTTAGTGACTTGAAGGAACCTTAGTGGTTTAGTTGTAAAATGGTCTAAGGGACCTTATCCTTAGTAGATACCTACTCGGTAGAGTAGAATAGTGGATGAGGAGTTGTTCAATCTCTGAACCACTTAAAAATATCATGTGTTATTTACTTTACGTCATTTACATTGTGCACATTATACTGATATATCTTCAATGTGTTTGCTCATCCACAAGACTAAATCTAGATCTACGATTTCCATAATCTTTAAAGGGAATTTTACAAAAATAATATTCTGTTGTGCTTAGTCAATATAATTAAATGATTACTTGGTAATACTTCTTTAATTAATCAAAACATTTTTAAAGATCTATTCACCCCCCCCCCCCCCTCAATCTAGATCTCTAGTGTGCCTCTAGGAATCAATAAGTGGTATTAGAGCAAGTACTCACAAATATCTAAAGCTTACACTTTGAGTTGATCTAAGGCACTAAACTAAAATCAAGTCTAAACTTGGTAGTGGGAGTCGTACATCTCTTCTAAATGAAGATAAACTCACATGTTAAAAACTGTATGTGCATGCATTTTTATGAAGTAAATGATCTGTTTAATGCTATTCAAATTAATCAATGAAAGCAAATAAAGTTATCTCTATTATAAGATGAGTTTAGCAAGATAGAGATCAATCAGTAGATTGAGCAATCTAACCATAGGAAAGAGCAAGTGCAACTAAAGCTGAAAGCCAGAAGTTCACAGCCTTTAGAGATAAATTGCATGAATGTCTTATGACATGCACCTCTGCCAAAGGAGTCTGGGAAGCTTTACTAACCATGATCAAAGGTGAAATTAAATGTTAATACACTCATGTCCCTAAAGAATGGATCATTACGCCATATGAAAGATTCAATGTTCTTCTCAACTGGTGTAATTGGCAAGTTATATTCTGACAAGAATCTGAAACTTGAGGTTCATTCGAGCTTATCAACGAATATGGGATGCCAAGACTTTTCTCTATTCTTAAATCAAAGGATCTGCTTGATATGTCTGTCAAAAGGTTTTATGATAATTTATTTGCCCATGAGCTTAAGCTCTGTTCAGCGATTCTCTCTGAAGAAAATATAAAAGACCATTCTGAAGATGCTACAAGTGATAATAATGATTCTTAAGATTATAAATCTCTATCCAACAACATAATGCAATGACTCAAGCAGAACCATTGATTGTCAAGAGATTGACATCAGTGAGGTATTTCATGTTATCATTTCTTAAAATATTAATTATGATGATCATAGAGTAGCACTGTATAATATCATTTAAGTGTTGCATCATTATTTGAATTGTCTTAATGTTCTATCAAAGAGTTATTTTCTTCTTCAAAAGGAAAAAGAAAGAGTGCAAGTAGAGCTAAGTATTAATCTACGAAACACTGTCGCTATATCCAAGTTTGAGGCTGAAAATAAACCTTTAAGAAAGACATCTGAAGTGTATGCACTAAGAGAGTATACTTTTACTTCCAAGTTAGAGGAGTTAGAAATGGCAATCTTAATATGAAATTGTTCTTTCTTATATGAGAACTTACTGATCACTAGTTAGAGATTTGTTTATGATAAAATCAATATGAAGTTTGAAGAGTTATCTTCTACTTCGGATGTGGAAAACTCAATGGAAATCAACAATAATAATTATCTCTCTTCTCATTAGAGGTGTTTCTATTATGAAATCGAATGAGGTGCTTAAGCTAAGTACTTAAGGTTGTTCAACTTTTGCTAACTTGTTCATTTTGTCAAAGAACGATCAGTCAAACAATGTTGTGTGTTTTTTATAAAGCGCAAAGTATAACCAAAACTACAGCTGTACCTCTAAGAGTTGTAGAGTCTAATCAACTCAACGAAAAACCAGGTGCAAGTCGTAGAGTTGGTTACTACTCTATGGAAGTTCAAAATCTCATAACAGAGTGAAAGCAAAAGAAGTTTCAACCTATAGTAAAGGTTAGTCATCCACATAAGTTCTTTGTGAAAAATGTCCATACATACACACATATGCAATATATTTAAATGTTATAATCACCATATAAGTGATAATTTACACTTTACATTATTATTAAAAATGTCAATACATGTTGTAAACCCAAAATCTGAAATACTTGGGCATTCAAGAAAACTAACCCAACATTACCCTAACAACAATGGGTACCAAGATAGAAGATGATTAAACCTGCAGGTACCAAGACTGTTTGATCTATATTGAAGACTCTACAAGTTGATGGCTAAAGTTCATAATTGTCATCCAAAAGTAAGCCAGAGAATGCTCAGAATTCTAATCCTTGAATAGTTTAAGAAGAAAAGGAAGAGTCAAGTAAAAGGAAATGATCGTTAAGCAAATTGAATGGTGTAAAGTGAAAACTATGTCATCAAATCAATCTACGACAGAAGAAGTCAAACCGATCAAGTTGTAGTAAAGTGATGTTCACGTTCTCAGAAGGAACGAGAACCTTGGGAGCTAATATTTAACAATTGTGGAGTTGCAATTTTGGAAGCTGTTACAATCAATGAATTTTTGACACGTGTCCCACGATGAAAAATAAGAGGAAACTAAAAAATAAAAAAAACCATCTCAAACTCTAACTCTTGCTCTTCAAATTAACCACCTAAGTTAACATTCCATCAAACTCTTCATGCTACAAAACTCTAAGCTGTGAAATTCCTGCAAACCGTACATTACTTTACAAGTTCCGTTCAAAACTCTAAAAACTCCAAATTCCTCAAACCTAAAAAAAACCCCAAAAATCTTATCAACCCAAACACATTTCTTCCATTGAATATGTTAGAGTTTATGCCCTAGAGGCTAATTATTTGATGTAATTGCTTAACATTTTTGATATTATATTTGATTGAATAAATGGATTATTTTATTATGATTTCATTTACTGCGTTATATAAATGTTAACATAATAAAAGCCTTTAGAATAATGATACGAATTATATAGCTTTAAGTATGTGACTTGAACATGAGATTATATAATTATAATTAGTATCATTGTTCTTAAATGTCCCTAGTCGAGTATCATTATTAATGGGACAACAATGATGCATTGAGACTAGTATGTGGATTGACTGATGGCCAAATCTCATTGGTCATAAATATATGAGATATTTGAGTCAATGCATAGGTACATGTTAGAGAACAATGTACTGGACTGACCCACCATGAGAATTCTACATGGAGCATTATGCAAAGTGTCATAAGAAATTCTTATAGTGACAATGATGTAATGATCCTCCGACCTGAAGTCACTATATTATTACACGAGAATTTGTGTACTTTGATATCATCAAATGTCACCTTTAATATGGTGGACAATAAAGGTGATTATTGGGTACATCATGAATCGTGTGAGGAATATGAGTGATCTAGATGGAATTTAGTCCTCCTATATATTAGGGGTGATATCCATAGGCCTCTTGATTGAGTATGACTATGAAATGCATGGCCATACTCAAATATTGATTTGTTTCATATAGTCTACTCATTGATCAAGAAAACTCAGATTAAATTATGAAGAGTATGACACATTCCATGCCTCGAGTTTAATCTAGGATATAAGGTTAAAAGGATTAAATTACATTGAAACATTGGTCACGAAAAGGTTGTATCGAATCACCGATCTTATTATTATTTGGGTAGCAGTGATGCATTACTAGATGCCGCTCACTGTTTATAATTTTATAATATGATTTTAAAATTATTGCCAACATAATAATAACCTATAGGGTCACACACTTAGAACGTAATTAAAAGGGAATTAATTTAAATTGTAAGTATTTTAAATATGTCAATATGATTGATAGTATTTAAAAATTACGAATTTAAATTAATAGGATAATTTGTATATATGTATATTAATTAAGTAAGACTTAATTAAATATAATATATATAAATTCGGATTTTATTTTTCTATTTATTTTAAGTTTTAGTTAATTCCTATTAACTACTATATATATGATATATCAGTAGTCTAAAAGTTACGTAAGGAAAAACTAAAACCCTAGTCGCTTTCAGAAAGAGGCTGGAGAGAAAAATAGGTTAGAAATCCTGATCTTGGTGGCTAGTACCGCAGATTCCTTTTGCTGCAGATCGTGGGACGATTCGCGGAGCGTTCGTGTGGATACTGTAGAGACGCAGTCGCTGGATTGCGTTGAAGATTCGAAGCCGTTCCAGAATTCCATCGTCTTCTCAACATCTCAGATAATCGGTAAAATAATCTAAACCTCTGATTAATCTGTTTTCGCATGGATCCTGTCTTAGGGTTTCGGATTTTTTTTTTAAATTCCGCTGCTTTCACTGTGTCGAAACCCTAACAGAATATTCATCTATAACAAATTTATTGAAATGAAAAATGTTCAAGTCATAATTGGTATTCAACTTGGATTTGACAAGTTTGATTCTTCGAAGAAGAAATTTAAGGACATTCTCAAGATTGTAAAGGAAGTAGGGTTCTTTGAATGTTTGAGATCTAACACCAAGGTATACTCAGATCTGGTGAAAGAGTTCTATCTAAATGCGATGGTTAATGCTAAGGTTCTATCTACAAAGGTGAGAGGAACAAGTATGAAGTTAGGGGCTACAGAAATTAACAAATGTCTAGGCTTTATCAATGAAGGTCTAATGAAACTTGAAGAAATAGACATTGATGAAGGAATGAGATTGATGGGCTATGACAAGAATCTTCATCTCAAAGTCATAAAGAAGAAGGAGTTTCCCGAAGAATATGAGTTCTTTGCAGAGATTGTTGGGAAGTGTATCTTGTGCAAGGACACCGAATATGATATTATAAGTGACTTACAAATACAAGCCATGACTGCAATTGTCATTAAGCAAAAGATAAACTTTTGAGTCGTGTTACTTGACTGGCTAGAAAAGTTGCTAGAGGAAGTGAAGAAGAATAAGGCTTTGGAAAAGCATGTTTCAAAGGTTTACCATATGAGATTTTTAAGCATTATTCTGAAGAAAAAGTTGAAAAGTAAAATCAAGGATGATGAAGGAGAAACCTTGAACGTCAGCAAGGTAATGTTTCCTAAATTATTTGACAATTGGAAGAAAAACACCATGGAAAATAAAAGATCAAGGATATCTGACAGTAGTAGCAAAGATGTCTTTAAGTCTGGCAAAAGGAAAAGAAAAGCTAGTTTGATGAAGAATGAATCATCTCAGTTAGATGATTCTCTGTCCACATTGACGAAGTCCAAGAAAAAGGTAAGGGTTGAGAAAGCATCATCAAAGGTTGTTGTGAAAAAACCACGTGTCACTAAAGAGGAATCTGAAGAGAAGGTCTCTGAAACACCCGTCTTTAAGCCTATAAAGAGGAGACAGAGTGTTAGACTACGACAGGTGTTGAAGGCTCCTAGCGGCAAAACTGGTGAAGGTGTTTCTCCTAAATTTATCGATTTTGATAATAATGATGAGGAAGATGAATCCACTGGAATGGGAAGAAGAAGCAAAGCAAACGGAAGATGATCACTTTAATTTCCAGTGATTATGTTAATGAAAAAAACTGAGAAGGTTGTTGAACCTGAATCTTCAAAAAGTAAAGCCGTGACGGCAAGTGAGCTTGAGCCAGAGGATGAAAATGATGATATGTCGGTTGAACAGACCTTAGAACCTGAAGAAAAAGCAAGAAATAAAGAAGCTTTGGCTAAGATTAAAGATGAGTCAAAACCTGATAAAGTAGTTATTGAAAAAAATGATTTTAAAGAAGTTAATAAAGAAGAAAAGTTGAAAGAATTGATTGATGAGTCAGATGGAGTAGCAGAGGAAGTGGTTATGAAAGAATCTAGTTCAAAATCAAAGAAAAATAGAGAAAAGGGAAAGAAGATAAAGAAAGAAAATAAAGGTAATAAGAAGAAAGAGTGAGAAGTAAGGAAGGGGTATGAGTTGGAAACACGAGGAGTACCTGACTATGTAAATAATAAACCAATAGGTTGCTCTACTCCAGACCAAACAACTACATCATCCTCCAGAAGAATTTGAATGAGAATAATACTAGAAGCATATGAAGATCCAAATGTTATTTTACCTAAAAAATGGGTTAATCATGGAGATGAACAGATCAGGGTGATATCAATAACCACTGAGGATCTGTTGAACAAGTTTTAAGATATAGAATTGGATCGTACTACTATGCTATATGATTATGAAAGTCAGAAGTTAGCATGCTTTTACCCATAGATGCCCTAGTTAAAGGCGATTTCAATTGGCCAAGAGTTCAATCTTATCCAATGAAGCTGATAAAAGACACTAGACATTTAAAGTTTACAGACATGTTGAGGGTACTTACATCCCATACTACCTTCTTGAAAGTTTGTCCAAGCCTGTTTCTAAGGACGTGTCAACCAAGTCTGATGACGTAAAACAAATGGTCATAGAGCATCCTAACTTTGCGACTGAAAAAGCCAATTTTTCTCCAATTAGCACAGACACTCAAATAAGCAAGCAATCCTCACCCAAAATTCATTAAACATCACATGAAATTCAATCTAACATCCCTTTTTTCATCGCATAATGATTTCTTTGATATAGTCACAACCCTTGACAACATTTCCAAGAGTGAGAAACCAAATTCCTCTATCTCAATTCCATCAAATTTGTCTCTCAAACTTCATAAGACAACTCAAACATATCTAAATTCTATAGAGAAACAAAGAACAAAAGCCCTGAACCTATATAAACGAAATAAACAATCCATTCAAAACCTCTTAGGGAATGTGGCAGATCTCACTCAGTCCCTCACACAGAAAATCGAACTCAACCAGTAAGAGATAAAAACAAAAGTTAAAAGCTCTTCATACCTGATAGAATAACTCATTAACCATATCCAATATCTATATCAATTTATTGTTGAAAAAAAGGGGGAGAAAAAGAGGAGAAGATTCAGGAAGAGAAAGACTCGAAAGCAAAAGCTGACAAAGAAAGGAAATGGGCCAGTAATTGAGGGGGGGGGGCTAGAAAGGAGAAAGTGGCCTATGCTTAGCAAGAACATGAACGAGAAAATGCTGAGTAACAGGAAGGATAAGAAGAAGATGCAGCATGAGTAAGAGCACCACTAAATAGGGAAGGTATTTTTCTTAAGTAAGGAGGAGAGTTATGTTTGTGGTATTAGACGTTAATTTTTCTTTTACTTAAACTGTTTTGGTATGTATGCCTTAAGACGTTTGGTATGTTTTTTTTTTTTTTTTTACTTGAATGAATGATTGCTAGATAATTTTAAATTATGATGAATGATATGTGAGTGTCATGCTAAATGCACATCATTATATTCAAATCTACTGGTTTAGCAATACAGTGGCTTTCTGTATCTTAAGTCACATTACTTCATGCGTATGCACTTTATTGAGTTGATTAAACAATATGCTATAGTATTTCTGTCATCATCAAATAGAGGGAGATTATGACGCCCCCAAATCCGGGTCTCCTTTACCTTGAATTCGGTGCTTCCGATCCGACCTCAATCTAACTGCACGTCATCATTTAGTAATATAAATGATAAATTTTGTGAATTTTAAAAACTTTTTATAACATTATTCAATATCAAAATAGATATCGCAACTTAGTTAATTAAAACTTTATATATTTTTGGTTCCAAAATCGCAACCTTTAATATTCAACTTTACATGAACCGATTATATATTATGATTCATTCCGATAAACTAGATATACAAATTTAATTATAGATATTTGATTCCTTCATTTATAAACACTAGTATAATCTATAAAGTTTAAATATAATAAACTGGATTCCAAATCAGCAATCTAAATTCTCAATATAGCAAGCTATATACAATAATATACCATCTTTCATAAATTGTTTCATTTGCTATAATATTACCTTACAATAACGCATGTAAAGTTTACAACTCAATATCACCACAAATGTCTTTTATTTAATATTTCAATATTAATACTACTGACTTTCATTACAATTCAAGTATCTATTATTCAAGATTCAATAACTTATGACAACATAATATGTTCACTTTAGTCTTCCCAACTTGATACAAATATAATTAAAGAAAACAATACACGATTTCTTTTTAAATGTTCTTCAATTCTTGATCGCCCATATCACCAAATAATTCAGTTGTTAATCTGCAAATAAAATATTTGCAAGAATGAGTACAACGGCTCAACAAGTCTAATAGTTAACACATTTCATGCATCACGTAAGTCACATTTCATACAGAACTTATTATTTCCATACTTAACATTTTTATACATGCTTCGAGTTTATTATGCCTTGTATTCAAATCATACTTCATGCTTTATCAAGCTTATCATTTTTTTCATATACTGCAGATCACAAACAAATTGAGTTTCCATAACTCAATGAACCTCAGTCATAATTTGACTTTCATAATTCATATAACTTTATACTACAATCGCATATTTCAATGTACACATAAAAGTGTCTTCATCATACAGTACCAAGTATCCATAATCCATATAAAGTTTACATATAACAAATATGACTGAAAAACTTGCCTCGATAATAGCTCATTACTATACGATCCTTCACTGTCCATTATCATAATCTAAACGTTATCATTTGTTGTGTAACCTATATATACAACATTAAGTTATGATGTATTTAATAATTTGACATAAGATTTTTATCGCGTTTAGATTAGTTTCCTAATCTTAATGCATGCTATGCTCGATATGTTTTATATCTTATCTTGGTTTATAAAGTGTTCATTAACTTCATTTTTAGAACCAACATGTAACTAAATTAGTCGTATGAATCTTTATTTTATGATATATTTGATGTAATATATCTTATGTAATATCCTATAATTTTCACGTCATTATTAATTAAATTATTAATTTAATTTCTAATGAGTTAGTTTTACGAGGTTATTTAAATCTTTTTGTGTGATTAATTAATTACGTGATTAAATGATTATGTGATTAATTGCTAGAGTTAATTAAAGGGAGTCTCTAATAGTTTAATTAAATTAGTGAATAAACCCTAAAGTTTTAATATCAAAAGAATTGATAAGTTGTCCATTAATTAAATATTCAATTAAATTGAATATAACGAGTTAATTAAATTTTGTACATTAATTAATATGATTATTAATTAATACAAACAATGTGAAATATTAAGAATAATATTTATTAGTCCATTTAGTAATTTAATACTAATGGGCTAGAGTATTTAATTATTTAGTCAATCCAACTATTTATTTAATCATGGATTGAGTGATTAATGTTTAACAAAATTAATAACTAATCATTGGGTTATATTAAATAGTCCAATGATAAATTAAATGGACTTGACTAAATAATAGTCCAAGTCATTTAATAGGAGTCCATTGGGTATTAAATGAAGTCCAAAGCATGAGCTCACTTGTAATTAATTGTGTAACTTATTATTTATTAAATGAGTTAATATGTGACAATCTTTTTGGTACACAAATCCTTGCACCTGCCGTGTATAAGATGAGGAGAGATGGAATGCTCGTATTTTTTTTCTTTAATAAATTAATGTGTCCAAATTGGAAGGAATTATTGGGAATTATATCAATTAATGTAATAAATTAAAGACTATTAAAAGTACAATCCTTTTGGGCCTAAAATCCCTTAGTTGCCGGCAAGGGATGAGTGAGGGAGTGGTATGATTTTAAAATTCATTTATTTTAAAGTATTAGTTTGCTTGTTTTGGAATTAGTGTTGGCCTTTAGGCATGAGAAGCTCAACAACTCTAGTCCTTAAGCTCACTTGTGCAAGTCTCCAAGATAGGTTTCATGATGGTCTAGATTATTAGATATAATATGGGTATGTAATATTTTTAAGAGTATACTTGCAAGTGTTGGTGTTTTGTTAATCATTTCTCTTCTTCTTTATTTATCAAGTTCTAGAGAGAAGCTAAAGAAAGTTGAGAGAAAAATCTTTGTGAGAGTAAATATTTTGAGAGATTAAGGAGGAAGAAGGAGAAGCTAGTGTTGTTTATGCCATTCACCACCTACTTTGGGAGAAGGAGGAAAATAGCCACCAAATCTACGTATAAATCCTTATTTCTTTTAAAACCCTAGTTTTACTTTTTCTTTTCATTTTATGTTAAAAATATTAACATAATGATTTGTATAGTTAAAATCATTCTATGTATTTTTATATAGGTTATCATAAGTTTAACTTATGTTTTATAAGCTTTAATGTTGAAAAACATGTTCAAACTTTGAAAATCAAGTTTACCGGAAAGTCCAAAATTGGACAGTCCCTCCCGGAGTTACTGTTCACAATCCATAAATCGAATTTATGATCTGTCAACTCTGAGAGATAGAACCTTTAAATACGAAGATCCTCCAACTTGATTGGCCTAAATCCGATTTAAAATGAGAGAATTACGATTTTTCTACTAAAAACACCTACTGTGAGAAAGCTGCGCACAACAGTCGGCTGTTTGGAGTTATTGTTCACGATTCGTAAGTCGGAATCATGATCTGTCAACTCTGGGTGATAGAACTCTTCGATACGAAGATTTTCCAAGTGAATTGACTAAAAACCGATTTAAAACGAGTGAGATATGATTTGTTTAGTAAAAGATCCCGCTGTCGGAGAAACCGCACTGACAGCCGACTGTTTGGCCACTTTCAGTGGCCAAACCTTGTCCAAATAAACGACCTGATGATGGAAAATTTTAGTTTAAGATGATACAAAACAAACAAGACCGACTAGAGATCAATCGGAGATATAGAATTCAAGATATAAGCGTTTTTGCTTGGGACCCCGAAACTGTCCAGAAATGTGTGAATTTGCATCATGTTAAATCCATTTAATCATTTAAAATCCTAGTTAATTAAATTTTTAATGCATGTTAATTGATTTTTTAACTAATTAAATAATGTTTAAGTGTATTTAATCATTTAATTATTATTTAAGTAACATTAGGTAATAATTAATTATTAAAGTTAGTATTGTTAACTAACTATTGAGATTAAATGATAAATAGAGTCAAATAATTAATTAATTGTTATTTAAATAATATTATATAATAATTAAAGAGTATTTAAGGTAAATAAATAAATTATTTATTATTAAATAATAAGTAAAGATAAATAAATAAATAATTATTATTTAATTAATATTAAATAATAATTAAAGAGAAATAAGATTTTAGAAGTCATTAATTATTATTTAATTAATAAATAATAATTAAAGATAAAAAAAGTTAATAATATTATTTATTATTTATTTATATTAAATAATAAATAAGGATAATTAAGTAATTAATTATTATTTAATTAATATTAAATAGTAATTAAAGAGAAGTAAGGTTAATTAATTAATTAATTATTCTTTAATTAATATTAAATAATAATTAAAAAAGATTATAATAAAGTTAAATGATTAATTATTATCTAATTAATCTTAAGTAATAAGTAAGAAACATTAAAATAAATAAACTAAGTATTTAAGTAAGACTAATTAGTTATTATTTATAATTAAATAATAACTAAAGATAATTAATTAATTACTATTTAACTAATAACAAATAGTAATTAAATAAAGAAAGAGTTAACTAAATATAAAGTATTTAATAATTCACTAATTAAACAATTGTATTAAATTGTTTAAAAGTTCCTTAAGTGTTTAATCCTTTGGATGAATACTCCTAAGTTATTAAATCATTAACTTAAGTGTGTTTACGTGTCTATAGAGATTATGTTAGTATGTCAAATGATAAGAACAATGTGTTAGACTTATTTATTAGATAAGTTCGTAGTAAGCGTACAAACGTGTCAGTATACGTAGTACTAATTGTTATACCGACTTGATTAATGTTAGGTCCTTCAAAACTATTTAATTAAAGCTAGATTGTTGTAGTGGAGTAGACATGCAAGTTTCTTATCTCTAAACTTATTTCATTGAGCAAGTTTATTTATTTAAGCTTGAACTGTAATTCCAAACATGCTTTAAGTGGTTTAATTACTTTACAATTATTCCACATCGATATTATTGTTATTCGCACTTGGTGCACTTGAGCTTGTATAGTCTTTGACTTGTATCTTATTTAAAGTTATATTGTTTAAAGGACTGTTCAAAGTTAGGTCTAAGTCATTGTTCGGCTAGACATTTATGTTAAAGATTTTAAAAGTTATTCAAATCATTGAAGGTTCAGATTCTTGGACTGATATGAACACCCCTTCAATATAGGGGAGTAACCCATGTATCCAATATAAGATACAACCCTCAAAAATTAAATATTATGCATACACATAATGTACAAGAGGCTGATCCCCTCGAGTACGTATTTCTGGTAGTAATTACTGGGTCAATTAGCTATTGACTCCGGTGGAAGTTTATAGTTCATAGTCTATTTGATTATCTTGATTCTAAAAGCAAATCATTATTCTTGCTTATGTTATTCATATTGTTGAATTGTTTCAGTTATTCCTTCATTCATGATATATTATGTAATGATATGCAAATTAGAAGTTTTATAAATATTGCAAATTAATATGTTATTGATGGAATTTAATATTTTGGAATGTGACAAGTATTTTGGGACAAGCCAATTGTGGTGTATTTAATGGTGGAATAAAATTCAAACTTAATGAAACAAGTTTGGATTAAAATGGATTTAAATTTGATTAAAATTTGAGCAAAATATGAATTATAGAGAATTATTTCTCTAGAGAATTTGGCAAATGTCCTTAATGCCCTTGACAATATGAAAAGGGACCATGGTATCTTTGTGGTGAGGATTGACCAATAAGTCCCTAGCTAGACATGTGAGAGGTCAAGAATGCCCTAACCATGCATGGTTAAACTAACCAATGCATGGTTAGTTGTTGGAGTAATATAACACACACACACACACACACACACACACACACACACATATATATATATATATATATATATATATATATATCATTGCAAGTGTGTTAGCATATTTCCATTTCATCACCCTAAGATACTAGCAAGAGAGTTCAAAGAGAGAAAGGAGAAGAGAAAGTCTAGGGTTTGGAAGAAGAGCCTTGAAGGATTGCCAACAAGTGATTAAGAGAGAAGGAAGTAGTTAGCAAAGGGGAGAATCAAGCTCTAGCTAACCTTATTTCAAGAAGGAGAGTAGCAAAGAAAAAGTATAAATATGGTTCAAGCCATGAAACTTATTGTTTATGTGTTTACATGCAATAAATGAAGTAACCATGCATGTATCATGGTTATACATGTTGATTATGTGAATTTTTGTGAGTATATGTGCTATTTGATTGGTTGATCATGAAACCCTAAGTGCTCAAGTTGTGTGACAAAGGTGGTGCACTATTCATGTGTAGTTTCAAAGCTAGAAAGAATAATTTAACTGTAATCATGTGTTATATGTTACTTGAATTGGTGAAAACATGGTCGAAGGTGTTAAACATGTTGAATACATGTGTTGATTGTTGCTTGGTAGCTTAGTAGATGCATGGAAGGTTTAAAAGTATGACTTGTTATGGAAGGTTACAATATTAGGCTAGTATTTATGATTAAACCAAACCATAATCTGTAAAGTGTTTTGGGAAGTTCATGTAGAAGCTACATGTGCATACAAAGTTTCTAAATGTGTATATGTCCATGTATATGAGATATAGAGTTGATAACTCAATGATGGTTGAAGTTTCAAGTTATGGAATTTTGGTAAAATGCCATTAAAGTGTGATTTTTGGTCATTTTGTGAATGTGAAGGTCAAATGAGGCCACATAGCTAAGTTAAATATATATACACATGTTAGGATTGAATTGGGAGTCATTTGTTGTGTATGGCGACAATTGTCCATTTTAAATGTTTTTAAACGTTCGTTGACGACCGAAAGGAATTATTTGGAAAAATAGGGCTAAATTATGCTTTTTAAATATTTTAAAGGCCCATGCAAGTCAAATACATGTTATATGTGCTATGTGAAGTGTTGGAATTAAAGAATTCAATTGAGGGCCAAAGATGGCAAGGTTTTTGGAATAGAATTTTTTTTCAGAAAAATCAGAGTGGCGCCATCTTTTGTGCTGTGAACTGCGCCGAGGCGCAATATTGTTGTGAAGACCACGCCGGGGCGAGATCAGAGCGAGCCGGGGTGAACTTGGGCCGAGCCAATCTTGCGGCCAGCGAGATTGAAAGAACAAAACATGGCGCCGGGGCGCCATGTACTGAAATTTGAAAAATCATTTATTTTATTTCCAAAATGTAATGTTTTGCTATTAAATGATAGTAACATGTATGTAAGCCATAATTTGATAAAAATGATCAATATGATAGGAATTAAGTTGTAAATGAACAATGTGTTACGTGTTAGGGTTATGTTGAGCTAAAGGGTAGCTTGTTTAGCAAGTTATGACATGCACGAGTATGTAACTAATGCATGAACCAATATTATGGTCATGTAGGTTACAGACTAGATAATATTATACCAGTTGTGGTAGACGAGGATACAGGCAAGTCTTCTATCTGAACTTCTATTTTTAGTTCATTGAAAAGTTATCCATGTTATGCATTTATTTGATCATGTAAAGTTAGTTCACTATTGAACTAATTTGAAAAGGTCAATGCCAATCTTGATTCTGGCTAGACACATTTAATGATACATGTTGTAATAAGATGTTTATTGTTATGTGCTCCAATCCACATTACAGTGGTGTGGATTCTCTGATATGCTGTAACAGAACCACCCTGATAAAGGGGAGTAACGTATATATAATATAATTTTATGACGTGGTTGCGTCGATAGATGTTTATGTTGTGCACAATATGAAGGTACGATGGGATGATCACCCAAAGTACACATCTAATTAGAACAGTAGTCTTTTGACTAATCTGGGCAATATCATTCTATACGACTGGTATTGTTCTTAATGTGTTCTTGGTCTTGTGACCGTATAGCAAACAAATTCCATGTTTTCAGTTAATCATGTAAAGATTTTGGATAATTTTCATATTCACACATTGAATTAATATTGATTCAGCTTATTGATATTGATTCCGTTTATTCAAAATAATTCAACCTATTGACATTAATCCAGTTAATTGCAAACGATTCAATTCTTGATATTAAATTCCGCTATTAGAAATGATTCAGCTTATTGGAGTTGATTGAAAACAACTTAGTTCCCTTATAAATGATTGTCATTCATCATTTCAAAGTGTCATGTCATCTTTTATTTATGTACTTGCTGAGCTATTGTATGCTCACTCTTGCCTTTAAACATGATATTTCAGTTAAACCAGGGAAGGTCGAAGGATCAGGAGTAGACAAAGGAAAAGGAAAGGCTAGTCAACAATAAAGGCCTAGTTAGAGAACTTTTGTAAAAGTTAATGTTGTTATCTTTTGTAATATATCAGGTACAGAAGTGTATATGTATAAAGGTATATAGAACCTGAGAATAGTTATGTATGAATATAAATTAAGTTTTATTATTATTTTATTCAGAATGGATAGATGTGATGACAGGGTAGATTAGTAACATGAGCACCAAACCCGAGGTTGATGGGACTCAAATTTGGGGGCGTCACAGGTTGGTATCAGAGCTGATAGGCTTTAAACCTTAAGTGGGGAAACCTTAGGAATATAACCTTAAGTAATATAGTAAAAATCATTTAGAGTTCTAAGAGGCAAAAGGTTGGAATTGTCAAGGTTACAATTTTCCACAATAGGTGTTATGTGTTATGTGCTACGTGCTACTTGCTATATGAGTTGAGATAAATAAAAGTTGCATGGAACTAAATAACTATTGTTATGATTTTATAGTATGCCAGAGATTGGAGAATCCAGTCGGGCAATAGAAGAAGAGCCCAGAGATATTCAGATAGACATAATGACGACTGTGCCAGCTATGGAAATAGTACCAGCAGAGGATAGTGAACAGGAGGAAGATCCAGATGAGTTAGAAGGAGACTCGGATGGGGTATTGCCGGATAATGCATCATCTGAGCAGAGAGAAGCAGATCAGGAGTGGGTAACAGGTCTCATATAGCAGAACAGTGAATATGTGGACAAAATATTGGAATTGGAGGCTCAAGCAGCTGAAAGGCAAACAGCTGTGGAGCTGAACGAGATGGTAGTTCAAATATTAATTAATAAAAATGTGGAACTGGAAGATAAATTAAGACAGGAGGAACAAAAGATTCAGGAGTTGAAGAATGACAAGGAAGCCTTAGAGGCTAAACTGAGAGATGCTGTTGTTGAGATAGCCAGGTGTAAGTATGTTGGGGTTAAAGCAGTGAGAAGAATAGATTTGTTAGAGGAAGAAGTGAGGTCCAAGATAGCTAGAATTGACTGTATGAGTGTAAGAATAGAAAACATGAGTTATGCATTTCGCACAACGTTTGGAAGGGCACAAGATAGGGTACACTATTACCCTATAGAATATAACCAACCAACAGACACTTTGAGCCAGTGGAAGATGGTAGCAATAATGAACGAAGAATATGAAGACGCAGTGAGACGTGGGATGCTTTCGTAGGAAGTTGTAATAGATGTATATAGTTTTGTATGTATAAGTACGTGTGTATGTTATGTGAATCCCTAGTTTTTGTTATGAAAAGGATAGAAAGTTTCATGTAATCTCTTTTGTAAGGAGGGTAAGTTTGTTGAATAGAGTTATGTGAATCCCAACTTAAGTAGTCTGAAGGGATGAAAAGGGTAATAACAATGTGTTGCATGTATGTAATATACTAGATATTAGCCAAGTTGTTATGAATATGAATTCTGTTATTAAATGTGGGTTAAAATAGTTATATGTTTAAAGTTCATACAAATGTGATATGCAAATGTTATGAAATAATCGTGATATAAATTTTTAAATAGAAATACCACCTAGACGAATGCCAAATGTTCAACCTCCACCAGAGGAATCAGTAAACACTCCAGAGGAGCCAGTTAACCCCGTGCAATAGTTTGTAGATTTATTGATGGGAGCTTTTCATAACAGGAATGTAAACCCGGTGTTTGATCAACCGGTAATTGCCAGAATTACTACCACCCCTAGAATTCAAAGGGACGATGAACCCAGTAGAGGCCTAGAATTGGGTGATTGAAATGGAAAAGGTGTTTGAAGTAGAGAATGTGGCAGAAGAACAGAAAACTGCTTTTGCCACATTCATGTTAAAAGGTGAAGCGAATTATTGGTAGACTGCCAATAAAGGAAGACTGGAAACAGGAGCTGCACCGTAGGAGAGATTTAAAGAAATTTTCTTTGAGGCTTACTTTCCCCCAGTAAAACAAGATATGATGGAAGTCTAATTTTTGGAATTAAAATAGGAAAATATGACAGTAGCCAAGTATGCAGCTAAGTTTAATGAATTGACAAGGTTTGTTCCACACTAGGTGGACATAGAATAGAGGAAAGCTAAATGGTTAGAGCGTGGATTGAAATCATGGATATATAGCAAGGTGTCAATGTTTCAGATTGGTACCTTTGTTGTAGTAATGGAAAATGTTATTTTAGCAAAGGGAGGCAGTGAAGCTGTAACGACCCCGAAATTCGACTCACTTTATTACCTTAAATTTTATATTTATTATGCATTATCTTCCTTACGTCCAAATTTCGGTTCGTTAATAAATCTTTAATCACCTTAATTGATCCATTAATTGATTTTAAAATCATCAATTATCAAAATTCTCATATAAATTTTTCTTTTTTTCGATTCAATCGTTGTATTAAAATATTTGGATATTTAAAATCTTTACATCTGGATCCTAGTCCCTGGATCGCAATCTTAACTTTTTCTTTCTTTTACACGTATCATAAAATTCATCATTTAAAATTTACTGTTATTTATTTTCATACAAATATTCCTTGTTGCATCATTCTTAATCAAACATATAATAATTTCTACCGTAACAATTATTCTGATCAATCACAGTTCATAATTGAACTTCTATCATATCCAGATTCAACTTATATATACATACAATTCATTACAGTAAATAAACAAATTTCTCACATTGAATTATAATATTAACAATATTACAATCACGTTTTCTACCTTCTAGGCAATTCATCTCAAACTTAATCCGATATTCTTGAAACTTATTTCTTTACCCTGCAAAAGTTTATTTTAAACAAGTAATGAGCACAACGGCTCAGCAAGTTCAACAGTTTATATTACACGTAACACATACCTTAACATACTCAGTGTGTGTCATACATCATGTGCTTGTGCTTCTATTATAGCAGTATATCCCACATCATTGCACAAAGTACACATAGTTGTCATGTTAACCACATATCACATAACACATAATTTATATGCATTTAAACAAGTATTTACATATCATAACAGACAACAATTAACATTAAAGGACTGAAGAACTTGTCTGGATCGTGACATTAAATAATAAATACCCTCTTTATACTGCTTCTCGTATAACCTATTATCATAAAATAATCAAATAATAATTATTTATCTCTTTATGATATTAATTTAATTAATTAATATCATCTCTAAAGTAATTGACCCTACTCGACAATTTATTTTAGGGTACCGGTTCAATTATTAACTAGTATGGTTAATTATATTAACATCGTTCCTTAAAATATTCATTTAACTTAATATCAAATGCCTTCACTACGGACAACCCGGCTCATCGGATAAATTTTAGCATATTCGATTTTCCGAAAAATTTTATTTAATCATTTACTAACCTTTAAACTCATTAGATTAATATTTAAAATATTTAAATATTAATCTCCAATATTTAATATTTTTACAAAAATATTAAATTTAATGCCCAAACATCATTTCTATATTTTCAGTATTTTTCTATAATTTTCTATGATTTTTAAACATTTATTTAATTAAAAACTGATTCTGGGGGCATTTTCGTCATTTTCGCGCCCTTAGGGACATAACCGGAATTTTTCGGAAAGTCCAGGGATATTTTCGTAATTTATGCACCTTCAGGGACAAAATTGGAATTTCCTGGAAAGTCCGAGGCATTTTAGTAATTTTTTTCGCGTCAAGGGACAAGCTCGGTATTACTAGAAAAGCCCGGGGGGCAAAACCGTAACTTCGCGCGTTCTATCGGTCGCGCATTGCGCGCAACTTACTCTTGCCGACGCCAAACGACATCATTTCCTTCGCCGGTTTTTGGCCTCCACGCATTGCGTGGCTCTGCCTCTCCGCGTGCCCGAAACGCCGTCGTTTCGAGCCGTGTTTCTGAAAAAAAAGTTGGCCCGCGCAATGTGCGAGCATCCCTTCTTCTTCCTTCAGCGTTTTGTCGTGAACAGTGCACCATCTTTCAACAAATTTTCATTTTTAATCCACTTTTTCACCACCAAAATTATTCTAAAAATCACATAATTCATATATATACATTCTAAAATTATTTAGAATAATTATACCAATTAATTTTTATTTTTCCACAATAATAATTTTAATACCATAATTACCAAAATAAATCTCAAAATTATAAATTATACCTTCTTTGGCTTTAAAAATCTTTCCTTTGATGACACAAACTTCCTCTCTCACGGTGGTGGCTATGGAGTTTTTCGATGTGGCTTGGTGTGGTGTTTCTCGGATGGACAAAGAAAGAAAGAGAGCTCGGTTGTGTTTGTGTGTTTGTTTTCTTTTCTTTTCTTTTGCTTCTATTTCTTTTCCTTTTATAAGCCAAGGCACTTAACCAATTTTTTGCATAAAAAATTCACACCGACTTTATTAAGCAACGCGAGACTTCGGGAATTTTCCAAAATAACATGCAAATTTTTATACATTACGTAATTATATCGTGTAATAAATATTTTATATAATATATATAAAATATTTATTTTAATTCACTAAAAATCATAATATAATTTATCAATAATATTTAAACCCTTTTTGGGTACTTTACTTGACAAATTTTGTACACGCATAACACCATGCATGTAATTAAATGAGGTAATTTATACCTCCATAATTCATTAAATAATACACGTAATATATAAAAAAAAAAATTCGTAATTTTTCACTTCGTTTCTTGGACAACATGTTATACTAACATGTTCACGTTTCAAAAATATTATCCTTCATAAAAGTCATAATAATTTAATTATGCGTAAACATAATTTTTAATGAATTAAAACATTCCTTTTTCCTCATTTAATTTCATTTCTTTATATTTCACATTAATTATATAATTTAATATTATATAATTTATATTTTTACATTCTCCTTTCTTAAATAATTTCTTAGATTCCTCCATAATTATCAAAAATTATACATTTATTAACTCTCTCATTATTTTAATTCTCTTATATAAATTATATAATTATTCCTATATAAGTTATATACTTATAATATCCTTCATATGTCACTTTAATTTCCTTATAAAAATTATATAATTTATTATTATATAATTTATATAATTACTTTTCTTCTTCAATTAATTTCCAAAATTTTCACCATAATTCTTGATTAAATCTAAAATCAATAATTACAGTTTTACTAACTCCCTCATTAACCTTTCATAAATTTCCGGATTAATTTAATTATTAATCCCTTTATTTCCATAATTAATGGAATTTAAAATTATCAATTAAACATGCACACTTATGTATAAATATATCTATTTCATAATCCTCACATTTCCACACAACCTCATTTAATTTCTATACTTCCACCACAATTTAATTGTACAAATTATTGTACCTTTACAAGAAATTTCTCTTATTCTTCATAAATTATTTCCAAACAATTTATTTACTTTTTTCATTATTTAAATTCACACAAATCATCACCATCTTTGTACCGATTTAATTTACCAATTAAATCTCATCACATACCTTAAAATCACATAAAATAATAATTAACTTAACAACCTTGATAATTTTATCAATTAAATTCTCACTTAATATTATTAAAGAAATCCTGGAAATTAGGATCCTCACATTCTTCCCCCCTTAACAGGATTCCATCATCGGAAGCATAATTGCCGTAATAATCATACGTATTTTATTTATAGCACATTACTATACCTTTATTTTGATGAATAACGATTTAATCTATAATAATTATATTTTACCTCTTTAATATCCATAACTTACGTGGATAACCTCATAATGGTCATTACTGTCAAAATATTCAATTTATAATTTACTCTACAATTTCTTTAATTTCTTATTCTCTGAAATATTTCCTTTCTTTAATCGCACATCTCCTTACTCCATTCACTTATTGCATACTTTGCACATTCAACCTTCTTTTCTTAATTCATATAAATCTTCTTTTTCTCTTCATAAATCATTCCTCAATACCTCTATTATTTAACACAAGGTTTTATATGTTATCATTTACTTAATTCATCACAATCTTTATTTGGAATTATTCTAAAATCCTGGGGTATCACATTCACCCCTCCTTCAGAAATTTCATCCTCGAAATTTCTATGTACTCACACTTCATTCATTTGTAATATACACAATTTCTTTACATTTATTCCACATATCTTTATTTCCTTCCTTTCTCGTGATCATTGCCCATTGCAATTTTTCTAATCCTTCATATTTCATAACTTCTTTGCTTCACAATTATTACTTTCCTTATCACTCACAATTAAAATACTACCCCATCCTACCATCCAATCTTCATAAGAGTAGAAGAATTCAAAATTTTTATTTTGGAAAACTTTCATGATATGCTGAATGAACATTTATCCCGGTTTACAGTACTTCGCTCCCCGAGTACTTCATACTGCAAACCCTAACAGTGGATCAGCCTGCCATTAAAATGGTGTATATTTAATCCGTAATTTGGCACGCCAGTAGAACAATCTGTAATGCCAGTGTTTCCTTATGCCAGGTGACCATTCGATCAACCTGAAATATTCTTAATCTCTTTGTTCATCTCAGCATTAGAATTCATTCAAAAGTAATTTGATTGGTTATAACTTTCCAAAAATACGAATTCAATAAATATATGTTAAAATTTGTCTAGCTGAATCAAATAGCTCAGACTTGTATTTCTTCAACGCTTGTCTAGCCAGATCAATTGGCATAAACTTTCTTTTAACAATTTATAATCCATAGAAATTTTTTAAAACATTTATTATGTCAAAACTTTTCAAAACGTCTAGCCGAGTCAAATGGCAATGACTTATAGCTTTGACATACCTTCATAAATCAAAATCATTTATGACTTCATGTTACCGCATCATTTTGACAGTACGTTGAGAATTCCGTCGTTAATAATTCCTACACCATACTTTATGGTGTTGAATCATCTTATGACGAAATAGTACCGCATCGTCTCAACAACACGTTGAGCATTCCGTCATTCATCACATCTACACGGGGCTGAAAGGTGCGTGGATGATTATTTTAAAATACATTTTGATGTTAAAAATTTTTTTGTCTAGCCGAAACAAGTAGCATAGACGCTTTTTAGATCGCTTAAAAATTTTCATTTATATTTTCCGAAATACATTCATGCCAAATTAGCTTGAGGCCAAAAATTTCGAAGTCTAGCAAAGCTATAAGAATGGGAATATCCTAAATTCCTTAACATTCATCTTTCACTTCTTTACTTGATTATTAATTTATTGCTAAGACTATTATTAATTATTATATTAAAGTTTTCTATCTACTCCAACTTTTTTATACCCCCGTATAGTTAATCAAACTTACCACACATTATGAGTCCAGTAACTTACCACAAGCATATGAGTTTTAAAGCTTGTTATAGCAATATGTAGTCTAAGAACAAATCAAAGACTATCCATATGCTGAGGGGCTCAAACATACCATACAATTATGAGTCATGGACTTACCATATGCATGAGTTTTAAGAACTCGTGCCTAAACTTAATATTATTACCTATCAAAAACTGCTAACGCGACTCTAACATTTCAATGATTATCACATAATAACTAAGGAAACACAAGTCCCCTGCCCATACAAAGGATTGTGCAACTCAGTCACCACGTGAGTCCTCAATTGAAATTTCGTACCCAAGCTTCCTGCCCCCTTATCATACCATTTCTATAATTCATGTCTCATCATTTTCTAAATTCTTCTTGTACTATTTCATAGTACCATATCTCTTTATAGCATCAAGCTATACTTTTTGGACCTGTACAACTGGGGAGTCCAACGGCCCACACTTTTAATACGATAGTACAAGATGCACTGACATCAAAGGATGTGGTATCACGTATCATTCCTGTTAATAATGTAAATGTATACGTATTATTCGATTCGGGTACTACATGTTCTTTTAATTCTGATGAATTTGCTAAGAAATTGAACCTGTCACAAGTGAAGTTAGAAAATGCATTGAATATAGAAGTAGCAAATAAGGAAGTAATCCGGGTGGAGAATATTTGTCAGGGTTGTTGTCTAACTGTTGAATATTTTCTATATGAATATATGCGTGCAAGTATACACGGTCAACAAGTAATAAAGTGATAAAGTAGAGTGTCGAACCCACAGGGAATTAAATAATAATAATTACCAAACACTAATTTAACATCAAATTAATTCTATTTAAACAATCTCAATTTAATTATAAAATAAACTAATCAAAATTACTAATCAAATTAAAATAGTAAGATCACAATTTTTTTTTTCAATGCTTCATTTAAATCTCTTTAATCTCTTTTTAATTAATTAACTATATAGTAGTGTTAACTGAGATCTCTTAACTATTTACTGACCTTTTTCAAGAATTAATAAAAAAGATTTACTCCAATTTATAATGCTATATTTCTAATCAAAATAATTTGAAATAAACTCATTAAGATTCAACTCTCAATAAAGTTACATGTGGCATATAGGTATCTTCATCCTACACACTATTATGTTACTCTTCCTAGAAAGAATCAACAAATTCACATGTTATCATATCCGGATCTAATCTTAGAATTCCTTGTCCAATTCCTTCTAAGATATCACAATTAATTATTGCGCAAATAATTATACATGTGACGCCCCAAAATCTGGGCCCATACAGCCCAAACTTGAGTCGTCAAAAGACTACAACAAAATTATTATAAGGTAGAACAACGTTCAACAATACAGTGTATAATAATACACAACTAAGTCTTCACTATTATTATCACACTATTTTACAACGCGTGAAGACTACGATAGTTATTCCTCAGATTCTCACTCTATTCCCCGGCTAGACCCAGCTACGTTTCCATCTCCTGTTGAAAAACAATGGAACAAAAGAAAGGGTGAGCTCAAATAGCCAAGTAAAGAATATCATGACTAAGATAATGACGAATAAATTATCATTAGTCTTCAACAGTTGAGTTCTTGATAGAATACAATAGACTACAAGGTTTATATCAAAAACTGCAGTTAAATTCTTGAACAACGTTCAGATCAATAATAGCAGCAGAATGAGCAATCTATTAGAAGAATAATGCAGACTATAATGTCCACTCAGTTCTCTTTTTAGGAAAAATATCATCAACTTTTATGATCTGAAATATCATTAGTCAAGATAATACAATTTCACAGTTCCTGATCATAATCTTGCAGATCAGCAGTTCATCTTTGCACTACGGGTCAAAGACATTCAATATAACACCAACGGTCATGATTATACCAGATTCAGCCTTTGGTCATAATCATATCAAACAACAGTTCATCTTTGCACTATGGGCCAAAGAGAACATTCACCACGTGCCATAAAAGACACCGAACAGATGTATCGCCTTTAACCTATTATATCGCCTTTAACCTATCATCTGTTCAACAATTATATTGCATCTGTGCCCCCGGCCACAGATATTCACAACAACTTGATTTTGGATGATTAGAATGCTTTAAATGATGAACAGAAGAAACAGGATAAACAATAAGTATCAGAATTTTACTTTGTACAGATTCAAATAATGTCCAAATTGTCAACATGATGTGGAGTGAAATTTAAAAATGATATTCAAGATCCATAGTTCAGAATAACGGTTACAGTTCAATAGAAAGGTTCACGTAAATAGGATGGTTCAATTGAAATGATGAAGTGCAACTATTATGGAACATATAATATTTTCAGGAATTATAGAAGCAATAGTTCCATAATAAGTTTCGATTTAGGTGTATGAAAGAAAATAATATCCTTTACCGTAGCAGGTTTGATTAACAAAAGGTGAAGGAAATTAATATCCCTTACCATAGTAAGTTTGAATAATGAAAGATGAAAAAGATGGTATCTCTTATGAGTATAAAGGAAAATAATATCACTTACGAATATGAAAGAAAATGATATTATAAACGAATATGCAATAAAAGTGTCATGTGATAATTCGTGTAGACAAATTATTTCCACAAGAGACAAATAAGAAATGAATACAAAGAGTAATTCACCAAACATGCGGTAATCCGCGTAGTTAGGTTATTCTCAGAGATTAATAAGGAATGAATACGAAAGGTTATTCACCAACAGGCGGTAATCCGCACCGTAAGGTTATTCCCATAATTTAATAAAAATTGAATACGAAGAGTCATTCACCAAACAGGCGGCAATCTGCGCAGTAAGGTTATTCTCAGAGATTAATAAGGAATGAATACGAAAGGTCATTCACCAACAGGCGGTAATCCGCGCCGTAAGGTTATTCCCACAATTTAATGCATGGAAATAAAAGGCACATCTTATGAGTAAGAAAGAAACGATATTATTTTCGAGAATCAAATAATGATAATCCCTTACCGTAGTAAGTTTAAATAATAGAATATGAAAGAAGATGATATTCCTTACCTTGATATTGTGAAACAAGTTTATAGCCGAACAAATCCTTCCTTGTTTGTAGCAGTAAAGAATCTGACTTTTGAGTCTTCTAGAGTTTTTAAAATCTCTTTATGTTTTTAAAATAATGTTACTCTCGGAAAGATAGACGGTATAGACTCAAGAATCACTCAATTCGGAGTTAATATGAATGAGTTATGAATTTTCAAAACGAAGACTGAAAATAGTGACGAAAATCAGAATAGGTTACGGTTTTTAGTATTTTAAGGCATGAAGATGACTTCAGATGACTTTTCTTCCTTCTTCAAAGTTGTAGAGGACGAAAAACTGAAGAGACAGACTTTTAATTCATTAAATTCTGACAAATAATGAATTTACTATGATTTTTCGAAAGAGTTACTGTACATAAGAAAATTCCACTCGGGAATTCAAAGAAGAATGCAAAAGATTTCAAAACTAGGAATGACTTAAGAACACTTAGAGAGAACTTACACAAATAAGTATTTAGAGAGTGGAAGAAAATGTATGTAAGAATGTTATGAAAAATTTCTTAAGTTAAGTCCTCTATTTATAGCCAAAAATCTTATCATAACCAAAATTTCCTAATTTAATCCAAACCATTCATTTCAAGATAATGTTTAATCCACACCATTCATTTCCTCTTTTAAGATTTCTTTAATTTAAATCATTCATTTAAAGAGCATCTTTAAACTACACCATTCATTTCAAATTATATATTATCTTTAATCTATACCATTCATTTTATCTAAACCATTCATTTAAATATCATCTTTTAATCTACATCATCCATTTCAAATTCTATATTATCTTTAATCTATATCATTCATTTTACATCACCTAACTTTATATTATAAACAAATAACTTTATCAATTCAATTATTCAACAATAATTCACACTTATTAATTATTACGACTAATTATTATAAATACAGTGTAATTGGCTTTCGGAGTTAGATATCAAGTCAATTAATTAATGAAATACAATTGTTTAAATAACACCATAATAGAGATAATAATAATGCAGAAAGTATGTAAGAGAAAGATTACGTTACTGTGTCATGACAATTATTGATTCAATAATGTGAATTACTGTGCATATGCTACTGTGACAATTATCAATTTAATAACATGAATTATTGTGCATGTGACAATAAAGTCAAATATTGTACAATAACCACTTTATCAGTTTAATAATACGAAACACTGTGCAATGCCGTGTGCTACTGTGCAATACCGTATGTTACTGTGCAATATCGTATGTTACTCGTAATATCGTATATTACTATTCTTTTACCACCGGATATTTTAACAATTAAAAGTGATAGTACCATTGACCATTTAAAAATTATTTATATCATTTTTTATATCCGACAAATATTCTTTGTGGGGTCCACCAATGATTGGTTCATACGGCGCCGTCGTACGAATATTCCCCGACAGAACGAATATTCCCCGACCAAACGAATATTGTCCGACATAATATAATTTACACATAACATCCTTAACTTTTAACTTTATCAATTTAACCACTTACTGTTTCATGAAAATATATACGAAGAAAAAATAAATTTTATATTTCATAAAATTCGGGGTCTTACAATACATGAACGCATAAAACATGATAAACAACTCATATATAATCATTAATAATTAAAAAGAAAACAAATTAAATTAAACTACACATTAGGTTCAATTGCAATCTCAAATAAAAATTAACTCATAATTAAATAATTAATTACCCACAAATAATTTAACATCTCAAAATTACAAAAATAAAAGATAAAGAAAAGAAATCAAATCTGTGTTGATATCCGTCTGTCACTCGGATCACAGTCTCCAATCTCCAAGCTCCGCCTTTAATTCTTAAATTCTTCGCGTTAAATATTTGCTCCTAAAACTACTCCTAAATTACTCTAATAATCTGCTATTCTATCATAATATATTCTAATCTATGTTAAAAAATTCTGAATATAATAGCTACATGGTGTATTTATAGGAGTACAATAATAATCCTAAGCTAATGTGGAAAAGAAATCTAATTTGGAATCAAATTAATACACAAATCCGCGAATAATCTGCTTCTCCAGAATTAATGCGCTGCCCAAACAAGCCCCTACGCGCTTTGACCAAAGCCAAACGCGCTTCCGCCACGTCAGCAGACTATCACCACGCTAGTGACGTCATCGCTTATGTCAGCATAACCCGCGCATTGCGCGAAGTCCTGTACTGCCGCTCCGCCCAGCTCTATACGACGTCGTCTGTCTTGTTCTGCTAATCCTACCGCGCGCATGGTGCACTGCCACTTTTGGTTTAATTACGATTCTGCCACCAGTACCATTATTTACAGTTTTGCCATCCGGTTTTGCTTAATTACGAAAATGCCACTCCCTTTTGCAGAATTTACAAAATTGCCACTAGCTTTTATTTTTCCTACAAAATAAAATATAAATTAATTAAAAATAAATAAAAATAATATAAAAATACTAGAAATAATAAAAACACATAAAATTAAATAAATTATCTAAAATCAATTAACATACTTAAAAACTAACAAATAATTAAGCCTAAATATATTCAATAAATAGGTATAAAAACCTATTATCACTAACGATAAGAGGACATAAACTGTTAGTGGATTAAATTCCTATTCATTTAGGAGAATCTGATGTGTTATTGGGAATGGATTGGTTGTATAACTGTGGAGTGATCGACTGCCAGAGCAAATGTGTAAACCTTCAGACTCCTACCAAGTCTAAGGTGGTGTTCTATGGTAGCAAATCGCCTAGACAATCGTGTTCTCTGACGATGTTGCAGGCCGAAAAGCTGTTAAGGAAAGGGTTTATGGGATACTTAGCTCATGTGGTTGATACACGCATAGTAAGATCCGAAATGGGTCAGATACCCGTGGTAAGGGAGTATGCGGATGTATTTTCGGATGAATTACTGGGTCTTCCACTAGACAGGGAGATCGAATTTGTTATTGATCTTGTGCCAGGAACAATGCCGATTTCAAAGGCACTATATATAATGGCCCCAGTAGAATTAAAAGAGTTGATGATTCAGTTGCAAGAACTGCTGGACAAGAAGTACATTCAGCCAAGTGTGTCTCCTTGGGGAGCACCAGTTTTATTTGTAAAGAAGAAAGATGGCTCGTTAAGACTCTGTATTGATAACAGAGAATTAAACAAAGTGACAATTAAGAACAAACATCCACTACCAAGGATTGATGATTTATTTGATCAGCTAAGGTGAGCCAAGTATTTTTTGAAAATATATTTAAGAAGTGGGTATCACCAGTTGAAGGTGAGGTCTGAAGATGTGCCTAAGACAGCATTTAGGACTCATTATGGTCATTACGAGTTCCTAGTAATGTCGTTTAGATTAACAAATGCACCAGCTGCATTTATAGATTTGATGAATCGAGTGTTCAAGCCACACCTAGATAAGTTTGTGGTGGTGTTCATTGATGACATATTAATTTATTCAAAGACTCGGGAAGAGCATGCGGAACACCTAAGAATTGTGTTAGAAAAGCTAAGAGGAGCTAAATTATATGCTAAGTTCTCGAAATGCGAGTTTTGGTTGCAAAGAGTGTAATTTCCAGGGCACGTGATTGATCAAGAAGGGATATCAGTGGATCCAGCGAAAGTTGAGGTAGTAATTAATTAGGAACAACCAAAGACACCAACTGAGGTTCGTAGTTTTCTTGGATTAACAGGTTATTACAGGAGGTTCATCAAAGATTTTTCAAAGTTGTCAGGATCTCTAACTAATTTGACAAGGAAGGCTGTAAAGTTTATATGGACAGATACATGTGAGGAGAGTTTTCTATAACTCAAGAAGAGGTTGAGTGAATCACCGGTGTTGACGTTGCCTGATAATACAAGAGGATTTGTGGTTTACAATGACGTATCGTACAAAGGATTGGGTTGTGTATTAATGCAACAAGGTAAGGTCATAACATATGTATTAAGACAATTAAAAGATTTTGAGGAGATGTATCCAACCTATGATTTGGAATTGGTAGCAGTGGTATTTTCCTTGAAAATATGGAGGCATTACCTGTATGGAGAAAAGTGTGAGATATACACAGACCACAAAAGTCTGAAGTATATTTTCACTCAGAAGGATTTGAATATGAGGCAGAGAAGATGGTTAGAA
Source organism: Hedera helix (assembly GCA_947179155.2). Classification (NCBI taxonomy): domain Eukaryota; kingdom Viridiplantae; phylum Streptophyta; class Magnoliopsida; order Apiales; family Araliaceae; genus Hedera; species Hedera helix. The sequence goes on from OX359271.1 coordinate 19,248,920, forward strand.
TTAATCAAGGATTACGATTGTGCGATTTTATACCATCCAGGGAAAGAAAATGTGGTGGCCGATGCCTTAAGTAGAAAAGGTTGAGAAAGATTAGAAATGTTAACGGCTCAGGAATAGTTAATCAGAAAAATGGAAAAGTTAGAACTAGAAGTGAAGTATCCGATAAAATCAGAAGAAAAGTTATTTGTGGTTGAATCTCATCCGACGTTATTGGATAGAGTTAAAGAAGCTCAAATACGAGATCAAGAATGAGGTCAATTCAGAGACCGTGTAACGCCCCGAGAATCCCCGTGCTGGCCACGGGTGACCCCCGGTCATTACGCACGACCTTCACTGAATAACCACAACATTTAATAATTTAATGCTGCTAAAACTCAATATATTAATTGATAAACTAGTTTATTTAAAAACTATTAAAATCTTCTTTATTTCCCCTGAATCGAAATCTTTACATTAATTTCCTTGACCTCAAGATCATATATATCATGATCAGTTTACCATAATGATTGTGAGTACACAAAAACTCACGTTCCAACAATAAGCCATTATAATAATACCTTGACTTTTACTATCCGATCGAGTCCAATAGTATTAGTACTCGTCTATCGTAGGTTCATCTTTTATTTCAAGAACATGGTCTCCAATCAAGAATATTACCACAACATATCTATCCCAAAACTTTACATCTAAGGGATTCAAATCAAACTTGATATCCATTATCAATCCCAATGGCAAAATTATTACCAAATTATAACTTCAATCCTGCTAGGTCATTAAGCATTTCTTGTTCCTTGGTCTTTACTATAAACCTCGAATGCTAACATTTAACTCCATGAATACAACTTAAAGACATTAAGTAATTAAACTTATTACAAACTATCCTTACATAAATCAAGTGTATTAACCTTTATAGGAATACAACAAATCTATCTCAAAGGTTAATAACCATTGATAACTACACAGTTTATTAACTTGCAACATCAATTTGTTTCAGAATTTTAAATCTTTACATCTTCTCTTAACTCACAAGATCATATATATTATGATTCAATATTTAATCTTTACTTTTATAAGTTATTCTATATAATCCGGTATGCTAAATACATGATTCAGCAAACTAGATTACCAACCAGCAAACTGTTTACCAAAACAACAGGCTGGACAACTAAAAAAACAAACTGTTTACCAAAACAGCAAGATGGAAAACCAAAATAGCAAACTGTTTTCCTATTTCAACATCCTGAATTTCCAATTCAACATGTCATATATCCAAAATAGCATCCTGCATTCCCAATTCAGCATCTTAAATTCATTATTTTAGCATACCGAAAACTTGGCATTATGCTAATTTACTTAAAGTATTTCATTTGTATAAGTTTACATTAATAAAATGTAAAGTATACAACTTATTTTCATAATGAATATCCTTTATTCATTTTCTCAAAATTTATTTTAACTTAATTTATTTTCTTTGCAACAATATGAGTAATTCTAGCTCACAATTTAACTTCATAATGTGTGCAATAAATTCCTATTTACTTGTTCGTTCAGAACTCGTAACATTTACAGATTGTTTATCATAGCTAAAAACTTTACTAACTGAATAACGACAAGTTCAAATATCAAGATAATTACATTGAATGTCATTTTAACAACCTTGCAATATCCATCTTCCATAATTTAGTGCCTTCCGAAATTTCTTCAGTTACTTCGCTGAAAATATTAATTTAAAGCAAGGATGAGCACGACGACTCAGCAAGTTTAACAGTTATCACATAGCACATATGTCACATTTCATACATGCTTCACAATTTATATCAAATCATGCTTCATATTTGGTACATACTTCACATGTAATCGTAATTCATGATTTGCACATTCTTCACATATAATCATATTACAATGATTTCACATAACACAAATAACATAGATATATCTTCATATCCACAGTTTAAATATGACATGGTAGCATAACATTGCACATAGCAACAAATCCTGAAAAACTTGCCTTGCTTGCGTTATTCCCTTTATGCTTATCAAACCTCCAAATTTGGTTGCTTATACTAACTCGTGACTTTATCGTTCCATGTAATACCTATATAACATAATTCAAGTTATCACAAAGCTATTACACATAATGTATTTACACATTTCCATTCAAATATTCATTCATTTCTAGGTTAAATTATTTAATCCTCAATCATTAACCAACTTTATATCTTTAAGATCTTAAGTTCTTAAAATTCCATCTTGTTTTAGATTAGTTAACTAATCTTTAATCTGTTTCCAAATTGATTTTATTACGTTGCTGCATTACGTTGTTGCTAAATCGCAACGTCAATGCCACGCATTTTATTTAAAGCTTAGTTAATTCACAACTTCTTCGTCCTAAACTGGAATTGGCTCAACTTTGGACCATGATCTATCCATAACATGTTCTAGCTACTTCCATAGGTTTCTTAAACCCCAAATTACTTGAACTTAAAAAAAATCCAAAACAGCCCACTCAAAACAGTGAATAGCAGTGCACTTTTATCTCAAACCTGTTTCACGGTAAAATTCATATAAAATAATTTATAAGGAATTTTAGTGTTATTCCTTCTTGACATATCTTCATAACTTCGAGATCTACAACTTTTGTTTAGGTTTGAAAACCTAATTCGGTACACACTAGGCTTTACACCTCAAAGAATAGCTATGTTAAAAATTGTCCCGAGAACAAACTGGCAGTCAGACACTAGTTCACAAAAAAATTCATAACTTCTTCGTTACATGTCCGTTTTTGATCAACTTTATATTAAATGAAACCTTATGAAGTCTACTTTAAATATCGTTTAGACTTTTACCTATCCAATGTACCAAACAACACATATCTAAGAGTTTACCCAACCTGTCCATACAGCTTCAGTCACTGGACAGGCGCACAAATTTAATTATTTCAAAAATACACCAGTCCATAAAATGGTTCAATATTTTGGGTACTTCTAGTTAACTTCCATATCTACAACTTTGTAGTTTACATCAACACCAAATTCCAAATATATGATTTTCTACAATTTTTACAAGGTTAAAATTTGCTGCAGTTCACTGGGCAGACTAATTTCGGTCCGACCCAACCTGCTTCTTTCAGTCACTACGCACAAACCACAAAGAATTTATGTGATTTAAAAATTTCTGCTTGTAGCTTACCTCCGTAGCTTTAATTTGATATATCACCCACTCTCTAACTCCAAATATTCAATTTTATAAAAATCACACAATAACAGCAACACTATACACCAATTTCTGCGAAATTTGTTCAACTTTTCATTCATATTAATTTAATTCGTGAATCACCTACTAGATTCATGATAATCTATGGTTAGATCATTACCCACAAGGTTAATCACGAACTATAACCATTAATCTCAATAAAACCGAACATATACCCAATAAAATCAAAAATTATTAAAGGTTTAGAAAGCTTTACCTTCATAGCTTTCATTTTCCTTCTTCACTCAAACTTTTCTTTCACTTGTTCCTTCTTCTCCTCTTCTTTCCTTTCCAGCCCGTGAGCTCTCAAACTCTCTCTAAATGCTGAGAATACTCTTCTCCTAAGTTGGTTTGATCAATTAAAAGATATATATTAAGATAAGAAATTTGGTAGGATTTGATTGGTTAAGAGAGATTACATTAGGATAAGATAAGCTATGATTGGCTCACAATAATCCACCTCATAAAAAAAATCTGAGCATATCCAGCTGGCTCACTTCAAAAATCTGAAATTTAATTTATCTTTTGAGTCCCACTTTTAATTATCTGACCCGTTTTTTGACTGTTTAACCCGAAAATCAAAATTTTTAATATTACAGTCAATTCCTAATAATTTGGACGTTTCCGTCGTCATGGTGACATCCGTTTCTTCAAATTTACTTCCAAACTTCAAATTTGACCTTTTATCCTAAAAAGTCAAACGGTCAACTTTGACCAAAAAGTCAACCGAAACACATATCGTGTTTACAGTCCATACTTACTAAATTCGACGTTCCCGTCGCAACGGTGAAGTCCGTTTATCAAAAATTTTCTTCAAACTCAAATGTTGACTTTTCACTTTTACAAGTCAAACAGTTGACTTTGACCAAAAAGTTAACTCCGACACCAAAATGTGTTTACCATCTCTTCTAGCTAAATTTGACGTTCTGGACTCAACAGTGTAGTTCGCGTCTCCAAATTCCATTCCGAACTCAAATTTGGGTTGTTAACTTCCTTTAGTCGATCTTTGACTATTTGACCATTTTGCCCTTTCTTAGTCACGGGCGTTTTGAATATTTTTTCTCCTCTATAACACCAAGGTTATTAATCAACTTGTCAAGGGTAGCTTGGTCATTTTCCAATTTCTCCTAACTTTTCATTTATGATAATTTTCTAACTTTTCATTTATGGTAAGTTTTGCTCTCCTCCCATTGGTCTATTCCAATTCACGAGGATTCCATACGAACCATCTTGGTTACACATTCTCATTAATTAATAACCACATTAATTAATTTACGTCTCCAATTTAACTCGTTATTTAACAAGTGTTAAATCATCACATAGCTCATTTACCACATCAACTTTGATATTAAACAACATAGGTTGATCCATTAATTTAATCAACCCATTAACTGAACCTTCCTTTAATTCCTTTAATTATATCAACATATAATTAAATACCTAATTCATCATACATTGATTTAATTAATCGCCCAGAAATTTACAATTACTGTCAATAATTTCATTTCTTTATATTAAAATATTCTGGGTCGCTACAGACCGTATAACTGATGGACAAGAGACAAAGTTCAAGATGGATGATAGTGGGTTGTTGAGATTTGAAGGAAGAGTTTGGGTACCGATAGTATTAGAAGTAAAAGATGAGATTCTATAAGAAACACACAGTTCGCGATATTCAGTCCATCCAGGAAGCACGATGATGTATCAAGACCTTAGACAACATTTTTGGTAGCCTAACATGAAGAAGGATGTAGCAGAATGTGTAAGTAAATGTCTGACTTGTCAAAGAGTCAAAGCAGAACATCAAAGGCTGAGTGGATTGTTACAACCGTCAGAAATTCCAGAATGGAAATGGGAGCATGCCACAATGGATTTTGTCGTAGGACTCCCAACTACACATAAAGACTATGATGCGATATGGGTAATAGTGGATCGACTGACAAAGTCCGCTCACTTTTTGCCAATCAAAGTCAAATTCAATCTGGATCAACTAACAAAGTTATATCTGAAGGAAATAGTGTCAAGGCATGGAGTTCCTGTATCGATTATTTTAGATCGAGATTCGCGATTCACGTCAAATTTTAGAAAGAGTTTTCAGGAACATATGGGTATGCAATTAAGGTTGAGCACGGCGTATCATCCTCAAACAGATGGCCAAAGTAAAAGAACAATCTAGACCTTAGAGAATATGCTAAGGGCATGTGTAATGGACTTCAAGGGCAATTGGGACGATCATTTGCCTTTAGTGGAATTTACATACAACAATAGTTATCACGCGAGTATTGCTATGCCGCCGTATGAGGCGTTATATGGAAGAAAGTGTAGGACACCTCTTTGCTGGGATGAGGTAGGAGAACGTAAGTTATTGGGACCAGAAATTGTGCAACAGACTACCGAAATTGTCAAAGTAATAAGATCAAGGCTCATAGCAGCACATGATAGACAAAAGAAATATGCAGACCAACATCGACAGAAAAAAGAATTTGAAGTGGGGACCCAAGTGTTTTTAAAAGTATCACCCTGGAAGGGAAAGATAAGATTTGGTAAGAAAGGGAAGTTAAGCCCAAGATTCATTACACCGTTTGAGGTGTAAAGAAGGTTTGGAGAGGTAGCCTATGTTGTAGCATTACCTCCGGAGTTAAAACACATTCACAACGTGTTCCATGTATCAGTGTTAAGGCCGTATAAGCCGGATTACAAACATGTGATTGAATTCGAACCACTTCAGATTGAGAAAGACTTGACATATGAAGAGACTCCTATACAAATCATAGACAGAAAAGAGCAAATTTTGAGGAACAAAGTGATACCTTCTGTAAAGGTAATATGGAAAAATCACAATGCTGAGGAAGCAACGTGGGAGTTAGAAGAGAAAATAAACAAAGAATAGCCAAGTTTGTTAATGTGATTTGTAATAGTGATTCCGGGGACGGAATCCTTGTAAGGAGGGAAGAATGTAATGATATGCAAATTACAAGCTTTAAAAATATTGTAAATTAATATGTTATTGATGGAATTTAATATTTTGGAATGTGACAACTATTTCGGGACAAGCCAATTATGGTGGAATTAATAGTGGAATTAAATTCAAACTTAATGAAATAAGTTTGGATCAAAATGGATTTAAATTTGATTAAAAATTGAGCAAAATATGAATTATGGAGAATTATTTCTCCAGAGAATTTACAAATGTCCTTAATGCCCTTGACAATATGAAAAAGGACCATGGTATCCTTTTGGTGAGAATTGTGACCAATAAGTCCCTAGCTAGACATGAAAGGTCAAAAATGCCTTAACCATGCATGGTTAAACTAACCAATGCATGGTTAGTGGTTGGAGTAATATAATACACACACACACACACACACAGACACACACACACACACACACACACACACACACACACACATATATATCATTGCAAGTGTGTTAGCATATTTCCATTCCATCACCCGAAGATACTAGCAAGAGAGCTCAAAGAGAGAAAGGAGAAGAGAAAGTCTAGGGTTTGGAAGAAGAGCCTTGAAGGATTGCCAACAAGTGATCAAGAGAGAAGGAAGTAGATAGCAAAGGAGATAATCAAGCTCTAGCTAACCTTATTTCAAGAAGGAGAGTAGCAAAGAGAAGGTATAAATATGGTTCAAGCCATGAAACTTATTATTTATGTGTTTACATGCAAGAAATGAAGTAACCATGCATGTATCTTGGTTATACATGTTGATTATGTGAATTTTTTTTGAGTATATGTGCTATTTGATTGGTTGATCATGAAACCCTAAGTGCTCAAGTTGTGTGACAAAGGTGGTGCACTATTCATGTGTAGTTTCAAAGCTAGAAAGCATGATTTAAGTGTGATCATGTGTTATATGTTACTTGAATTGATGAAAACATGGTTGAAGGTGTTAAACATGTTGAATACATGTGTTGATTGTTTCTTGGTAGCTTAGTAGATGCATGGAAGGTTTAAAAACATGACTTGTTATGGAAGGTTACAATATTAGGCTAGGATTTATGATTAAACCAAACCATAATCTGTAAAGTATTTTGGGAAGTGCATGTAGAAGCTACATGTGCATACAAAGTTGCTAAATGTGTATATGTCCATGTATATGAGATGTAGAGTTGATAACTCAAGGATGGTTGAAGTTTCAAGTTATGGAATTTTGGTAAAATGCCATTAAAGTGTGATTTTTGGTCATTTTGTGAAAGTGAAGGTCAATTGAGGCCACGTAGCTAAGTTACATGTATTTACACATGTTAGGATTGAATTGGGAGTCATTTGTTGTGTATGGCGACAATTGTCCATTTTAAACATTTTAAAACGTTCGCCGACGATTGAAAGGAATTATTTGGAAAAATAGGGCCAAATTATGATTTTTAAATATTTTAAAGGCCCATGCAAGTCAAATACATGTTATATGTGCTATGTGAAGTGTTGTAATTGAAGAATTCAATTTAGGGCCAAAGATAGCAAGGTTTTTGGAATAGAATTTTTTTCCAAAAAAACCAGAGTGGCGCCGGGGCGCCATCTTTTGTGTTGTGAACTGCATCGGGGCGCAGTATTGCTGTGAAGACCACACCGGGGCGAGATCAGAGCGAGTCGGGGCGAAGTTGGGCCGAGCCAATCTCGTAGCCAGCGAGATTGAAAGAACAAAACATGGCGCCAGGGCGCCATGTATTGAAATTTGAAAAATCATTTATTTTATTTTCAAAATGCAATGTTTCGATATTAAATGATAGTAACATGTATGTAGGCCATGATTTGATAAAAATGATCAATATGATAGATGTTAAGTTGTAAATGAACAATGTGTTACGTGTTAAGGTTATGTTGAGCTAAAGGGTAGCTTGTTTAGCAAGTTATGACATGCATGGGTATGCAACTAATGCATGAACCAATATTATGGTCATGTAGGTTATAGACTAGATAATATTGTACCAGTTGTGGTAGACGAGGATACAGGCAAGTCTTCTATCTGAACTTCTATTTTTAGTTCATTGAAAAGTTATCCATGTTATGCATTTATTTGATCATGTAAAGTTAGTTCACTATTGAACTAATTTAAAAAGGTCGATGCCAATCTTGATTCCGGCTAGACACATATAATGATACATGTTGTAATCAGATGTTTATTGTTATGTGCTCTAATCCACATTGCGGTGGTGCAAATTCTCTGATATGCTGTAACAGAACAACCCTGATAAAGGGGAGTAACATATATATAATATAATTTTATGACATGGTTGCGTCGATAGATGTTTATGTTGTGCACAATATGAAGATACGATTGGTTGATCACCCAAAGTACACATTTAATTAGAACAACAGTCTTTTGACTAATCTGGGTAATATAATTCTATACTACTGGTATTGTTCTTAATGTGCTCTTGGTCTTATGACTGTACAACAAACAAATTCCATGTTTTCAGTTAATCATGTAAAGATTTTGGATAATTCTCATATTTACACATTGAATTGATATTGATTCCGTTTATTCAAAATAATTCAACATATTGACATTAATCCAGTTAATTACAAACGATTCAGTTCTTGATATTAAATTCCGCTATTAGAAATGATTCAGCTTATTGGAAATGATTCCAGTTGATTGAAAATAACTTAGTTCCCTTATAAATGATTGTCCTTCATCATTTCAAAGTATCATGTCATCTTTTATTTATGTACTTGCTGAGCTATTATATGCTCACTCTTGCCTTTAAACATGATATTTCAGTTAAACCAAAGAAGGTCGAAGGATCAGGAGTAGACAAAGGGAAAGGAAAGGTTGGTCAACAGTAAAGGCCTAGTTAGAGAACTTTTGTAAAAGTTAATATTGTTATCTTTTGTAATATATCAGGTACAGATGTGTATATGTATAAAGGTATGTAGAACTTGGGAATAGTTATGTATGAATATAGATTAAATTTATTATTATTTTATTCAGAATGGATAGATGTGATGACAGAGTAGAATAGTAACGTGAATACCAAGCCCGAGATTCAAGGGACTCGGATTTGGGGGCGTCACATATTATCTCTATTTGTTATTTAAACTTGTAGAGCAAACTAGTTGCTCACCCTTGCTATTTCATGAACTCTATTGCAGCTAAACCTGAATCATCTGGGAAGGACAAGGGTAAAGGAAAACTAAAGTGATAAATTTCAAGAGGCAGTCTTTAGTTAATTGTCTAGCTAAATTACTTGTTATATAACGTAAGCCCTAAGTACTTTATTAAGGGTATTTGTATACTTTTGTTGTAAGGTTACTGTATCTTGGGACTAGTAGCACATTTTGCATAAACAACATATGTTTATTATTCCGTATTTAGTTATTGTATGTTGTTTAGTGGTAAATGTTCGTATTGGATCGTGATGACCGGATTTGGGTGATTAGGACCTGAATTTGGGGGCGTCACATCTTACATTAGTTTATTATTACATCTTAACACATTTCCAATCGAGTAACATTTTAATCCTTTACGACTTCTGGTGTGCTGTCGTAGGCAACCAAAAATAAATTATTACTATGGTAAATAAATATGTAGTAGTGCAAGTAAGAGTCGATCACACAGATAATGATTAATTTATTTTCATGCTATGTAAACTAAAATTGAGGGATTTTTAAATTAACAAAAACTATTTAAAGAAAATTAACTAAAATAATACGCAATTAATACAGAATAAACTAAAATAAATAAGAATAATAAACCTTAGATCAAATTAACACTAACCATCAGAAATTGACACTGATCATTGATTCAAGTATAAATCAATTAATATTTTAAATATTCACCGTAGAATAATTATTCTCATTCGAATAATTTTTCTATCCCTCCTTAAGTTCAGTTAAGTAGAAACAAGCGATTTAAATAACACTTACTACTAAATAACCTCAGAAAAGCGCTAAAGATTTAACTTAGAAGCAGTTTTAAGAATTAGAGAGATCATTGAATTAAACAACACAAGCATAAGAGGTTGTATTTAATTTAGATGAATATTCTTCCTAAGATATAATAATCTTTTGAATCAGCATACAATTATTAATCTTAGTTGCTTCACAATTTAAAGTGGCCAAACAATTACGGATTTGATATTTAATTTAGCAATAGATTTCAAGAAATAATAAACTAGTGTGCACCCTAGCAATTAAACGAATCAATCATAAAAATGAACACAGAAGAATATCCAATACTCAAAGTAGAAATTAAACAATTAAAGTCAATTAGTTCTCACAGTGCATAAATTCTGATGGCTTCCGCTAATTTAAACAAAGAATAATAATTTAGCTACTCATAATAGAAGAAGAATGAAAATTTTATATACAAAAGTTACTCCTAATTGTGTCGCAAACCCTCTATTTATAGACTATATAATTATCTTAACCCTAATAGGAATTAGAATACTACATTAAAAATAAAATAATTAATGTTCTTATTCCAAATTGTTATTGGATCTTTAAATAAAATATTCTTTCATCAATTTAATTAGCCGATAGTACCCACGTGTAATAAAGCAACAAGCTGCTGACAAAACGAAGAATTTCAAAACGTGTGGGGCAACCATGATTACGTCACAGCACAAGCGATTCCAAAACTTCTCGTCCAAAACAAAATTAGAAGGAACCGCACCATGCGCCTTATCTATGCACAACTTTCACTTCATGCGACGCTGTTTAGAAACTTGTTGAATCCTAACGCCTTAGCGCGCATGGCGTGGACCATGCTGATCAGGTTAATTATGGTTCTGCCACTGAACGCCCTTTATTTACTATTTTGCCATCAAACTTCAATTTTCCTACAAAATAAAATTTAAAATAATATAAACTAATAAAAATAATAAAAATGCATAAAATTAAATAAATTACCTAAAATACTCCAAATACTTAAAAACTCACAAATAATTAAGTCTAAAAATACCTAATAAATAGATATAAAAATCTATTCATCAACTTCGTTTCAAAAACTTCATTTTATAATACATTAGTATTACATTCAAATCCTTAATATACTATCCACTTTGGGTTTAACATTTTCAATATAATCCCCTTAATTCATCGTAGAATATATTAAATCCAAATTAGAAACTTAGACATTAAAATTAAAATTAAAATTAAAAACTGCAGATCGCACCACGGTACAATGTTTTTGCCTAAAGACTGCGCCTAGGCGCAGTTTGGCTGAGAACACTGCGCTAGGGGAGCAACCAGATAGCGTTTCAGCGCGATTTCCTGTACCAAAATCTGCAGTTTTCTTTGTTATTCAACCCATCCAAATTTGATCATATCCAAAACCAGTCATATTAATTAACTCATATATTACATACTTATATATAATACCATTCAATTCATGCCTTTGTTTCATGACTTAAACCAAAATGTTCATTTAGGCATTTATACAAATACCTTGCATGTAAGCTTTAAAACTAAATAATTTTATGAATTCTAAATATGATTCATGCACTCCATTCTCAAAGCCACCTTATATCCACTGAATCCATCTGATTCATCCAACAAAAGAACCTCCCACAACCAATTTCTACACTAATTAATTATAATTACTAGAAATTTGAATCAAAACTAATTCTTATGCATTATTAAAGGAAGAAACTTATACCCTTATTTGATGATTTCTTCAGCTTAAATTTTTGAATTGGCTTGATATAAGGAGTTTTTTGATGATCAATTGGTCAAAACTTTCTTCAAAGCTCAGCTTGAACCCATTCTCTTGCTATTTTTCCTCCAATTTTATTGGTAAAATTTCCGTAAGAATTCTTGCATCTCCCTCTCTCCATATTCTAACTTAGAAGGAAAAGAAATAAAATTCTGAGATGAATAGAAAGTGTTTGCTGTAAAACAAAACCCCTAAATTATCTTTACATATCATGCAACTCACCAGGTGTAGTTGAAATCCAACTAATGCAACGTGGCAATGCATGTTTCACAACACTCCACCGCCCACTATTTTTCCAATTCAGCAATATACTAAAGCGTATCCTTTATATTACACAGCATACCTACGCTACATTATTACTATATGCAATACCTATATACCTATATAATATACATGTACATTCGTACACATATATATATATATATATATATATATATATACTCTTTAATATAATTACAATATGTATAATTATATTTATTTCAATATATGTATTGTTTGTAAATACATATTCTATTAATCTATACATTTATAATTATGTATAAACTCATTTCACTAATTATGGAATTAATCCAAAATTAATGTTAACATTCTTTGTATAACCAATCAACTATTTTAATTTACCCACTTAATTTGTACATGAAATTTTGTATAATTAATTTTAATTAACTCCTTCGTTTCATAAATTATTCTCTAACAATTTATTTACACATTAAATATATTAATATAATATATTTAATCATAATTCAAATATTAATTTAATTTACTACATTGATTCCAATATTTATTTATTAAATATTGATTCCTCATTTCATATTTTAATTCACATCCATTTAGTATAATATTAAATATTACACAATAATATGTTAGATTTAATCATTGTAACCAAAATTTCATTATTAATTAAATGCAAGAAAATAAATTTCGTTATTTAATTAATTAAAGTTAATATATTAACCCACTTAATAATAATTAGTTAATTAATTCTAGCATTTCTTATTTAATAATATTCATTTGGCGTAATAACCTTTATTGAGTCATTACCCACATTTTATTCAATTATTGTAATATCATGTAATTATCGTAATTAACTAAATAAATTTTCTTATTTAATTAATTAGAAACAATATTTGAATTCACTAATATTCAATAAGATTATGTTTGTTTACAAAAAACATACTTGAGATTGGACAATTTGTATTAATTTAACACTACTTCGGACTATTTTATCCTATGATGGGGGATTAATAGTTCTTTAAATAGTACTATGCATTATTATTTTGATCATTCCTAAGACTATTTATGTGAAATTTTATAATCCCATGAAAAAATTAGGATTAATAGTCCCCCACATTTTAAGCTATTAAATAGTTTTATTGGACTAATAGTCCAATATTAAGTGATTAGTAATTCCTCATCAAATATTTAAATAGTACAAAGTAGCATTAAATTAGGGTAAATACTCTAATCTCAAACATATTTTTACAAACAAACACAACCTAAGTGAATTAATTAGACAATTCATGAAATTTACATCATCCTTAGTTTATCTATTGCCATTCAAAGCTTAATATACAAATTATATTAATTTATAATATAATTTTATCTTAATCCAAATTAATTAATATTGATTTATTAATTCTCATCGCATCCATATTTCATCTTGTAGTTAATTTAACTACAAACCTAATAGTTAAATTAACTATTAACTTCCCAGTTTTCAAGTGCACGCGTATATATAATACACATATATAAACCTATTTCAATTATCCACAATATATCACAATTGTCATCTTAAATTTTGTAACTAATTCTATTCAATTAATTTAATAGTTTTAATTAACTATTAAATTTTGTTTTTAAATAAATGTATATATTTAATAAATAATATAAACGTTTTTAATCCTTCACTTGTTCCAAAATATATAACACATATATTTTATTCCTTCAACCCGCTTTGTTGTATAATAAGAATTTTATTTATTAAATTCTTATTTTAGTATTTTTTAAATATATCGAAAATTCTAACTGTCACAGTGATTGTTAGGAATCTGCTTGTAGATTGAAAGGTTGATCTATTGAAGGGGAGATTGTTAAGAATCTATATGAGACTACAATTGTACGAGATTTGATGATGAAATATTTGAAGTATATTTGTAATGATAAGTTTTGTAAAGTCCTTAAGGAACATATGTATAAGGATTTAGAATAGTATGATCAAACTTGTTAGGTTGATCTTTGAGCTTATGTTATGTATAGGTTGATAAGGTCAGAACGTTTGTAAAGTTACTCTGTCTGTTTGTAAATTATTTACTGATCGTAGAGTATCATGAGCTCGTAAGACAGCAGTCAAAATTGTCAGGCCAAAGCTATCAGAGCAATTGTAGAATAAGTCTTGAAGCTGCCGAAGTAATCTTGAAGTATCGTAGAGTACCTCTTCTAAATTGTAATGTGAAAGCTATTAGCAGAGCACTTCAGTAGTTTGTAAAGCAGCAAAAGCATCTAAGTATTAAAGTTAAAAATAGTCTACTATCAGGAACGTAGAGCTGTATTCAGAATCGTAAAGCTATTATCATAATTGACATCGAAGATGGCAAAGCTGTTGAAAGAAAAAATTCATAGAGTCTGCTTTAGCATTGTAGAGCAGCAGCTGACATTATAAAACATTGAGAATCATCCAGAACATTAAGGTGTCTTCAGCATCGTAGAGCTGGTAAAAGTATTTAGAGAATAAACAGAAGGTTGCTAAAAACATCATAAAGTAATTATTCGAAGAGCAGACAAAAGAGCAAATAGGACAGTAGATAGTAAAGCAGAAGTCAAGTTAACAATTGTAGAGCAAATGCAAAGCCCATCTCGACGATTCTCATCACTCTACTATGATCGAAGTTTGTAGAGCACATTCACGTCTGACAAATAAGACTGAAGAATAAAACGTTGCAATATTGAAGGTCTCGTGGCATCCAACAACGTATCCTTGAAGAAAGATCAAAGATTAGATAAATATGCCTAATAAATATTTTTGAAAAGATGATATATATCCGTTGTGAGACAAAGCTACAGTCTGATGTGACCAACCAAAAGCATTTTGACATAAGTACAAAAAGTCAACATCAAGGATACTAAGATATCTATTGCATAAATACTTCAACGGACACTTTGCAACGAGAAGTCTTTTAAAAGACTATAAATAGCTCTGAGATTTCAAATTTAAAGCTGTTGATTATCCCGACCATTTTTAACAACAGAAAAAGAGAGCTGAGAGCCGAAGCGCCGAGATGATGAGAACTTGGCAGATCTAAGAGCCAAAGTGCGAAGGAGCCAAGAAGTTGATATAGGTAAAGTAAGAGTGGCAGATCAGAAGACCAATCTCAAGAACCACTCTACGATTCAGAAAGAACACTCAGAGTTGAACATATGAAGACGTGGGATAGTTCAAGCCTACAACCCAATAAGTGTTCACAGCTGCTAAGCACAAGAAAATGTCAAGCCTAAATGCAAAAGCTCAGTAGCCTATCAAGGATGATCATGAGTAGCTGCTAAGTACCAAAAGGAGTCAAGCATCAAAGTCAAAGCTCAGCAACAGCAGGACGATGATCATAGCCAAGCTGTTAAGTACCAGAAGATGTACAAGCTAAAACGTTATCTTAGCAGCACATATAATAAACATCAATTAAACAGGAATTGGGGTAAAAAGATCCTGGTCTTAGTGACTGAATTGGGGTCGGAGGATTCTAGTCTTAGTGACCAAATTTCTGAGACTTAGTGACTTGAAGGAACCTTAGTGGTTCAGTTGTAAAATGGTCTGAGGGACCTTATCGTTAGTGGATACCTGCTCGGTGGAGTAAAAGAGTAGATTAGGAGTTGTTCAATCTCTGAACCACTTAAAAATATCTTGTGTTATTTACTTTATGTGATTTATATTATGCACGTTATATTGTTATATCTGCTATGTGTTTGCTCATCCACAAAACTAAATCTAGATATGAAATTTCCATAATCTTTAAGGGGGAATTATATAAAAAGAATATTATGTTGTGCTTAATCAATATGATTAAATGATTACTTGGTAATACTTCTTTAATTAATCAAAATATTTTTAAAGATCTATTCAACCCCCCCCCCCCCCTTCTAGATCTCTAGTGTGCCTCTGGGAATTAACAATATGATATCATATACACCTCAGTTGAATCCATTTTCATTAATGTGTTTGTGGTGTACCATCATTCTTTCTTGGAATCACCAGACCATTCTCCACGACTCACCATTGCCAAGGATCTCTTTTGAAATAGATCCTCATGCAAAAATTCTAAAAGTTATAATTTTTAGCTCCGAGTAACAATAGAGGTCTAGTTGTTGATTGTCATTCTTGAAGGTAGTTCCTTACCTATGCCATTTCAAAATCTTTCCCTACAAGTTACCTTTAAGACCAAGATAAGAAGAGGCAAGCTCTGATACTAATTGAAATTCAGAGTGGGCACACTTAGAAGGGGGTTAAATAATTGTGGAGTAAATAATGTTTAATTTTTGCAATTCAATAAAATAGTTAACAATGTAGTTTGCTATATTTTTAAAACAGCATATTGTATGAGAGATTTAGCCTACTGGATATAAGAACAGTATGCTGGATTAATAATTCAACCTGCTATATATTCAATACAGTGAACTTGATATAAAACTATTTTAAAACTGTTAATTAAATAGCTTTTATAAATTGAGATAATTAATTTTATGATGTAAATAAATATTTTACATATTTAGAATGAGTTTATATAATGTGAAACTTAAGAATTCAGTGAACAATCTGAGTGAAACAACCAATCACATGAACACAAGAGATTTTTACATGGTTCGACCCCTAATCTCTACTCTAGTGGCCTAATCTATGTCCAATACTAACTAGTATTGGGGACACATTTATTATTCAACTTAGTTTACAATCAACCCCCTTTACAAATCAAGTTCCCAACCTTTGAGGACTAATCCTCTCGAGTACCTATGCTCACCTTACGCAAACCTATGATGTTCCTTCATGACTCACTTTCAAAGTATCCCAAATGTCTTTGGCTGTGCTTCATGATGACACATTGTCTATTTTGGATTGCACCATCCCACTAAGTACAATATTCATTGCCTTTGAATCATATGATATCATATACACCTCAGTTATAATTTTCAGTTTCGAGTAACAATAGAGGTCTAGTTGTTGATTGTCCTTCTTGAAAGTAGTTCCTTACCTGTGCCATTGCAGAATCTTTCCCTATAAGTCACATTTAACACCAAGATAAGTAGAGCCAAGATTTGATACTAATTGAAATTCAAGTGGGCACATTTATAAGAGGGTTGAATAATTATGGAGTAAACAATGTCCAATTTTTGCAAATCAATAAAATAGTGAACAATGCAGTCCACTAGATTATAAAAATAGTATATTGTATTAGAGATTTAGCTTGATGGATATAAGAATAGTATGCTGGATTAATAATTCAATCTGTTAGTATATTCAATGCAGTGAACCTGATAGGAAACTGTTTTACAACTGCTAATCAAATAACTTTTTTAAATTGAGATAATTAATTTTCTGATGTAAATAAATATTTTACATATTCAGAATAAGTTTATAGATTGTGAAACTTACGAATGCAATGAACAATATGAATGAAACAACTAATCACATGAATACAAGGGATTTTTACGTTCTTCGACCCCTAACCTCTACTTTAGTGGCCTAATCTATGTCCAATACCAACTAGTATTGGAGACTTATTTATTATTCAACTTGGTTTACAATCAATCTCATTTATAAATCAAGTTCCCAACCTTTGAGGACTAATCCTCCCGAGCACCTATGCTCAACTTGTGCAAACTTATGCACTCTTTGAGTACCTTTACTCACCGAGCTCCTAAGCTCACTTGAAACTTGAATGTAAAGACCCTTAATCCAAACTAAATTAGACAACACATACTTTAACAATGATATAAAGAATTAAACCAAGAACTACGATCAAAGAAAGTGATATATAACATTGCAAAGATGAATTCTATATGCAATGGTCAAGTTAAAAGAGATAAGATAACACCGATTCAAAAAATGAGATCAAATATCCCTTTTGAAAACTTCAGCAGTTTACTCCACTTTAGAAGAATGAAACCTTTTTATCGAAATTGTGAAGTGAATATTGAAAAATTGTATGCTCTGTATATTCTCGTGTTCTCTCTTATACTAGGCTTAACATGTGAAATTTATACATTAAAAATATTTAGTTGTTAAGTGATTTCCACAAAGCAAGTTACTGTTAAAATATTTTGAAAATCACTTGGATAGGATTTCTATAATCAGTAACATATTTCCAGCAAGATATTTGCTATTAAGACCCAGCAACTTTGGATAGCATAGATCAAGGTAATTAATGCTAAGAACAAATATATATAAGTTGGTTATCCTAGATTTAAGCTCAACAAACTTGTTCCCTTAAATATCCATCTTAATTGATTTAGTAAATGATTAGACAAGATTTGAACAATCAATTATGATAAACATGGAAAATATCCTTTAGGAATAAATCACGGATTGATTAATATAACTTTAGCACAAAGATATTATTCCAATAATTAGATCCAACTCATAATTGATTAGAATCTATTTAGACAAGATTTGTAATAAATTACTAATCGATCAATTATCAATTAATCCAATAAGGTAATTTTGATTTATTTTCAATCAATCAGTTAAACATGAAAATCTTGATTACCAATTAATAAATTTATTTATGAAAAACTTTAATCACTTCCATCAATGAATTATTCTTTTAAGTCTTGGTTAACTAATTTTATCCAACATGGAAAGTTCAATCACTTAATAAAAGATGATAAAATTGATTTATACTCTTTTTCAAAATCTGTTGGATTAAATATAGAAATCAGTTTTTAATAATCATGACTATAATTTTTTTTTTTAGTTATTTAAGAAAAACTTGATTTAACTTCCATATTTAATATGCCATGCAATCATATTAGCTTTGATTAGAATATAAATCAATGTTAAGATCATACGTTGATTCCTAGATACCCAAATCTGATTTCTGTTCAGCTACCTGAATTCTGCAGTAAATATAGCTTGGTTATTCAGCCTTTTGCAAGACAATTCTTTGTTTAGCATAATCCTATCTTATTTTCCAGCTTGCTGCATAACAGTATTTTGACTTCTTGATCTAGCTTTGCTAATCAGCTTGCTGCAATGATACACACCACAGTTCTGGTAGTTAGGATGCTGAATTTAGTCCAATGTCACAATTCTGTTTTGGTGCCCAGGATCTTGTATTTAGTGCAGTAATCCAGTTATCTATCTAGTTTGCTGCATTACACATTTATCTTACTGCATGTATCTTAACATACAATTTCAAGATTTTAGTACACAAGGATAAAGTAATCATCAAAACCAAATAACGGAGTGTGATCAAGTCAACAATCTTCCCATTTTTTATGATGACAACAGAATATATACTCCCCCTAAAACCATGTCGTATGTAGTATGCAAAGTTGATAAATAAAATGTGCAACAATATAACATATCATAATAATCTAATTTTATCCCCCCCCCCCTTGTCGTCATTCAAAAAGAATAAGAAGCTAAACACTTAGATCCCATCATAGCAGATTACGCAAGTAAGTTTAAATCCAATTATCTCTCCCCTTTTGTCATTAATCAAAAAGAATAAAGAGAGAATCAATTAACTTACAAATATCCATTAAACATTAGCTTAGTACCATTACAAATTCAAGTATGTCTAAATCAAATTCAATTTTATCTCCCCCTAAGTTTATGCATATGACTAACTACTAAAATTTAAAATGTATATTACATCCCCTAAGACCATGAAATATCTATCAAAGTATGTATTAGAGCTCCAAACTATCAACCTAAATTAACATAACAATAATCAAAGTGCATAGAAGTGTGTAGCCAAGCTCAGTGCCAAATAATCATAGTGCCAAAATGTTCCATGAACCAAATAATGAAGTCTAAGTCAGGTTCAATTTTTCCAATGGTTCAAATGATTAAAAAACAGTAGAAATCATGGATGCTTTATGTTCTAATGACAACTAGCATAAATGAATCCAAAAATCAGTTAATTAAATAATCATACTTTAACATAGAACAATTTATGCACACTAATCATGTCAAATGCACACGATTAATAGATACTAACATGTTTTTGGAAAGTAAAAATATATCTAAGGATTACTTATATATCAACTTCAAATCAGATTTAATATATTTCAATTAAATCAGGAAACATGTATCAATTTATAGGATTAAATTATGCATATGATTAACAAATTAAATTATGCATAAGTAAATCAATTAAACACTTAAATGATGCACATGCTGATTTTACAATTCAATTTCCACTAATTTAGCTTCTTGATTTTTCAATTTAGCTTGCTGGTTTGCTAAACTAATTTGTTGCTTTTGTTATTTTGTTATATTCGGTAAGCTGTATTGATTTGTCTATTCTGCTGAATTGTTAACCAATGAGCTGCTTTGAGTATTTAGGCTTACTGGATTGACTGCAACCTCTATATTTCCTGCATTCACATCTCTATCCATTTTTTAGAAGAAACCTTTGCTTTGAGACAAACCTAATTTTTTTCATCCTTTTGGTACCCATATATTTTTTGGTCTACTTGGGTTAGTTGCATACAAATCACTTTTCTTAATCCAAACCTTCTTAAAAAAAGTTTACAATTAAAGTCTAAATGTCCTTTATATTTTTGCAAGTAGAAAAAGGAAAGCAATAATTTAATTTAAAATGTAACATAAATTTTAACATTTTTATATCATTCTTTTTATGTGTTGAGTTATAACAAATTTCTTATTTTTCAAAACTAGGTCTTTGTTTACCCAACATAACAGTTAAATTTTCTTTCCCTTGAACAAAGTTAGTCAATGATGACTTTAATGATTTTATTTCTTATTGTAATTCATTAGTTGAAGTGTTTTCAATATGAATATTATCATTAAAAGAATCAATACAAATATCTCTCATTTTTACTTCATTGGTTAATTTTTCTATTTCATTGTTCAAGTGATTTACTTTGTCAAAAAGAATTTTGTTATCATTTTTAGCAATTAAAATCTTTTTCTTCTTAAGATTATTGTACCTTATATATATGCATAACATTCTGATATCTTACACAAATGTTGATTTTCCAAATATAATCCCCTTATTTAGGATTGTTCGTTCTCAGTCTTACTATAAGAATCTGTACCAACCAATAATTTGGATAAGCTTTTAAAAGTATTCAAGTTAATGAATTTATACATGCGGTGTCTAGCCGAAATAATTAGCTTAAACATTTTTAAACAGTTCATGAATCAATCGAACTATAAAGCTTCAAATGCACTATGTGCGAATACATAAACAATCTTGATGTGGATTAAATTTTAATAATTAAACCACTTAAAGCTCTTGCAAAATAAATACAAGTTTAAGTATACCTTGATTGTTGATTACAGCTAACCAATGTAATTTAATGTCATTTGAAAAGACCTAACAATTAATAAAGTTGATCTTCCAATTTGTATTATATATAGGTTCATATAATGACCTTTGTATATCTTAATTTGCTAATACTTAATCACATAAATAAATATTTAAGAGTATATTAAACACTTGAAAATATTATCATTGTTTGATAATATTTTAAGCAAATAAAACTAATATTAATCATTTAATATAGTTTAAACTTTTATCTAATAATATTAATCGAATAATACTATTTAAGTCATTTGTTAATATTATATTAAACTCTTACTAATATTATTAATTATTTAATAATATTTTATTAACTTACTAATATTATTAATTATCTAATAACATTTTATTAATTTTATAATATTATTAATTATTTAATAATATTTTATTTCTTTAATAATATTATTAGTTATTTAATAATATTTTATTTATTTTTTAATATTATTATTCATTTAATAATATTTTAATTATATAATTCTTGTCAAATATTAATATTACATAAAATTATATTTTTTGACATATTTAATTCTCAAAAGATCCGACCCGATCCGATTCGATTAATAAAAATAAATTCAAAAATTCCAAACAACTGTTGCGGAGGTGGGGATCACGGTTGCGACAGCGTCCTGCATAATGTTTCACCGCTACGGGCCT
This sequence comes from Hedera helix, assembly GCA_947179155.2. Classification (NCBI taxonomy): domain Eukaryota; kingdom Viridiplantae; phylum Streptophyta; class Magnoliopsida; order Apiales; family Araliaceae; genus Hedera; species Hedera helix. The sequence goes on from OX359271.1 coordinate 19,271,031, forward strand.
ATGGCGGTGAGACCTACCGCTGCGATGGTAGTTCTATTTTCTCAAACCTTAATTTTTTCACTTTTGATTTCTTTGGTTTAATCTTTTATAAAATGAAATATACACATCCAAAGGACACCGAAACAGATTTGTTATCTTCTTAACTTCTTGTTCTTCAATATTTCAAGGATCGATCGCATTTCCAAAAACATTTTTGACAAAAATTTAAGATCGAGCGACTAGGGTTTCAAAAATAACATATTTTACGATAAAGACCATAACTTGCACATTTCGCCACATTTTTCAAAATTTCAAGTTGGGTTATTCTTATGACTTCTAAAGCTATCTTTCAAGCCATAGAAATCATAAAAATAATATCTACAACTTATTTTACAACACATCAAACCACATAACAAGTTAGGATTTTTACCAGTAACATGTTTTCATGCATTTCTTTCTACCACTTTTCATACTAAACATGTTAACACATCTATTAAATATATTAAACCATGGATTTACATATATATCATAGATATACTATTATAGAGCTTCAAAATAGATTTTGAACCATTAAAAATATATTTTGACCATATAAACTATATATCGACCATAGAAAATGCATTTAGCATACAAAGACATATTTTCACCATAAAAAATCCATTCTTATATCTTTAAGTTCACTATAGCTCCTCCACACACAAATTTCTCCCACATCCAACTATAGCAAATATTTATATAACAAATATTAACCATAGAAATGAAAGAGTTTTAAGAATAGAAAACTTTTCAACCTTCTAAGTTTGGATTCTCTTTGTCCCCTTCTTTCAAAGTATGATATGAAGCTTAAAGACTCCACTTTCACTATTTGATCTACACTAACTACACTTACTCTTGATGTTTTAACTCCCCCTCTCACAAGACTCTTTAGCTTTTCTTTTAAAGCTCTAGAGCTTTCTCTCTATTTCACTCTAGGAATTTAATGAACAAACTCTTCTCAAGCCTAGCCAAGGTTCTATTTAAAGGCCAAAGCTATCATCCAAAATTTATACTTATACCACCTATATCTATATATAATCACCAATATCATCTTATCTTCAAGGTTTAAATTAGCTAAATTTTAGGATTTTCTTTACATGAGAGGACTAGGGTTGGTAGGAGTGTTTCACTAACTCTGTTAATGTGAGATTTCCAAGCAACAAGGGAGCTAACACTCCACCCCAAAGGGGTCCCACATGTGCCGGCCAAATGGCCCCTTTTAGCCCCATTTTGCTTGTATTTTTATATCACACACACACACACACACACACACACACACACATATATATATATATATATATATATACACACACACACACACATATACACGCCTATATATATTAACCAACTTTGACTTTGTGTTGGGCTCCACTTTGGGTTAATTTGATTAAATCAATTGGGCTCCATCAATTTGTTTGGTTGAGCTCAATTTAATTACACATATTGGACTAACATTAAATACATTCAAATGCACACTATATGGACTACCCATTAAATAATTACTTGAGCTACCACATTAATTATCTTGGACCTTATAAATCCATTAGAGTTAATATATAATCCAATTAGACTTGCCTTATTAAAGTCAATTGGGCTACTAGGTTGGCTAGTTTAGTTTAATCTCATTAATTGATCTCTTCTTTAATTAATTCATTATCTTACCTTACTACACTTTAATAAATGAACAATTATACAAATACATTAATATATTAATTCAATCACATAAGAGTACAATTAATTACCAAAAAATTTTAATTCATTGATAATTATTTAATAATTACAATTATAATGTAACTTAGAATTCATGGTTATTACATGTATAATTTATATTATCTCATTTTTTTTCTTAGTTTGTTCAATTTAAAAGATATTTTCATGTAAGTCAAGTAAATAAAGTCCATTACGCAATTTGCCAGTACCACATAAAATATTATTATTATAAATAGAACAAAAATTGTTCTTTATTATAATATCAAAACCATATTTTTCTAACATAGGAATCGAAATAATATTTTTAATCAGTATTGGAACATAATAATAATTATTCAAATTTATGGACTTCCCCGTAGGTAGTGCTATACAATAAGTTCTTACGGCTAATGCAAGAATCTTTGTTTCATTCCCCCACACATAGGATGACTTTTTTTTTGTTCAGCTTTCTACTTCTGCTTAGTCCCTGCATAGTATTACATATGTAAGAACCACAACCGGTATCTAATATCCAAGTCGAACTTTGACTTACAAAAAGATTTATGTCAATCATGAACAAACCTTGATCTGAAATTGAAGCTTATCCTCCTTTGAATCTGTAAGATACTCCTTGCAGTTTCTCTTCTAATGACCCAATTTATTGGAATGAAAGTATATTCCTTTGCTATCAGGACCGGTCTTCTTACTATCCTTAGCAATTACCTTTCCTTTAGTAGCCTTCTTCTTTTTCTTCTTTTTAGAAGAACCTTTGGGCCTATTTCTCTTCTTGAAAGAATCATCTACCAACCAGACTTGGTTCTTCTTGGATAGAAAATGACCCTCCATAGTTTTCAACATGTAAAGTAACTCATTCAAGGTGATATCTAACTTATTCATGTCAAAGTTCACACTAAATTATGAGAAGGTGTCCTAGAGTGACTGCAAGATCAAATCTTGGCTCAACTCCTCATCCATAACGAACCCTATTTGTCCAAGTTGTTCAATCAAATTGATCATCTTTAGGACACGAGTCTCAACGGTAGTGCTCTCGATCATACGAGATCGGAAGAGCTCCTTAGATGTCTGATATCTTGCAGTCTTACTTTGTTAACCATAAAACTCTTAAACGTGCAGCAAGATAGTATGAGAATCTATTTTTTCGTGCCGACACTGAAGCTCGTTAATCATGGATGTGAGCAACGGATGCATTGAGCAATAGTTCATCATCTTACCACTTTTTAAAAGTAGCAATCTCTTCCTCAGAGGCTATTTTTGGAATAGTTGTAGGGTCAGGCGAATTTTGGACATAAGAATTTTTTTCAGTAGTGAGAACAATTCTCAAATTTTTTAACCAGACCGTGTAATTCGGTCCGGTCAGTTTGTTAACATTAAGTATTTTACACAATGATAGTGAGTTTGACATTTGTAAAATTTTTCATGTAAAAATAGATAATATTTTAGCATAGATTTATTACATTAATTATCAAAATAAATTAGGACTTTATTTAAATTATAATTCTTCCACTATTTTCATCAAACTATATTACCCTCCTTATATAGTTCAACAAATCTAGATAAAGATTTGTTAGTGAGATAAGGATCTTATTAACATAAATACTATTGGTTTGCAAAAATATAGCATACATATAATCAAATTATATAAGCGCAACGGAAGTAAGCAAAATCAGATTTTAAATTTTTTTTACAAACCAATAACCAAGATCTTTTTAATGCGACTATTATTAATTGAGTAATGATAAAAGATTTATACCTTTATAGAACAAAGCTACCACGGGTACAAGTTCAATTATCTTTAATCCTACACGTTCTTCTTAAAATTCATTGATTAGAAGATTACACGGATCAATGTTAGCTCCCCAAGTATGAAGCCTCTAGAGGTGATCCACCAAGAGATCTATAAATTAAAGAAGTGAATATTGGTTTCTCCAAACCATGGGTGGCTAGCCCTAATTCTCTCTCTCTCTCTTTCTCTCTCTAACTCCTTAGATGTAGAGAATTATGAAGTACTCTTTCTATTCTTGTGAAAGAGTGTGTAACCCTAATCTATGATAAGACTCATCTTATTTATAGATATAGTCAACCCTTCAAAACTATTTAGGATTAGAGTTTTAATTTAATTCTTAATTCAATTAGAAACTAAATTAATTAATTACAATTCCTAAACTATTTATGAATTTATTATTTAATAATAAGAGTACTTCTTATTAATTAATTACTAAACCATTTAGTAACTTAATTAATTATTATAATTATAATTTTTAAACAATTTAGGAACTTAATTATTTACAATAATACTATTACTTATTAATTAATTCCTAAACCATTTAGGAACTAAATAATAATACTAGTAATAATAATAATAGTAATAATAATAGTAATAAGACTCCTCTTATTAATTTATAATTAGTATTTTTAAAATACTAAACCATAAATATTAAGCTATTTAATTTATTCTATCACCATAGTATAAATTAAATGTACTTAATTTATTCTTACGATTATGCCACCCACTTCTAAAATAAATATTACTCTTTTGTGTTGTGATCCTTTAGGTTCTCCATATTAAACTGGTTGTATAACAAAAAAATTAAAACAATTCTAATTCATTTATTACGAATTAATTGTTTAATTCAGAATAAATAATTTTTCCACAATAAGGGTAAGCCCCCTTAGCGATTAATCGACATTTCAAATAATATAGATTTCAACATTTGATCATAAAAGAACCTTTCAGCAAATAGTTACCATACAATTTAATCCTTCTACCATATAATATCCCAATCAAATATAAGATACAAAATTTCTATCAAGTATTATTTGAGTTGATCATATGCATTTCAATTTATAAATACACAAATCTAGTTAATGTAAATTAGAAACTCCTTTCTAATTCTATTCAACCCTGGTTAGGAATTTCTGAGTTGTCACTTATTGAATTGCATAGGACATTCTCTCCCTTTATTAGAATTGGTAGATCCTATGTTGATTATTCACCTATCTCCATGAGTACCTTATTATACCCAAGCATATCCTTTGATATACCAACAAGTCTTAAGGAATATATCAAAGTATAACATAGTATACACAAGATAATATGATGATCTCAAGTCCAATGATCACTTGTACGACTATCACATAAGGAACTCCTATTGACAGACAAGTAAAACTCCATTAGGTATTCCTTGAGTGAGTCACGTTCAGTGAACTTATTCTCTAATAAGCACCTACATATTTGCTTTAGTGTCTCTACACAAATGATTATGAGATCAATCATCCTCTTTATAAGAGCAAGCATAGTATGTACCAATCTATTCGGATTTGCTAATCTCCTTTTTAGTGATCCAATGATTGGAAACAATTTTAGTTTTGAGCTATCTTGAATTTAGATCTCATTAGCATGATCCTCATCATGGTTCTTAAAGCATTGCTTGAAAACTATGGGTTTATCCATTTAATTAATTTAGCTAATTAATCATGAATAAAAAAATGCCTTGATACTTTTATTAATAAACGAATAAGATTACAATGCTTATCACATTAAATGTGATTGGCTTGAGGGCATTCTACTTTCAATCTTCCACTTGCTCTAAAGCTAATCACCCTTTGGTATCCCCATACCATTCTTCTCTAACTGGCGTACAAATTACTTAGTAAATACTTTAGTTAATGGATCTGTAATGCTGTAGTAAGAGTCTGTCATCTTTATAGTGTCGTCTCATTTTTAATGATTCATCTAATCATATGAAAGTACTGCAACACATGTTTGGATTTCAGATGAGACCTAGGTTCCTTAGTGAATTAAACTCCTTTAATGCTAGGAACCATTATAAGTTTTGTAATAAACTTGTTGAACTAAACAATCACCTTTGCAGCTTTATTCATATTTATTTACTATATCTTTGTCACTAAATCAGTAACTCTTTGCTATTTGAAACTTTTCCAACTCACTACACCACCGTTCATGGTAATCATATTACCTGAAACGGATATGTTATTATCTTGGTTAGTTTGAACAAACTTAAGTCTGTTAAGCCTTCGAGTTTTATATCAGACCCATCATTAGAAACTCTTTTCTAATATTCTTATCCAGAATTAAATCGATATCTGCTTATCATACATAAGTAGTATCACGTTTAGTACATATCAACAAATCAATGTACATCCCTTAGGTCAAGCCAAACATCCTTTATGATCTATCTTTATAGACCTTTATCCTAAATAGAATGTTAGGATACTTTTCCTAAGTCCTTAAAAAAGAAGTTTTTAGACAACCATATTTTTACTGATTGTAGTATTGGTATGTCATTCTTTATCGGTAGTATATCAACATATAACACTATGAATGTCATAGTGCTCCCACTAACCTTTGTACACACTTGGTTCATCCTTGTCTTTGATAAAATCAAACTCTTTTGATTGTCTCATCAAAAACGGATGTTCCAACTTTGAGAAATTTACTTCAATCTATAATTGGATCGTTGTAACTTGCATACTTAATTTACTCCATCTCTATGGAGACAAATCATCTTGGTTGTATCATACATATAATTTTTTGTATAGTAAGCTACAACTGCAAGTAAAATCTGAATAGATATATGCATTTTCACTAGTGAATAGTTTCATTATAGTCAACTCATTGACCTTGTTTAAAATCTTTTTACCACTGGTTAGGTCTTATAGGTCTCCACCTTACCATCTGCTTTAGTCTTTTTCCAAAGACTCATTTTGGATTTTATGATCATCGACCATTTCTCTTAAGTATCTAATACTCATGCCTCATTATATGTAACTAGATCATCATCCACTATGATGCGTACCTCATCATCATTATCTATGATGAATACATACATTTCAAGTATCTTCGGTACTAAACCAAATTTACGACTTGGTTGTGATACAATAGGTTTATCTACTTGTACAGATTCCTTCACTTGAACTGTAGTGTTTTGTGATTCGTGAACTTCTTCAAAATCTATTATACTCCCACTACCCCTTTAAGAAAAAAACTTATTTTCCTATAAGGCAGCGTGTTTCAACAAATACCTTTTAATTAATCGGATTATAGAAGTGATACATTAAATTTTCTTTAAGATATCCCATAAGTTTACACTTATCATATCTTGTTACAAACTTATCACTGTCAAACCTTTTGTTATAACTTGGACAATCCAAATCTTAACATACTTAAGACTTGGTTTTCTCCCTATCCATAACTCATATGAAGTATGAGGGATGAAATTTGGAGGTATCTTGTTTAGTAGTAATGCAGTCGTTTCTAGGGCATAACCCTAGAAAGATATTAGAAGATCGGTAATACTCATTATGAATCATCACCATGTCAATTCTGTGAGAATACCATTTCGCTTTAGGTGACCTATAAACTTACTGCTTAAATATTCCTTTCTCGATCTAATCGAAGAACTTTAATACTTTTGGCATTTAGTTTCTATACTTCACTTTTGAATTCTTTAATCAAACAATTTGGATTTGTATTTCATCAAATATATATATATCAAAATTTAGAATCATCTGTGAAAGTAATGAATGAATACCCTCATCTTGCATTTATTGTCATAGGTCCCACATACGACTGTGTGTACCATCTCTAACAACTCTGCAACTCGCTCTCCGTGTCCATTAAATGGAGATTTAGTCACATTGTCCATGATACAAGATTCACAAGTTGTACTTGATTCATAATCAAAAGGCTCTAAAAGTGTATCTTTATACAATCTTATTTGGTCTTGTTTCATTAACGTGACTGAGTTAATAGTGTTGCATGAAGGTATGATGCATATCATCTTTTTGCCTTTAGTTTGTTCAAATTGGAATATTTTTCATGTAAGTTAAGTATACAAAGTCCATCAAGTAATCAACCAATTCTAAATAAAACATTATCATTATAAACAGAACAATGATTGTTCATTATTATAATGTCAAAAACCATTCATTGTCATCACATGAAACTGAAATAATATTTCTAAGAACTGGAACATAGTAACAACTTACTAACTTAATAGACTTACATGTAGGCAGTGCGAAACTATAAGTTCCTATGGCTAATGCAACAACCTTTGCTTCATTCCCCACGCACAAGATTACTTCTCTTTAGTTTAGCCTTCTACTTCTGCCTAGTCTCTGCAACGACTTGCATATGTGAGACCACCAATCAGTATCTAATACCTAAGTCGAAACTTGACTTATAGAAAGTTCTATTTTATTATGAACAAATCTATATCTGTACCTGAAGCTTCATTAAACTTCTTTTACTTAACTACTGCAACTCTCTTGCAGTTGTTCTTCCAGTGTCCTAACTTATCGTAATAAAAGCAAACTCCTTTGGCACCCTCGGGATTACTTTTATTTATGTCCTTCAATTAGTGCCTTTCTTTTGTCTTCTACTCTTTCTAACTCCTTAGAAATACCTTTAGTCATCTTCCTCCACTTAGAAGATTCATCTACGAGTAAGACTTGGTTTTTCTAGGAAGGAAAGTGACTCTCAACAATCTTCAACATGTTTAGCTAATTAGTTAAACTGACATCTAGCTTATTAATGTTTGAAGTTCACAACAAATTGTGAATATGAGTCAGTGAGTGACTGCAAGATAGAATCTTGACTCAACTCCCCATCCCTGACAAAACCTGTTGTCCTAATTGATCAATTGAATTGATCATCTTTAGGATATGTGTTTATACTATAGTGCCATTGGCCATTATAGATAGGAAGAGCTCATTAGATATCTTATATCTAGTTGACCTACTTTGCTCACCCTACAACTATTCAATATGTAGCAATATAGTAGGTGTATCCATTTTCTCGTGTTGATGTTGTAACTCGGTACTTATGGATGCAAGCTTGATGTATTGAGCCACCTTTGCATCATCTTGCTATTTCTTAAAATAGCAATATCTTCCTCAAAGGCTTAGTCGGCAACGTTTGCAGGAATAGGCAAATTAAGGACATTTGTTAGGTTTTCAGCATTGAGAACTATTCACAAATTTGTTTAATCAATCCGAACAATTCGGTTCGATTAATTGTTAGTGAATTAAACATAACAATATTCTTTAAGTAAATTAATAACAACATTAACATGAATTTATTTTATTAATTACCAAAATAAATTAGGTCTTTATTTAAAATGGTGTCTTCCACTATTTTCATCAAACTATATTACCCTTTTATATAGTTCGGCAAATTTAGTTAAAGATCTGCTAGTGAGAAAATGATTCTATCGACATAAGTATAGCCTTGTGTGTGCACAACAAACTATAGTTTATTCAATAGGTAAACAACTCTTTGTCAATTACATCAAGATGTAACTCCTTTGTATTTTGCCTCTCAGATTATTATAATCATGTGTGTGCACATCCAAATCAAAATTATCTAAGTTAAGTCCGACCTAGCACTTCCATATAAGTAAAGAGAAAAAGATTGTCCTTACGTGTGCACAACAAAACAGTAATGTTCAATTCCTTTATAAACATCAAATATGATAAAACAATATATCAAATAATCGATATAAGTCTTGTGTATGCACAACAAACGTATATTAAATATTTGATACTCTATCGTTTTATCGTGCTAGAAGGAGACATTCGATATTTTTAATAAATATCTTTGAACGTTACAACTTAATATTATGAGTAGTAGAATAAATAAATTAGAACCATTCTAATTTTATTTAGTTAAATTAAACTCCTTTAATTTATGAATTAAACATTTTAATTCATGATTCGGATAGCATTCACCTTACGCAAGCGTACCGTGAACCTTATCAACAAGGTTATCGAGTAGTGAATGTGTAGGTTAAATTCTTGTATTAAATATTAATATTATAAGGAATACTAATCTTTTGTATTAAGACAATGCTGTTTTAGTAAAGGTTGATAGAACCTGGGATGTTATGTAATATCAGATATTGTAATTAATTATATTATTATGTAATGGATGGGTAGACGTATGTGATAGATGTAATGTATAGTGAGCACTAGATTCAAGGTAAAGGTACCTCGAATTTGGGGGCGTCACATGTATTCTATCCGAACTTATTCTTGAAGTTCTTTAAATTATAATTATATGTCGTGTTCACACGTATGTGCTTTTGAAAGATTGTTTAATTCTTGAACTGCTTAAAGTTTTAAAGTTCGTTATGCATGAACTATTTTGATAATGTTAGTTTATGTCATTTGTTTCGGCTAGACCTTGGATATGAATTATTGAATTCATAGTAATTCTTTGAAGTTAATTCAAACTAAATTATTTTTGTACGGAATCCTATGTTAAAAAGCTAAGCTAAACAACCCTCATAGTAGGGGGAAAAGTTGAGAATCAGACACATGATTCTGATTGACGCTTAAGTATTTTTAGATGGTTATATTGTGCATAATATAGAGTACGATATGCTGATCCCCTAGAGTATCTTGGATATTATCAGTCTTTGTGATTGTTAATGTTCTTAACGAGTATAAGGTGTAATGACCTAGAATTTTTACGTCATTATTAATTTAATTATTAATTTAATTTCTAATGAGTTAGTTTTACGAGATTATTTAAATATTTTTTTATGTGATTAATTAATTACGTGATTAAATGATTATGTGATTAATGGCTAGAGTTAATTAAATGGAGTCACTAATAGTTTAATTAAATTAGTGAACAAACCCTAAAGTTTTAATATCAATAGAATTAATAAGTTGTCATTAATTAAATATTCAATTAAATTAAATAATCAATCATTGGGTTATATTTAATGGCTAGTGTTAAATTAAATGGACTTTATTAAATAATAGTCCAAGTCATTTAATAGGAGTCCATTGGGTAGTAAATGAAGTCCAAAGCATGAGCTGGGAATTAATTGTGTAACTTATTATTTATTAAAAGAGTTAACATGTGACAATCTTTTGGGACACAAATCCCCAAACCTGCCACAGAATATGAGGAGAGAGAATAGCTAATTGAGTGTATGGGTTACTGGGCAGTAAAGTCATTATATTGTCCCAAATCAGAGGTGACCCAGCATGGGGTCCTTTACTGTTAACAGCTAATCTAATAATTTATCTTTGCGTCTGTGTACAATCTGCCGAGCTCAGTCAGCGACCCTACTCTGCCGAGTACAACCTAAAGTGGTGATTTCTAGGTATGGCTGAAAAATGGGTTGGTAAAGTTTCCACCTAAACCGTAGTAACCAACAGGTAATGATATCCTATAAATAGAGACCATGTTTTCTCTTGGAAAAACTTGCTGAGTTATTCAATACAGATGCAAGAGAGTCATTGTGAGCTCCAAATTATACAGGGAGCGTAGTGAGTGAGAGATATAGCAAGGAAGCTGTTGGATGTGAAGCCGTACGTATGAAAAATCAACACTTACACGCAAGTGCACGTGGTCAACAAGTAATATAAAGTAAGTAAAGTATCTTTCCCACGAGGACTGTGAATTGTTATTACACTATCAAGCAGCAGTTTTATAACTATTTCAGTTTCTTTAAACAGTGGTCAAGTAAATCAAGGAATTGTGAATTAAATCTACACTGTGGAAATTAAAGACGACTAAATAATAAACAAATTAAGCACAAAAAGGAGGCATGGGATTATAACTTCACCTAGGGCGCCATTCAACTGTGCTACTTCCTGTTAAACCTAACTGATTATCTCGGATTGTTAGTCGAAAACACGAAACTAAAGCATGACCAACTCTCGTTGCATCATACCCATATCCAACCCAGATCTGACCCAAAGGCAACAGAACGGGAAAGAACACCCAAGTTAATTAAATCACTATATGTCTATGTGACCTAGAGAAAAACGGGTTTAAGCACAAGTTAGTTTTCAAAAGACTACGTGTGGTGCTTTGGTATATGTCTATCCTTAGCACTAATCATGCAATCCAACATCATGTGAAATCATGAACACAAGCTAACATGGTTGGTTCTAAACTCACACTCCCCATCTCGGTTCCATGTGGGTTAACAAGGTAATTGGAGATCAAACAATTAAACAATGAAAATATACCATACTAGACAATCCCCATACATAATCATTTAGCCAAAACAAGGAAGCATAACAAATTGAACTAAACCCTAGGTTTCATTATAATCCCATAAAAGAAGTTAGTTCATAATAGAAATAACAACCATCATCCACAAATGTTCATACATTGAAGCTACAAATGAAAAGAAAGAGAAAACAAAGGTTAAGAAATGCAAAGCTCAGTTTCTCTTCTTCAAGTCCGGAGTTCCAATGTTGACATAATGCTTCAAACTTCCAAAGTCCAACCCTAAGCTAAACTACTCTAGCTAAATCACAAGGAACAAGAGAGAACAAAGAAAACAAAGAATGAATATGACAATGAGCTCTCTCCTCTTCCTTTTGACCTAGCTATTCTCTATCTTATCTTCTATCCTTTAGCATTTAGACTGAACTTCTGTTATATAGAGCCCCAGCCGCTTCCTCACGATCACTGTAGCATGAAGCATTTTAATTGGCCCGTTCAAAAAGTCATATTAGGATTTTGGTGCGAAGGACCGGCGCAGCTGCGCCGTGTTTGTACTGAGATGGGGCGCAGCTGCGCCTTACGGCAGTCAAACAGCCAATAGAGGGACTACGCAGCTGCGCAACAATTGTGAAGGAATGCGGCGTAACTGCGTCGTGCACCAGTCAGGCAGCATGCAGAGGGACTGCGCAGTGTTTATGAAGGATTGTAGCGCAGCTACGCCGTGCACCAGTCTTGGAATCTGTGCTTTATTTTCTGCTGCATCCGAACATCGCGCATATCACTCCCGCATTGAACCATTTTGTCCTGAAAACTGCAATTCTTCCCCCCTGCACAGGTTCTAGTCCAAAACACGCCAGTTTGTCCACAAAAAGATGGAAAAAGCCAATAATGAGCTATGGAGCATGAAACCTACAAAAGCGACATAAAAGCATGAATAATAAATAAAAACTAATGAGAACAAGCGAAAGTTAAGCAAATTGGTACCGAAATAGTAGGTATAAAACCTACTTATCAGAAGCCATCGGGAAGTTGTGAGTAAAGTATCTAGTGGTGGTAACTGTGAAGTGGATGTCCTCGGATTACATCACCTACTTCGGGAGAAGAAGAAGAACAGCAACTAGGAACCTATTTCGTTTCAAACCAGCTTTAAGGTATAAATAATTATGTTTAATATCTTAAGGAAGTTAGTTATTGTTCCATATTATTCTAAAATGGGTTATTGTGGTTACTTGCTATTGGGAGGAATTTGTTATGAAGAACCATGACGAGTCCAATATATATAAGCTGTATAATGGATGTGAAGTAGCATGTGTTCATGTCAACCTATTAAAGAAACCAGTAGAATCACCAAGTAATGATAAATTGTCTAAAAGAATCAGAAGGGTTAATATGTTCACTATTGTGTTTCAAATTGAAATCTGAAAGCCTTCGGCTATCGTAGGATGGCCTCGGCCAAAGCCTTCGGCTATCGTAGAGTGGTCTCGGCCAAAGCCTTCAGCTATTGTACAGTGGCCTCGGCCGAACCTTCGGCTATCATTGTAATATCCCAAATATTTCGAAAGTGATCTAACAAGATCTAAGCAAGGTTGTCAATTCAAAACCTAAGATCGATTGCTCAAGCATACCTTGAGCTATCTAAAAGAATATAGACGACTCGAAACTACGATCGTATACAACTAAGAGATTAAAATCTTTAACCTAAACTATGTGTTATATGATTAGTAAAGCTTGAATTGAGCTTTTAAATGTGTTGTATGAATTATCTATGTGTAGGATTTTGTGTTTTGGTTCAAGTAGTTAACCTTAACACTTAATAAAAATCAGAAGTCAATTTAGGGCAAAAACCTAAATTGGAAAAAGAGTTAAAACCTAAACCCTAACCCTAGGGTCTAAGCCCTAGAAAATAACCTAGGCCCTCGAGCAAAATGTGAAGGTCAAATTGACATTCCGTTTAAGGATTCAACCTTCCCACGATTTGAAAACACGTAACAGTCAGTAAAAGTTTTTTTCTCGAAAAATGTGTAAAAGCACTATTCATGAAGAAACATTTTTCATTCATTTGATTGTTTCCTTCATCTGTAGGACTTCTTGTATTTCACGACATAGTGATAATATGAGGTTTAGATGCCAGGGAATCAATAAAATTTTCTTGGGAAAAAGATGAAAAAGACACGATTTACGAGAAAATATTTGTCGTCTTTTTGAACGTTCTTTTCAACGTTTGGACTTTTTCCATTTCACGATATAACATTTATACGAGGAATAGATACCAGGGAGCCACTGATATTTTTCCCAAAATAAAACGAAAAACGCTCTTCAAACGGAAACCTTTTCCATTGAACGTTCCGCTGAAGGATATAGTGTTTGTATGCAACAGCGATGCGTAATATGCAATAAAAGTTTTTCTCGAAAAGCACGTCGGGAATAAGACGAAATAGGGAAAAGACAAAAATAAATATTATTTTTGACTTTTTGGTCGTCTAACCATTTTCTGAGAAATGGTCGCCAAAAATACTATTCACCGAAAAGCGTGCCAAGTCTTTTGGACTTTTCACTTTACAGAAAAGTGTTCATTCGGAACATAACTCAGTAATATCAAAATTTTAAATCAGTATAAGTTAACCATTTAGTTGGAATCAGACTATTATATAATTAAACTGGTAATTCATCCGTATTGTTTTTATCAAACGGAACATGAGACAGGTTAACATTAAATTTGAATAATCAAATTTATCAGATTAATACCTAATTATATTATTCAATCATAATTAGTATGTAGAATGAAAGAAATTTATCAATCGCGTCGCCCGGTAGGTATATTTGAGAAAAATATACGGAAGATTATCCGAGATTAATTCAAGAAAAACTTCGAGGGTCATACGAGACATCATATTAATATTGTATGACGTATTTTATGAATAAAATATGTATAAGTAATTAAAACTTACATTACTAATGCGAAATATTTTAAATTAATCGCACGTGATTTATCCGATATACCGAAATCGGAAGAAATAATGACAAAACAGCTCGGGAAGCTTCTAGAAGCTAGTTTGGAAAATATCTAGATATTATTCTAGTTTTATTAATTAAATAATGTGCAAAATAACTAAAATGCCCTTGGCTTTTAAACTAATGACCAAACTACCCCGACCCTTGGTTTTCCTATAAATAGAGAGCTAATCTCTTCATTATTCTCAATAATTTTCAAAGCAAAATTCCTATAATCAAGAGATTGTGAAGAAATAGTTAAAGCTTGCAATAATAAAATGTACGATTCTTAGTTATTGTAATGTTTATTTTTACCGACGAGGCTCAAGAACATAAGTCGTAGCCATGTACGATTTTTCGTTCTCCGTGTTCCTTATGACTTGAGCAAGTCGTTGTTATGTCAAATTTCATTTCATAGTTTAAAGTTCAAGAACATACGTTGTATCCATGTACGGTTTATCCGTTCTTCGTATGTTCTGGAGTATTATTATAAATTGTTATAATTAAGTAAACAAGTCGTTATAATGACCAAATTTTGTCAATTATAAAGTGTTATAATCACATATGTAAGCAGTTATAATGCTCAAATTATTTCAAGTATGAAATCCAAAAGCTCAAGAACATAAGTCGTTACCATGTACGATTTTTCGTTCTTCGTGTTCTTCGTGTGTTCTTGAGCAAAAGTCATAATTTCTAAATAAGTAGGTTTACGATTTGGTAATTTAGTGTTATGGGATGCTGAAACATGATGGCCTTGCTAAATAATACTTGTGGCATCAAGTTTTAGTAGTCGAAACGAAGGACGATGGAACTTTGTTGTTCGTGTTCTTCGTGTTCTTCGATTCGTTCTTCGTGTTCTTGAGAAAAAGTCATGAAATCTTATATAAGTAGGTTTATGATTTTTTTATTTTTATGTTATGAAGTGATACGGAGTGTTAGAACATGTTATCTTAGCAAATTAATGCTTGAGGTATCATGTTTTACCAATCGGATCATAGAAAGTTAAGTCTAATATAGTCGCAGAATATTTTTGCAAATTTTTGAAATTTTAAAGTCTGAATCTGCCTAAGCAACCTAAATGAAAGTTGTAGATAATGAAATTCTAAGAAATTTAGACTCAAGAATCACTCAAAAATATTTTCGTATGACAAAGTTATGGCTGTTAATATCAAAGAGGTCAGATATATGAATCAGTTTTAGATCAGTCCCATTACTGGCGAAATATGTGTAAATCAGTAAAGAATCTCGAACTTTGGTCTGAATGAAAGTTGTAGATACGGAAGTTACGAACGCGTGAAATTTTGAACGACTCAAAAATGTTTTAAAATGAAGAAGTTGTGGCCGTTTGATCGAGCCGGGGTCTAGCAGCCATACATGCTGCCTATTTTTTTAAAAGTGACTTAAAAGTGAGTTTTTGAGTTGGAAAATTTTCCAATTAATTCCACCAATGAAAATAGTCTATTTAAGTTATTCTAAGACTTATTCAAAAGGAAAATTTGATAAACTAACATTCGGGGTCGCGTAACCCTTTTTGTAGGCGTTTAACGATTTTCCGGGAAAACCCTAACATGGTTTCACGGCAATTCTTCTAACTCTTGCTATGTGCTACTTGTGTAGTATTGTTAAAATGATAAATGAGATGTGTAATGTCATGTTATTATGCAATAGATGATATGTGAAGTCTTTAACTGATGTTTACAAGCCTTCTAACTGTTATGCGTTATGTTTATGATTTATGAACATGATTTATACACTTTGTGTGTCAATGTGATATAAATTGTTGGAACGTGAGTTATATGTGATATTAAATGGAGAATTATGTTCAGTCAATGCATGTTAAAGTTTATATGAAAGCATAAACTGCGTATGTGCTGTATGTTAGACTTGCTGAGCCGTCGTGCTCATTCTTACGAATAAAACCTTATTTGCAGATTAAAGATGAACGTTAAGAAGATCATGAACGTAAAGATGAAGCGTAGATTAGGTTTTCATGTTTATTACTTGTATTTGTATAAGTCATAACGATTGTTGTAATACGAACAAACAAACATGTACCCGAATATTGAATGAATGATATAAATAATTATCATCAGAATGTTGTTATGTCTTTATTTTGATATAACCTAGAATTGTAAGACTTAACATAGTATTGATAATGATCTACTTATCTGGATGAGGATCGGTAAATAACTTGTGAGTGATGTACATCCGAGACAGGACTAAGCGATGTTGACTGGTCAAATCCATCGTTAAGGTTCCTCGGACCCAGGTATAACTCGTTATTACTATTCTGAATACCATATAAGTAGGATTATTGATATGAAGAGATATCACTATAAACAAATATGTTTTGAATGAGGGTTTTAACTAGTTGGGTAATGTTCTGTACGGAAAGAGAATTTTGCACCGGACAAAGATACAACCATTTGTCACGGATAAAGATGCAAACATTTATCACGGGTGAAGATACAAACATTCACCGCGAGATTCTCTGTTCCCAAGAGCCGTCCTAATGATTTAATGTCGTGGATGTTGGAACATGTAAAGTTATAGAATATTTAAATCCTAAGGTTAAAATTAGACCGTTATATATGGTTTTATCCATTTATACGGATGAAATACAAGTTGATACTTGTATACTTATGAGACTGAGATCAAGTTAAAATCCAGGGACAAAGTTAAGAGAAATTTTTAATGTATAGTCTAAAATAAGACTAATTCAACCAATATGATTATGGGATCATTGGTTAAGTCGATAGATGTATAGAGTTAACGTACAAGGTCCGCCGTAGGTAAAAGTGCGGGGATTTTGGGGGCGTTACAATCATAGAGTGGCCTCGGCCAGAGCCTTCGGCTATCGTAGAGTGGCCTCGACCAGAGCCTTCGGCTATCGTAGTGTAGCCTCAGCCAAAGCCTGTAGCCTCGGCCAGGTCTCGGCCATTACCGAGTAATCGTAGGGTGAGATCACTCCGGTCGTAGAACTGCTTTTGATCGTCGACTAAGTTACTGAGGCAGACCATTTGATTCGTAAAGTAAGTTTGCTAAGGCAGACTGTACAAATCATTGAGTGACTATTCACCCAACGATAGGAGAACAGAAAACTTTTGATTTTGGTTATCAATGACAATCCAAAATAAATAAAATTTATCTTTTAATTAATTGTCATTTAATTAACCATTAAATAATAAGTGAAGATAAATAAATAAATAATTATTATTTAATTAATGGTAAATAATAATTAAAGAGAAATAAGATTTTAGAAATCATTAATTATTATGTATTTAATAAATAATAACTAAAGATAAATAAATTTAATAATTTAATTATTTATTATTTATTTATATTAAATAATAAATAAGGATAATTAGGTAATTAATTAATATTAATGAAAGAGATGTAAGGTTAATTAATTAATTAAATAATTTTTATTTAATTAAAATTAAATAATAATTAAAGAAGATTATAATAAAATTAAATAATTAATTATTATCTAATTAATCTTAAGAAGCATTAAAATAAATAAACTAATTACTTATGTTAAACTGATTAGTTATTATTTATAATTAAATAATAACTAAAGGTAGTTAATTAATTACTATTTAACTAAGAACAAATTGTAATAAAATAAATAAGAGTTAATTAAATATAACGTACTTAATAACTCACTAATTCAACAATTGGATTAAATTGTTTAAAGGTTCCTTAAGTGTTTAATACTTAGGATGGATACTCATAAGTTATTAAATTATTAACCTAAGTGTGTTTACGTAGGGATAATGTTAGTATGTCGAATGATGTGAATTATGTGTTAAACTTATTTGTTAGATAAGTTCATAGTAAGCGTACAAACATGTCAGTATACGCAGTACTAATTGCTAGACCGACTTGATTACTTTTAGGTCCTTCAAAGCCATTTAATTAAAGCTAGGTTGTTGTAGCTGAGCAGACAGACAAGTTTTCTAACTTCGAACTTTATTTTCCGCAAGTTCCTTATCTCTAAACTCATTTCATTGAGCAAGTTAATTATTTAAGCTTGAATTATAATTTCAAGCATGCTTTAAGTGATTTAAATTACTTTAAAATTATTCCACATCGATGTTGTTGTTATTCGCACTTGGTGCACTTGAGCTTGTACAGTCTTTGACTTGTACTTTATTTAATGTTCTATTGTTTAAAGAACTGTTCAAAGTAGGTCTAAGCCATTGTTCGGCTAAACATTTATGTTGAAGATTTTAAAAGCTATCCAAATCAATGAAGATGCGGATTCTTAGGCTATTATGAACACCCCTCTGTTATAGGGGAGTACCCTGTATCTAATATCAGGTACAAAATACGAAAATTAAATGTTATGCATACCCATATTGTACTGAGGCTGATCCCCTCAGGTACATATTTCTAGTAGTAACCATTGGGTCAACCTGCTATTGACTCCAGTTGATGTTTACAGTTCATAGTCTATTTGACTATCGTGATTCTAAAAGCAAATCATTATTCTTGTTTATGTTATTCATATTGTTGAATTGTTCAACTATTTCCTTTCATTCATGATATATTGTTTCTTATTGTTATTTAAACTTGCTGAGCAAACTAGTTACTCACCCTTGCTATATCATGAACATTATTACAGTGAAACTCGAGACTTCTGGGAAGAACAATGGTAAGGGAAAGATAAAGTGATAGACTTCAGGTTGCAGCCTTTTTAGTTAACTAAAATTGCTTGTTTTGAGATGTAAACCCTAAGTACTTTATTAAGGGTATTTATGTACTTTTATGTAAGGTTACCGTATTTTGGGACTAGTACCTTTTGAATGAACAACATATGTTTATTATTCCGCATTTAGTTATTGTATGTTGTTTAGAGGTGGATGTTTGTATTGAATCGTGATGACCGGTTCCGGGTATTTGAGACCCGAATTTGGGGGCGTCTCATAGGGTCTTATGAACTTTTGGATATTTTCAATCTTTGTGATTATTAATGTTCTTAATGAGTTCACGACCTTATGACTTTTCAGCAAGAAAGTTAAAAATTTTAAATCAAAGAAAATTGTTTTTTTTTTGGTTATTCAAAGTAATTCACAATTATCGTTCAATTGTTGAAGATTATTCAAAAATTATTATTCTATTTATGAGATATTATGCCATAAACTGTTTTATACTTGTGGAGCAACGTAATTGTTCACTCTTGCTTAAATATAATATTTCAACTAAACCAGATAAGGCAAGGAGATCCAGTAAGGATAAGGAAAAAGGAAAGGCAACCGATTAGAAGTTGTTAAACTTATGTGTTACCTTTTATTTTGTAGGAAAAACATAATATGACTTAGTATTGTTATATTTTATAATTCGTAAAGGTTTAAATAACCTAGGACCAGTTTTAGACTTACGTTGTAAGAATATTATATTTAAGTTATGTTTTTAATAAATGTATGGATATAATTGTGTGGTAGTGTAGTACCGTTAGCACTATACCTGAGGTTAAAGGTAACCCAAATTTTGGGGGCATCGTAACAAGTATTCTTTAATTTTAATATTCTCAATTATTTGTGGTTTGACGTTATTGCCTTCCTGTGACATAATTTAATAATGCATGCAAATTTTGGGTATCTACAATTGATTTGTTTAGTGAAATGTTTGTTTAAGCCACTTAATTGGTTATGTTTATTTTTTTTTAATTGGTTTAATTGTTTTTTTTTTTGTTAATTAATTTATTAAGAAATTATTTTCTTAATTTTATTTATTAAGAGATTTTTGACATACTATAATTATTGTAACATATCAATTATTAGTTTGGCAGCCACATAGACAATTATATGGGCCCCAAGTATTTTTTGACTCTTATTTGGTGTGTACACATGGACAATTAAATAAAAATAATTTTTTTTTTATTTATGTCTTTAAAAGTCAATTTATTTGGATAAAATTTATGACGGTATATAAAAAAACTTAGTTCAATGATGTGAACGAAAAAATAATAATTAAATTAGGTAAATATAAATTGGGGTTCAGTTCAGTAGAGAAAAAATAATTTAACCCATATTTGGGTAGAGGAAGTGAGCCACCGCCAAGCAATTTTAGCCAAAAAAAAGTCACATTTAAAAAAGTGAAATTCCTAAATATCAAGGCCTCTGTTAAGTTTTGGTTGACATATTTTGTCCTAGGAAATCCAGGGAGTATGATAATTATCCACTTCGTGACCCCGCCAAAAAATGCAAACAATTTTATTGAGATCATTAAGTGAAGTAGGTAACAAGAAAGAACAAAGAGTATAAAAAGGGACTGATGACAAAGTGGATTTGATGAGAACATCTCGCCTAACCGGATAAAACACTTTAGATTTCTAAACCTAGAGTTTTCTTTTTAAAAATTTTTAATACCGCCAAAAAGGCCTGAGATTCAGCTGAGAAGAGGTTCCGAGATAGGACTTCCACCCACAAAATGAAAAGATAGGGAGACAAGATCCCCCTTTCGAAAAGACTTTGGAAGTACAATGGAAAGAAAAATTTAGAACTACGAATAAATTTAGCTAGACCTTGAGTCATTTGGTTACCACTACATCGCACATGAGAGAAGCTAATTGAAAGTAATATGCCATCAGGCCAATCACATTTGATGTGATAAGCATATACTTTGAAATCTTATTCGTTTATTAATAAAAAAAATTATTTAAAGGCGTTTCTTTATTCATGATTAATTGGTTGAATTAATTAAATAAATAAACTCATAGTTTTGGAGCAATAATTTTAGAATCATAATGTTGATTATGCTAATGAGATCTAAATTCAAGATAGCTCATAACTAAAATGTTCTTAATCGTGGGATCACTAAAATGGGGATTAGTGAATCCAGATAGATTAGTACATACTATGTTTGCTCTTTTAAAGTGGATGATTGATCTCATAATTATTTGTGTAGAGATATTAAAACAAGTATATTGTGACACCCCCAAATTACTATACTTTCTATAGTTGATTTGGGGGAGTCATGTAGTTCCATATCGTGGTTAGGCTCCTTAATTTCGGATTCATTGCTGAAGTACTCACTAGAGTCACTTTCATTACCCAAGGCTTGAGCATTGATTTTAATGATATTTAATTCGTTTATATCAGCCATTTCTACAAAATAAAATTGACTTTAATTAGTATAGTTCTTTTCACATAATTTCTTTTATGTAATTAAGATTTAATAACATTTATTAACATCTTTTAATTATCTATAGACCCTTCACAAGTCCATTTAACTTAATACATCAGCAGATTATATCCTAAAGTACTCATTATTTTAAAGTTACAATCTATAGCTTTGATACCAACCTGTGATGCCCCCAAATCACTATACTTTCTATAGCTGATTTGTTGCTCACTATAAGTGCTAAATTATTAAGTTTATAGATGATTTCCTTTATTCATAAAAAAAGTCCTCATTTGAATTCCCAAAGATCTTTCATTATTTCATACCAAGTCCTTGTAATTGATGCAAGGGACTTAATACTCATTCATAATATTTTAATCTTAAGATTTAGATATTCTATAACTTTACATATTCCAAGATTCACGACATTAAATTATTAGGACGGTTCTTGGGAACAAAGAATCTCGCGATGAATGTTTGTATATTCACATGTGATAAATGTTTGCATCTTTATCCGTGACAAATGTTTGTATCTTTGGCCAATGAAAAATTCTTTTTCCATACAGAACATACCAAACTACTTAAAACTCTCACTCGAAACACATTTGTTTATAGTGATATTTCTTCATATCAATAATTTTACTTATTTGACATTCATAATAGTAATAACAAGTTTGTACTTGGGTCCGAGGAATCTAATGATGAATTTGACCATTTAACATCGATTAGTCATGTCTCGGATGCTTACAGTACTCACAAGGTTATTTACCATACTCATTCAGATAAATAGATCATTATCAATACTATGTTAAGTTTTAACAATTCTAAGTTTAATCAAAGTAAAAACGTAACAAGATAATATGATGAAACTTGATAATATTAATATAATATTCGATTACATGTGTGAAACTAGTTCTTATTATAAAATGTCATTATGACTACAGTTAAGAACAAGTAGAGATAACGGTAAACTAGTCTATGCATTTCTTTTTTCCTTTCTTCTTTGAGCCGGAGCTCTCGGGTTTGTCTGCAGATTAGGCTAATTTGAAAGTGTGAGCTAAAATGCTCAACAAGTCTTAAACACATAGCATATAAGTGAACTCACATCGATATGGATTGTAAGGATTCACGGCACAACAATTGATATTACAAATATTTTAACATAGCAAGACTGAGTGGTGGTTAGACCTTAAACTGTTCTTTGTCTTTCGACTTAGAACCATTTACAGTGGATATAAAAAGAGGATCAACCTAACGACATCCTAAGTTATGCATAACATACACTACAGTGGACTAATCATGAACAATGATACATATTCGTTCATCTCAGTTTACTTCACATGTCAGGATCGCCGCAAGACAACTTGGTCTGATAAAATAAAGAATGGTTCAAAATATATCACGAATGAGCATTTTATTTTTCAAGTTATATCGAAACAAGAAGCAATAACTTTCTTATCAAAGATTTATAACATGTTATTTGTACAAGATGTAAAAATCACATAAAAAAAACAAGTAAACAAAGGTTAAGGATAGAAAACTTGTCTTGAAGCTAACTTAGGGTTTTCCCGGTAATCGTTTAAATGCCTACACAAAGGATTACGCGTACCTGAATATTAGTCTATCAAATTTTCCTTCTTTATAGGTGTTTTTATAACAAAACTAGACTATTTTCATTGGTGAATTCATTTGGTCAAGTGACTAACTCAAAATCATTTTTTTAAGACCTTGAACCTGAGGGATCCCTAAAATTTTCAACTTCAACCCCTTTTCTAGTAACTGCCATAAATTTGTCATATGAAAATATTTTGAGGTGATTCTTGAGTCTAAATTGCTTAGAATTTTATTATCTACAACTTTTGTTTAGATTTCTAAGGCAGATTCTAATTTTAAGTTTTCAGAAAATTACAAAAACAGACAGTATGTATGCTTTGCTCAACACCTTTAGGGTTAACCATGTGAAACATGGTACTGCTAGCTTTAATTTATTAAGATAACATGTTATAAGACTCAGTAACACTTTATAACATAAAAATAATAAATCACCAACCTTCTCATAAAAAGATTTATGAGTTTTGCTCAAGAACACACGAAAAACATAAAGAACGAAAAATCGTACATAATTACGACTTATGTTCTTGAGCTTTTGGACTTTATACTTAAAATAATTTGAGCATTATAACTACTTACATAAGTGATTATAACACTTGAATTTGAAATATTTTGGTTATTATAACAGCTTGTATAATTGATTATAACAATTTATAATTATTGTTCAAGAATACACGAAGAACACAGAGAATGACAATCGTATATGGCTACGACGTACGTTCTTGAACTTTAAACTATGGGATGTTGTCGTTAACACTCCAAAATTAATCCTTACTTTCAATCACAAACTCAGTATAATAGCAAGCAAGGTTCGAACCCACAACGAATGATTAATTTATTTTTATGCATTGTAAACTAGAATTGGGGGTTTTGAACTAACTATAATTAACTAAATAAATAAAAGTAATTAATAAATTAAAAACTTCAGTTCTTCGGTTCAATCTCACCCTTACAATTAATAGATCAATCAATCAAAATATATTTTTATCCTTCCATGTAACTAATAACCCTAGGTAACAATAAGCTCTGCTATCCGAAATTTCCCATAATTTTAATCGAACAAAACAAGTTCTTCATTAGATTCTAACCATTATACAACCTAGAACAAGCTCTCTAAATTTAATATAATGGAAGCATTAATTACAAAAAAGTTAGATTATTCTAAGCAACAATCTCATAAACTCGGATTGTTTAACTTACATCATGATAACCATAGCAATAAACAAAAGCTTGACCACAATCATTTATCACTATTCACTACCAACGATTAGGAACAATATCAATTACACGTAATATAATTCCTAAATCTGGCAATTGATAATAATTTGATCAACTCAACAGGCCAAAATTAAATCAATCAAACCCAATATTAAATAAACAATTAAAATAGATTATCATAAATAATTTCATATAAGAAAGAATAAATAATATTACTGTATTAATTTAACCATTAATTATAATCGGGTTTGAAATTCCCTAGAACTGAATATTAAAAATTAGCCAAACATAATAAAAATAATAAGAAAAACCTGAAAGAGAGAGCTCCTAATTATCTTTAATAATATGCCTCTAATTTAAAAACTCTTGAAAACATGAGTCTCATAATATATTTATAGAAATACAATAATAATCCTAAGCTAATGTGGAAAAGAAATCAAATTTGGAATCAAAAAGTAGCAAAATCCCGAAATAATCTCGTTTCTGGAATTAACGCGTCAAACAAACACGCACTTCGCCCCCATGACCGGTCAACGCGCCAGCCGCACGCATTGCGCGCGGTCTGTTCCTTCCAGGATGAAACGACGTCGTATAATTCCTTGTCTTGCAACTGTTCAGCATCACCGCGCATTGCGCGGAAGTTTTCTTCACCGGACGCCAAACTCTTGCAGAATTTACAGATTTGCCCCCAAGCTTATTTTCCTACAAAATAAAATATAAAATAAATAAAAATAATATAAAAATACTAAAAATCCTAAAAACACATAATAATAAATAAAACTCATAAAATACTAAAAATAAATAAAAACACATAAATAAAAAAATATAAAAATACTATAAAATTATCTAAATTAACATAAATTAACTAAAATCCTATAAAATATATTAAAACCAAAATAAGCTAAATAATTAAACATTTAAGCACACAATAAATATAAAAACTAAGTATTAGGGAATAAAAATATCGTAAAATTTAACCCTATCAAATACCCCCACACTTAGTTTTGCTCATCATCGGGCAAAATAAAAATAAAAATAAACAAAAATAAAATAAATCTAACTAGCCCAATAGATTAAAGCGACTCAACTAACCTGACTATTTACATGAGCAATAAATTAATATGAACTTCACATCGACCTCAAAGATTATAATCAACAACTCTTAGAAAATTTCAAAATAATACATCATCCAAAATTTTAACTTAATTATTAATTCCACTTTATTCTCAATCCTTCGTGTGTGTGTATGAAAATCTATATATATCAAACTAATAAAAATTTAGATCAATTCATCTAATCAAATACATCACAAAATATATTAAAATTCTATACATTTATTTTCACATCACTTTCCATTTAATACAGATAAATACAAACTAGAAGATCAAAAGGTTTTATATTTTAACCACACTAGGATTTAACTTTAATCACACACCTTCCCAAGTATTATTAAAATTCGTTAGCAAGACTTTTTTTCTTCTCTCTTTTTTTTTCTTCATTTATTTTTTCCATGATTTTGTTTTCACGGTGAGTGCATTTTATGCTCCATCTCACCAGCGAGTGCATTTTACGCTCCATCTCAACCCACCATATGACAATTGTTTCACTTTTTTTTTCTTCGGATAAGGTCAATCTAATAATCCCAGAAAAATTACCTTAATCATTTCTCCACATTATATTTACCTTATATTTGCTTCAAGTAATGTTCAAATAAGATATAGAATTAAAAACATATCTTATAAGCTTTTAACCAAATAATTTTTTTCCAAATTAAAATTAGTTCAAACATATGGATATGTGCAAATAATAAAATAAAATATTTCAAACAAAGTACTGACCAACAAAAATGTCAATTCAGATTACGCAAAATTTATCAATTTTTCAAAAGTTATCAAATAAAAATTAAAATTTAATCATCAGTTAAAAATTAAAATTCAAATCAAAATATTTCTCAACTGACTCAATCCTAAAAAACTATTCCATTTTCTTAGGCAACATGGTTACACTTAGCACGTGCAATAAGCCTTTAAACCCCAAGGTTACCCCAAGTGACGAGTTTTGTCTCGTGAGGGTTTGCAGTGAATTTACCCACAAAATTCTAAAATTTAAAATTTTTAAAATTCCCTAAAAATAAAACAAATTTTTTTTAAAACAAATAATAAAATAAATATCCTAAATCCCTTCCCCCACACTTAAAATTTACATTGTCCCCAATGTAAACTATAATGCAAAGAAATAGGCACAAATAAATATAAAAAGAAAAAGGAAAAGAAATGCAAATCTGATTTCTTGGGTTGCCTCCCAAGCAGCGCCTTTATTTATTGTCATTGGCTCGACAGCAGGCCAAAGTACTATGTCACTCCTACTTCATGAATTTTGAGTACCCCATCCATCACATCATCCTTCAACGGTAGATTCAATCTCGCTTGCACGTGACACGAACGTTTTACTCCCTCTTCAACGAAAAAATATTTAAGATGATCGGGGAGAGTCTTTATATGCGGAATGGGATCCTGCAAAATAAAAGATAGAAAATTTTCGTGAGTAGCATGTAATGGAATGGAAATAATTGTGTGACTATCGAAAATCATTGGCAAAGAATTGAATGCAGCTTCAGCATCCTTCAAATCTTGTTTTAGTTCAATTTCTTCTTCCTCTTCTAACTTCAAACTGTTTGTACTTGCATCCTCTAAATTCTCTTTATCTATTTTCCCAAAAATTCTCTCCACCTTAGGCATGACATCACCACAAAGAACATCATTTTCTACATGAATATTGTTCATTTATGCACTGATGTTGTCTGCTTCCTCTTGTATTAGCGATGGAAAGAATGACCCTTGAGAATCTAATTGACCAATTGCAGTAGCAAGCTGACTCATTTGATTCTCCAAATTATATATGGAAGTTTTTGTCTCTTGTTGGAATTGTTGTGCTTGAGTCATGAAAGCTTTAAACATATCTTCTAAAGATATATCAGAACTAGACGATTGGTCATGTTGTTGTTGGGGATATGGTTGCATGTACTGTGGATTATTTGGAAAGTTTTGGTTTGCGTGCCAATTCACTGTTGAATTCTCATAGCTGAAATGCTCAAGGAAACCACCAGCTGCATTGACTTGTTCACAAGACTCCTTTCGAAGCATTGGGCACATATCAGTTTGGTGTCCTATTGTCGCACAAATCCTATAAGTACCTACAGCCATTTGATAAACAAAAGAAGTTAAACTATCGGTTTGTTGCTCATGAGAAGAAATATTTACCACATTAACATAATCAGGCATGACTTCCATCCTTAACCTGCAAAACTTAATTAAACTATGCAAAACTATAAAAATAAAATCTAAGAAAAATTACTAAATTAAAAGAAAATTTACAAAAACACAAAAATAAATTAAAATCACTCTCCGGCAACGGCGCCAAAATTTGGGATGCTGTCGTTAACATTCCAAAATTAATCCTTACTTTCAATCACAAACTCAGTATAATAGCAAGCAAGGGTCGAACCCACAGAGAATGATTAATTTATTTTTATGCAATGTAAACTAGAATTGGGGGTTTTGAACTAACTATAATTAACTAAATAAATAAAAGTAATTAATAAATTAAAAACTTCAGTTCTTCGGTTCAATCTCACCCTTACAATTAATATATCAATCAATCAAAATATATTTTTATCCTTCCATGTAACTAATAACTCTAGGTAATAACAAGCTCTGCTATTCGAAATTTCCCATAATTTTAATCTAATAAAACAAGTTCTTCATTAGATTCTAATCATTATACAACCTAGAACAAGCTCTATAAATTTAATATAATGGAAGCATTAATCACAAGGAAATTAGATTATTCTAAGCAACAATCTCATAAACTCGGATTGTTTAACTTACATTATGATAACCATAACAATAAACAAAAGTTTGACCACATTCATCTATCACTATTCACTACCAACGATTAGGAACAATATCAATTACACGTAATATAATTCCTAAATCTAGCAATTGATAATAATTTGATCAACTCAACAGGCCAACATTAAATCAATCAAACCCAATATCAAATAAACAATTAAAACAGATTATCATAAATAATTTCATATGAGAAAGAATAAATAATATTACTGAATTAATTTAACCATTAATTATAACCGGGTTTGAAATTCCCTAGAACTGAATATTAAAAATTAGCCAGACATAATAAAAATAATAAGAAAAACATGAAAGAGAGAGCTCCTAATTATCTTTAATAATTTGCTTCTAATTAAAAAACTCTTGAAAACATGAGTCTCCTAATATATTTATAGAAATACAATAATAATCCTAAGCTAATGTGGAAAAGAAATTCAATTTGAAATCAAAAAGTAGCAAAATCCCGAAATAATCTCGTTTCTGGAATTAACGCGTCAAATAAACACGCCCTTCGCCCCCATGACCGGTCAACGCACCAGCCACGCGCATTGCGCGCGGTTTGTTCCTTCTAGGATGAAACGACGTCGTATGATTCCTTGTCTTGCAACTGTTCAGCATCACCGCGCATTGCGCGGAAGCTTTTTTCACTGGACGCCAAACTCTTGCAGAATTTACAGATTTGCCCCCAAGTTTATTTTTCCTATAAAATAAAATATAAAATAATTAAAAATAAATAAAAATAATATAAAAATACTAAAAATCCTAAAAACACATAATAATAAATAAAACTCCTAAAATACTAAAAATAAATAAAAACACATAAATAAAAAGAAATATAAAAATATTATAAAATTACCTAAATTAACATAAATTAACTAAAATCCTATCAAATATATTAAAACCAAAATAAGCCAAATAATTAAACATTTAAGCACACAATAAATATAAAAACTAAGTATTAGGGCATAAAAATATCGTATAATTTAACCCTATCAAACTATGAAATAAAATTCAACATTATAACTACTATAAAATGAATACAATCTCAAGAACACGGAGAACGACGATCATACATGGCTACGACTCATGTTCTTGAGCTTTTTAAAACTAAAGACGAAAGAAAAATCGAACATTATAACTACTAAAGATTGTACCTTTTGAATTTTCAAGATTTAACTATTTCTTTACAATTTTCTCGCTATAACTCTCTTACTAATCTTTGATTATAACTTTAATGCTTAAATTTAAGCTTTGAAAAATGGTGAGAACTAATGAAGAACAGCCTCTCTATTTATAGATTTTCAAGGGTAGGAGGTACTTGCATTTAACCGGGGTATACACTTACATTTTATCGGGGTATGAAAGTGTAATTATGATTTACAAGTATCAAAATGATCATCACTCTTTTTACACCTTGCATGGTCGGCTC
The DNA here is from genome assembly GCA_947179155.2 of Hedera helix. Taxonomy (NCBI): domain Eukaryota; kingdom Viridiplantae; phylum Streptophyta; class Magnoliopsida; order Apiales; family Araliaceae; genus Hedera; species Hedera helix. Next base: position 19,301,035 of record OX359271.1, read on the forward strand.
CCTAGGCTTTAAATGCCATTTAATGCTTGTAATTATTATATTTTTATGACATCATCATCTCATGACATCACAGGTTTTTGAAAAGATTTCTAAATAAGGATCTTGGTTAATTAAGTAAATGTTAAAAGTTAAAACCTAGTTTAGAAGGATAAAAAGTGTAAATGAAGGGATTAAATTATTATTTAATCAATGTAGTTAAATCGGTATATAAAGACTATGGATGTTAAAAAGGAACAGAAAGTGGTGCCTATTATAAGATAGCTAGAAAAGAATTATTGTAAGACACTGTATTGTGTCAAAATGTAATAGATTAAATGTTATGTGTATATCTAAATATATTTAATCTAATAAGTAAAAGAAAATGTAAAATTTAGAGAAAATTGATAAATGATGAAAGAAAGTATGAATTAAGCTTTAATTATGAACATTAATAACTACCTTAAAGAATAGGCCTTGAGAGGCTAGGTTATGAGAATGACAATGTAAGATATATCAAAATGTGTAAAAATGATAGAACAATTTAGCCTAATTTGTATATTATGAATTTACTGTGTAATAAGAGTTATAAGATTTAAAGTCTAAAATTTATTTAATGAATAGACATGAATTGATGAAATTAAGCTGAGTATTTATACGACGTATAAATACATAAACTAATACTCCTAAATATGAGTAGAAGGAATAAAGAATGCATGTATGATGCAATTGTCGTATATGTATTAAGCAAATGAACGAAATGACCTAAAAGTCATTAAAATGGTAATATGGGCATAAATGGTACATGATAATGGATTTTGATAATTTGATCAAGGTATGATATGACACAAAATATGTGTTATATAATTTTAAAGAAAAGATATTTTCTTAAAAGATGGACACGAGAATCAATATACACGATTTGAGTGTTTTCATTTTTAGTGACGGTTCACTTTTCAAGAAAATAGTTTTATGAATTGTAAGCGTTTCTACTATATGAAACGATGGGAATGGAATTGATTAAGTGTGTAAAAAGGGAAGGATAGTAAAGAATTAGATAGCGAATTAAGCCATTTAAATGGAACAAGTGAAGGTAGTTCAAACGAAAAATAATTACCTAAATGATATACTGAAAGAAAACCAATCCAAATGAGCATGAAATGGATTAATGGGAAGAAAGTTAGAAACTTTTTTAAAAGAGGAAAGTTGCTATAAAAGGAAAGTTTTCTTAAATGAAAACTTTCCATAAAATGAAAGTCTAGCCAATTTGGCTTTTAATCAAAATATCCTTAACAATTTAGGTAATGACCTATATGTCATAAGGTATGAAATGACCAAAACGTCACTGATCAAATGTGTGAAATGACCAAAATGCTCTTGGTTAGGATTAACTATAGTTAAGTTGACTTAACCTAACTTGGGTTAAGTCTCTACAAACATAGCAAAGTAAGAGTCTTCTCCTCATTTTGGTTTTGCTGGAAATTAGAAAACCTATGAGAGAGAGAGAGAGAGAGAAGCTATGGAAATATGGAGAGAAAGCTTGAGTTCAAGGAAGCTAGAGAGCTTGGATGCTCAAAGAGCAAGAAGTAAAGATGATGGCCTCGTCCCGATGAATTTTCCTATGTATGGAATTTGATCATCCAATAAAGTTTAAAAGTTTTTTTAACCTAAAACTTTGAAATATGTATGTTTATGCATGTATATATAATTAAAATTATGAATTATGGAAGATTATGTGTCTAGAGTAAGAAGTTTATGGTGAAACCTTAAGTTATAAGGTTGAACGTGATGGTATGAAGTGTATTTGTATGAAAGAAAGTATGATAGATACTTTAATGTATAGAAAGTATGAATTTGAAGGTTAAAATTGGTTATGATAGTTATATGTTCATGTAAACAAATTTTAAAGGTAAATGAATTTTGAACAATTCATATATGTGTAGTATAAGTCTAAAAAGTTAGTAAATAAAATCTTTAATGAGTATTTGGAAAAGGGAGTCTAAGGACTTGAAAATGAATTTTATAAAAAATTATGTTAAGTGGATGAAAATCCAACTCAAAAGTCATTTTTGGTAATTTTGAGTAATTAGTGGTGAAATGAAGTTGAATGACTTAGTTTTATGAAGTTACATGCGTCTACATTGATTTGGTGAGCAACAGATGAAAGTTAGAACGAAAATACATTTCGAACGATCGAAATCGATCATTTCGACCTAAAACGAGTTTTTACGGACAATTACCGCCGTGTGCAAAGTTAAGTTGTTTGAACGGTCTAGAAAAGTGTTATATGATGTATGTAAGCTAAATCAAGTGTTCGAATAAACGTTAGAAGTGAATGGCCAAAAATCACTAGTTGACGAAAAATGTTAAAAATAAGTCTAAATGTAAAAATGTGTTTAAACGCCCTTTTACGGGCTAATGCTTTGATAATTTTAAGAAGCTAAATGAGCCAAGTTATATTTTTGTAAAATACTATGTAGTAAGTTCTAGCTATGGTTCAAATTTGAGCTTAATTAGATGTAAGATGAAGAAGTTAAAAATCAGTAAAGTGAGTACAAAAATCAGATTTTAGGATTTTGAGCACTGCGCCTAGTCGCAGTGTTTTGCACAAAATACTGTGCAGAGGCGCAGTCAACTGAGAGCATTTTTCCCCCAGTGAGTTCAGAGCTCGCCGGAGCGCAATGCCCTGTACTCGAAAAAAATTTAAATGTTCCTAAAAGTTATGTTTTCATGTATGATAATAGAGATAGATTATGTAAACCCTAGATTGATAAAAAGGTCAATGTAGGGGTGTTAAGGGGTAATGGAACAATGAATAGTATAATATAATATACCCAAAAGCTAAGTAAAAGCATGGTAATATTTGTATGAAAAGTCGGTAATAAGTTATGATATGTTATTAACCTATGTAAGGTGTAATACATCAAGCGTGTATTGATTAAAGATTAGAAGTCTAGTAATTATGGATTAAGTTTAAAGAATGTATGAGATGTGTTATGACACTATTACAATTTATATGATGTATGTTGACAGATAGAGCTCGGATTAGAAAACCAACAAGATAGAATATGAAAGATGTTCGATGAGCGTATGGTTTAAAAGGGTAATGTGTATCAGGTAAATTTTTCAGAACTTGTTGAAATGCAATACTTGTTGTATATGAACTATTTGACAGATTATGTGACATAAATATGTTTTGAAATGTGCACTTCGTGCAACTATGTGTTTTTACTGTTAAATGCAATATATGACATTTATCTCTTCAAAATGCACCGCATGGTAAAGTAAGGAATGTATGACATATGTATATGAACTACAAGCATAAAATGTGTTACTTGTTAGACTTGTTGAGTCTTTGTGCTCACTCTTGCTTTAAAACTGACATTTTCAGCTAAGTACGAGAAGGTCGAAGGTTATGGTAAAGCTAAAAAGTAAGGGAGGATATTTGTATAAAGGTGATTGTAGAAACTTGTAATGTTTACTTTATGTAATATAGCAAGTCAGTAGTAAATGTAAACCTATAAAGTATAAGTTAATTAACATCATGTTTTTAATTTTAAACTTTATCGTTAATAATGATATGTATGTTTTGTAAATCCATTGGGGATAGTGATGTATGTAAGTTTTATTCCAAAAAAAAATTGTACTAGGATACGATTATTATATTATTGTAAATTGAGTATCATATGTAATAAACTCGCATGTATGAAACTGGTGTATGTATGGTTAGTTATGAATGATGACTATGTTCACAGGTTGAGTTTAAAATAAATCATAAGATATATGATTTTGAAATGTAATAGGCTAGGTCATGATTCATGTATACATGATCTAAGTTCTAAGGTAAAGAATGTGAATGTTATGATTCTGAGACATATAATGAATGTAAGTTAAAAAAACAGGGTTATGTACTGTTTTATAATTGTTTAATATGATTTTTAAAGGAAATGTTATGTTTTAACGCACAAGATCGCCAGTAATAAATGAGGGGATTTCGGGAGCGTCACAGTTAGTATCAGATAACATTGAATGGTATAATATAACATATCCAAAAGCTAAGTAAAAGCATAATTTGTGTAAAAGGTTGGTAATGAGTTAGGATGTTTTATTAACCTATGTAAGGTGTAATACATCAAGCGTGTATTGATTAAAGACTAGTGGTCTAGTAATTATGGATTAAGTTTAAAGAATGTATGAGATGTGTTATGACACTATTACAATTTATAGGTTGTATATTGACAGATAGAGCTCGGATTAGCAAACCGACAAGATGGAATCTGAAAGACATTCGATGAACGTAATGGTTTATAAGGGTAACGTGTATCAGGTAAGTTTTTCAGAACTTGTTGAAATGCAATATTTGTTCTATGTGAACTGTTTGACAGATTATATGACATGGATATGTTTTGAAATATGCACTTCGTGCAACTATGTGTTTTAACTATTAAATGCAATACGTGACATTTATCTCTTGAAAATACACCGCATGATAAAGTAAGGAATGTATGACATGTATATATGAACTACAAGCATGAAAGGTGTTATCTGTTAGACTTGCTGAGCCTTTGTGCTCACTCTTGCTTTAAAACTGACATTTTTAGCTAAGTACGAGAAAGTCGGAGGTTCCGATAAAGTTAAAAGGCAAGGGAGGATATTTGTATAAAGGTGATTGTAGAAACTTGTAATGTTTACTTTGTGTAATATGGCAAGTCAGTAGTAAATGTAAACCTATAAAGGTATAAGGTAATTAACGTCTTGGTTTTAATTTTAAACTTTGTCGTTAATAGTCAAATGCATGCTTTATAAATCCATTGGGGATAGTGATGTATGCAAGTTTTATTCAAAAAAAAATTGCAATAGGATACGATTATTCTATTATTGTAAGTCGAGTATCATATGTAATAAACTCATTTGTATGAAACTAGTGTATGTATGGTTAGTTATGAATGGTGACTATGTTCACAGGTTGAGTTTAAAATAAATCATAAGATATATGATTTTGAAATGTAATAGGCTAGGTCATGATTCATGCATACATGATTTAAGTTCTAAGGTAAAGAATGTGAAGGTTATGATTATGAGGAATGTAATGAATGTAAGTTAAATAAACAGGGTTATGGACTGTGTTATAATTGTTTAATATGACTTTTAAGGGAAAATGTTATGTTATAATGCATGAGATCGCCTGTAATAAATGATGAAATTTTGGGAGTGTCACAGTTAGTATCAGAGTTGATAGGTTATAGTCCTTAGGTAAGAGTACCGTAGGCTATGACTTTTGTGAGAAAGAAGGAAATGATAAAGAAATGAACTCTAGTGGAGCTGAGTAAGGAGAAAATGAATTTTTAAAATTCATGAGTAAGAAGTGGTAAATGATATCTTAAGATAAAATAATGAGAAACGGTAAAGGGTGATGAGATCATACGATGATCTAGGAAAAATAACTCTTAGTGAGTTGTGAACAATAAAATGTGAATAGAGAAAATTCATATTAGGCTAAAGAAAGATTAAGAAAAGGTTAAGGAAAGGCTAAGGAAATGTTAGAGTTATGTGAGATTTTTCATTGAGGACTCATGGTGGTGGCTGAGTTGTACCTTTCTTTGTATGGATAGGGATTTATGCTTGTTTTCATGACCACTTAGCTTCCTATAATGATAATCAGTGGAGATCCAACATCACGGTATTGGTTATGTATGTTGAGAAGGTGATTCTTTTCTTTTATATATACCTGATACATAGGAAGTGAGAAAGATTAAGGTTAGTTGTGAGTTCTTAAAACTCACATTTATGGTAAGTTCATGACTCGTAATCGTATGGTATGTTTATGAGCCCTTAAGCGTATGAACAATTCTCGATTTATTCTTGAACTACATATTAATATGACAAGTTCCTAAACTCGTATTATTGTGGTAAGTTCTTGACCCCATAATGTGTGACAGATTTGACGAGTAGGGGGGATTAGAAAAGAGAGTCATAGGGTGAGAGTATTAGTTCTCATAGATTGGCTAAGGTTAAGGAAATAGGAAAGAGATAAAACTGTTAAGTAATGATTGAACAAGTAACGAAAGGGAAGAAAATGTGATTAGGATTGGGTAAGCAATCCAACTCTTCTAGCTATACTAGGTCATCGATATTTTAAAAATATGCTTATTCTCGTATTTTGTTGCATCAGAAATGATTTGTTCAAGTATCGAACTGTAATTTTTAAAATTCTGTAATTCATGGGTCTATGCCAATTGATCCGGCTAGACAAAAATCATTTAAAAATATCAAAATATATTTATGGAATCATTGTCACACGTTTAAATATGGTGTGCAATGGTAAAATGACGGAATTCTTAACGTATTGATGAAACGGTGCGGTAATATGAAATCTTAAATAACTAAATTCTCAACGTACTGCTGTAACAATGCAGTATTATAAAGTCTTCAAAAAGATTTTCTTTTAAGTTATGGAAATGGGACACAATTTTGTGCCAATGACAGAATTCTCAGCGCATAGCAATAAAGATGTGGAATATGAACCACGGATACATCGTTACATGATGCAATGTGATGAAATCTTAGTAAAAATGATTTTTTTGAAAAGTTTTAAGTTCGTAATGTTCAAACGGTTTAATGATGTGAGTCTTTACCATTTGTTTCGGCTAGACCATTTTGCTAAAGAAATGAGTAAATATTTTTAAATTCAGAAAGGGATGAAGAATTATATTTTTAAAGTTTGAAGTGAACAACCCTGAAAGGAGATATATGGGTTGGTTAACGTGGTTCAACCTAAAAAGAAAAAAAATATTGTGCACACAACACAAGGGGTACAATAGGTTAATCATCTAACGTACCGATGACGGTAGTTTCTAATCTTTGTGATTAGTAAACAGGTCAAACAATAGATAGTTTCTAATTTTTGTGATTAGTAAACAGGCCAAACAAGAGTTCATGGTCTTTGTGATCCCTCAGCAAAAGACAAAAGGTTTTTTTAAAGAAAAAGTTTATTCCTATTTATTCATACTACTTCACAATTATTGAACAAATATTGAAGACTCCTGAACAATTATAAGATGTAATTCAATCTTTATTTATTTATATAAAGTCGGATTACAACTATCTCGAAAGTTTAGAATATTACATATAGGGTTTACTGAACGTGACTCGTTTAAGGAATACTTAATAGGGTTTTACTTGCCTATTTATTGAACAAATATTGAAGACTCCTGAACAATTATAAGATGTAATTCAAGCTTTATTTATTTATATAAAGTCGAATTACAACTATCTCGAAAGTTCAGATTATTACATATATAGGCGCTTATTGTAGAATAGGTTCACTAAACGTGACTCGTTTAAGGAATATTTAATGGAGTTTTACTTGCCTATCAATGGAATTCCTAATGTAATAGTAGTATAAGTGATCTTTGGACTTGAGATCATCATAATACCTTATGGATGATGAGTTATACATTGTCATATTCCTTAAGACTATTTGGATATAACAAAGGATATGTTCGAGCTTTCGTATTATAATCATATTTATGAATAGTTCGTATTATTCTCATATTCTTCCTGTATTCCACTCATATTTGTGAATAGGGTTTTCTACATTTACATGTCATATAAATACCTAACTTATTGTATACCTTACAATATACTCCTTCAATCAATTCTAGGTTTTAAACCCGTTAACACATGTTTCACATATTACCCTAACACCCGAATTACGTTAAAATGTTTAGTCATCTCTACAAATTCATCTTTCTCAAACTAGGTTTTAGATTTTAACACTTAAAATGATTCCATCATCGAAATAATTACAATCGTATTGTTAAAGTTTAGTTTTACTTTCAAACCATTACAACATCTATCTTTTTGAATAACCTCGTCGATTTGTCTTATCATAGGTATTACCTTACCTCTCATTTCATTTACTCTGTTCTATCTCATTCGTGGCAGGACTCTTTCTTAGCCTAAGTCTCATTTGACTTGTCTTCACAATAGAACTCCCACTTATTTCATTAATCGTCTATCGATTTACTAATACTAGGTTTTATATCTTAACCTTTAATCGCATTCGATTTCATCATAAGTTTAAATTTTTACCAAAATGGATATCTTCCACTTCCTTCCTAAGGATCATCGTAATCTTTAATCATATTAATTCATTAAGACAATACCTACCAGTCTTATGAATTTTCGGGTTTCACATCAATCCCTTCTTTTAAGAATTTCGTCCCCGAAATTACAACATACTTACCTCTGCTCATTCTATTTATTAGAATTAAGTTCTAAATTTAAGGTATCAACTTTTACCTCCGATAAGGATTTTCATTGATCATCAGATTCTATGATCACTCTTCTCTAAGAAGTTCACACTTCTATATATTCAATTTTCAGAATATTGGAACATCTTTCAGAAGTGTTCAACAATTGTTCAATAATTGTGAAGGAGCTTGAATAACTAGAAATAAAATAAATTCCTTTAAAAACTATTCTTATATTGGTTTTACGAGTTTTCTGCCCGAAACCCACCAATTTAAAGTTTAACAATCTTTAAGACTGTAAACATTCTCTGTTTGCCCTGTTCACTAATCACCAAGACTAGAAACTACCTCTGTGAGGTCTACTTACTAACCACAAAGATAGTAAACTCCCTCTGTTAGTACTCTAGGATACAACATATTATACCATCTGCATTAAGAACATTGGCAATCACCAAGATTGAGAATATCCAAGGGGTCATAAGACTGCAAATTCGTTGAGAACATTGGCGAGGGACCTGAAGTTGTGAGATGGACTACAAAATATCACTCTAAAAAATGATTATAATTCAGCCAATCTTTATAGCTTGAATATTTTTTTCGCATAGTACATCAAAAACACAAAAGAAAAGAACACTAAGAACGATCAGAGGTTTCTCAAGGGTAAGTGTAGAACTTGAAAAATTCAAGGAAAAGTTTTAAATATATATATATATATATAAAACTTATTACATCGAAGACTAAAACTTGTGACTGGAAAATGATTATATTTTCAGATGTGTTAATAATAAAGCTTAATCTGCCTAAAAAAAAACACAAAACAAATGTGAGTTTTCATTACATTGAAGAACTTGTTGTTTTGAATGTTAAGATCTAGTACCATACTCTATGTTCTAAATCATAAGATCAATATTAATTTCTGAAAATTTTATTTTAAAAATTTATAAACTCAAAATTAAGATGAATTCATTTAGTTTATGTCAATACAAGTACAAATATTATAAACCACCTTAAAAATACTACTAGTTATAAGTGTTATTATTTTCAAAACTTAAATGAATCGTATTAATTTTAAATTTAAAAATATCTCAAATTTACTTTTAGAAAGTTAATAGTGATTTTATAATTATTAATTGAGGGGGTACTATTAATTGCCTATAATGTTGAGTTTTTGAATGTACTGAAATCTATTCCCTCATTTTCTCTATTATGGCCATTTAGATGGAGTATCAAACACCTCTAAATTTTATGCAGCAATATGCATATATAAAGGAAATGGTTAAATCCACATCAAAAAATAATATTTTCACAAAAATTCATCTCACATGAATGTGAGACCTACTTACTGTTCTTGTGAGAGGATTATTGTGAAAATATCATTTTTTGTTGTGAATTTATCAGCTCCATGTATAAATTCTAAAGATAGGCAGCTTTAATTTGGATTGTCAATGGAAATAGAGAGCATCATTTCCAGCATATTATCTAATAAGCTATGAGGTTTCCAACTTGGGTGATCTACAATGAGTGATATCAACTGCTTAAGTTACTCCTGTTCAGTCCATGGAACTATATAATATATTCCTATTTCAAAATTTGAGATACATTTTTATTTTTTTGGAGTAAAATTTAAAAAATCCAAAAATTCAAAATCAACAAATTGTTTAGTTTTAATACCAACAACTATGACAAATACGGTTAACTAACTATAAAGTACTACTAACTATAGTATTTATTGTTTTCAAAACTTCAACGAAATCATATCAATTTAAATTTAAATTTCACAAATTGACCAGTCAAAATTGTGCTTCTAGTTTTGGAACAGAGCAAGGCTTGTAAGAAGAGCAAGGAAAGTACGTGTTTCCACCTTTCCTGGCTTCGAACTAGCAAGACACGATTTAATTGCTTACTTAATCACAATATGTAGTACTTACTAAATCTGTAGCACTTAATACCAAAAAAATTCCAAATCCAATCAAAATATTATCAGTTGGCACTGACATGCATACATGTTTACAATGCTCTTCCTCACCCTAGGAATAATCAGGCTACAAAAATGCTACATTGTTCAACTAAAAATCTGTAAAAGTAGCTGCCAACAGCTTGGATGTAGATTCCAGATTAACTATCTCAGCAGCCTAAACAAGTGATACCTAAGCTTGCGATTAGACTTTGATAGTAATACGGGAAAACTCAATCCTGAGCATGACATATCGAAACAATTACCAACTTGAGTCAGACCATCTTGTCAAGAATTCGTTGTATATGGTCAGTTACAATTCCTGCAACAATCTCAGGGGAGAATCTATTAATCATGTCCTCTCTAGCCTGATTTCCCTTAGCCTTGGCTTCTTCAAGATTACTCATCACATGCCTCATAATATTTCGTAGTTTATCAACAGAAGGCTCAGCCCAAAGATGCCCTTTGAATGGTTCTCGCAAAACTTCCCTCATTCTGTCTATGGGCAATGGATAGCTATTCTCCTCTGTCAAGTACTCTGTCGGTCCAGACCAGTTTGTCGCAATAACTGGCAATGACATTGCCATGGCTTCCACAAGTGGCCGACCCCATCCTTCCCCTCTTGATGGCAAGACAAATGCATTAGCAGCTTTGTATATTCTCGGAAACTCAATCTGAGCTATATGGGTATCGATAACATAAACTGGAGCCCAACCATGAACTGGTCTTTCCAAACCGGAGTCCTCCACAAACTCCAGAATCTTATTACCAAAATCATTATCAGAGTGGTAGGGATTTGTTAATAAATACAAAGCAACACCATCAACTTCGGAAAATTCCTTCAAGTATGATTGTAACAAAACATCCCAACCCTTCCTATACTCCCATTTGAAAACACTCAAGAAAACAAACTGATTTTCTATTTTCGAATTCGTTGAAGTTGAGCCTAACACCAGAGTCCCTATCGAGCAAAGGTCTAACGGCTTATACTTGACTGGATCAAAGAACTTCCAGTCAACGGGTTGAACAATTTTCACAACCTTCGATGCATCAACCCCACTTTGTATAAATGTAGACACATGAAATTCAGTAGGAACCCAAACAGAATCCATTTGATTACACCTCTTTACATGTTCAATATTCACCCTATCAGTCTCAAACATGGTCCGTCCAACCACATACTTAAAATGACCATAACCAGTTGGTGGGCAGGGTAAGGTTTCAAATAATGGAGGGTACCAAGCACCTGGCTCACTATGACATATAACAATTGTCTCATTTAATCTACATTCAGTCCGGTAAAGCTCAAATGCCAACCTTCTCATCTCTGATGGTAAACCCTCCCAAAATTCCGTATTTTCTAGATCACCATGCTGCTCAATACTTAATCTAAAAAATGGATTTCCATCACGTAGGGCTAAAATATATGACCAAGCTTCTGAACTGTACCCACCACCTGAAAGAAAAGGGGCCATCCATAGGACACAGAAAGGAGGTTCGGAATTTTCATATTTGGGTTTCAGTGTTGGGGTTAGTTTGTGATTTGGGGTTGATTTAAAAATCCTAAAAGCTTTTTGAAACAGGTTGTGGTGACTTGATATGGTTAATTTTAGGTAGTGTACTCTGTAGTAGTTTGTGTTTGAGATACTGATTGAGATTGCTAGAAACATGACTAAAGTAGACAATAAAAACAAGGGTTTCAATTTCAAATTGAGGCGATTATGTTGATTGGGTTGTGGTGCGTAATGGGGATCTTGGTCTTCTTGGGAATTCATTACAAAGACATAAAAATGAAAATTTTAAATGCAGAAGAAAGAGTTATTCAATTAACATCGATAACCTAGAGGTAATTGATGCATTACGTACGGAAATTGTGAATACATATTCTTTTTTCTTTAATTTATCAAGTGACAGAGAGTAATTGAGAGAGAGAGTACCAGAACTTGGAAGCTTTCGCTGAGTACGCAACAAACTGAAGCAGAGCACAGTTTACTGATCGCTGTAGAAAGCAGATTCGCTCTAATTCCGTCCCAAACTCTTGCACTGTGTTTAAGGATAGCGTCGCCAAAAAAAACCAAATATACTAGTTTAATGTTATTGTTGAAAATTATTCCGGATAATAAATAAATTGTTTATTAGGAACACAATTATGCTTTCTATGCTTTAAACTAAATGACTGTACAATTAAATAAGCACAATTTTTAATACCATGGAAATGAAAATTATTTATAACTACAACAATTTTAATAATATGAGACCGAAAATTATTTACAGGATTATATTTATACTATTCCAACTTTACAAAATCTCCTGGCGATACGTCTGATACGTATCTAAGTCTACTCCTAAGATAGAATTTGAGAAGAGTTGTTGTTCTGTTCTGTTTTTTTATTGACGAAGAGTTGTCCTTTTCCTAATCTTAAAGTAGTCATTTATAATTTTTTACCTCGTGACAAATTGTGTAACTTTCATACTCATATTTTCTCAACTTCTTGAAACTGGCAGTTAGTGAGAGTCGGGAGATTAACTGCTTCAAGCAGTCAGTCGCTTTAATTTTTTTGACATCTATCGCTATTGACACCTATCGTTACCGTATTGGTCTTGCAGTAAGGTCCATGATTTTCTTAATAAATATTTATAGGTCTACACATCCAAAAAATTCGTGTCTGTTATCTAACCATTGTAAGATAGCAAAAGCGTCATTTTGCATCCCCAACGCTCAAATAGCAGAACCAAGATAACGAACTACCAGACAGGTGTTCAAGACAATTACAACGACCTTCGAGTTACGGACTACGCAGTACAAAGACGATAGATGGGTCAACATCTATGGAAAGATAATTATCTATATTTTTTCCTATCCCCCTAGATGAAGAAGTGACAAAACTCTATGTCATTGTGTAGTTCTCGAAAAGAGCTTTTCAGAATGGTATGACACTTCTCTCAACTATTTTAGGATTGAAAGTTACAAGCGTTCCAGCTTGAAAGATGAAAAATCGACGACTCGACATAAAAACTGAGGCAAGTGGACCTACGGGCAGCCTCGAAACCTATAAATAGGTGAAATCATCTCATTTTTTTGAGAGAGCCATTTTTGTAGTGAGTGAAGCTCTCAAATTTTAGAGAGAGAATTCGTATTAGAGAGAGAGAGAGAGAAAGAGCTATTTTAGAGAGAGAAAATACTAGAAAATCATAGATCGAGTATATTCTCATCAATCTTTAGTCCAAGTAGCAAGATTCATTGAAGATTCTATTGGTTTGCAAAAACAGTACATACATACAATCCAATTGTATAACGCAGTGAAAATAAGACATAAATCGTATTTAAATTTTTTCTATAAACCAAATTTCAGGATCTTTCTTATGCGATACTTATTAATTGATGAAGGATAAAAGGGTTATTCCTTTATAAATTCAACTTCTTGAACAGCTACAAGTTCACCTCCAAAATCCTTTGCGTCCTTCAAGTTCCACGAATCAATGTTAGCAACCCAAATGTACAGCCTCCAAAGATAATCCATAAAGAGTAATATGGATTCAAGAAATAATTTAGATTCTACTAGATATTTGGTGGCTAGCCCTAATTCTCCCTATCCTCTCTCTCCCTCTCTTTCTCTCTCTCTCCCTCTCTTTCTCTCTCTCTCTCTCTCTCTCTCTCTCTCTCTCTCAACTCCTTAAATGTAGAGAATTATGAAATATTTTTCAACACTTGTAATTGTGTGAGTAACCTCAATCTATAACAAAATTCCTCTTATTTATAGATTTGATCAACCATCCTAAACTTTTTTGAAGCAGAGTTTTAACTTAACTCCTAATCTCATTATGAACTAAATTAATTATAATAATAATTATAACTCCTAAATCATTTAGGAACTTAATCATTTACAATGAGAGTACTTATTATTAACTAATTCTTAAATCATTTAGAAACTAAATAATAATAATAATAATAATAATAATAATAATAATAATAATAATAATAATAATAATAATAATACTAATAATAATAAGCTATTTAATTTATTTTATTACCATAGTATAAATTAAATACACTTAATATATTATTACCATATCGCCACTTAATTCTAAAATAAATATTTCTCTTTTGTGGTGTGACCATTTAGATTCAATATTGAACCGGTTGTATAATAAATATATTAGAACCATTCTAAAATTATTTATAATAATAAATTAAATTCCTTCAATTTATTTATAAATAAATACTTATTTATTTTATAATAAGGGTAAGTCCCTTTAGCAATCACGACTTTTAGGATAATATGAATTTCAATATTTGATCACAAAGAACCTATTTAGCGAATAATTATCGCACAATTCAATCATTCTATCATACAATATTTCAATTAAATATAAGACATGAAATTACTGTTAAATCTTATTTAATTTGATGATATGTATTTCGATTCTCAAATATACAACTATAATTAATGCAAATTAAAAACAAATTTCTAATTTTCATTATGTCTTAGCCAAGGACTACTGAGTTGTCATTTATCGAATCAAGTTCTCTTATTTTACTAGAAGTGGTAGATCCTATTTTGATTATTCATTTATCTCCATGTACAACTTATTATACCCAAACATATCATTTGTTATACCCGGATAGTCTTAAGGAATATGATAAAGTATAACTCATCATAAACAAAATACTATGATGATCTCCAGTCCAAAGATCGCTTGTACTTGAACGTAGTATGCACACAAACTAATCATATTTGATATGATGTAGCATGTACTTTGTAATCTTATTCATTTATTAATAAAAGTTTATTTATTTAAATGCGTTTCTTTATCCATATTTAATAGATGATATTAATTGTGATAAATCCATAGTTATTGAGCAATGCTTTTAGAATTATGATGATGATCATGTTAATGAGATCTAAATTCAAGATAGCTCAAAACTAAAATTGTTCCTAACCGTGTATTAATAAAATGGGGATTAGTGAGTCCGGATAGATTTGTACATACTATGCTTACTCTTACGAAGAGGATGATTGATCTCATAATCATTTGTGTAGAGATACTAAAACAAGTACGTAGGTGCTTATTAGAGAATAAGTTCACTGAAAGTGATTCGCTCAAGGAACACCTAATGGAGTCTTACTTGCCTGTCAATAAGAGTTCATTTTGTGATAGTAGTGCAAGTGATTCTTAGACTTGCGAACATCATAGTATCTTGTGTATAATGAATTATATTTTGACATATTCCTTAAAATCTTTAGGGTGTATCAAATGGTATGATCGGATATAATAATTTGTACATGGAGATAGGTGAATGATCAATAAATAATCTATCACCTCTAGTAAAAGAAGAAAATGTCATATGCGATTCGATAAATGACAACTCAATAGTCATTGGCCAAGGTAGAATGAAAATTAGAAAATAGTTTCTAATTAAATTAATTAGAGTTATTCATTTGAAGATCGAAATGCATATAATCAAATAAAATAAAACTTGGTTGTAATACCATATCTTATATTTGATTAGGATGTTATGAGATAGAATGATTGAATTGTATAGTAACTATTTACTGAATATGTTCTTTTGTGATTAAATGTTAAAATCTATATTATCTAAAAAGTCGTTGATCGCTAAGGAGCCAAACAGTTTGGTAATTTTATACAGACTTTAAAATTTCAAAATAAAAGGGTTTATTTTAGATTATTTTAAAATAATAAAAATAAATAATTCTTTTAAAATAATTTTATAATAAAAATAAAATATTTATTTTAAATATGAAATTAGATTTCATGCAACTTTAATTGCCCATTAAATGATATCAATACATATATGAAATGATTTATTTAATTTATACGATGAATATTATTTATTGATATATATGATAATAAATAGGATTGATTATGGGCTATTAACCAATATGATTAGATTTATTTCTAATTGGATACATGAATGAATGAGTTTAATAAATGGGGTCTGCTTACCTCGTCTTTCTAATTTTTCTTATGTATAATTATATCTCCTTCTTATATACTTCCCCTTTGACTGTTGATTAAAGTTTTTATTTATTGTAAATAGTTTTGTAATATGATTAGTTATAATTATTTTGAAGAATTAGAGCAAAGAAGCAATGAGCCCATGAAGACCCGTTTGTAATGAAGTCCGGATTTAAATGTAATAGTTACATTTAATTTAATTTATTCTTGCACCCTAGGTTTGACCTTTTGGTTCACTTGGTGGCTCTAGTGAATCAAACTATAATAAAAATTCATAATCAATCTAAGTAGAATATAGTATTCTATATGTGCATACTTAATATATATTTATTATATATTATCTAAACATGCTTTGGATGTTAAATAATATGACGCGTACTATATATATATATATATATATATATATATATATATATATATATATATATGTGTGTGTGTGTGTGTGTGTGTGTGTGTGTGTGTGTGTGGGCGCTAAACAAAATGAGACAATTAATAACAAACCCCTCATGATGTGAAATAAATATTATTTAATTCATGAATTAAAGGAGTTTAATTCAATTAAATAAAATTAGAATTGTTCTAATTCATTTATTCTACTAATGAATATTAAGTTGTAACGTTCAAAGATATTTGAAATATCGTACGTTGCCTTCTAGCATTATAAAATATTAAAGCATCAAATAATCAATATGAGTTTGTTATGTCGCACAAAGCTTGTATTAATTATTCGAGATATTTTTTTTATTACATAGTAGATGTTTATAAGGAATTGAACATTACTGTTTTGTTGTGTAACACAAGGACGATATTTTTCTCTTCACTTATATGGAAATGTTGGGTTAGACTTAAATTGAATAATTTTGATTTGAATGTGTCGCACATGATCTTAATAATTCAAGAGGCAAAATAAAATGAGTTACATGTTGATGTAATTGACAAAATGTTATCTACCTTTTTATTTATATATAGTTTGTTGTATCGCATAAGGTTATATACATTTGAAATATAATCTTTATTCTCACTAGTAAATCTTTAATTAGATTTGCCAAACTATATAAATAGAGGGTAATATTAATATAGTTTGATAAAAATAGTGAGAGATACCAATTTAAATAAAAGCCTAATTTATTTTGGTAATTAATAAAATGAATGTGTGCTAAAATGTTGTCTATTTTTTACATGCAAAATTTTACAAATGTCAAACTCACTATCACTGCGTAGCATACTTGATGCTAACAAACTGATCGGACCAAAATACACGAACTGGTTAAGGAATCTGAGAATTGTTCTCACTGTTGAAAAGCTTTCCTATGTCCTAAATTTGCCAGTACTTAAATGGAGTAAATAACTTGATCTAAAACATGATAGCACTTGTAGGATTCTTTATCTTCGGATGAAGTGCCTAACTTGTATCTCAGATAGGAATATACTATGGTATCTTGTGTAGCCTTGTTGAGAATTATTTTTATTGCCATCTTGCTTGATTAGGATCACATAGGAATATAGTGGTCTAATTAGTATGGTGTGAATCATTTAACTTTCGGAAGAGGTTTAAGGTTACTTATATTCTCAGGTTACCATTTGTCGATCTTAGCATTAAAAAGAGGGTTGTGAGGTTTAAACGAGGTAGTGAGTGAAGCTGTGTTCTTAGCTTATTTAAAACTAATTTTCGTTGCCAAGTTTATTTTATTTTAAGAATCCGTGTTAACAAACATTAACATCTTTAATCATAGTTTAAATAGGATTTGATCATGTGAAGTTTAATATTTGGATAACATTAGTATAACTCTCTGTGGGATTGACATAGAAATACTCTTTACTACTTGAAGGTCGTGTATACTTGCACATTAATATCAATCGTGAAAATGATCGTTAAGTTTTTGGCGCCGTTGCCGGGGAGTTATTTATCTAATTTCTCTGTAATATTATGCTTTATCAATATAATCTTCGTTTAAGCTATTACATTTGTCTAATTTGTTTTATTTTTTTATTTTTTTATTTATTATTTTCTTCCAGGTACTCTTGATTGTGCATGCTTCCTTTTCAAGATCCAAATCTCGTAACTTTCAATCATGAGATTGAAAGAACTTTGCGTGTATTACGAAAAGAAAAGAGGGGTCAAGTTATTCACCATCAAGATACAATGGCATAAGAGGATTATAAAACATTGCGGGAATATGCTATGCCACAAGTCACAGATATTCATACGAGCATCAATAGGCCAACCATTGTTACTGCTAGCTTTGAGATCAGGCCGGGCACTTTTCAAATGTTTCAGAATCATGTGCAGTTCGGTGGGTTGCCTAATGAGGACCCGAATGATCATTTAGTCAAATTTCTCGAAATATGTGACACGTTCAGATATCAAGGAGTTTCTGAAGATGCTCTCAGACTTCGTTTGTTTCCTTTCACTTTGCATGATAAGGCGAAAAGTTGGTTGCATTCTCTACCAGCAGGCTCCATTAGCACCTGGGCTGATCTAGCTCAGAAATTCTTGGCTAAATTCTTTCCGCCTGCCAGAACAGCAAGAATGCGAAATGACATTACAGCCTTTAGCCAACAGGATTTGGAGTCTCTCTATAAGACGTGGGAGCATTTTAAGGATCTTTTCAGAAGATGTCCCCACCATGGTATTCCTAAATGGTTACAAGTTCAGACGTTCTATAACGGTTTATCAAATTCTACCCGACAAAGCGTGGATGCTGCAGTTGGCAGAGCCTTAATGGGAAATAGTTATGATGAAGCACTTGAACTGTTGGAAATCATGGCAACAAATAATTATCAGTGTGTGACGCCCCCAAATCTGAGTCCACACAGCCCAAACTTGAGTCGTCAAAAGACTACAACAAAATTATTACAACAAAGCACAACGTACAACAATACAGTGTATAATAATACACAACTAAGTCTTCACTATTATTGCCACACTATTTTACAACACGTGAAGACTAGGATAGCTATTCCTCGGACTCTCACTCCATCCCCCGGCTAGACCCCGTTACGTTTTCATCTCCTGTTGAAAACAATGGAACAAAAGAAAGGGTGAGCTCAAATAGCCCAGTAAGAAATATCATGACTAAGATAATGACGAATAAATTATCATTAGCCTTCAACAGTTGAGTTCTTGATAGAATACAATAGACTACAAGGTTTATATCAAAAACTGTAGTTAAATTCTTAAACAACGTTCAGATCAATAATAGCAGCGGAATGAGCAATCTATTAGAAGAATAATGCAGACCATAATGTCCACTCGCTTCTCTTTTTAGTAAAAACATCATCAACTTTTATCATCTGAAATATCATTAGTCATGATAATAAAAATTCACAGTTCCTGGTCATAATCATGCAAATCAACAGTTCATCTTTGCACTACGGGCCAAAGATATTCAATAAAGCACCAACGGTCATGATTATACCAGATTCAGCCTTTGGTCATAATCATACCAACCAACAGTTCATCTTTGCACTACGGGCCAAAGAGAACATTCACCACGTGCCATAAAAGACACCGAACAGATGTATCGCCTTTAACCTAGTATATCGCCTTTAACCTATCATCTGTTCAACAATTATATCACATATGTGCCCCCGGCCACAGATATTCACAACAGCTTGATTCTTGATGATTAATACAAATAACAGTGATACAAATGATGAACAGAAGAACAGGATAAACAAGAAGTATCGGAAGTTTACTTTGTGCAGATTCAAATAATGTCCAAATTGCCAACATGATGTGGAGTGAAATTTAAAAAATGATATTCAAGATCCACAGTTCAGAATAACGATTACAGTTCAATAGAAATGTTTAGAAAATAGGAAGGTTCAGTTGAAATAATGAAATTCAACTATTATGGAACATATAATATTTTCAGGAATTATAGAAGCAATAGTTCTATAATAAGTTTCGATTTAGGTGTATGAAAGAAAATAATATCCCTTACCGTAGCAGGTTTGATTAACAAAAGGTGAAGGGAATTAATATCCCTTACCATAGTAAGTTTGAATAATGGAAGATGAAAAAGATGGTATCCCTTATGAGTATAAAGAAAAATGATATCACTTACGAATATGGAATAAAAGTGTCATGTGATAATTCGTGTAGACAAATTATTTCCACACGAGACAAATAAAAAGGGTTATTCACCAATAGGCGGTAATCCGCGTCGTAAGGTTATTCCCATCAATTTGAATACGAATAGTTATTCACTAAACAGACGATAATCCGCGCCGTAAGGTTATTCCCATCAATTTGAATACGAAGAGTTATTCACCAAACAGGCGATAATCCGCACCGTAAGGTTATTCTCAAAGATTAATAAGGAATGAATACAAAAGGTTATTCACCAACAGGCGGTAAACCGCGCCGTAAGGTTATTCCCACAATTTAATACATGGAAATAAATGGCACAAGAAAGAAACGATATTATTTTCGAGAATCAAAGAATGATAATCCCTTCAAGTAAGAAAAAAAATAATAGCCATTTATGATGATGAAAAGAGTGATACCCCTTACCGTAGTAAGTTAGAATATGAAAGAAGATAATATTCCTTACCACAGTAAATTTAAGAGTTTGAAATGAATGGTATTCCTTACCGTAGTAAATTAGAATATGAAAGAAGATAATATTTCTTACAAGTAAGAAAAAAAAATGACATTCCTTACCGTAATAATTTAAAAGTGTAAAAAGAATGATATTCCTTACAGTAGTAAGTTTAAGAGTATGAAAGAAAATGACATCCCTTACCACAGTAAATTTAAGAGTTTGAAATGAATGGTATTCCTTACCGTAGTAAGTTTAAGAGTGTGAAAAGAATGATATTCCTTACCTTAACACGTGACTGGATATTGATTTAAATGAGGTTGATCAACCTATATATTTATAATATAAATTAGTAATTACCACATATAAATTTCAAAGTGTATGATAACTCGTATATTATGAACTATCAAAATTATAAATATTTAACATAATTTTTGTAGTATAATATAATAACTTTAGAATAGTTTTTAAAATAATATTTCAAAATAAATCTTCCAAAGAAAGCTTTTAAAAATGAATCTTCTAATAGAAGAGTCTTCTAAAGGAAGATTTGTGAATACCGTGAAATATAGGAATTTATGAAATTACTACTCTTTAATAAAAGACTTACTTGAAAAATTTATGCACTCCTTTTGGCTTTCAAACTCTTAAAATAACCTTACTATTCTCAAAGAAAACTCATAAAATTCTTATAGAAAAATTTTATGTTTTAGGTGTGATTTTTCTATTCAGCTGAACAAGCTATTTATAGGAGAAAAATGGTACTATGCGCGGTTGTTGGCAGCACGCCAATGTTGAAATCGGTAGAAGAGGCTGCGCAGCCTCTGCGCAGACGAATTCAACGAATTCAAATTTGGCACAGTAACTTGCACAGTAACTTGCATAGTAACTTCTGAATATAATAATATTTTTCTAATAAAACAAATAACTTTTTATTATTATATTGTCTAATAAAACAAACAACTTTATGAATATATTATAATAATCAAATTACCAAATAATACTACCATAGTAATAATTCATAATAATGCAACAACTACTGTGTCAATTATTATATCAATAATATGCATTATTATTGTTTCAATAATCCAATATGTTGTGCCACAACAATTATTAATAAGATAATGAGTAATAACAATTATTGAATTGATAATATAAAATATTATGCAGTGACAATTATTGATGAAATGATGCGCAACAGTTACGGTGTCAATTATCAGATCAATAATACGAGACACTGTGCAATACCGTGTGCTACTGTAGAATACCGTGTGCCACAATAAAATACCATAAATTACCGTATGCTACTATTCTTTTATCACCGGTATTTTAACAGTTAACACCGTTGACTATTTTTATTTAAAAAGGTTACTTCTGTCGTTTTCTATATCTGACAATTATTCCGTTGTGGGCTCCACCAATAATTAGTTATTTCGGCGCCGTCGTACGGCCCGGATATTCCCCGACAAAAAGAATATTGTCCGACAAAATAAAATTTGCACATAACATCCTTAACTTTCAATTTTGTCAATTTAACCATTTACTGTTTCAGGAAAAATATATATGAAGAAAAATTAAATTTTGTATTTCATAAATTCGGGGTCTTACACAGTGGCCTGCTGAGAGGTTCACTCCAAGGAAAGTAGCGGGAATGCATGAAGTGGATGCAATTACATCTTTATCTGCACAAGTGGCTGCACTTGCTCAGAAAATTGACAATATGGGAACAAAACCTGTGCAAAGTGTAGCAGTGATATGCGATATATGCGCTGGAGAACATCCTAGTGAGAAATGTGCCATCAAGGCGGAATCAGTGCAATATGTCAGTAATTACAATCGGCAACAAAACACTAATGTGCCGACACATTATTATCCTGGAATGAGAAATCATCCTAATTTTTCATGGAGCAATAACAACAATCAAGGATAATCTTCGTCTTCAAGGCAGCCATATCCTCCAGGATATCAAAATTACAATCCACAGCAGCAACAACCAACTCAACAACAACATCAACAAGCTCCTCCTCCTCCTCCTCCTCATACGGAGAAGAAAGTTAACTTAGAAGAACTTCTGACTAGATACATTTCCCAGAATGAGACAAGGATCAACAACCAAGATATTGCTATAAGGAATCTTGAAAACCAAGTGGGGCAACTTGCTAGTGCTATGAACAATCGTCCGCAAAGAACCTTGCCTAGTGACACTGAGGTCAAGCCAAAGAGGGATGGCAATGAGCAATGAAAAGCAGTCACACTACGCAGTGGTAGACCCTTACTGAATACCACTGGAGAAACTAGTACAGTGCTACCAATTTTAACTGAAGAGGAAGTAGTTGTTGAGATAGAAAACACAACAAGTGGCACTCCTGAAATTGTGGAAGAAGTCCAAGAGCCAATTCCCATAGTCAACAAAACCCTTCCAAGAGTTTAACTCATGCCATTTCCTCAAAAGCAGCAAAAATAAAAACTGGATAAATAGTTTTCGAAATTATTGGAGGTCTTGAAAAAGCTTCACATCAATATTCCATTTGCTGAAGCTTTGGAGCAAATGCCAAGCTATATGAAATTCATGAAGGATATACTGTGCAAGAAGAGAAAGCTTGGTGACTATGAGACGGTTGCTCTAACGGAGGAATGTAGCGCAATTCTGCATAATAAGCTTCCTCCCAAGCTAAAGGACCCTGGGAGTTTCACCATTCTGTGTTCCATTGGAAGTGAATTTACTGGAAAAGTTTTATGTGATCTTGGAACAAGCATCAATCTGATGCCATTGTCTATCTATAGGAAGTTGGGGTTGAACGAAGCGAAGCTTACCAGTGTTACTCTACAACTTGATGATAGATCTCTGACATACCCTAAAGGAATCATGGAAGATGTGCTGGTAAAGGTTGACAAGTTTATCTTTCCAGCTAGCTTTATAGTTTTGGACTTTGAGGAGGACAGGGAAGTGCCTATTATATTAGGGCGTCCATTTCTAGCCACCGGGAGAACTATTATCGATGTCCAGAAGGGAGAGCTCACTATGAGGGTTCAAGATCAAGAAATAAAGTTCAATGTCTTCAAATCTATGAAGTTTCCAAGTGATTCCGGAGAGTGCTTTAAAGTCGATGTGGTTGACAGGTTTGTACATGAAGTTTTCATAAAAACTTGTAGTTCTGATCCGTTGGAGGCTTCAATCATTGGAACCACTACTGCAAAAGATCCCACTCATACAAAATGCATGAAATATTTGGATTCTTCTCCTCGATTTGCCAAGTTCAAACCGCATTATGAATCTTTGGAACAAGCAGGAACTTCTGTTTCAAATTTATCTAAAGAGGAAGCACCAATACTGGAGCTCAAACCGTTGCCAAATCATTTGCGGTATGCATTTTTGGGAAAAGAATCCACTTATCCTATTGTAATATCTGCAGCTTTAAATGAGGAATAGGAAAGGGAACTTTTAAGTGTGCTGAGGAAGTATAAAACAGCTTTGGGGTGGACTATATCAGACATAAAAGGGATTAGTCCATCAATTTGCATGCACAAAATCTTATTGGAAGATGACGCCAAGCCAACCATAGAACATCAAAGACGTCTCAACCCCATTATGAAAGAGGTAGTGAAGAAAGAAATCATTAAATGGCTTGACGCTGGAATCATATATCCTATCTCCGATAGCCCATGGGTGAGCCCTGTTCAGTGCGTTCCGAAAAAGGGGGGTATGACCGTGGTGTCTAATGAAAACAATGAGCTAATTTCGACTCGGACAGTCACCAGCTGGAGAGTATGCATGGACTATCGGAAGCTTAACAAAGCAATGAGGAAGGATCATTTCCCTCTTCCATTCATCGATCAAATGCTGGATAGACTGGTCGGGCATGAATTTTACTGTCTATTGGATGGATTCTCTGATTATAATCAAATAGCCATTGAGCTGGAAGATCAGGAAAAAACCACATTCACATGTCCATATGGCACCTTTGCCTTTAGAAAGATGTCTTTTGGATTGTGTAATGCGCTTGCTACATTTCAGCGTGCATGATGTCCATCTTTTTGGATATGGCAGAGCAGACTTTGGAAGTCTTTATGGATGATTCTTGGTGTTCGAAAATTCTTTTGATGCTTGTCTTGAAAATTTATCGGCAGTGTTGAAGAGGTGTGTCGAGACTAATCTGGTGTTAAACTGGGAAAAGTGTCATTTCATGGTGGAAGAGGGGATTATTCTCGGACATAGAGTCTCTGCTCAAGGAATTGAAGTTGACAAAGCCAAAATAGAAACTACTGAAAAGCTTCCACCACCATCATCTGTGAAGGGAGTTAGGAGTTTTTTAGGCCATGCGGGTTTCTACAAACGGTTTATCAAGGATTTCTCAAAAATCACTATGCCGTTGTGTAATCTTCTGGAAAAAGATGTGCCCTTCAGGATGGAAAAAGTGTGCATTGACGCATTTGAGATGCTGAAGAAGAAACTTATCTCTGCTCCAATAGTAGTTGCTCCTGATTGGGAGTTGCCATTCGAATTAATGTGCGATGCAAGTGATTTTGCTATTGGAGCAGTGTTGGGACAAATAAAAGAGAAGATCTTCCACACCATCTATTATGCAAGTAAGACGTTTTCAGATGCACAACTCAACTACACGACCACTGAAAAAGAATTAATTGCAGTTGTGTATGCCTTCGACAAATTCCGTTCTTATCTTATTGGAACGAAGGTTGTGGTTTTCACAGATCACTCTGCCATTAAATATTTGATATCAAAGAAAGTTACAAAACCGAGGCTGATCAGATAGGTTCTGTTGCTCCAAGAATTTGACTTAGAAATTCGAGACAAAAGGGGGACAGAGAATCAAGTTGCTGATCATCTTTCGTGATTAGAAAATTCTGAGCAAAACAGTAGAGATGGCAGGGTGATTAATGAACATTTTTTGGATGAGCAGCTATTTGCTGTGCACAGCGAATTACCTTGGTATGCATATTTTGCTAATTTCATTGTGAGCAATGTGACTCCCTCGGATTTAAGTTCAACAACGGAAAAAGTTCTTAAGTGATGTCCGATTCTTTATATGGGATGATCCTTTCCTTTTCAAGTAATGTGCAGATCAATTATTGAGGAGGTGTGTGCCTAAAGAAGAAATGAGTGATATTCTTCATCACTGTCATTCATCTTATTATGGAGGACATTTTGGTGGGGAGAGAACAGCGGCAAAAGTCCTACAATCTTGGTTTTATTGGCCATCTTTGTTTAAAGACGCTCATTCTTTTGTAGCAAGATGCGACAATTGCCAAAGAACGAGTAATATTTCTACGAGACATGAAATGCCCCTGAATAGCATTCAAGAAATCAAAATTTTTGACGTCTGAGGCATAGGCTTCATGGGACCATTCCCGTCATCTTATAACAACCAATACATACTAGTCGCTGTGAACTATGTATCTAAATGGGTCAAAGCTGTTGCTCTGCTGACCAATGATTTGAAAGTCGTCCTTAACTTCTTACGGAAGAACATCTTTTCACGCTTTGGCACTCCACGGGCTATTATCAGTGATGGAGGTTCACACTTTTGTAATAAGTATTTCGCTGCCCTCTTTGCTAAATATGGGGTCTCCCATAAAATTGCTACAGCCTGTCATCTGCAAACTTGTGGTCAAGCAGAAGTCTCTAACAGAGAAATAAAGCGGATTTTGGAAAAGACGGTGAATCCCAACAGGAAGGATTGGTCTAGGAAATTGGATGAAGCGTTATGGGCATACAAAACAGCTTTCAAATCACCAATTGGGATGTCACCATATCGCTTGGTTTTTGGAAAAGCTTGCCACTTGCCGGTTAAACTTGAGCATCATGCTTATTGGGCCATCAAAAAGCTCAATTTTGAACTACATGCGGCTGGTGAGAAACGGATGCTTCAACTGAACAAAATGGATGAATTCCGCTTCCAAGCGTATGAGAACGCAAAAATTTATAAGGAAAAGACCAAACGATGGCATGATCAAAAAATTGTGGAGAGGAAGTTCGACATTGGCCAGAAAGTGCTTCTGTATAATTTCCGGTTGAGACTCTTCCCGGGAAAGCTGAAATCCAGATGCTCGGGCCCCTTCACTATCAAAAATGTATTCCTGCACGGTGCGGTTGAATTGGAAGATGCCATAACTTTGAACACATTCAAAGTCAATGGCCAACGTCTAAAGTAATACATGGGGGGTGAGGTGGATCGATAAAAAGTTTCTATCATTCTCGCCGACCCACAATGAATCAGGATGTAGTCAAGCCCAAGACTTTAAATGAAGCGCTATATGGGAGGCAACCCATTTTTATTGTCAATTTAGTTTTATTTGCATTACATTTTATATTTAGTCATTTTTGCTTTAGTTTGATGGGCTAAATACTTTTGATATAGTATATTCGTGTAATTATATTTAAAATTAAAAATTAGCTTTATAACTAATTGCAATTTCTATATTTTTGAGTTAAAATTATGATTACTTATTTAGTTTTTGATAAATCTATGTTACATTTTCAGGTACTATCAAAGCATTGCATCAAATTGAAAAAACTGAGCAGAGAAATTTTTTTCTGGTAGGGACTTTGACCGCCGCGGTGCTCCCCTGATACCGCCGCAGCGGTGGTCTTCAGTAGGCAAATTTTGTTAAGCAGAAAGTTTCACCGCCGTAGCGGTGGCCCGCTACCATCGTAACGGTGGTTTCTAGGGTTATTTTTTTTAAGCAGAAACTTTCACCGCCGCAGCAGTCGTTCGAAAACTCAGAAAAAAAATATAAACCCCAGTCGGGGTTTATTTCCTAGTAGCATGAATGCAACCCTTTCCCTCAAAGCCCCTACTCTCTGATCACTCTAAATTAGCCCCAGCCCCCGATTCCTGCAAGAAAGTGAAATTCCTTCCAGCATTCAAGCCAAGCCAACGATCCAAGCAAGTGCATTCTCTCTCCTTGCCAAACCGTGAGCCATCTGTTAGGTCCCTTGGTCAAAATTTGGTATATATTTTATTCACTCGTGCAAATCTCTTTGTGATTCATTGACTGAGAGTTGGTACCTAGGTGTTATTGGTGAAATACCCTAAACGGGTGGCTTGAATTTGGTTTAGGGGAAGCTTTGTTCAGAGTTCAACTCAAGGGTGCACGCCAACTGTTTGACAAATTGCCCCAACCAAGTATCGTTCAAAATTCAGTTGGTTCGTGTTGCTTGTTGGGTCGTTTTGGCTTATTGGCATTGCATTGAGAAATCATGGCTCCTAAGCGTCAACGTGGTCGTCAATCATCTCGCGCCGCATATGGCACTCATCGTTTTGTGATCGAAGAGACGGAGAAGAAGTTTTATGAAGTGCTAGAGGGAAAAACAATTATCCTAGAGCGAGGCCTCCTTCCAAATGTCAATGATGGACGCTTGCACCATATGATCACTGAAAAGCATTGGCACAATTTCAACGAGTAGCCCGAGCCGGCAGCCATTTCTATTGTCAAAGAATTTTACGCAAATGCGAAGGAGGATGTCAATGTGGTGCGCATTTGTGGTGTGAATGTTCACTTTTTGGGGCTGAGCAGATAAATGATTTCTATCACATTGCCCACCTCGACGAGGTTAACCAATATACCACGTACAGGACCGAGTGCTTTGTAATATCCCAGATATTTCATGAGATTTTTTTTAATAAGGTCTTGATGATAAAATGAAGGTTGCAGACTAAAACCTAGTTCTGTGAGAAGGTTGTAAATAAATGGATAAATTTTGTTATCTATGTGTTAGTAAGAACCTGAGAGGTTTGAGTGTTGCAGAATCCTGAAAATTTTCTCTTAGAGCAAAGATTCCTTAGAGGGACGAGTAAATCAGTCATTAACTCAGGATGCAATTAGTGACTCGATAGATAAAGGAATTATAATAAAGATAATTCGCCAAGGTAAAACAAGGTAGTATGATACCTTTAAAATTCGATGAATTATTTGATGGATAAGATAAGCTAGTACCTTATTGTATACCCCTTCAACCAATTCTAGGTTATAACTCGCAACAATTGTTTTCCTTAGATTAAGTTTTAGACTCAATCATTACAATGATTTCATCCTTGGAATTTCTATTATCAATAAAATATCAGAGTTTGTTTCATTTATAACTCTAGACAACTTGTAGAAAAAACTTAGATCTGTATTGTTGGGTACATGGGATGAAGTTAAGGTCTAAATAAGATTTAAAGTAGACTTCATAAGCTTTAATTTGATGTAAAGATGATCAAAAACGGACATGTAACGATGAAGTTATGAATTTTTTTGTGAACTAGTGTCTGACTGCCAGTTTGTTCTCGGGACAATTTTTAACCTAGTTATTCTTTGAGGTGTACAACCTAGTGTGTACTGAATTAGGTTCTCAAACCTAAACAAAAGTTGTAGATCTCGAAGTTATGAAGATATGTCAAGAAGGAATGACATTAAAATTATTTGTAGATTAATTTATAAAAATTAAAGCATGAGGCAGGGTTGGACTAGATTAGTGCCCTACCACTCCTTGTTCAAGCGGGCTGTTTTGAGACTTTTTGGGTTCGAGAAATTTGAGGTTTAAGACGCCTATGGTAGTAGCTAGAACATGTTATGGATAGATCATTGTCCAAAGTTGAGTCAATTCTGATTTGGTATGAAGGAGTTATGAATTAACTAAGATTTAAAATTAGTTAACGTAAAAGTTAAAACAATTGGAAGCTAAGGTCATAATTAAGACTTTTAATGCGTCAAATTGTGACTAATATGAGTATGTTAACCATATTATGATTGTAGGTTGTTTGGGGAATGTAATGTTAGCGTGTGCCGGATAAACTTATCAGGCAAGTTTTTCAGGATTTGTTGCTATGTGCATTGTTATGCTACCATGTGATATTTAAACTGTGGATATGAAGATATATCTATGTTATTTGTGTTATGTGAAATCATTGTAATATGATTATATGTGAAGAATGTGCAAAACATGAATTACGATTACATGTGAAGTATGTACCAAATACGAAGCATGATTTGATATAAATTTTGAAGCATGATTTTAATTGCGATATATGAAAATTGTGAAGCATGTATGAAATGTGACATATGTGTTATGTGATAACTGTTAAACTGGTTGAGCCGTCGTGCTCATCCTTGCTTTAAATTAACATTTTCAGCGAAGTAACTGAAGAAATTCCGGAAGACACTAGATTATGGAAGATGGATATTGCAAGGTTGTTAAAATGACATTCAATGTAATTATCTTGATATTTGAACTTGTCGTTGTTCAGTTAGTAAAGCTTTTAGCCATGATAAACAATCTGTAAATGTTACGAGTTCTAAATGAACAAGTGAATAGGAATTTATTGCACAAATTATGAAGTTAAATTATGAGCTAGAATTACTCATATTGTTGCAAAGAAAATGAATTAAGTTGTAATAAATTTTGGTAAGAATAAAGGATATTCATTATGAAAATAAGTTGTATACTTTACATTTTATTAATGTAAACGTATACAAATGAAATACTTTAAGTAAATTAGCATATGTCAAGTTTTCGGTATGCTAAAATAATGAATTCAAGATGCTGAATTGGGAATGTAAGATGCTATATTGGATATATGACATGCTGAATTGGAAATTCAGGATGTTGAAATAGGAAACCAGCTTGCTGTTTTGGTAAATAATTTGTTGTTTTAGTAGTTCAGCTTGCTGTAATGGTTTTCCAGCTTGCTGTTTTGGTAAACAGTTTGCTGTTTTAGTAGTTCAACTTGCTGTAATGATTTTCCAGCTTGCTGTTTTGGTAATCTAGTTTGTTGAATCATGTATTTAGCTTACCAGATTATAAAGAATAACTTATAGAAGTAAAGATTAAGCATTGAATCATAATGTATATAATCTAGAGCTGTAAAGGAACAATGTGAAGATTGCGATTTTGGGAATATAATTTTTTTGAAAGTTTTAATTAATTAAGTTTATCAATTAAATTATTAATAAATATAGTAGATGATAAGAATGAGAATGTTCTTAACGAACCAAGTCTATTGTAGCCAGTACATGGGTTTTGGGGTCGTTACAACCCTCACATTTAAAACAATGCGTATAACTTATACAAGTCTGAATTTAAGGAAACTCACTATATGTTTCGTTATTTCCTTTAAATTTGCAAACAAATAGGTGATTTAGAGTTCTATTATTTCGCTCTACATTATTTAGCATCAAATGGAGCAATTCAATCACTCTCGCAATGGAAATGATGCATACAACTCACACAAATCTTCATTTAAGAAAACCTTCTAGTTGTTTCATTATTTTCTTTAAATTTGCAAACAAGTAGGTGATTTAGATTCCTATTAATTCGTTCTACTTTCTATAGCATCAAAAGGAGTGATTCAACCACTCTCATAATTAAACGGATGCTTACAAGTCACACGTGTCTTTATTTAAGGAAACTTTTTATTGTTTCTTCATTTCTTTCAATTTCTCAAGTAAATAGGTGATTTAAAGTTCTATTACTTCGTTCAACTTTGTTAAGTATAAAAAGGAGCAATCCTAACACTGTGCAATCAAAATGATACTTGGAACTTGCACAAGTCCTCATTTAAAGAATCCTTCTAATTGTTTAGTTATTTCCTTCAATTGCAAACAAAATAGGCGATTTGGAGTTATATTACTTCGTTCTACTTTGGTTACCCTCAAAAGGAGCAATCCTATCACTCTTGCATTTAAAACAATGCGTCCAAGTCACACAAGTCTTTATTTAAGGAAACGCGCTATATGTTTCGTTATTTCCTTTAAATTTGCAAACATGTTGTGAATTGTAAGAAATCCTACAGATGATAAAACATAGTTAAACAAATGAAAAATATTTCCTAGTGAATAGTTTTTTTCACGTTTTTCGAAGAAAAAAAACTTTTATTTACTATTGCGTATTTTCAAAGCCTAGGAATGATGAATCTTAAAATAGAATGTCAATTTTATGTACATATTTCTTTCGAGAGCCTAGGTTATGTCCTATGATTTAGACCCTAGAGTTTAGGGTTTAGGATTTAACTCCTTTTTCATTTTAAAAATTTGTCTTAAATTGATTTTTTGATTTTATTAAGTGTTAAGGTTAAGTACGTAAATCAAAACACAAAATCCTACACGTAGAATAATCACATAACACATTTAAAATCTCAATTCAAACTTTGTTAATTACATAACACATATTTTAGGTTAAAAATTATAACCTACAGTCGTATACAATCACATTTTAAAGTTATATACATTCTTTAAGATAACTCAAGATATACTCGAGCAATCGTTCTTTAGGTTTTGAATTGACAATCTTAATTAGATCTTGTCAGATCATATTTGAAATATTTAGGATATTACATGGACAGTCGGTTATTTGTTATTGGACTACGTATTGTTAGGACAAGTTCCTAAAATTATATTCTTGTGGTAAGTTCTTGAACTTATAATGTGTGGTAAGTTTGATGTACAGTTAGGGCATTGATTTGAAAAATGTTATAGAAAGATATTTAAGAGTTCTCATTGATTGGAGAACATTAATAGGATCGAGAATTAATAGAGTTATTAAGCTAAAAAAGAATGTGAAGGAAAAATTAGAGGTGTTTTGAGGTTTTAGGATATTCCAAATCTTTTAGCTATGCCAGACTTTGAAAATTTTAAAATCGTGCAAAATTCGTACTTTTGTGCCTTCAAAAAAATGATGATTTTTCTTGTTTTATCACCAAGGCGCGGTAACATGGGCTGTAGAGACCACATTATTATCTGTGATGACATAATAAAATCTAAAATAATTTATGGTTATTTTAAAAACGTTCAAATAAGAGTTTATGCTAATTATTTTGGCTAGACCAAATTGATTTGAAAATATCAAAATGTATTTATGAAATTATCACTCATCATTAAACCCATGGTGTATTTATAATAAACGACGGAGTCATCTACTTGCTATTGAAAAATGGTGTGGCATGACAAAGCCACAAAATGAGTTTTAGTTGATTTGAATGAGTTGAAGTTTAAATTTCATAACGTATGAATAGTTTAACGATCCAAGTCTATGTCATTTATTTTGGCTAGACACATTTGTCAAGAAATGATGGATTTGAAAAGATTGATTGAAACCTTCTAATCCAAATAGTTGGTGCATAATCTTTTATTAAGTCTGAGGCAAATAATTCCCGAATAGGGATGCTTTATGTCGGCATATAGCTCCGACGAGATGGTCAGTTAAAGAACTGATAAGTCCTCAAGCCCGAGGTAGTCAGTTAGAGAATTGATAAGTCCTCAAACTCGAGGTAATCAGTTAAAGAACCGATTAGTCCTCCCAAGGTGGTCAGTTAAGACTGATAAGTCCTACATGTTCAAGGTCCTTAGTGACCAACTCAATAGTAAATATTCTAAAAAATCTTTTATTGAATATAGTTTCGATATTTCATTCCTTCGCAATTATTGAACAATTGTTGAAGATTCCTAAAAGAAATTCTAATATTCTGAAATTATGTGGGTAAAAGTATGAACTTCCTAGAAAATGGTAGTCATAGAACCTGGTGAGTAAAGAGATATTCTCAGAGAAGAAAATTAGTGGAAATAGGTATACTGTAATTTCAAAAACAAAATTCTTAGGAGGATGGGTGAATGTAATTCTCCGGATATTTACGAGACTTGTAGATAAGCTCTTAAATGATTTAATTAAATGTTAAAGTTTAAAACTTAGATTTGGAGAAGTGGGATGTTTAGGAAATGAGTAAACATTTAACCTAAGTTATGTGTTAAAAAATTAAATGTGTGTAATTATGGGTTATGAAAATTCAAACCCTAGAAATGACTAATATGTATACTTAGATGTATAATAAAAGAAAAGTAATATAATACCTTTAAAATTTGATAAGATTGTTCAATAAAAGAGTTTATGTCATAAATCTTATAATGATGTATGTGAAAGGTTTATTAAGGAAATAAAATTCAATTAAGAAGTGAATGTCGGCATATAAGTACATATATACATAGAGTTATGCTTTTGAGCCAAACAAGAAGATGAGTAAATTAATACTCAACAAAACTGAAAAATTAGTTAGCTTTAATATGGATCAAGAAGAAAAGTCATGTAACGTAATTAATTTAGTTAATTATAGGAGCCATGAATTAAAGTTATGTTAGTAATTAGAGAAGTTAGATTATTGGCTAGAATGACAATATTAAAAGTTAATTAATTAAGTGATTAACTTAATTATCATGTTAAATAATAGAGCCCAATAATGGAATAAAACCAACCCAATAATTTTAATTTGTGGTAAGCCTTATTAGTAATTGTAAAAGGTCCAAATCAAATTATGGATTTAGCCTAATGAATAGTTCAAATAATTTAACTATATACTAGTGGACTAGCTCAAGAGGATTATATATTAGCCCAATAAGGGAATACTTGCATGAATATGTGTAATTAAATAATAAACCTAAGTGTTATGTTAAGAGATAGTGCATAAGGTAAATGATATAAGGCCCAATTAAATTATGCTGGCGTATATTATATGTAAGGGTGTGGTAGCCAAGTGGATTAATTGAACTAGCCCAATCCTTAAATACTTAGATGTATTGTAGAAAATGTCAAAGAGCAGTAAAGTAACGAGCCCAAATAAAATAAAGTAGTAACCCAAACATTGAGTCCAAACTTAAAAGTCAAATGTTGGTCAATGTGTTGAGAAATTTTTAAGTATTGGTGAAATTGTATAGAGTTAACTCTAAATGAGTTAATTCTTAGGAAATGTTAACCTTAATTAGTCGACGAATATAATAGATATGCAATTATTTTTGTATAGCTTTTAATAATAAGTGTAAAAGACTCTTGATGGCTATGATTGATAGCTAGGATGAAGTTAGTGAAGGCTGGTGAGCCTCGACCAAGGTAGGGTTCATATAGTAACCCTAGGTCATAAGAAGGGTTAGAGTCTTAACCATTCATGGGTTAAGTGCTAGGAGATATATGTATATATATATATTGGTAAGTGTATATACATATAGGTATATACGTATGTATATAAAAGATGATAATTAGATATTAAAAATAAAACAAAACTGGGAAAAAGAAAGAGAGAATGGTCAGTTCCCATGAGGTCCACTTGGGGGAAATTTGTAGCTATCAAGTTACTTCTAATTCACTCCATATCAAGTTTGCTTACACTCCACCAATATTGGTCATTCCTTATGTCATTCACCAAGTCAATCAAGATGGTTAATTCTCTAAATTTATGAATTTATGTTTATAGAACTAACCATTATTAGGTTAGTTGTTAACCCTAAGTGGTAAGAAAAATAAAACCTTAACCAATGCTAGAGTTAAGTATTAGTAAATATATAATTATATTGAATATATGTTTATATGATTGTAGGGAGTTAACTAAAGGGGATTTAATGAATAGACCCTAGGTGACATTGAATGTGTGAATTAACCGTCTTTGGGTTTATTGCTAGGAAATGTGTAGACATATGTGATATGTATACATATACGATGAGAATTAACCAAACATTAGTTAATTAGTGGAGGATGGGTAGCTTAGACCAAGGTTGAATTTGGTGGATCAACCTTAGGTCACTTGATGTATTAGTAAGTTAATCATATTGTGGTTAACTGTTGGGAGTAGTATATATATGTAAATATATAAATAAGATAAGCTTTAACCTAGGTGGGGTATTTGAATGACTAAGGTTAAGTGTAGTACTTTAACCCTTGGTCTTGTGGAGAGTTAGAAAGTTAACCACATGAGGGTTAAGTATTGGTGTTATATTGCTTTTATCACACTCAAGTGTCAAGGTTGCGTACACTCTATGTTGATGGAAGTCATTTTATAGTCATTCATTGTAATTTTTTCTCCTAAATAAAGGATAATGGGATTATCGAAGATATTCGTGATTTTGTAGACTTATATACATTGTATGTATAGATTTTTTTTTATGTAGAATTGACCTACAAATAGAGCCCTTGGTTCATTGGTTAAAGGTTGTTCATTTGTTTGTGTATACCAATTATAGAGAGAAAAGTATGGAGAGAGTTTTGTTAGTTAAAGAGTTTGGAGAGTTAAACTCTAAGAGATTTAAAAAGAGAGAACGCTAAGAGAAGTTTAAGAGAGATTTCGGGTGGAAGAAGAAGGAAAGGAATGAGTCCTAGCCATTCTTAGCAAGAAGAATATCACTTAGAAGGTTAAATGTTTTCTTAACCTTGATCTTTTAGTTTATGTTGTTAATGGTTAAAACTAGTGGGGATATATATGATGTATATTATGTATTTTAATGTTGTATAGTCATAAAATATTATGGTCCCTTTTGAAACAATTGAATCAAGGATTTATGAAACTAGTTTTCATTCTATCCTTGTAAGCAATTTTAAGACTAATTCCATTTGGAATTTGGATTTGTGATCTAAAGAGAAGTTGTATAGGAGAAAATTCTGATGAAAATGAAGTCAAGAAACACTCAAAAATATTTTGAAATGAAAAAGTTATGGTAGTTGGAGTGAAAGAGGGTCGAGTAGTCGGGTTTTCTGTGAAAAAATAAGTTGAATTAAGTGAAAAATGAATATGTTTATATTGTAAACCAACATATAAGGTTCATTAGAGTATAATTAGTAGAATATGTTATAAATTAAAGTCATATGAAGAATGCAAAATATTGGCATCAGTTGGTTAAGAATACCCGACATGTCCAAACTAGGTTTTGGACTAAGGTTTTGTTCGGAACTCAATAGTTCATTTGTTGAACATCTTAAGAGTTAATAAATTAAAGATATGGTCTTAAATTGAGATTGAGTAAGAGCCATTATAATTAATGATCCTGTCAATCTCATATATAATTGTAGGTTGAATGAAAGACGCATAATTAGCTTAAGATGGATAGCTTATCAGGCATATTTTTCAGAACTTTTTTTGTATTAACTATCCTTGTTCAGTGAATATTGAAATGATTTATGGCATGTGAACTCTATTATCTATATGAATATTGTAATCTGAAGCATGATAATGTGAAGTAACGTGTAGTATGATAATGTGAAGCATGATAATATGAAGCATGAAACATGATTTAAATGTGAACTATGTGTTATGTGATAACTGTTAGACTTGCTGAGCCGTTGTACTCATTCTTGCAAACCAAAATTTTGCATATAATGAAAAAATCCCTACGCATACTAGATTCTTAGAGGAAGGATGTTTTGTAAATGCTAAAAGACAATTACTGAGTTATTCTCTATTTTGTTATTAAGCTTAAAGTTCTTAAGTTAGTAAATCATTTAGTTAATATAAAAGATTATTGTAGTTATGAGTCTAGATTGGACATGTAAAAATGATTGTGTATTAAAAAAATAGTTAGTGTGTATCGTGGGTGTTTAAATACGCAAATTGATTTTAATAAAATGAACTCGTATAATATATGATATTGAGACATAGTAGGAATTTGTAAAGATTTCGATTCTGGAATAGAAAGAGATGTTGTAAAGTTTTAAATAAATGGTTATTTAGCATTTATAATACTGTTGTAAGTCATGAACGATAAGGAAAATATTGTACAGTGGTGAACCAGATCTGAGGTTTAAGAGACTCGGATTTGGGGTTATTACAGTTGGTATCAAAGATGTTAGGTTAAAAACCTTAGATAAGAGTACCTTAGGCTATAACCGTAGTAAATGATAAGGAAAATGGTAAAAGAATAAACTCAAGTAGAGTTTAAGTAATAAAAGATTAATTCAGAAAATTCATATGAAATTAAATATACATGATTATCCAAAGGTGGATTTGATGAGATATAAGAATAATAAAAAGGGTCATGTTGTACCTTATTTAAAGAAATGATAGAAGATGTCTTACAATAAGATTTTTAGGAACAGAATGAAAATGCCAATAAGACCATAAAATGATCTAGAGAGATAAACTCGTAATGATATGTGCTAAAATATGGATTAAGAGAATTTGTATTAATTTCAAAAAAAATTAGAAGTTTGTTGATTTGAGGACTCGTGTTAGTCGCTAAGTTGAACATTCTTTTGTATGGGCAAGTGATTGTGCTTGGTTTTATGACTACTTAGCTTCCTATAATGATAATCGTTGAAATCTTGTGTCGTAATATTCGTTATATATATGATGGGAAGATGATTCTTTCTTCGTGTGTATAAGTTTAGGTGCGTGTTCTTAAAACTCATATTTAAAACTCATACTTATAAAAAGAAACTTTAAATTATTATATGAATTACACGTTTCAAAAATACCTTATCATTATCGCACCAAGGTTTGATAAAATAAATTTCAAGATAATTAAAATTCTTGTGTAACCATTTTCAAAATCGATTTACGAAGATAGCATCATGGATTATAAATAGTAACCATAAAATGGTTACACTTGCATGGAATAACAATTGATACAAGTGAAGGAATATTTGTGTAATAATGATTCGCAATCAAACATAACTTTTACAATATGAACGCTACAGTATAAGATAGTTGGTGTAATGTCCAAGAATTTTCACGTCATTTTTTTTAACATATTAATTTAATTTATAACGAGTTAGTTTTATGAGATTATTTAAAAAAAAATTGTGTGATTAATTAATTACGTGATCAAATGATTATGTGATTAATTGCTAGAATTAATTAAAGGTGGTCACTAATATGTTAAATAAATTAGTGAACAAACCATAAGGTTTATTATCAAAAGAAATTGATAAGTTGTCTATTAATTAAATATTCAATTAAATTGAATATAATGAGTTAATTAAATTTGGTAAATTAGTTATTATGATTATTAATTAATGTGAACAATGTGAAATATTATTAATAATATTTATTAGTCCATTTAATAATTTAACATTAATGTGCTAAAATATTTAATTAATTTATCAATTCATTTATTATTTAGATATGGATTGGATAATTAATGTGTAACAAAATTAATAACCAATCTTTTGAGTTATATTAATTAGTCCAATGTTAAATTAAATGGACTTGACTAAATAATAGTCCAAGTCATTTAATAGGAGCCCAATTGGTATTTTAAATAAAGCTCAAAGCATGAACCCACTTGGAATTTATTTTGTAACTATTATTTATTAAAAAGGTGAGCTTGTGACAATCTTTTTGGGACAAAAAAATTGTCATCAGCCGCATGAGAGGAGAGTGAATGGCGTATTGGATTTTTAAATGTAATTGTTTATTGAGTTGCTTGTTTAGGAACTTGTGTTGTCCTTTTTCTTTCATTTCCTTCATTAGTTTAATCAAGGAAAATAATCAAATTGGCTGCTAAGAGGTAGGGAGCTGCCGTGTGTGGAGGAGAGGAAATTGAGGAATTGATTTTGAATTTTTATGTTATAAGGGTTGCTTGTGAGGACATTATCAAGGACAAAAAAAAAAACCCCCACTCCCCATTCCACCGACTTGTACTTAGGCCATGTGAAGGGTAATCAGGCTTCTTGGATAAAAACCTATGGATATACATATGTAGGTATATTTCTTCCCATCTATAAATAAAGCTAGTAAAGAAGAGGAACAAGTTTGTTCATTTAATGGTTTTAGTGTGAAAAAGAAAGAGTATTATTTGAGAGCAAGAACACTTGGTGCCATAAAGAAATAGAGAGTGCTATTCGGTCAAGGAGAAGGTAGAGAAGGAGTTCTTGGTCTATGTCTTCAAGTTTCACAACCTATTTTTGAAGAAGAAGGAAGATAACCATTAAATCAAGGTAATGATTTTACCTAAACCCTAATCTTGTTTTTTTTTTCTTTCAAGTTTATGGTAGAAATATTAACATAATACTTTGTATGGTTAAAATCATGCTATGTATGTTTATATAGTTTATCATTACTCAAAACGTATGGTCATGGTCTTGTGACCCTTTCAACGTGATGAAGCAGTATATTAAATCAATTGAATGTTGTTATTCAAA
Source organism: Hedera helix (assembly GCA_947179155.2). NCBI lineage: Eukaryota > Viridiplantae > Streptophyta > Magnoliopsida > Apiales > Araliaceae > Hedera > Hedera helix. The sequence continues at coordinate 19,340,635 of OX359271.1, forward strand.
GTTGCATGTCTTAACAATTATTGTAAATTTTTGAAGTTTCCAGAGCTAATTTTTTTTTCCATTCATGATATATCATTTATTGTTTATTTAAACTTGTTGAGCAAAGTAGTTACTCACCCTTGCTATGTCATGACCTATTTTTCAGTTAAGCCGAAGAATCTAAGGAGTGCAACGACAAAGTAAAGGTGAACGAGTAGAAGTAATTAGATGTTATTTCTAAGTTGTAAACCTTTTGTATTATAAGGTAATGTTTATGTATTAAGGTTAGTGGAACCTGAGATTGATGGTACGATTTGTAATATAGTTATGTATATTTTCAGCGAGATATTGAATATGTATGTTATAAATGTTTGACGAGTATTGAATAGTGAGCACCGAACTCGAGGTTCAAAGGACCCGGATTTGGGGACGTCACAAACTCTCTCCTCTAACTCAACATTCCTATCTAGCAGCTCCTCAATGATGTCAGTAGCAATAGTTACAATGCCATCCGTATACTCAATTGACTCATCCTCCTCAGTTACTGGATCTTCCATAGGTTTGAGCTCTTGCTCTGACTCTGACTCTTGATCTTCTATATCCTCCATCTCTGGATCACACTCAGGATCCTCCACTAACACAATATGTTTGTCAATGGGCTCATCCTCTACCATGTGACTTAACTGGCCAACCTCAGGCCTCCTATAAACAAGCAAAATGACATCATTATCGCAATAAAATATATTCATTGATGAAATAAAAGTATATTCTATTGTGCTACAACTTGACTTGATGAATTTTCAAAATCTATCTCTTAAAACTCTAAATGAGTTGACTTTTCTAAGGTTTTAACCTAGGTTTCACATCTTAAAGTTCATAACATATGACTTTGATACCAACCTGTGAAAAATATCATGATATAGCAAGGGTGATCAACTACTTTGCTCAGCAAGTTTAATTAAACAGTAATCACAAATGAGGTATATCATGATTGAAAAGAGTAATTTATAAGGTTTTAAAAATGTATAATAATTGTGAGGGAACAAGATTTATATTCAATTTAAAAGAAAGAATTGAGTATTTATTGCTGAGTGGCCGACACTAAGGACCATGAATTATTGCTAAGGCACATCAGTAATTCAACTAACCCTTTTAGTAATTTAGTATTCTAGGGTATCAGTCTCTTGTATCCATATATGTATGCATAACATTTAGACATCTATGCGCAAGTTTGGTTTCTCGATAATATTCCCCTTATTAGGGTTGTTCGTTCTCAGTCTTATTATAAGAGTTTGCGCCAATTATTGGTTTGTATTTACTTTAACAATATTCAAATGATTGAATTCATACATTTAAGGTCTAACTGAACAATTAGCATAGATTTTTTATTAAACAGTTCAAGAATGACAGAACTTAAATGTTTCACAATTCAATAATGAAATGGTCTTCAATTGCAAACAAGTGCGAATAATAACAATAATATCAATGTGTATTAATTTTTAATAATTTAACCACTTAGAGATTTTGTAAAATAAATACAAGTCTGGGTAGAGGAAACTTACATAATAAAATGAGTTTAGGGTTTGAAAACTTACCTGTAATGTACTCTATTGCTTACACAAGTTAAATTAACTCCATTTGGAACGACCTAACATTCATAAGATTAATTTCTCAATTAGTATATCACATAATGGTTCCTAATAATAGCTCTTGAACAACTTACTTTTAAATTATCTATCATTTAATCACATAATTAAATATTTAATAATTCCTTACACTTAGAAATATTATCCTCATTTGATAATATTTTAAACACATAACACCAATATTAATCAGTTAATATTCTTTAAACCATTGTCCAATATTATTATATTATTAATCAAATAATAATATTTAAGTCTTTTACTAATATTATTAATCACTTAAGAATATTTTAACCATTTAATAATACATTAATTACCTACTACTATTATTATTCATTTAATAATATTTTATTTATTTTTTAATATTATTAATTATTTAATAATATTTTATTTGTTTACTATTATTATTTTTATTATTCATTTAATAATATTTTATTCCTTTTATAATATTATTATTCATTTAATAATATTTTATGTATTATATAATATTATTAATCATTTAATAACATTTTATTCATTCACTAATATTATTAATTATTTAATAATATTTTATTTATTTACTAATATTATTATTCATTTAATAATATTTTACTTGTTTGCTAATATTATTTTTTATTTAATAATATTTTATTCCTTTTATATTATTATTAACCATTTAATAATATTTTATACATTTTCTAATATTATTATTCATTTAATAGTATTTTATTAATTTTCTAATAATATTATTTAATAATATTTTATCCATTTACTATTATTATTATTCATTTAATAATATTTAAATTATTCAAATTTAGTATAATAATAATATTATTTAATTATATATTTTTTGAAAAACAATTTCGTAACAAAGTCCCAGCCCTGTTTTTATACTACAAAACAGGGCCCCAACCTTCCTAGGTAGAAACAACTGCTTATTTTTTTTTCCAGATTTTCCAACATAGACACTTTTGATTCAATTTTTAATAAAACATGTTATACAGATTCAAATGACTCCAAATTTATTTTATTATCTTTGTAACTTAACGTTCTTCAATATTTCCTGGATGAATCACCTTTTCAAAAACATCTTTGACATAAAAACTAGGATCGGTCGACTATGGTTTTGAAAACAAAATGTTTTACCACAATAACCATAACTTGTACATTTCACCACATTTTTCAAAGATTCAAGTTGGTTACTTTTATGACTCCTATAGCTATCTTTCAAGCCATAGAACTTATAAAAATAATAACCACAACTCATTTTACAACACAATAAACCACATAACAAGTTAGGGTTTTTTGTCGATAAACTTGATTATCAACATTTCTACATACATTCTAGCATACATGGACCTATATTGCATCAAATGACCACATAACTCATAGATCTATGTCTATAATATAGATCTAACATCATTGAGTTTCAAAGTAGGTTTTGAGCCATTAAAACTATATTTTCTATTACAAAATCATCTTTTGACCATATAAAATACATTTGAGCATACATGAACACATAAGTACACATATACTCCATCAAACCTCGATCCTTATACATTTGAGTTCACCATACCTCCACCACACAAATTACTCCCACAATCAACCATGGTAAAACTATATGAAAAAAATAACAACGAAAAAACTTATAGATATAAGGGGGTAGAAAACTTTTAAACCTTGATAATCTAGAGTTCCTCTTTCTTTTTCTTCCAAAATATGTTGTGAAACTAGATGACATCCACCTCCACCCTTGTTTGAACCCGAAACCCTAACTAAATGTCTCTTGAGTCTTTTAGGTTTCAAGCTCTCAAACAATCTAGCACTTAGTAAAATAACTAATGAACTTTCAATCTTCTCTCAAAGCTCTATAACTCTCTCCCTTTTAGAACTTAGCAACCTAGTAAAAGACTAACAAGCTTTTCAAGGTTGGTGTGTGGTCTTGTTTATAGACTATTAGTTAGCATAATTAAGCTATTCTAATCAACTATCACCTAGTTAATTACGTCTCTAAACCTAGCAAAGAAATATCTACTTTTTAATGAACCTAACTTGCAATTGGGAGGATTTTATGGGTAGGTCTTTTTAAGAAATTGCTTGGAGCAATGCACCTTAATTGGGGGCCCCTTTGGCCGGTTCCCCTTCCCCTTTTGCTAGCATTTACACACACACACACACACACACACACACACACACACACACACATCGTTGGGATTCACTCGACCAATCTTTTCTGTTGGGATTCACCGTCTTTTTCAGAATACGCTTTATCTCTCTGTTAAAAATTTCTGTCTAACCATTGATTTGTAGATGGTAAGCTATAGTAATCTTATGGGAGAACATATATTTAGCAAGGAGGGCATCAAATTACTGGTTACAAAAGTGTGAACCCCCATCACTAATAATAGCTCGCGGAGTGCCAAAGCACGAAAATATGTTTTTTCGTAGGAAGTTAAGAACCACTTTGGAATCATTGGTCGACAAAAAAATAGCTTCAACCCATTTGGATATGTAGTCCACAACGACTAGTATATACTAATTATTATAAGATGACAAAAATGGTCCCATGAAGTCTATTCCCCAAACATCAAAAAATTTGATTTCTTAAATACTGTTAAGGGGCATTTCACGTCTCCTAGAAATATTTTCCATTCTTTGACAATTATCGCATCTCGCTACAAAAGAATGAGCTTCTTTAAACAAAGTTGGCCAGTAAAACTCAGACTGTAGCACCTTCGCTATTGTTCTTTCCTGACCAAAATGTCCTCCATAATTAGGCGAATGACAGTGATGAATAATAGCACCCATTTCTTCTTTGGGTACACACCTCCTCAAAATTTGATCTGCGTATTGCTTGAATAGGAAAGGATCATCCCACACAAAGAACTGCACATTACTTAACAACTTCTTCCGTTCTTGGTAACTTAAATCCTGGGGGATGACATTACTCATAATGTAATTCGCGAAATCTGTATACCAAGGTAATTCACCATTTACAACAAACAACTGCTCATCCAAAAAATGTTCATTAATCACCCTGCCATCTCCACTTTCTTGCTCATAATTTTTTAATCATGAAAGATGATCAGCGACTTGATTCTCTGTCCCCTTTTTATCTCAATTTTTAAAGTCAAATTCTTGGAGCAGCTAAACGCATCTGATCAGCCTCAGCTTGGTTTCTTTCTTAGATATCAAGTATTTAATGGTAGAATGATCCGTGAACACTATTAGCTTTGTTTCGATGAGATAGGAACGAAATTAATAGAAAGCATACATAACTGCAAATAGTTCTTTCTTAGTGGTTATATAGTTGAGTTGTGCATCCGACAACGTCTTACTTACATAGTAGATGGTGTGGAATATTTTCTCTTTTCACTGTTCCAACACTGCTCCAATAGCATAATCACTTGTATCGCACATCCATTCGAACGACAACTCCCAATCCGGAGCAACTACTATCGGATCAGAGATAAGTTTCTTCTTCAGCATCTGAAATGTGTCAATGCATGCCTTTTCCATCTTGAAGGGCTTATTTTTTTCCAAAAGACTACACAGTAGCTTAGTGATTTTCGAGAAATCCTTGATAAACTGTCTGTAGAAACCTGGATGGCCTAGGAAACTCCTAACTCCCTTCACAGATGATAGTGGTGGAAGTTTTTTGATAGTCTCTATTTTAGCTTTATCAACTTCAATTCCTTGAGCAGAGAAACTATGTCCGAGAATAATCCCTTCTTCCACCATGAAATGACACTTTTCCTAGTTTAATACCAGATTGGTCTCAACGCACCTCTTCAACACCGCCAATAAATTTTCTAGATAAGCATTAAAAGAATTTTCGAAGACTGAGAAATCATCCATGAAGACTTTAAGAGTATGTTCTACCATATCCAAAATGATGGACATCATGCATTATTGAAATGTAGTAAGAGCATTACACAAACCAAATGACATCTTTTTGAAGGCAAAGGTACCATACAGACACGTGAATGTGGTTTTCTCCTGATCTTCCATAGCGATAGAATTCCTAGGTGTGTACCTAAAGAAAAAATGTGTGATATTATTCATCATTGTCATTCATCTAATTATGGAGGACATTTTGGTCTGGAAAGAACAGCAGCGAAGGTGCTACAGTCTGACTTTTACTGGTCAACTTTGTTTAAAGATGCTTATTCTTTTATAGCGAGATGCGATAATTGTCAAAGAATGGGAAATATTTCTAGAAGACATGAAATGCCCCTTAACAGTATTCAATAAATTGAAAATTTTGATGTTTGGGGCATAGACTTCATGGGACCATTTTCATCATCTTATAACAATCAGTATATACTAGTTGTTGTGGACTATGTATCCAAATGGGTCGAAGTTGTTTCTCTGTCGACCAATGATTCCAAAGTGGTTCTTAACTTCCTACGAAAAAACATTTTTTCGCGCTTTGGCACTCCGCGGGCTATTATTAGTGATGGGGGTTCACACTTTTGTAACAAGTATTTTGCTATCCTCTTTGCTAAATATGGGGTCTCCCATAAGATTACTATAGCTTACCATCTATAAATCAATGGTCAGACATAAATTTTTAATAGAGAGATAAAGCGTATTCTGGAAAAGACGGTGAATCCCAACAGAAAAGATTGGTCGAGGAAATTGGATGAAGTATCGTGGGTGTACAGAACAGCGTTCAAATCACCAATTTGGATGTCACCGTGTCGCTTAATTTTTGGAAAAGTGTGTCACTTACCGATTGAACTCGAACATCGTGCTTATTGGGCCATCAAAAAGCTCAATTTTGATTTAAATGCCATTGGTGAGAAACGAATGCTTCAACTGAATGAGATGGATGAATTTTGTCTCTAGTTATATGAGAACGCCAAAATTTATAAGGAAAAAAAACCAAACGGTGGCATGATTAGAAGATTGTGGAGATGAGGTTCAATATTGGCCAAAAAGTGCTTCTGTACAATTCTCGCTTAAGACTTTTTTTGGGAAAGCTGAAATCAAGATGGCCGGGGCCATTCACTATCAACAAGGTATTCCCACATGGAGCGGTTGAATTAGAAGATGCCACAACTATGAACACGTTCAAAGTAAATGGGCAACATCTAAAGTATTACATGGGGGTGAAGTGGATCGACAAAAGGTGTCTGTCATTCTCGTCGTCTCGAAGTGAAATAGGAAGTAGTCAAGCCAAATACTCTAAATGAAGCGCTAAATGGGAGGCAACCCAGTTTTATTTTCAATTTACTATTATGTTCATTGCATTTAATTTTTAATCATTTTTCTTTATTTTGATTAGTTAAATATTTTTTATATAGTATATTAATATAATTATAATTATAATTATAAATTATTTTTATAACTAATTGTAATTTCTATGATTTTGAGTTAAAATTGTGATTAGTTATTTAGTTTTTTATAAATCTATGTGAAACTTTTAGGTATTATCAAAATAACGCGTCAATTTGGATTCAATAGCAACAGAAAAAAATTTCTTGCACTGCAGTTGACCACCACGGTGCTCCCTTGCTACCGTTGCAGCGGTGGTGTTCAGCAAGAAATTTTTTTCTCACAGTGCACTTGACCGCCGCAGCGCTCAATTATACCGCTACAGCGGTAGTTCGAAAATCAAATATATATATATATATATATATATATATATATATAAACCCCAGTCGGGGTTTATTTCATAACACCATGCTCGCCGTTCTCCCTCTCAAAACCTTTTCTCCCTAAACTCTCCCAAGCATCTCTAGCATCAGATTCTTGCACCAAATCATATTCCTCTCAGGTAACCAAGCCACACTTAGGATTCAAGCTAACAATTTGACTACATTCTCTCTACTAACATGGGTGTATAGAAATTGTTGGTTCTTCCATTGAGTCCCAACTGAGGTTAGTGCTAAGATTGTTAATTTTGGATTCATTTGGATTGATTTGTGGTTTATGAATTGTGATTGGGGCTGGTGAGATACCCTCTAAGGGTGGCTTATTTCAAGTTTGTGGGAAGCTTAATCCTTTGTGGTTTTGAAGATGCACACCAAGTGTTTGAAAAAAATTACTAAGATAACTATTTTGGTGCATCTTGGGTTGTTATTCATGGTTGTTTTGTGGCATCTTATTGGAATTGCATTGAGCGATAATGGGTCTTAAACGTCAACATGGGCAAACCTCTCGAGCAACCTAGGACACTCAACATTTTATAAGTGAAGAGGCGGAAAATAAGTTATATGAAGTGATAGAAGGAAATACTATCTTCCTAGAACGAGGCCTCGCTCCTTTTATAACCGATGACCACTTATTTGACATGATCAATGATAAGAATTGGCATACTTTAACTGCACAGCCTGAGCCGGCCATAATTTCCACTGTCAAAGAGTTTTATGCAAATGCATTGAGAATGACAATGTCACGTGGATGTTCACTTCGAAGCTGAATAGATTAATGCTTATTATAACATTACCCACCTGAAAGAGGATGACCAATACACTACGTATAAGATAGAGCACCTAAATTTGAATAACATTCTTCGAGACTCGTGTTAGCCAGATGCCAAATGGACTCTTAAAGATAGGGTGCCACGACTCTTTTCGCATCGATTTCTAAGCAAGTTTGGCAAAACATGGTACTACTTCATTTGTGCCAAACTGTTGCATACCACACATGTCAGCGATGTGATCAGATTAAGGGCGATGATGCTGTATTGTTTGGTCAACCGAATAAGCATCAACATGGGGAGAGTCATTCTAAGTTCAATCAAACACACTCTCTATGGGGGATCTCCAGGTGGTTTGCCACATCCCTCACTAATTTATGAATTGTACAGAAATGCTGGAGTGGTATGCTCTACTAATGAACCTCTACAACAGCCCAAGATCCCGATTGACACTCGGTTGATTAGTCAATATAACCAATGGGATGGCGCTCCAGCCAATCCGAGCAAAGCCGTATTAAATTGAATATAATGAGTTAATTAAATTTGGTAAATTAGTTATTATGATTATTAATTAATGTGAACAATGTGAAATATTAATAATAATATTTATTAGTCCATTTAGTAATTTAACATTAATGTGCTGGAATATTTAATTAATTTATCAATTCATTTATTATTTAAATATGGATTGGATAATTAATGTGTAACAAAATTAATAACCAATCTTTTGAGTTATATTAATTAGTCCAATGTTAAATTAAATGGACTTGACTAAATTATAGTCCAAGTCATTTAATAGGAGCCCAATTAGTATTTTAAATAAAGCTCAAAGCATGAACCCACTTGGAATTTATTTTGTAACTATTATTTATTAAAAAGGTGAGCTTGCGACAATCTTTTTGGGACAAAAAAATTTTCATCAGCCGCATGAGAGGAGAGTGAATGGCGTATTGGATTTTTAAATGTAATTGTTTATTGAGTTGCTTGTTTAGGAACTTGTGTTGTCCTTTTTCTTTCATTTCCTTCATTAGTTTAATCAAGGAAAATAATCAAATTGGTTGGTAAGAGGTAGGGAGCTGCCGTGTGTGGAGGAGAGGAAATTGAGGAATTGATTTTGAATTTTTATGTTATAAGGGTTGCTTGTGAGCACATGATCAAGGACAACAAAAAAACCCCCCACTCCCGATTCCACCGACTTATACTTAGGCCATGTGAAGGGTAATCAGGCTTCTTGGATAAAAACCTATGGATATACATATGTACGTATATTTCTTCCCATCTATAAATAAAGCTAGTAAAGAAGAGGAACAAGTTTGTTCATTTAATGGTTTTAGTGTGAAAAAGAGAGAGTATTATTTGAGAGCAAGAACACTTGGTGCCATAAAGAAATATAGAGTGTTATTCGGTCAAGGAGAAGGTAGAGAAGGAGTTCTTGGTCTATGTCCTCAAGTTTCACAACCTATTTTGGAAGAAGAAGGAAGATAGCCATTAAATCAAGGTAATGATTTTACCTAAACCCTAATCTTGTTCTTTTTCTTTCAAGTTTATGTTAGAAATATTAACATAATAATTTGCATGGTTAAAATCATGCTATGTATGTTTATATAGTGTGACACCCCAGGATTTTAGAATAATTCCAAGTGAGGATTATGGATAAGTGAGTAAGGATTATGAGATAAAAACCTAGTTATGAATAATCGAAAGTATAAGAATAATTAAGAATATAAATTGTTACTATGAAAGTAAAGTGTTAGAAATGACCTGTGTGGTTGAAATAGTAAAGAGGGACCTAGGTGGTCAAATTGTTGACAAGTGAATTTTGATAAATAAGGATTTATGAAATGTTTAAGGATCAACTAGTTATTTAAAGTGCAATAGTGGGGTAGTAGATGATATGGGAATGACATTGGTGTCCTTTTTGTATGAATTGTCAAGTATGCCATTAATTATCTATGGTGATTGTCTTAAAAGTCCCTAATTATGCATGGTTACTTAACCAAACATTGGTTAAGTGTTGGAGCACTTATATATATATATATATATATATATATATATATATATATATATATATATATATATATATATATGTATATGTTAAGCAAATAAAAGCTTAGTTCATTCATATTTTCAGCAAAAATTTCGAAGGTGCTAGAAGGCTAAGAGAGAAAGAGGAGAAGAGCTAGGTTCATGGAGATTAATCAAGAAATTGCAAGAAGGAGTTCAAGAATGGTAAAGATAGCCATAAAAGTGAAGAGTTCTTCCTTGGCAAGCTTTATAGCTAGGAGAAGAAGAAGATTACAAGAAGGTAAGTGATGCTTAAGCCACAAAAGTTGATAATTATGTCTTTAAAATTAGGAATATGAGAAGCCATGCAAGTATTTGTAGCTAGATGTGAAGATTATGGGATGTATGTGTTATGTATGTGAGTTATGATTGAAACCCTAAGCTTAAGTTTGTTAAACTGAAGGTGGTACACTATTCACATATGTTTTCAAGCTAAAATCCATGAATTATTAGATGATCATGTGTTATAAGTTGATGATTTTGATGAAAAACTAGTTAGATAAGTTAATCATGTTTGAAGCATGAAAAATTTCATGTTAGAAGCCACACTAGATGCTTCAAAGGTTGAAAAGTATGATTAATATAAAGAAAATACAATATTAGGCTATAATTGGTGAATAAACCAAATCGTAATCTGTAAAGTGTATTGGAAGATGCGTATAGAAGTTACGTGATTACATAAAGTTGTTAAATGGATTGGTGATAGCCTATGTGGTGCATGGAGGTTAAAATGTCAAGTGAGCTTAAGTTTTGGAAATTGAAAGTTTGAAATTTTGATGAAAATCCAACCAAATAGTGATTTTGGCAATTTTGAGAAATTAAAGGTGAAATGAAATGAAATAAGTCAATTGCATGTTAGTACACATGTTAGAGTCGTTTTGGTAATCGACGGATTTGAATTTGAGCAAAATGGCGATTCGAAAGATCGTTTTGAATCGAAATAGATTTTTACGGAGAATACTCGCCTCGTGCGAAATTTTATCGTTTTGAAAGTTTAGACATGTCATATATAGGTTATATGAACTATGTCAAGTGTTGAATTGATGTTTTAAAACAAATGGCCAAAAATCATAAGGATTGCAAAAGTTGAGTTTTTAAAAATCTGAAATTTTTCTAAGTATAGAAATCAGTTGGACAGCCTTCCTATGGACTAGCATATCTCTGAATTAGAAAGGCCAAATGAGGCAATAAAAAATTTTGTAAAATACTATGAAGTGAGGTCTAGAACTGTGCCAAGTTTGGTGTTAATTGGCTGTGTGGTTAGGAAGTTAAAAATCAGCAAAGCAGGGACAAAAATCAAAGAATCCTGAATCAGGGAACTGCGCCGGGGCGCAGTGTCACTGTTCATTGGCCGAGAGCTTTCCGCGGCCAGCGAGATCTGGAAGAAGAAAGATGGCGCCGGGGCGCAGTTACCCTGCACCTGAAAATTTTTTAAGTTTCTGAAAAGTTAGGTTTTGATATGAAATGTTAATAATGGGTTATGTAAACCCTAAATGATTAAGAATAAGTTATATAAAGGATGTCAAGGTATAATGAAATAAGAAATGACATAATGTAATATGCCTAAAGCTAAGTCAAAGTGAGTTGAAGGTTATGAAAAATGTCGAGAACAATGTAGGATGTATTATTAACCTATGTAAGGTATAATAAATCAAATGTGAAGTGACTGAGACGATGGTCGGGTATTATAAATTAAGTTTGTTAAGTTATATAAGTCGATGATCCTATATTAATAAATATAGATTGTATGTTTATAGATAACGCTCGATGTAGCGAACCGATGCACAGAAGGATTGAACGGCCAAGCGAGGTGGAAAAAGGTTAAGCTAAATAAATGCGGTACAGGCAAGTGTTCAGACTATAAGGTGTTATGTTCTAGGTGAACTGCGTGTTAGTGGAATATTTGAAATGTGCCTTACGTGCAACTATATGATTTAACCGTTAAGTGTAATACGTGGCATTCATGTATAACATGATTAAGTAGAGAAGCATCACGCATAAATAAATTGTGAGCATGAAATGTGTTCTCTGAATTACTTGCTGAGCTTTATGCTCACCCTTGCCATGAACTAACATTTCAGGTGGAATACAAGAAGGCCGGAGGTTCCGGTGATGCTAAGGTAAAAAGTGTGAATGCATGGAGATGCGTGAAGAGATTTGTAAATTGTATCTATGGTATATTCATGTAAATCAAATGTATGCAAATTTGTATATATGCAAGTTATGTAATAACCGATTTTAAATATTAAACCTATATGGTAGAAAGGAATGTATAAATTGTTAATTTGTATTATCGGAGGATGAAAAGTGTATGTATATATTGTCCAGGGAAAGTGGAAAAGTGATACATGTGATAAACTTGTATGTGTAGTACAGAAATATGTAAATAGAAACATATGAATGTGATCAGGTACAGAACAGGAACAGATAAAATTGAGTAGGGCCATGTGTGAATACTTCATGGCGAAATTTTGTTACGAATTACATTAAATCGCGATATGTATGATTATAAAATGAAGTAGAAACGGTCGCAATTAATAAGCGTCGACATAAATGCTAATGAAGGATAAGTAAACGTTGCGATCCTGAGAAAGGTTTAAGGAATGTAAATTAAATAAGTTTTAAAAAAAAAATGGACCGCATTTATGGTCAACAGAATTGGCTTAAAGGTTTAAATTTAACGCACGGAATCCCTGTTAATATGGTTTTAAAGTTAATAATTCTGATATCCAGAGATAATCGGATAATTAAATAAGGTCGGGATTCCGAGGCGTTACATATAGTTTATCATGAGTTTAACTTATGTTTTATAAGCTATAATGTTGGAAAACATGTTCAAACTTTGAAAATCAAGTTTACCTGAAAGTGCAAAAATTTGACAGTTCGCTCCCGGAGTTATTGTTCACGATCCGTAAATCGGATTTGTGATCCGTCAACTCTGGGAGATAGAACTTTTAAATACGAAGATCCTCTAACTTGATTGACCTAAATCCGATTTAAAATGAGAGAGTTATGATTTTTCTATCAAAAACACCTACTGTGATAAGACTGTGCACAATAGTCGGCGCTGTTTGGAGTTACTGTTCATGATCCGTAAGTCAAAATCATGATCCGTCAACTCCAAGGGATAGATCAATAAGACACGAAGATTCCCCAAGTGGAACGATTAAAAACTGATGTAAAATGAGCAAGATATGAATTTTCTACCAAAACAACCCACTGATTTCGGGTATGTGCATAACAGTCCGGTTTGAGGCCATTTTCAGTGACCAAAACAAATCCAAACTTGCTTTTTAATGATGGAAAATTCTATTTCGGGAAGTCACGATTCCATCGATACCTAGTAGAGCTCCATCGGAGTTGTAGAACTCAAGTTATTAAATTTTTTTCCCAAGACCCCAAAGCTGGCAGATTCTGGAAAGCTACTGCCGATTTTTTTGTGAATCGGCCGGAACTTTCCGGCGACTGGTTCACCGGAATTCTGATCAGTTCCGGTGATGTGTCCTTGACGGAAGTTGCTTGGTTCTTCGTGTACTATTTTATAAAAATGAGTTTGTATTTTTATCATGTCATTTAGTAATTTCCATAATTAAAATGTGATTAAACCTTACTAATTAAACGAAAAATGTTAAATTAATATTTTTAATTTCTGAAAAATTATAACACTGTTAATTAGTTATTATTTAAGTAATATTAAATAATAAGTAAAATTAATTAAAAATTTTATTATTTTTAATAGTATTCAAGGTGTAAAAAGTACACTAATTAACTATTCATTAGTTAAGAATTAGATAAAAATTTTAATAAATTATTATTAAATATTAAATATGTGATTAAGTATGTAATAATAATATTAGGAAGATAAAGTAAATAAATAAATTATTTATTATTTAATTGATAATTAAATAATAAATAAAGATAAGTAACTAAATAATTATTATTTAACTAATATAAAATAATAATTCAGGTGAGATAAAATTTATAAATTATTTATTTATTTTTTAAATAATATTAAATAATAAATAAAGATAATTGAGCAATTAATTATTAGCATTAAATAATGATTAAATGGAATTTAAGTTAGTAAATTAATTAATTATTATTTGATTGAAATTAAATAATAAATAAGGATAAATAAATTGATTATTATTTAACCTTAAATAATAATTAAAATTAATTAAATAATTAATTATTATTTAATTGACATTAAATAATAATTATAGAGGATTAAAATTAGTAAACTATTATTTAATTTTCTTAAATTAAATAAAAATGAGGTTAATTACTTAGTTAATTATTAGTTGATTAATATTAAATTAAATAAGGTTAACATTAAATCAATAATTATTTATTATTTAATTATTATTAAATAATAAATAAGTACAATTAGTTATTAATTATTTTAAATAATAACTAATGATAATTAATTAATTTCTATTTAATCAAGATTAAATAGTAATTAAATAGAGTTTGAGTTAATAAGATAATTTGAAGTTAATATTGCAATTAATTGTAATAAATTGTGTAAGGGTTTAATAAGCGTCCAACACTTAAGAAAAATATTTTCTAACTTATTAAATTATTAACCTAATATGATTAAGGGTCTATAAGGTGAATAATATTGTCTTGACTGATGTAAATTATATGTTAGTACTTATGTAGTAGATAAATTCCTTAGTGAGCGTATAGTTGTTCAAATACGTCGTATTAATTATTAGACCAACGTTATTAATGTTAGGTCTTTCAAAGTCAGTTAGTTAAAGCTAGACATTAATTGGAGCTGAGCAGACAGACAAGTTCCTTATCTCTAAACTCATTTCATTGAACAAGTTATTTATTTAAGCTTTAATTATAATTTCAAGCATACTTTCAGTAGTTTAAATTACTTTATAATTATTCCACATCGATATTATTGTTATTCGCACTTGGTGCACTTGATCTTGTACAGTCTTTGACTTGTACCTTATTTAATGTTCTACTGTTAAAGAACTATTCAAAGTAAGTCTAAGTCATTGTTCGGCTAGACATTTATGTTAAAGATTTTAAAAGTTATCCAAATCATTGAAGATGCGGATTCTTATACTATTATGAACACTCATTTATTATAGAGGAGTACCCTGTATCTAATATCAGGTACAAAATACGGAAATTAAATGTTATGCATACACATATTGTACTGAGACTGATCCCCTCGGGTACATATTTCTAGTAGTAACCATTCGGTCAACCTGCTATTGACTCTAGTGGATATTTATAGTTCATAGTCTATTTGACTATCTTGATTCTAAAAGCAAATTATTATTCCTGCTTATATTATCCATATTATTGAATTGTTCAACTATTCCCTTTCATTCATGATATATTGCTCCTTGTTGTTACTTAAACTTGTTGAGCAAACTAGTTGCTCACCCTTGCTATATCATGAAACCTTATTGCAGTGCAACCCGAGACTTCTGGGAAGAACAAGGGTAAGGAAAATATGAAGTGATAGACTTCAGGATGCAGCCTTTTAGTTAACTAAATTACTTGTTATGTAATATAAATCCTAAGTACTTTATTAAGGGTATTTGTGTACTTTTGTGTAAGGTTACGTATCTTGGGTCTAGTAACACATTTTGAATGAACAACGTATGTTTATTATTCCGCATTTAGTTATTGTATGTCGTTTAGAGGTGGATGTTTGTATTGGATCGTGATGGTCGGATCTGGGTATTTGAGACCCGAATTTGGGGGTGTCACAGTTGGAATACTTGCCTCGGTCGTTTAACGATACCACGAATAGTTGTTTACATTATTGTTATTAGCCAATCACGTTAATTTGTAACGTTACCGTTCACCGGACAACCTACGTAATTTAATTCCCGTTAAAACATATAACATATTAACACTTCAATCGGTTCACATAAATTTGTGACTCTAACTCTCGCCGTTTATCCTCGATAATATAAATCAAATCATTCATAAAATTAGACACATAATTCGTTTTAAACTTCATATATTACACATTTCTAATTATTAATCCAAATTGAATGCAATATACAATCATAGATTATTATATTCATTAAAACGTATTTTGAGTTGAAATATACTTTATATAATATTGCATTATTTGGATGCTTGAAATAAAAATAAATATTAATTTTAAAACTGCAGCACTGCGCCCCAGCGCAATCTTTAGCCTTTAACACTGTGCTTCGGCACAGTTGACTAAGGTAAAATCGCTGGGGGCGAGATCAGATGCGCCCCAGCTCAATTGCCCCATTCCAAAATTTTCAATTTTCATATTTTTTTAAGCTACTTTGAAAATTTATGTCTTATAAACCATATATTCAATAACTCCCAAATTTGGACACCGTCTAAACAATACATCATATTATTTTCGAAAATTATTATATGACCAAAATGGCTTCTATAAAATATAATTTTATAAGCTCAAAAGTATATGTTTAGTACACATTTTAACTAAAACTAGTTTTCAAGAAAACTTTGTAAAACCCTTTTGAATGCATTTCAAAACACCCAAATCAATTTAATCCAATTCTAACATATGCATGCACATAACTCATAAGCAACAAATCATTAAATCCTAAGTTTTTATAAAATAACTTCATTTAAGCATTTTTACAAACATGTTGTATGCATGCATCTCAAACTCAGATTTCATACCAATTTAAACGTGCATTCATCCTCCAAATTAAAACCCAACCTTATTCCTTTTGAATCCTTCTGATTCTTTAAAACTTAACTCCCACAACCAAATTCACAACTAATTTAATAATTAAACTAACTAATTCTATAAGTTGAATAAGGAAAGAATGGTATACCCCTTTTTGGTTTGAAGTTTTAATGGAAGAATTTGATTTGATTCTTGATTTGAGCTAAACCAAATTCTTTGACAGAAACTTGCTTTATCTTTCTTTAATCTCAGCTTGTAACACAGTTTCTCTAGCAATTCTTTTAGCTTCGGATACAATTTTGATATAGAACTCTGATCATATGTGTTTGGTGGTTTTGGAAGCTTTAGAATGTAAATGAACTAAACTAATTGTTCCAGTATGCTGAAGTTTTCCTCTAAGGAATAAACAAGTAGCTTAATATATATATATATATATATATATATATATATATATATATATATATATATATATATATATATATTATCAGCATTCACTAAGTTAGTAATATAATACATGCATACATATACTAAATAATACACATAACTCACATACACCCACACACACGTAATATAGAAATATAGATATACATATTACACATTTCATAAATTATAAAATAATTTAATAATTATAACTGTATAATTATGTACAAACTCTTCGTATTAAAAATGGAAATAAATCCATTTACAAAATTAACACATTTAGTGTAGCCAGTCATTATTAAAATAATTAATATTAATGCATTAATTATTTTAAATAATTCATTTAAATTATAAATTATTTAAATGACATTACATTGTTCACTCTATAAATTATTTTCAAACAATTATAATATTTGTTAAATATGTTTATTTAATATATATTTAACCAATAATTGCTCATTAATTCACTTTACTAATTGGGTTCCAATATTCTCATTGAATCTTATTAAATAACCAATTACATTCCACTTGCCAAAACCCGTCACGTTAAGCCAACATCCACGTTACTTCAAATTGTTATACGTAACACCATTATCGTATTAAATAATTTTTTTATTTAATTATTTAAATTAAGTATATTAATCTACCAATATAATTCATTATCATTTCTTATAACTTTAATTTATCATTTTGGCTCTAATATATTTATTATTTATATTGAACCTTCTCTCAATAAAGAATCCTAATTTCTCATTTTCATTTGGCGTAATATTGATTATTATGCCATATTTTTCGTTACATTTCATTATTTTAACGCACATATTTTTGAGTTTAATTAAATAACTTCTGTATTTAATTGTTTATAACAAATATGTTAATTCACTAATATTTATATAAGTGATTTATTTAAACCATTCATGAAATTCAATTCAATAATATTGCATTGCCACCAAAGGTTTAATGTTCGAGTTGTACTGTCTAATAATACAATTTTATTATCTCAAATTTGTTTACACAAATTAATCCTTTACATTGCCCATTTAATTTAACCCAAATTTTTTTTTAACAACCTACAAATACTGTTAAATTTATTCTTAATTCATATATAAATATCACAGGGATATTTATATTTTATTCCACCTCATCAAACGCTCACATTTCAAATAAAATATTATTTTATTTAAAAATATAAATTTGTTAAAATCTTCGGATATTATAATAGAAATTATAAATATGACATTAAATGACTAAAGTTAATTGTAAGTTAATTTCGAGGACAAAATTCATGTAAGTTAGGGTGAATGTAATATCCCATATATTTCAAATATGATATGGCAAGATCTAATTAAGGTTGTCACTTTAAAGCCTAAGAACGATTGTTCGAGTATACCTTGAGCTATCTTAAAGTATATATACGAGTGTAAGTTAAAACTTTTAACCTAAACTATGTGTTACGTGATTAGTAAACCTTGAATTGAGCTTTTAAATATTTTATGTGATTATTCTATCTGTAGAATTTTGTGTTTTGGTTCACGTAGTTAACCTTAACACTTAACAAAATTGAGAAATCAATTTAAGGCAAAAACCTAAATGGAAAAAGAGTTTAAAACCTAGGATATAACATAAGCTCTCTAGAGAAATGCGTACATCAAATTAATATTCCGTTTCAAGATTCATCCTTCCCACGTTTTGAAAACATGCAATAGTCACTAAAAGCATTTTTTTGAAAAACATGTAAAAAAACTATTCATGAGAACATATTTTCCATTCGTTTAACTGTTTCTTTCATCTGTAGGACTTCTTACATTTAATAACATAGTGTTAATATGAGGTTTAGATGTCAGGGAACTAATAAAATTTTCCTGGGCAAAAGACAAAAATGATACGATTTACGAGAAAATGTGTGTTGTCTTTCTGACTATTCTTTTCTATGTTTTGACTCTTTACATTTCATGATATAGTATTTATATGAGGAATCTACCAGGAAGCCACTGATATTTTTTTAAAAATAAAACGTAAAATGCTCTTCAAACAGAAACACTTTTCATTTTTGAACGTTCCGTAAAGGGATATATTGTTTGTTGAAGCATAGATGTGTAATAATCAATAAAATTTTTTCTAAAAAAACGTGTCAAGAATAAGACGAAATAGGGATAAGATAAAAATTATTATTTTTTTACTTTTTAATCGTCTAACCATTTTCTAAGAAATGGTCGTCAAAACACAATTTACCGAAAAACGTGACAAGTCTTTTGAACTTTTCACTTCACGTAATAATGTTTATATAGAACAAAACTCAGTACTATCATACCTTTAATTAGTAAAGGTCAATTAAATCGGAAGACTTAAGAATGCATTAAGTTGAAGATAATTAGTTAAAATCAAACTATATTATATGTAACTAAGTTCATGTAACCAAACTAGAAAAAACTAGCACGACTACACTAACTAGGAAAAAAACTAGTACGGTTTCTTTGGTACTAAATCCAAGTAAAAATGAATCTACCAATCAGAAGAAAGGTGATGCAATGATGATGCAAGCCCTAAATAATATTCCAAGAATATGCTAAGGTGTCAAAGTGTAATTTGTCTAGGTACTAAAGTATAATAAGCCATGCCCCTAACATGTAATTATCAAAACTTGGAATGCAAGTCGTAGCTATGCAAGATTGTCGTTCTCCGCGTTCTTGAGCATTTCCTTATTTTATAGTAGTTATAATATCTAGTTTCAATTCATAGTTTAAAAGATCAAGAATTCAAGTCGTAGTCATGTACGATTGTCGTTCTTCGTGCTCTTCGTGCATTCTTGAGTAATATTTATAAATTGTTATAATCAATTATATAAGCCGTTGTAATGACAAAATTATTTCAAATATAAAGTGTCATAGTCACATATGTAAGCAGTTATAATGCTTAAATTATTTCAAGTATAAAATCCAAAATCTTCAGAACATAAGTCGTAGTCATGTACTATTTTTTGTTCTTCATGTGTTCTTGAGTAAAAGTTATGAATCTTTCTATGATAAGGTTTATTATTTGTTATTTTTGTGTTATAAAGTGTTTTTAAGTCTTATAACATGATATCTTAACCAATTAAAGCTAGTGGTATCGTATTTCAAATAGTTAACCCTAAAAATGTTGTTCAATGTGTGATTACTGACTGTTTTAGCCAATTTCTGAAACTATAAA
The DNA here is from genome assembly GCA_947179155.2 of Hedera helix. NCBI lineage: Eukaryota > Viridiplantae > Streptophyta > Magnoliopsida > Apiales > Araliaceae > Hedera > Hedera helix. The sequence continues at coordinate 19,361,012 of OX359271.1, forward strand.
GTCAGAGTCTACCTTAGTAACCTAAAGAAAAGTTTTAGATTATGAAAGTCTAATGAATTTGGACTCAATAATTACCTCAAAATATTTTTGTCTAACAAAGTTATGGCTGTTACTATAAAAGAGGTCGAAGTTGAAAATTTTAGGGTACCATTAGGGTTTGGGCACTTAAAATTATGATTTTGAGTTCGCTGCATAACAAAATGATTCCTCCAATGAAAATAGTATAATTAAGTTATTCTAAGACTTAAGAAGAAGGAAAATTTGATAAACTAACATTCGGGTACGTGTAACCCTTTATGTAGGCGTTTAAAGATTTACTGGAAAATCCTAAAATTAGTTTTCAAGGCAAGTCTTCTAAACCTTGTTCAAATTGTTATGTACAAGTATTTTATCTCTTATTTGTTATGCGATAGATGTTATGTGAAGCCTTCAATTGATGTTTGCAAGACTTCTAGCTATTATGTGTTATGTTTACGAGTTATGAACATGAGTTATACACTCTGTGTGACAACATGATATAAATTATTAGAATGTGAGTTATAATTGATATTAAATTGAGAAGTATGTTCAGTCAAGGCATGTTAAAATTTATCTGAATGCATAAACTGTGTAAGTGTTATTTGTTAGATTTGTTGAGCGGTTGTGCTCATTCTTACGAATAAAAATTTATTTATGATTAAAGAAGAATGTTAAGGAGTTCATGAACGTAAAGAAGAAGCGTAGACTAGGTTTCATCTTTTATTACTTGTATGTGTATAAATTCATAACGACTATTATAATATGAACAAGCAAACCATGTAACCTAATATTATGAAATGATATTCTTATTATTATCATAAGAATGTTGTTCTATCTTTACTTTGATATAACTTAGAATTGTCAAAAATTTATTAATCTAAATGAGGGTATTGGTAATATGGCTTGATCATGTTATGTCAATACTTTGAACTTCAGATAGATAGTAAAACGTTAATACAGTATTGATAATGAACTACTTATCATAATGAGGATAGTAAATAATATTTGTGAGTACTGTAAGCATCCGAGATATGACTAATTGATGTGAAATGGTCAAATTCATTGTAAGGTTCCTCGAACCCACATAACTGAATAATATGAAAAGATATCACTATAACCAAATGTGTTTCGAGTGAGGATTTTAACTAGTTGGCAATGTTCTGCATGAAAAGAGAATTTGGCACCAGACAAAGATACAAACACCTGTCATGGATAAAGATGCAAATATTTATCACGGATGAAGATACAAACTTTCATCATGAGATTTTCTGTTCCCAAGAACCATCCTAATGATTTAATACCATGATACTTAGATATGTAAAGTTATATAATATTAAAATCTTAAGGTTAAAATTAGACCGTTATATATGGTGTTATCCATTTGTACGGATGAGCTACAAGTTGATACTTATAAAATAATGAGATCGAGATCAAGTTAAGATCTAGGGACTAAGTAAGATAAATTTTTAATGTATAGTCTAAAATATACTAATTCAACTAATATGATTACGAGTTTATTGGTTAAGTTGGTAAATTTATGGAGTTTAACGCACAAATCCCTTGTTATCCACTTTGTACTTGACATCTTCACCGTCGGCCATCTGTTATCTTATCCTTACACATTCTTCATCATTGTCTTAAGCCTTTCTTACTTTATCCAACAAAGTTGGACTCGCATCCGTTCCTGACAATTTCTCTTTCGACTCCCTTAGAATTTTTACCTTTAACTTTATTTGAGTCATCTCTTTTACTAGTTCCTCTTGATCTATCAATACAAATAATTTCTCGCTATTCTTTATATTTAGAGCATCTGCCACCACATTGGCCTTCCTAGGATGGTATAGAATTTCACAATCATAGTATTTGATCAATTCTAACCATTTTCCCTTCCTCATATTGAATTTTTTTTTATGTGAAGATATATTTCACACTTTTATAGTTCGTGTTTATCTCACATTTCTCCCAATACAGGTAATGTCTTCAAATCTTCAATGCAAACATTATTGCTGCTAACTCAATGGCATGAGTCAGATACTCATTCTCGTAATCTTTCAATTACCATGATGCATATGCGATGACCTCGCCATGCTTCATAAGCACACGTCCAAGACCCTTATATGAGGCATCATTGTACACTACAAATCCCCCCGTATCATCTTGTAAGAATAAAACATGTGCTTCGCTAATTCCGTAAAGCTCTCATCATACTTATCTGTCCAAACATACTTCACCGTCTTCCTCATTAAATTTGTTAGTGGGGTAGCTATCTTAGAAAAATCCTTGATAAATCTTCGATAGTACCCTGCTAATCCTAAGAAACTCCTAACTTTCGTTGGCGTCCTCTATTGTTCCCAATTAATAACTGCCTCCACTTTTGCTGGATTTACAGAAACTCCTTCCCTGTCAATAAAATAACCTAAAAATTAAACTCTCTATAATCAAAATTCACACTTTGAAAATTTCACATACAACTAACTCCTAATGCTACCATCCTTCCAAGACTACAAAATGTGAGATTTAAAATAAACATATCCCACTAACTCCTCGAGTTAGGATTTACAAACATATTAACCCTCTATCACCGTAAAAGTTGGGTTATACTGCATCTATATACAAACATCATAAAAGATAACTGTTGTCTAGTTAACGGTACATCCCCCTGTGACCTGCATCATCGTACTACTCATCCCCAAGGGCCATCACCAAGCTCCTAATAATAGTGTGTCTGGCCTGACGCTCCTCAGCTGGGTAATAGTGTGCCATCCTCTGAAATTTTCCATGTGAAGAGCGATATGCATGTATTTCCCTATACAGGTTCACCTTCTTCTCTCTCACTTCATCCTCTAACTCACATATATGTTGGTGAGCAACATCTCGCCAGGTTTCCATCTCATTTCTAGCCTCTATCTCGTCCTGCCAGTAGGCTTAAATAGACTGCTTCTCTATTTACATTTGCTGAATCATCAGCTCTGCCGCTGTCAACTTGCCTTGCAGCTCAGTATCCTGATCAACCAACTGATGGGTCAATGCCCCAATGTACTCAACCGAGTCCTCATACTCTTCCACCTTTTCCTCTAACTCAACAACATCATCCTCTAATGTTGCTATCTTGTTTTCATCCTCCTGTTGCTTCTCGATAAGATCAATTTTCTCTCCAGCTAACTGATATGCCAATGCCTTGTACTGATCCTCCATATTTTGGTTGGTATGATTTTCTTCCTCCAAATGATGAACTCTGTAATGACGAGAAAATTACGAACCTAAATTTTTTTTTTTAGTATTTAAATTCATGAGGAAATATAAGGCATGAGGCTTGTGTGTATGTGTTTAGGATGTATAATGAGAGGAAGTAAGTTAGTTAATTTATTTGAATTAACTAAAGAATGAAAAAGAATGCAAGAGGAGCTTATGTGCTGAGATCATAAAGCTTAAATGTTAGCTATAACGACCCCGAAATTTGACCAACCTTATTATCTTAAATTTCATATTTGTTATACATCATTTTTCTTACGTCCAAATTTCGGTCCGTTAATAAATCTTTAATCACCTTATTTAATGTTTTTTTTGACTTTATAAATCATCAATTACCAAATTTTTCAGTATAAATTTTTCTCTTTTCTCAATCATTGTATTAAAGTATTTGGATATTTAAAAAAACTTAATATCTCGATACTAGTCCCTAGATCGCAACCTTTACTTTTTCTTTCTGTTACAAGTATCATAAAGCTCAACATTCAAAATTTAATATTGTTTATATCCACACAAATATTCTTTATTCCATAATTCATAATTAGACATATAATAGTCTCTATCGTAACAACTTCCTTGAGAAATCACAGTACACAATTTAATTATACTCGTCCTATCCGGACCAAATTTATATGTATATATATACATCACATCAACGTAAACTTTGCCAATTTACTCACATTGAATTATGATATTGAAAATATAATGATTACATTTACAACCTTCTAGGGTAATCCATATCTAATACAATCTGATATTCTTAAAATTTATTTTTTTACCTACAAAAGTTTATATTATGCAAGGAATAAGCACAACAGCTCAGCAAGTTCAACAGTTTGCACCTTTCATGCGTCATGTAGCACATAAGATAACATGCTCTGTGCGTGTCATACATCATGTGTTGTACTTTTTTTAACTCAATATATCTCACATGTCTCATGTCTAATTCAGATTAGTAATTACGTAAAGCCAACATTTATCAATTTCACATATAGTCACCTTCATTGCAACAAATACACATCGTGGTCAAATTATACACAGATCATGTAACACATAATATTTATGTGCATTTGAACAAGAATTAACATATTTTAACAAATAAACAATTAACATCAAAGTACTGAAGAACTTGCCTTGATGTTCAGTTATTAAATTAACGGCTAATAATCTTTTCTTGGACAACCTATAGTAAAATCAATTAAATAATAATTGATTAGCACTCTACTATATTAATTTAATTAATATAGAACACATTCTATGTAGACAACCCGTCTCGTCGGATAAATTTTAACTATTTTCTAAATTTTAAACTTACTAGATTTATATTTAAAGTATTGAAATATTAATCTCCAATATTTAATATTTTTACAAAAATATTAAATTTAATGCCCAAATATAATTTCTATATTTTTAGTATTTTTCTATAATTTTAAAACATTTATTTTAATTAAAAACAAATTTTGAGGGCATTTTCATAAATTTTCGCAACCCTAGGACACGCTGGTCATTTTCGAAAAAGTGCAGGGGCATAATCGTAATTTGATGAGGCCAAGGACACGCTCGGCATTATCTGAAAATGTCAAGGGCACGCTGGTAATTAACCAGCGGTGCCGACCGCGGAATGCGCGACCCCCTTCTGTTGCCGACGCCAAACGACGTCGTTTCCCCTGCCAGTTACCGAAGCCTCCGCGCATGGCGCGACTTTCTTCTTCGCGTGCCCAAAACTCCGTCGTTTTGACCTGGCATTCGGAAAAATATGGTTGCGCGCAATGCGCGGACAGCCCTGAAATTTTTTTCTTCTTCTTTCCAGCGACAGTAGTCAACAAGAACAATTTAAACCAATTTTTGTTCATAATTTTCACAACATAATTGTTCCAAACATGATATAATTCATATATATACATCTAAAAATTATGTAGGATAATTATTCTATTTATTTACTAATTTTTCACAAAATTAGTTTATCACCAAAAATATAAAAATAAACCAAATAAATTCATCTTTTATACCTTCCAAAGCTTGAAACTTCATCCTTGAAGCTTGTTATTCCTCCTTGATGGCACCAATATTTCTCTCTCTTGGTGGTGGTGTTTCGGATGGCATGGTGGTGGTGGAAGAAGAGAGGAAGTATATTTGTTTGGTTTATTTATCTTCCTTTATCTTGCTTTTCTTTTCCTTTTTATCCCAAAGGCAACTTAACCAATTTAAAAAAAAAAACTAGTCCACCGACCTTAGCCCAACTGACTTAAGTTTTCAGATTTGCCACAAAAATCATGCAAAATTAATTATTTTAATACATTATGTATTTATTTCGTGTAATAAATATTTTATATAATGTATATAAAATATTTATTTTAATTTACCAAAATTCATAAAATGATTTATAAATAATATTTATACCTCGTTCAGGTACTTTACTTGACAAATTTTGTATATGCATAATAACATGCATGTAATTATATGAGATAATTTATACCTGCAAAATTCATAAAATAACACATACAACTTATAACAATTATTTTTCATACTTTTTACTTCGTTACATGGACAACATGTTTCACTTATATGTTCACGTTTCTAAAATATTATTCCCCATAAAAATCATAACAATTTCATTATATAATAAACATAATTTTAATAAATTTAAAACATTTCCTTTCCTAATTTATTTTTCATTTTTTTACTACTTGGCACCCTTTACATATACACTATATAATAAAATATTGTACCATTTGTACAAAATTATATTTCAGTTCTTGATTAATTTATTCTTCTTATATAAATTATATAATCATTTTTATATAATTTATATGCTTATTATTTCCTTACTATTTATATTAACTTTCCTTATATAAATTATATAATTTATTATTATATAATTTATATAATTACTTTTTTCCTTATTAAAAATTTCCATTTTACCCAAAGTACAATTTATAAAAAAATTCTTCCATCCTTATTCAATTTAATCATCTTATATAAATTATATAATTATTCTTATATAATTTATATAATTATTATTTTCTTTCTACTTTACTTTAATTTCCTTATATAAATTATATAATTTATATAATTACTTTTCTTCTCAATTAATTTCTAAACTTCCTCCATAATTGTTGATTAAATCTAAAATCAATAATTTCAATTTTTACTAACTCCCTCATTAACTTTTAATTAATTTTCAAATTAATTTAATTATTAATCCCTTTATTTCTATAATTAATGGAATATATAATTATAACAATTGAACATGCACACACACACACACACACACACACACACATATAATATATATATATATATACATATCTAATTTATATATATCACATTACCACATAACATTATTTAAATAATAATTTCTGCACCTCCACAATAATTTTTTTGTACAATTTTTTTGTACCATTACATGTAATTTCTCTTATTCTTAATAAATTGTTTTAAAATAATTTATTTATTTATTTAATTATTTTAATTCAACACCAATTATCACCATCTATGTACAGATTTAATTTATCAATAAAATCTCATCACGCACTTTAAATCACATAAAATATATCAATCATAAGTAATTTAAATAACCTTAATAATTTTGTTATTTAAATTCTTATTCAATATTATTAAAGTGATCCCGAAATTTTGGGTCCTCACATTCTTCACCCCTTATCAGGATTCCGTGCTCGGAATCGTAATTTTCGTAATAACCTTACGTATCTCATTTATAGCACTTTGCTATACTTTTATCCTGGTAAATAACAATTAAACTCAATAATAACCATAAGTTATGTCTTAATATCCATAACTCACATCTTTAATAGATAACACCATAATAATCATAACAGTCAGAGTATTCAATTCTTAACTCAATTTACAATTTCTTTGTAATATTACTAAAACTTTAACTCGTTTCTTGATGTACTTATCAAGATAGTTTCTCATTTTCTGAAAAACTTCTTTTCTTTAATCGTACTTACCCTTACTCAATTCACTTATTTCATACTCTCTATTGCACATCATTTATACTCCACACATTCAACCTTATTTTCTTAATTCATATTCATAAATCTTCTTTACATTCCATTTTTCTTTGTAATATATCCAACATATTCATTGAACCACATAGGTCATTTAGCACTTTGCTTGCATCATAAATCATTCCTTAATACCTTTATCATTCACACTAGGTTTTAAATAATAACCTTTACTTAATTCATCATAATCCTTATTTGGAATTACTCTAAAAATCCTAGGTGTCACATTAGCCTTGAAAGACAATTAAAATGTTTATTAACGAACAAGTACATTACTTGTATGAACATTGAGAAAGAAGAAATAAGTGATCTATTAAAGATAACCCAATGTGGGAATAATGGTATGTATATGGGTAACTATGTTATAAATCCAAATTGATAATAAGAGTTAGTCAATGGATTGATTTAATCAAGTCAAAGTACTTGTATTAATATGTGTGAGGATTTTATTAAAACAAACTCAAGAATTTGTAAGTGATAGTGTTAAGTAAGCTAATTTAATTAAGGAGTCCAATGGACTTATAAATAACAAGTCTAATTGGATTATATAATAAGTCCAAATGATATATTAAGCTATGTCCAATAAACTAACCTAGTAGCCCATATAATTTAATTAAACATAGATCCATGTAATAATTAAACAAGCCCAATGCTTGATTTAATTAAATATAACATAAATTAGTTAATGTTAGCCCAATGCAATAATTAAATTGAGCTCAACCAAATTAAATGGATGAGCCCAATGTATTTAATTCCAAAGGTCCAAATTGGAGCCCAATGAGCATGTATAGGTGAATATGTATACATATATTGGTGTATATATATATATGGATACTTACATAATTATATAGGATATAAAAATAAAGCCAAATTGGTGTATTAATATAGCAATCCCGAATTTTGGGGCCCACATGGATGGGAAGCTTGCTTGTTGGTTGATTTTTGAGTGTAAAATGGTCCAACAACTTCCCAAACACCATAGTCATTCATAAGGTCATTCAAAAGGTCTATCAAGTGGTCATTCCATGCATAATAAGCAAGATTAGAGCCTTAATAAACTAATGTTAGTTGATTAGGAGAGCTAATGGTAAAATCCTAGAGTTCTATAAATAGAAATGTCCAACACTTGTGCAAATGTTGGTTCATTTGCTCAATTCACTAAAATTTAGAGAGATGAAGTTGTAGAGAGAAGCTAGAGCATTTGTGAGAATTCTATAGAGCAAACACTTTGAATGTTATCAAGTGTGGGTATTTTTGGTCTATACAAGAAGATCAAAGTAGGGCTCTAACCATTTCTAAGAAGAAGATCTCCATTAAAGGTTTAAAAGTTTCTTTGAACCTTAACTTGTGATTTAGTTTGTTATGTGAGAAAGAAAAATCCATGTGGTGTTAGATCTTGAATATATATGTAGATATATGGTTAAATATGCTAGATGTGTGTTCTAACATGTTTTGTATGGAAGATGATGGAAGAAATGGTAGTATGAGCATGTTTGGTTTTAAAACCCTAGTTAAATGTCTAGGTTGATGATTTATGATTTGGGATGTGTAAGTTATTTTTATGACCTAAGAGTCTTGAATGATAGGTCTATGTGTTATAAAGATAACCCAACTTGAACGATTGAAAAATTTGAAGAAATAAAGAAGTTATGCCTTTTACCGCAAAGTAATTTGTTTTGAAACCCTAGATGGTTCAATCTTTAATTTTGTGTCAAAATATTTTCAAAAATATGATTAAACCATGAAATATTCTAAAACAAGAAGTTAGAAAGACAACAACACTAAGTTGGTATCATTTGGATTTGTAGAGTTTATTTTATTCAAGTTTGAACAATTAAAACCAATGATTTGTGATTTTAGTTTTCACTTTGTCCTTATGAGCAATTTTTAGTCTAGTTTTGTTTGGAATTTGGATTTTTGATCTAAAGAGAAGTTGTAGAGGGAAAAAGTCTAATGAGAATGGACTCAAGAATCCCTGCAAAATATTTTAAAATAAAGAAGTTATGGCTGTCGGAGCGTTGGAGGGTCGGGCAGTCCAATTCTCTGCCTGTTTGGCGCGCCCCGCGCCACTTCCAAGCCTTGAGTGGCACGCCTTACGCCACTCCAGCAGAATTATGTTTTTCGGGTCGGGTCGGTCCGAATCGGGTTTTTGGTAAAAATTAAGTTAAAATAAGTGTAAAATGAATATGTTTGAAGACTAAATCAATACATGAAGTTTATTAATAACTAATTGGTAGTTACATGTTTAAAATAAAGACCAAAGTTAACTATTGGTATTATTTGAAGTGTACTAAAATATTATTAAATGATCAATAATATTAGTATATGATTAAGAAGTTATTAAATGATTAATAACATTAGTAAATGATTAAGAGGTTATTAAATGAGTAATAACTTTAGTACATGAGGAAAATATTAAGAAATAATTAATGATATTAATAAGAGATTTAAATATTATTAAATGGTTAATAATATTAGTAAATTAATAAAATATTATTAAATGATTAATAATATTAGAATATGAATAAAATATTATTAAATGGTTAATAATATTAGTAAGTTAATAAAATATTATTAAATGGTTAATAATATTATTATGTGAATAAAATATTATTAAATGGTTAATAATATTAATAAGAGAAGAAAATATTATTAAATAATTAATAATATTAACAAATGATTAAAATATTATTAAATAATTAATAATATTATTTTGAGTGTACAATATTATTAAATGGTTAATAATATGTATAAGTGATGAAGGATATTATTTGAGAAATAATATTATTTGGAAGGGTAAGACATTATTAAATTATTAATAATGTTAATATGTGATTGAGATGTTATTAGATAATTGTAATGTTGATAAGGGAATAAAATATTATTAAAATGGTTAATTGTATTCGTAAACGTTGAAAATATTATTAAATGATTAATAATATTTATTTGAGGATAATATATTATCAATGGTGATAATATTAGGAAATGGTTGTTTTGTTCTTAAAGGACACTTATGTGATTAAAATATTATCAAGGGCTGATAATATTATTAAGTGAGTAAAGATTATGCTTAAGTGATAGATGATTTAAGTATTGTATAATACAGTTATATGATATGCTAATTGGTAGATCAATATTGTTGAATGTTAGGTCATTCGAAGGAAGTTATTTTAAGTTGAATAACAGTAGTCAGCGGAACAGACAAGTTTCTTTGAACCTTAACTTATATTTATTTGGCAAGTGATTTATTTAGAAGGTGGAATTTATTTCAAGATGCATGATGAAATAATTATTAAGAATTATTTCATATCTATATTGTTATTGACAATCGCACTTAGGTGCATTTGCATGACTATTCACGATATGAACTATTTAAAGAGAAATATCTATGCTATTTGTTTCAGCTAGATATTGCGTGTGTTATTATGACTGTTCTTGTTATGAACTATTCTATATGAGGGTTTTATGCCAATTGTTTTGGCTAGACCATGTACGTTTTAAATTCATAAATTTGAATATTGTTGAAGTTAGTCTAAACCATATTGTTGTGGTCCTGAATCTGATGGGATAAGCTGAAATGAACAAAGCATTATAAGCGGATAAACTTACGGTCGGATGGAACATTCTTGATCAAAACGAACTAGATGGTTATATTGTGCACTTTATAAACGTATGATAGGCTGATCACCTATAATACCCATCACCGGATATTACAATTTAAATGATTGTTAATATTCAAAATGAACTGACAGTCTTCTGTCTACAGGGTATTATAATTACTCAAAACGTATGGTCATGGTCTTATAACCCTTTCAGCGTGATGAAGCAGTATATTAAATCAATTGAATGTTGTTATTCAAAGTTACATGTCTTCACAATTATTGTAAATTGTTGAAGTTTCCAGAGCTAAATTTTTTTTCATTCATGATATATCATTTATTGTTTATTTAAATTTGCTGAGCAAAGAAGTTGCTCACCCTTGCTATGTCATGACCTATTTTTCAGTTAAGCCGAAGAATCTAAGGAGTGCAACGACAAAGTAAAGGTGAACGAGTAGAAGTAATTAGATGTTATTTCTAAGTTGTAAACCTTGTGTATTATAAGGTAATGTTTATGTATTAAAGTTAGTGGAACCTGAGATTGATGGTACGATTTGTAATACAGTTATGTATATTTTCAGCGAGATATTGAATATGTATGTTATGAATGTTTGACGAGTGTTGAATAGTGAGCACCGAACCAGAGGATCAAAGGATCCAGATTTCGGGACGTCACAAACTCTCTCCTCTAACTCAACATTCCTATCTAGCAGCTCCTCAATGATGTCAGTAGCAATAGTTACAATGCCATCCGTATACTCAATTGACTCATCCTCCTCAGTTACTGGATCTTCCATAGGTTAGAGCTCTTGCTCTGACTCTAACTCTTGATCTTCTATATCCTCATGCATCCTATAAACAAATAAAATGACATCATTATCGCAATAAAATATATTCATTGATGAAATAAAAGTATATTCTATTATGTTACAACTTGACTTGATGAATTTTCAAAATCTATCTCTTAAAACTCTAAATGAGTTGATTTTTCTAAGGTTTTAACCTAGGTTTCACATCCTAAAGTTCATAACATATGGCTTTGATACCAACATGTGAAAAATATTATGATATAGCAAGGGTGATCAACTACTTTGCTCAGCAAGTTTAATTAAATAGTAATCACAAGTGAGGTATATCATGATTGAAAAGAGTAATTTATAAGGTTTTAACAATGTATAATAATTGTGAAGGAACAAGATTTATATTCAATTTAAAAGAAAGAATTGAGTATTTATTGCTGAGTGGCCGACACTAAGGACCATTAATTATTGCTAAGGCACATCAGTAATTCAACTGACCCTTTTAGTAATTTAGTATTCTAGGGTATCAGTCTTTTGTATCCATATATGTATGCATAACATTTAGACATCTATGCGCAAGTTTGGTTTCTCGATAATATTCCCCTTATTAGGGTAGTTCGTTCTCAGTCTTACTATAAGAGTTTGCACCAATTATTGGTTTGTATTTACTTTAACAATATTCAAATGATTGAATTCATACATTTAAGGTCTAACTGAACAATTAGCATAGATTTTTTATTAAACAGTTCAAGAATGACATAACTTAAATGTTTCATAATTCAATAATGAAATGGTCTTCAATTGCACACAAGTGCAATTGCACACAAGTGCGAATAATAACAATAATATCAATGTGTATTAATTTTTAATAATTTTGCAGCAGTCACTTTTGGCCTGAATTCGACCTCGATCCAATCTGAATTTTACAAATCCTAAAACATAAAAATTGTATATCTACTTCTTAACTTTCCGGAACATCTTGAATCATCTCAATCGGAGTCCGGATGAGAAAGTTATGGCCAATTTTTAAACAGATATTGAAGTTGAAACTGTATTGGGGAGGCCGCCCCACTTACTAGGGCGGCCGCCCCGAGTAGGCAGAACGTGGATTTTACACTCTGGTGGAGTAGGGAGGCTGCCCCATAAAGCTGGGCAGCCACCCCAGTCAGTGAGGAATGTTTTATTTTCTTATTTTTGGGCTATGCGCTGAAGTCTATATGGATTAGGATGTCTTAGAAAGTTAGGGTATTTTATTAGTACTATAAATATTCATATTGTAACCTTAATTGGAAGGGGAAGATAGATCTAACATAGTTAGGATAGATTAAGAGTAGAATAATATAGATTAGAAGTAAAGATTCAACATGAAGGATTCAAGATTAAAAGGCAAAAGCTTGGGGGTTAAAGATTGTGATTTAGGTGACAAGGCGGATATCAAAATACAGATTTGATTATTCTCTTTTCCTTTTATTTTTGTAATTTTAAGATGTTAAATTATTTGTGGATGGTTTATTCTTCAATTATGAGCTAACTTTTAATGAAGGTTGCATTGGAACCCAATGTGTTATTTATATTAATTTTCTCTTTGATTGATTATATTTGAGTCATTTATCATATTTTTTGCGTTCATGTATTAATTAAGTGCACGTAATTAATGGGATAATTTATCAAAAAATTGAGAGATGGATTATAAATTTAGATCTGAATATGATGACATATGTTTGTGTTTTCTGCATTGATGGAATTCATAATTCGTGTATTGAATAGGGATATACCTCTATGCCATATGTAAACTTAGGAGAATCTATGCTTTAAACCCTTTTTAACTGTAATTCATGTAGAGATATAGTGAGTTAGTTAATTAGGGTGCTTTCTTTAATTCTGTTGCCTTTGTGTCATATTTAAAGGAAATTGTTTATGTGATCATCGAAGGGTGCATATAAATACTATAAAGAATTCTTGGTTAACAATTTAATATAATTAAGTAATTAAAAATGGAGTGAAGAGATTTAAACTAAGCATTGGGGGAAATTGTGATTTTAACTATTTTTAATTTAATTAAATTATTTTCATTAGTTTAATTTAGTTGGTAATTTTAATTAGTTTATTTTATAATTAAATTGAGATTATTTAAATATAATTAAGCTGATATAAAATTAGTGTTTTGTGATTATTATTATTTAATTCCCTGTGGGTTCGACACTCTACTTTATCACTTTATTACTTGTTGACCGTGAATACTTGTACGCATATATTCATATAGAAAATACCCAACAAGTTTTTGGCAAAACTTCATATACATGAATGCACAATTTTAAATAGGAATTATCATATTTTGTGATAAGTGGGTTTATACCTATATATTGATTATTTTTTATCTTAATAATTTGTGAGTTATTAAGTATTTTATTTTAGTTTTAAGTGTTTTATGTTGTTTTTATGTGTTTTGATGATATTTGGTATGAATTAGAATAAAGGCTTGGTTGATCAAAGTTTGGAGTTGTTATTCTTGCATTTTCCGCTTGCCAATTACGTAGTAGTCACTTCAGGCCTGAATTTGACCATGATCCAAGTAGAATTTGACAAATCATAAAACATAAAAGTTGTAGATCTACTTCGTAGGTTTCCTAAACATCTTGAATCGTCTCAATCGGAGTCCAGATGAGAAAGTTATGACAAATTTTCTAATAGACACTGAAGTTGAAACTATATTGGGGATGTCGCCCCACTTACTAGGGTGGCCGTCCTGAGTAGGCACAACGTGGATTTTAGTCTCTGATGGAGTAGGGAGGTCACCTCGTAAAGTAGGGCAGCCACCCTAGTCGACGAGGAATGTTTTATTTTCTTATTTTTGGGCTATGGGCTGAAGTCTATACGAATTAGGATGTCTTGAAAAGTTAGGGTATTTTATTAGTACTATAAATATTCATATTGTAACCTTAATTGAAAAAAAAAAAGGATAGATCTAACATAGTTAGGATAGATTAGGAGTAGAATAATATAGATTAGACGAAGGATTCAAGATTCAAAGGTAAAAGCTTAGGGGTTGAAGATTGTGATTCGGGTGACAAGGCGGATATCAAAACACAGATTTGATTATTCTATTTTCCTTTTATTTTTGTAATTTTAAGATGTTGAATTATTTGTAGATGGTTTATTCTTCAATTATGAACTAACTTTTAATGAAGGTTGCAATGGAACCCAATGTGTTATTTATATTAATTTTCTCTTTTATTGATTATATTTTATTATATATGAGTCGTTTATCATATTTTGTGCATTCATTTATTAATTACAATCAAAATTGATTGTCCCTGGCAATGGCGCCAAAAACTTGTTTGCCTAAATTTAAATAGGAATTTACACGCAAGTATACGTAGTCCACAAGTAATAAAGTGATTAAAGTCGAGTGTCGAACCAACAAGGAATTAAAAATAATTAATATCAAACACTAATTTAATATCAAATTAATTTTATTTATACAATTGTAATTTAATTATAAAATGAACTAATTAAAATTACTAACTAAATTAAACTAATAAAGATGATTAAATAATATTAAAAATAGTTAAGATTATAATTTTCTCCAATGCTTCATTTAAATCTCTTTACTCTCTTTCTAATTAATTAATTTTATAAAATTGTTAATTAAGATTTCTTAGCTATTTACTAATCTTTTTCAAGAATTAATAAAAAGATTTATTCCAATTAAGTTGCTATATTGATGAGCAAAATAACTTGAAATAAACTCATTAAGATCCAACTCTCAACAAAGTTATATGTGGCATATATGTATACTCATCATATACATTATTATGCTACTCTTCCTAGAAATAATCAAAAAAATTCACATATTATTATATACGAATCTAAACCTATACTCCACTTTTGATTTCATATAGATTATCCCAATAATTAATCACAATTAATTAATATATTAACGCACAAAATAATTAATTAGGTCTAAACACTATAATTCATTCGTCAACTTCATATAGATTATCACATTAATTAATGCAAATAATTAAATATTTGAACACACAAAATATGATAAACAATTCAATTATAATCAATTTAATTAAAAAAGAAAATAAATTAATTTAAACTACACATAGGGTTCAATTGCATTCTCAAATAAAAATTAGTTCATAATTAAATAATAAATTAACCATAAATAATTCAACATCTCAAAATTACAAAAATAAAAGAGAAAGAAAATAAATCAAATCTGTGTTGATATCCGTCTGTCACTCGGATCACAGTTTTCAATTTTCAAGCTCTGCCTTCAATTCTCAAATCTTTTGCGTTGAATATTTGGTTCTAATTCTACTCATAAACTATTCTAATATAATGTTCTGTTCTAAAATTATGTTAATCTATTACTAATATATGTTAATGTATTGAAAATAAGAGTTACATAGTGTATTTATAGGAGTACAATAATAATCCTAAGCAATAGTGGGAAAGAAATCCAATTTGGAATAAAAAAAGTATCAAAATCCCGAAAAATCCTGTTTTGGAGTAATTTTCGTGCTTGCCAAACGCGGCCTTCATGTTCATTGATTGGGTCAAAGCCCGCTCCCGTGCATGGCGCACAATTAGGCTATTTCTGCCACGAAGCGACGCCGTATGGCGCCTCACTCAGCTCATTAACGTCCACGCATTATGCGCGGTTCTTTTTCCTAGCCCAAACGATGCCACATGTCGCCGTTTCAACGCAGCTGGTAATCTTCTAGCACGCCGGCGCGAAAATTCCAAGTTATTATATTTACCAAATTGCCCCTCCGTGCTGCTTAATTACAATCCTACCATCCATGTTTATTTTACCTACAAAATTAAATATAAAATAAATAAAAATAATATATAAATAATTAAAATAATAATATTGCTTAAAATTAAATAAATTACCTAAACTTAATTAAATTACTTAAAAACTAACAAATAATTAAGCCTAAAAATATTTAATAATTAGATATAAAAATCTATTATCAAATACCCCCAAACTTAAGTTTTTGCTTGCCCTTAAGCAAAACTAAAACTCAACTAATTAAACCACAATTATTCAAGCAATGAATCAATATGAATAAAATTATTAACCTCAAAGATTCTTTAATTAATAACTTTGAAAAATATCAAAATTATGCAACACCGAAAATTTTAATATATTTATCAATCTTACTCTACTCAAGACTCTTCGTTCAAGACCCTTCGTGCGTGTGTGAATCCAAATGTATCAAACTACTTTAAACTTAAATAAATTTATCGAATCAAATGTCTCATAAAAGATATTACACCATAAAGGAATTACAAAGTTTTTCTATAACTCACTTTTCACACCACTATTTATTAATAAAGGCAAATATAAATTAAAGGATCAAAAGGTTTTTTTTTTTTCCCATGTTACGTACACTAGGATCATTTTTTTTTTCAAATTCACCACATTCCTTTCCAAACATATTATATTTTTTCTTCATTCATCATATGTGAGTGCATTTTATGCTCAATCTCACTCATTTTCTTTTATGCCCACGAGTGCATTTTACGCTCCATCTCATTTTCTTCACATATTTATGAGTGAGTGCGTTTCACGCTTCATCTCAACTCACCAAATGACTATTAATTCAACTCGAAAAGGATCAATTCTTCAAATAATCTCAGAACAATGTACCTAAGTCATATTCTCCAAATTATATTATACTTCATATTTCACTTCAAGCTATGATAAAAAAAGTTATAGAATTCACAAATATCTATCATAAGCAATTAACCAAATAAACTTTCTCTAAACTAAAATTAACTCAACAAAAATGGATATGTGTGCATAAAAATAAAGGATCTTAAATAAAATAATAACTAATAAAAAGTCAAAATTCATACTAACAAAAATTTATCCATTTCCAAAAGTTATTAAATAAAAATCAAAAAAATTTATCATTGACCAAAAATTTAATTCAATTAACTAATTGGCCAAGTGACTTAACCTAAAAACTAAGTTACCTCATTTTCGTAGGAAATACGATTGCACTTAGCATGTGCAATAAGCCTTTAAATCCCAAGGTTACCCCAAGCGGACGAGTTGTGTCTTGTGAGGGTTTGTAGTGAATTTACCTACAAAATTCCAAAATTTAAACTAAAAAAACCTAAAAAAATAAAAATTGTTTCAAAATTTATCCACACTCCCAAACTTAAAACTGACATTATCCTCAATGTATAAAATAAATAAATTTAAGAACAAGGGACTCCCCTAAATATGTAAAAATTTTCCTCCTCGTCTGATCAGCTTGAGCGCATAAATAACTTAAAAGAAACAAAATATCTAAATAAAAAAAAACTAAATTTTACTACTAAAAATAAAATCTACTAAAAATAAAAATTAAAAATTAAAACTTGGGTTGCCTCCCAATAAGCGCTTATTTTAAAGTTTCAGCTGGACTACTCCCTTTTTTCTAGTCCGGATCGAATTTATGCTTGATGAATTACCTTGGAAGCCATTCCTTGACCATTTGTTTAACTTTCCCGTGACACTTGAGACCCCCAAACTTGCATTCATCCTTCTTCCTCCAATAAAATTGACCTTTCAATCCTACAACATCAACCCAAAAGCACTTTTCTTGACCATTTGAAAATTTCAATGCATTAAACACCTTGAAGCTCATTTCTTCATCTTGAACTCTCATAGTTAGCTTGCCTTTTTGCACATCAATCAACGCTCCTCCCGTAGCTAAAAATGTACGCCCAAGAATA
The DNA here is from genome assembly GCA_947179155.2 of Hedera helix. Lineage (NCBI taxonomy): Eukaryota > Viridiplantae > Streptophyta > Magnoliopsida > Apiales > Araliaceae > Hedera > Hedera helix. Next base: position 19,379,450 of record OX359271.1, read on the forward strand.
ATTGGTATATTTTTATCCTCTTCAAAATCTAGCACAATGAAATCTGCGGGGAAGATAAACTTATCCATTTTCATAAGAATATCTTCAACAATCTCCTTTGGATAAGTAAATGACTGATCCGCCAACTATAAGGTGACATGGGTGGGCTTCGCTTCCTTCAAACCAAGCTTTCTATAAACTGATAGAGGCATTAAATTTATATTCGCTCTCAAATCACATAAGCATCGATTAAATAACTGGCTCCCAATGGTGCATGAAATGGTGAAACTACCCGGATATTTCAACTTTGATGGTAGCTTCTTTTGTAATATGACACTGTACTCCTCCGTTAGAGCCACTATCTCATGGTCCCCTAGCTTCTTCTTCTTTGACAAAATCTCCTTCATGAACTTTAATTAGCTAGGCATCTGATCTAATGAGACTGCAAACGGGATGTTAATGTGTAATTTCTTAAACACCTACAAAAACTTTAAAAATTACTTGTCGAACTTGTTCTTTTAAAGTCTTTGCGGGAATGGCACGGGTGGCACAAACTGATTCTGATTAGGATTCTCCACTGCCTTCTTTTCCTCTACCTCATGTGTCCCAATTTCTTTTTCAGTCTCACTATCATCTTGCATATCCGGATGTGCCTTCTTCAAATTTACTCCATCAACTTCATGTAACTCCTTTCCACTTCATAGGATCACAGCATTGCATTGCTCGTTGCCTTCCCTTCTAGGATTTGTCACTGTATCACTTGGCAAAGCACCTTGGGATTGACTATTTATGGCACTCACAAGCTGCCCCATATGATTGACGAGCTGTCCTATTTGATTCTCGAGATTACGAATTGCAACTTCATGACTTTTTTTTTAATAACGCATTTTCCTCTAAGACCTTAAAAAGAAGTTCCTCCAAATTTGAATCACTTGCTTGCTGCAGTGGAGGTTAATTTAGATGTCCGGGTTGATATGATTTTCTTGGAGCATATGATTGAGCTTGATTATTTTTTCATGACTGATTTATAGGATTGCTCACCTCCGGGTGATAGTAATTTGAATTATTGGGTTGCTGTTGCTGATTGTAGTTTGCCACATACTAGACTGATTCTGCATTGATTATGTATTGATTAACTGAACGGTTCCCAACACATAGATCACAAGTTATTACCACAGGTTGAATATTAGGAACTTCAAGAACGTCAAGTCTCTTAGAACATAGATCACAAGTTATTGTGGGTAAATTCACTGCAAACCCTCATAAGACACAACACGTCCACTTGGGGTAACCTTGGGGTTTAAAGGCTTATTACACATGCTAAGTGCAATCCTGTTGTAATATCCAGGATATTATGACGTGTAAAAAGTTTAATTAAATAAAATGTGCGTATTTTAATTATTTAAACTAGACAAGTAATGTGAATTACATAAATTAATTATGGATGTATATTTTTATTACGGTTATTAATTTAATGATGTATGTTAATGAAAAAGAGGATTAATATAGGAAATTAATCCTAAATTAAATTAAAAGTTAATGAGGTAATTAACGAGGTCAAAATTATTGATTATGGATTAATTAATAATTATGAGGAATATTTAGAAATTATTAAGAAGGGAATTAATTATATATAAAATAAATAGAAATAAATTATATATTTTATATAAGGAAATATAATTAAATATGGAGGAATTTTGAATATACAATTTAGATAAAAGTAAATATATAATTTATACAAGAAAATAAAATTTATTAAGAAAAGGTTAATAATCATATAAATTATACAAAATTATATTGTATAGTTTATATAAAATATATATAAAATAGTGGAAAAGGAATAGTAAATAAATATGGGTAATTCTTATTTTAATAAGATAATTTATGATTATGTAAAATAGAATTATTTCTATTTTTATGAGTTTTAATAATTGTGGGATTAGATATGTGTAAGAAATTATTATAATACATATTATATAAATAATAATAATGGATATATGTATATATTATGTAGTAATAGAAATACATGTATGTTTACGAAATGTATACGTAACAAAGTTGAAACGTGGGAAAATTTAATTTTATTAAATTATGGGTATTATTTTAGTAATTTTGGAGGTATAAAATACCTCATATAGTTACATGCATGTCATTATATGTGTACAAAATTTATCAAATAAAGTACCCCCAAAAATATATAAATATTATTTATAAATTATTTTATGAATTTTGGTAAATTAAAATAAATATTTTTTATACATTATATAAAATATTTATTACCCAAAATAACTGCGTAATGTATTAAATATATACGTATGCATGGTATTTTACCGACTTAAACTAAGTCGGTGGATTTGAGAAAAAAAATTCAAAGCAATTCAAAGTTGGCAAGATATATATATATATATATATATATATAATAATAATAATAATAATAATAATAAGGCTAATATAACAATACCAACCACCAAACCAAGCAACTATTTTCTTCTCTTCCTTCACCACCGTCTGCCACCACCGAGCACCAACACCACCACTACTAAGAAATATTTAGAGGCAACAACGTGCATAATAAGTATACAAGGAAGGATATCAAGCTTTTGAAAAGGTATAAAATAAATTATTTTGGTTATTTTTGTATTTTTGGTAATAAAATAATTATGTGAAAACTTAGTAAATAATTATATAATTGTTATATATATAATTTTGGATGTGTATCTATGAATTTTATGATGTTTAGTGTAATTATATGGAAGAAACAACAACCAAAAATGGTGGAAAATATTTTGGCTGGCTACTGTTAACGCAAAAAGAAGGAAAAAAAATTTTAAGGCCGCCCGCGCATTGCGCGACGGCCTATTTTTTTTTCTGGAACCGGCATATAAATGACATTGTTTTGGGGTGTAAGGCAGGGCCGCGCCATGCGCGACTGTCAGTCTTCCGGTGCAGGGACGAACGACATCGTTTGGATGGCCAGGGGAGGCGCGCGCGCCATGCGCGGCCGACCGATTTTTCCACAAAATTACGGTTTTGCCCCCGGTTCCAATTTTCAGAAAAATTACAAGATTTCCATTGGAATTGAATTTAATTAACATAAATGTTTAAAAATTGATAAAAATTTTATAAAAGCAGAAAAATATATAAAAATATTTTATAAATTAAATTTAACAATTTTCCAATTTTGAGGAATAATTCCAATTAATTATTAATGAGAATTAAAAGAGTATAATTAGATTTAATAACCAAATTAGGTTATAATTAATTATAAACACCAATATAGGTCCGATGGGTAGAATAATTATGTTATGAGTAATATTAATTATGTAAATTAATATCGTGGGTTACTAAGTTATTATTATTTGATTATGTTATTATTATAGGTTGTCCAAGAAAAGCTAGTTAGCCGTTAATTTAATAATCGGACAGCGAGGCAAGTTTCTAAACCCTATTTTTGATCCGTTAATCATATGTTGGATGTTAAAATCTTAATTGAGTTCCATTTCCTAAATTTTATTATTATTCCACTCTTTTGCATATTAATGTCGATCGATGTTGTACAATATTCACTTAAAATTGAATATTGTTGTCGTTATTCACATTTATTCTTAAATGCAAATCATAACGAATCATAATTGTTGATCGATGAATTAATAATAATGGGGTTATGCCTATTGTCCGGCTAGACTTCGGATATAATTAAATCCCAAATTACTCTTTGTTGTTAAGTGCTGAGCCAAACCAAATTATTTTGGTGCGGACTCCTAGAAACTGAGATAAACAACCCTGTCTCAGGGGATACAGCTTGTCGGATGCTTTAAATTCCGACCCTCCGTGATATACAGTAATATGATGTGCACAATTATAGGTACGAGAGGTCGATCACCTCGAGTACGGAATTAAGGTTTTATGGTCTTTATGACACCTATAGGTTATCAATATTAAAATTGAATAACATATGTTCAATGGTCTTGTGACCCTCAGTACTATTCATATTCATCATGTCTCAAAAGACAATACTTGCAGTTATTTTCCTTCATTTAAATAAATTGATGTTACATAGTTGATATAAATTCTGATCCTCATAATGCATTGTTATTCAGTTCATTATACTTGCTAAGCACTTTAGTTGCTCACTTTTACTTGCTTAAAATGTCGCAGACAACGATGTTAAACCCGAGGGTCTAGATAAGAAAGACAAAGGCAAGGGAAAAATATCAGAATGAAGAAATTACTGAAGTATCCTCAGCTAGTAGTCTTAAATCTGTGTTGTATCTTTAGATAGGGAATGTTATATGTATATGGAGGTTGATAATCCTGGGAATGTGATAGTTGTATTTTGTATTATGTTGGATATTAACATATGTAATGTATATTAATGGTAATTCTGGGTAGTGATTAATGTATGTGATATTTATGAATAGTGAACACCAAATTCAGGTTCCTATTTGGGGGGCGTCACAAGAGAGAACAAGAAGCTAGGGTTTGAAGAATTCTTGAAGGATTGCAAGAAGAAGTGATCAAGAGAGAAGAAAGTAGCTAGTAAAGCGGAGAATCAAGCTTGTAGAAGGTTTATTACAAGGAGAAAGAAAGCTAAAAGAAGGTATAAATAAGTCTAAGCCACGAAACTTCAAGTTTATATGCTTATATGCAAAGATAGTTGAAGTCATACATGTATCTTGGTGGTATATGACTGGATTATGTGATTTATGTGCCATATATGTGGTTTAACAGGAAAGCTTATTTATTTAAATTGTGTAGTAAAGGTGGTGTACTATACATATGTGAATTCAAAGCTATAAAGCATGATTGAAGGGTGATTAAGTGTTATATGTGGATTGAATTGATGGAAACATAGTTGAAATTGTTGATCAAGTTGATTACATGTGTAAAACCACGTTAGATAGCATTCTAAGTTATTATATGGATGAAGAATATGTTTTGTTTAAAGAGATTGCAATATTAGGCTAGGATTTGTGATTTAACTAAATCATAATTTGTAAAGTATTTTGAAAGGTGCTTGTAGAAGCTACATATGCATACAAAGTTGCTAAATGTATATATGTTAACCTATGCGGTACATGAGATTCAAAATGTTAAGTGAGTTTAAGTTGGAAGTTGTTAAGTTGACAAAATGCCAACCATGTGTCATTTTTGGACATTTTGAGTGATTGGAGGTCAAATGGGGCTAAACATGTAAGTTTTATGTAAATACACGTGTTAGAATTAATTTAGAAATCAATTGGTGCTTATGGCGACAATTGTCCATTTTAAACGTTTTAAAATGTTCGCCGGCACCTAAAACTAAATCTTTTGAAAGATGGGTTCAAATTTCAATTTTTAAATGTTTTGAAGGCCCATACATATGAATTACATGTTTTATATGTTAAATGATTTGTTGGAACTCAGAAATGTTAATTTGGGCCAAAAATAACATTGATTTTTAAAAAGAAGATTTTTCAAAAAAAAAAAAAAAAAAACCAGAAGGGCGCTGGGGCGCCATCTTTTACACTATGAATTGCGCCGAGGCGCAGTTCTGCTAAAGGACCACACCGGGGCGAGATCAGGGCAAGTCGAGGCGAAGTCTGGACTGAGGACACTGGGCGGCCAACAGAGTGTTTGAGAAGAAACACTGCGCTGGGGCGCGGTGTACTGATTTTTGAAAATAAAAATTATTTTGTATCAAATTAAAATGTTTTGATATTAAATGATAGAAACATATATGTGAACCATAATGTGATAAAAATAATCAATATGGTAGATGTTGAGATTTAAATGAACAAGGTGTTATGTGATAAGGGTTATGTAAAGCTAAGTGATAGCTTGTATAGCAAGTTATGGCATGCATATGCATATAACTAATGCATGAACCTATATTATGGTCATATAGGTTATAAACGGGATAATATTTTACCAATTATGGTAAATGAGGACCAAAGCAAGTGTTCTAATTGAACTTCTAATTGCAGTTCCTTGAACAGACATCCATGTTATACATTCATGCTATCATGTAAAGTTCATTCATTATTAAACTATCTTGCGAAGGTCGATGCCAATTTTAATTCCGGCTAGACACATGTAATGTTTCGTGTTGAATTTAGTTATTGATTGATATGTTCTCCAATCCACATTGTTGTGGTACAGATTCTATAATATGCTGTAATAGAACAACCATGATAAAAAGGGGATTAAAGGATAAAGCAATGAAACTTTTATGACGTGGTTGCATCGCTAGATGTTTATGTTGTGCACAATATAAAAGTACAATGGGCTGATCACCCAGAGTACACATCTAAATTGATATTATTACCTATTGGGCAATGTCAGTCTTTGTGATTGGTATTGTTCTTAACGTATTATATCTGACTTGGGCAGTATCAATCTTGATGATTTGTATTGTTCTTAACGTGTTCTTGGTCTTGTGACCATACAACAATTAAAATTTCATGTTCTCAGCTAATCATGCACGGTTCATGTTATATTTCCGTAATCACTCATTAAAATGTTATGAGCCAGCATTGTTATATATATAACTCAATTTCGTTGAAAATGATTTCCCTTCATCATTCTGGAATATCATGTTATCTTGTGATTATATACTTGCTGAGCCATTTATGCTCACTCTTTCTTTTATTCATGATATTTCAACTAAGCCAGAGAAAATCGAAGGGACGGGTGTAGATAACGGTAAAGGAAAAGTCAACCTGCTGTAGATGTACTATTAATGTAAATGTTGTGAATATTATTATTATTGTAATGTAATATGTCAGTTACAACGTTTCGTATGTATAAAGGTACGTAGAACCCTGGATTAGTTATGGATGAATGTAAATTAAGTTTTATTATTATTCAAAATGAATGGATGTGATGACAGGGTAGAATAGTAACGTGAGCACCGAACCCGAGGTTCAAGGGACCCAGATTTGGGGGTGTCACAGCTATCTAGTTTACGGTGCATCCCCCTACAAACTGCATCATCGTGCTACTCATCCCCAATGGCCATCACCAAGCTCCTAATAATAGTGTGTCTGGCCTGACGCTCCTCAGTTGGGTAATAGTATGCCATCCTCTGAAATCTGCCATGTGAAGCGATATGCATATATTGCCCTATCCAGCTTCACCTTCTTCTCTCTCACTTCATCCTCTAACTCACACATATGTTGGTGAGCAACATCTCGCTGGGTCTCCATCTCATTTCTAGCCTCTATCTCGTCCTGCCAGTAGGCTTAAATAACCTGCTTCTCTGTATGTACCTGATGAATCATCAGCTCTGCCTATGCTAACTTGGCATGCAGCTCAGTATCCTAATCAACCAACTAATGGGTCAATGCCCTAATGTACTCAACCGAGTTCTCATACTCTAGCACCTTTTCTTCTAACTCAACAACATCATCCTCTACTGCTGTTGTGACGCCCCGAGATCCCACCTTCACTAATTCTATCCGATTGTCTCTGGATATCATAACCATTAACATTAAATCCATATTAACTGGAATCTCGTGCGTCAAAACTTAACCTTTAATCTTTAAAACCAATATGTTGACCATAATAAGGTCCATTTTTTTTATTTTTTTTTAAACTTACAATCAATACATGTCTCAGGATCATAACGTTCACTTACCTTTCATTAGAATTTAGGTCAACACTTATCCTTTGGGACCGAGTTTATTTCACTTCGTAATCATATATATTATTATAATTTAACATGTCCCGTAACTAAAATTTCGCCATGAACTATTTATACATATAGCCTTGTTTACTTGTACATGTTCTGTACTTATTCCTGTTTACACACAGTCATTCATCATATCTATACCATATATCATCATGTCTGCTTATAACTAATCTATACATATGAGTTTATTACATTTAAAATTCAACTTACCATACAACACAAACTTTGCCTCATTACAATCTCTACTTTGAATAATACATACATGTACATTTATCTATAGGAATTTACAAACCATACATCTTCTTATATCATCTAGATTTATCATTTAAAAACGACTACTGCATAACTTGCATTTATACAAATTTATATGTCATAACTTCCTCGTGCTTGACCATTCATTCACTCCCTTTACCTTAGCTACACCAGAACTTCCGGCCTTCTCGTATCTTACCTGAAACGTTAGTTTATAACAAGAATGAGCATAAAGCTCATCAAGTTAATCAGCTAACACCTTTCTTGCTCACAATTTAATATATGCGTCAAACATCCTTTACCTTAACATACAATACATAATGTCACATAATTCATTTAGCACTTAAATCACATATTTGTACATAAGGCAAATTCTACTCATATACCATCACATAGCTCACATAGAATATCTAATACACTTAAGTCTGAAAAACTTGCCTAGTCTGCATTATTTTACTTAACCTTTACTTTCCGTCATCCTTTTATATCCGTCTTGTCGGCTTGCTCATTTCGAGTGCTATCTATAAACATACAACCTATATTCATTATAACTTTACATAATTGATAAACGTAATCCATAAACATTAGACCATTCGTCTCTAATCATTCACATGTGATGTATTATACCTTATGTGGGTTAATAATACATCCTAACTTGTTATCAACCTTTTTCATCACTTATAACTTACTTTGACTTAACTTTAGGCATGTTACATGATAATTAGATTTTATATCTATTTATTTAATATTTTTAGACTTAATTAATTGCGAGTCTTTAAGTATTTTTAGGAATTTAGGTGTTTTATTTATTATTATACATTATTATTATTTTTAGCGTTTTTATATTATATTTATTTATTTTATATTTTAGTGTGTAGGAAATAAAGAAGGAAGGGCAAAAGTGTAATTCTGCAAGAAGGCGGTGGCAAAATCGTAATAAAGCAGAAACCTGAGGGAGCTAACTGTAAAAATCCAGCGCGGTGGCAATCTCGTAAATACTCCTCCGGACTCCCACGCCATGCGCGCATACAGGTGACGAAAACCGGAAGTGGAACGACGTCGTTTCAGGGGACGCGGCAGAAGCAACATGTGCGCAATGCGCGGATGTTCAGCGGAAGGAGGCAGGGCACGGATACGGCGTCGTTTTATCGAGCGGTGCTGGACAGAATGCGCGCGGCTGTTTTGAGCGGACGTTGACTTGGTCAACGCCGCGTTTGGCTGACACGGAAATTGGCCAAAACAGCAGATTTCGGGATTTTTGCATCTTTTTGATTCCCAATTGGATTTTAATTCCTATTAGGGTTTGAAAAAAATAAATCCTATTAGGGTTTTAATTCCTATTAGGGTTTGGACATATTTGAGGCCTATAAATACATGCCAAAGGAAAAGCACATACACACAATTACCTAGAGCTACATTGAAGCATTGAAGCAAAGGAGGCAACATCAAGAGTTCAAGATTTGGAGATTGAAGAAGTGCTACAAAATAGTTTATCCTCTATTCTTTTCTCTTTAATTTTTGTTACGATGTTGTTTAATTTGTGGAATTCTTTTTATTTAGTTATGAGCTAATTTTATTTTAAGATTACAATGGAACCCAATGTTTAGTATAAATTAATTCTCTCTTGTTTCAATTATTAATCTTTATAATTCATTTATCATATTTTGTGCTTACATGTTATAATTGTTTGGCCATACAATTATTTGATTTCCTAGATGGCATTGGAAGATGAAATCTAGATTTTGATCTAAATATGATAACATGCATTACGTATAAAATAGGAATATATTTATATGTTGCATGTAAGTGCTTTGGGAATTTAAACTTAATGAATCTATTCTTAATTATTTTACATAGGAATATAGTAAATTAATTAGAATAGATATTTTTGTCAAACTCTTGGAAAAGATTTAATAAATACTTATGAATTTCCGCTTAATGAATTGTATTGATTAAATAGTTGTCAAGAGAGTGAAAATATTTATGCGAAACATTGGGGGAAGTTGTAGTCTTAACTTTCAAATCTGGTATTCATATGTGCTTAATAATTTGCTTATTTTAATTAGTTAATTTAATTCCATAAAACTTGAATCGGTTGTTTAAATAAAATTGAGTTGATATAAAATTAGTACTTGAATATTATTATTATTATTTCCTTGTGGGATCGATACTTTACTTACTATTATATTACTTGTTGGCCACGTATACTTGCGTGAATTTGTCTATACATAAATCTGACAACATTACATTACGTCATTGATCGTTTCATTATGCCTTGACATCCTTTATATAGTCCATTCTTATTTATTTAGGGTTTACATAATCCATCTCTATCATTATGTATTAAAATATGACATTATGAAAAATTTTGCTCTCAGTGAACAGTACACTGCGCCCCAGCGCAGTGTTTCTTTTTCAACATCTCGTTGGCCGCGAAAAGCTCTCGGCCGATGAACAGTAACATTGTGCCCCAGCTCAGTGTTCAGTGTAAAACACTGCGCCCCGGCGCAGTGCCCTGAACCAACAAACTGGGATTTTTGTCGCTACTTTGCTGATTTTTAACTTTCTAACCACATAGCCAATTAACACCAAACTTGGTACAGTTCTAGACCTTGCTACATAGTATTTTAAAAAAAATTCCTTTGTCTCATTTGGATTCTTAAAATCATAGAAAAAGTAGCCCATAGGAGGGCTATTCAACTTGTTCCAACACTAGGGAAATTTTTAGAACTTTAAAACTTGAATTTTCAACTTTGTTATTTTTGGCCATTTGCTTCCAAATTTCATTTCAACACTTTACATAGCTCACATAACCTATATGTGACATGTTCAAACTTTCGAAACCATAAAACTTCGCATGAGGCGACTTTTGTCCGTTAAAATCCATTTCGAATCGAAACGATCGATTTCGATCGTTCGAATCGCTCTTTCAATCAAACTTAAATTCGTTGATTACCAAATCAACTCTAACACGTGTATTAACATAAACATGAGTCATTTAACTTCATTTCACCTTTAACTCTTTAAAATTTCCAAAAATCACCATTTGACGGTATTTTTATCAATTTTACCAAATTTTATCATTTCCATAACTAGTGCTATTCTTGGCCCATCTTTGAAAAACTTGATTCTAACACCTCATTTACCACACATAGCACATAATTGACTTGCATAGGCCTCTAAGACATTTAAAACTTTTCATTTAAATTCATTTCTCTAAAAGTTTAGTTTTAGGTGTCGACAAACGTTTTAAAATGTTTAAAATCCACAATTGTCGCCGTAGACACCAAATAACTTCAAAATCGACTCTAACACATGTATTAACATCAAACTTAGCTACTTGGCCTCATTTGACCTTCAATTACACAAAATGGCCAAAATTCACACATTGGTGGCATTTTTGCCAACTTCCCAAAACATAACTTTAAACCCTCTTTAAATTCTTGCACTCTACACTTCATATACATTAACATATACCCATTCAGCAACATTGTACATTTACAAAGCTTCTACGTGTATCTTCCAAAACACTTTACAGATTACGATTTGGTTTCCTCACCAGTTATAGCCTAATATTCAAACTTTCCTTAACCAAGTCACGCTTTCAAGTATTTATGAATCTTTAAAACTATCTTCCATCAAATTTCTCATGAATCAAACATATTTAACCTTTCTAACTCGGTTTTTAACAAACTACTAACATATAACACATGATCATCCATTAAATCATGGTTTCTAACCTTAAACATGAACATGAATAACATATCACCTTTGTTCTATCACTTTCAAGCCTAGGGTTTCTTCTTATATCCTAAACATAACACATAACTCACATAAAATTCATAATCAACCCTTATTTTTCAAGGATTCATGCATGGCTATACATAAACTTCGATTTAAACTCTTAAACTTCAAATTTTAAAGTAAGAACATGATTATACCTTACCTGATGACCAACTTCTTGACATGGATAGCTTTCCCATGTCATGTTCTTCCATTTTTCTTCTTGCTCCTTGATCATTTGAGCTTCCTAGCTCATGGATTCCTAGTTTTTCTCCATAACTTTTATGGCTTCTCCCTAGCTTTCTCTCTCTTTCTCTCTCTCACGTATGGCTCATGTTTTTCAGCAAAATGAAGAAGGAAATTTGCTTTGCTAGCTTAAATAAAACTTAACCCAAGTTGGCTTAATTTGACTTAACCATAGCTAACATTAACCAAGGGCGTTTTGGTCATTTCACACTTTAAGTTAAGGGCATAGTTGACATTTCATCATTTAGGACATATAGGTCATTACTCAATTTGTCAAGGGTATTTTGGTCATTTTACCCTTTAGGACATAATGGTCATTATTTAAATTGTTGAGGGGCATTTTGGTCTTTTGCCACTTTTGCTAGAATTCCAATTTTATGCCATTTTCCATTCTAAGTAGAATTTATGCTTCCTTCTCTTTAATTCATTTCAAGCTTGTTTAAATCGGTTATTCTTTCAATCGACCGACTAGGTCACTTGCTTTTCGTCGTGCCACGTCCACATAGCCTCATTTTATAGCTTCATTTGCTAATTGGTCGCAATTCGAACACACACCTTCCTTTTAACCATAAATTACATTTCTTGATTCCTTTAAACCTTACTGGTTCCATATTTTGTAAATTTCCAATTTTCGACATCTTAATTAGTCGTAATACTCATCTTTTCCAATAACCGCTTCCTAAAGAAGCGAACCTCGACCACATTATCGAATTCCATCAACATATATCCTTTAAACTCATAATATCCTTTTATAACTCTTACGTCCTTTTATTTATTTACATAACACACATAATATTAATTCTTAACATTCTTGCATAAAACGTTCTTTCTACTCATGCTCGGGAGTATTACCTTTCCATCTTTACACATAATATATTTGATCATCTTATTTCCATCCTTTTATATCAATTATTAATAACTTCAAACTACAAAAAATAAAAATAAATCATCAATCTTATTATTCCTTCTTATTTCCTTTATTTTCTAACTTTAATTCCATCTTTCTTATCAAATCAAATATATACAGATATACATACATCCAACCTACCACATAGGTCATTTATAGTATATTGATCGCAAAATAATTTATATTTAATCTCTCTTACAACTTCCTGTCATTCAATGCTGGTTTTAACTGATAACCTTTACTTAATTAACCATAATCCTCATTTGGAATTCTTATAAATCCTAGGGTGTCACAGCTGTTATCTTATTTTCATCCTCCTACTGCTTCTCGATAAGATCAATTTTCTCTCCAGTTAACTGATATGCCAATGCCATATGCCGATCCTCCATATTTTGGTCGGTATGATTTTCTTCCTCCAAATGATGAACTTTCTCATCTAGCTTAGCATTCCTATCTGGCAGCTCCTCAATGATGTCACTAGCAGTAGTTCCAATGCCATTCGCACACTCAATTGACTCGTCATCCTTAGTTACTAGATCCTCCATAGGTTCCAGCTCTGGCTCTGACTCTTGATCCTCTATATCCTTCATCTCTGGATCAGACTCAGGATCCTCCACTAACATAATATGTTTGTTAATGGGCTCATCCTCTACCACGTGACTTGACTGGTCAACCTCAAACATCTTACAAGCAAACAAAATGACATCATTATCGCAATAAAATGTATTCATTGATGAAATAAAAGTATATTCTATTGTGTTACAACTCGACTTGATGAATTTTCAAAATCCATATCTTAAAACTCTAAGTGAGTTAACTTTTCTAAGGTTATAACCTAAGTTTCACATCCTAAAGTTCATAACATATGACTCTGATACCAACCTGTGAAAAATATCATGATATAGCCAGTGTAAGCAACTACTTTGCTCAACCAGTTTAATTAAACAGTAATCACAAGTGAGGTACATCATGATTGAAAAGAGTAATTTATCAGGTTTCAACAATGTATAATAATTGTGAAGGAGTAGGATTTATATTCAATTTAAAAGAAAGAATCGAGTCTATATTGATGAGTGACCAGCATCAAGGACCATGAACTATTGCTAAGGCATACCAGTAATTCAACTGACCCTTTTAGTATTTTGGTATTCGAGGGGATCAGCCTCTTATACCTATATGTGTATGCATAACATTTAGACATCTGTGCGCAAGTTTGGTTTCCCAATAATATTCCCCTTATTAAGGTTATTCGTTCTCAGTCTTACTATAAGATTTTGCACCAATTATTATTTTGTATATATTTTAATAATATTCAAATGATTGAATTTATATATGTAAGGTCTAACTAAACAATTAGTATAGACTGTTTATTAAACAGTTCAGGAATGACAGAACTTAAATGTTTCATAATCTAATAATAAAACAGTCTTCAATTTCACACAAGTGCGAATAATAACAATAATATCGATGTGTATTAATTTTCAATAATTAAACCACTTAGAAATCTTGTAAAATAAATACAAGTCTAAGTATATGAAACTTGCATAATAAAATGAGTTTAGGGTTTGGGAACTTACCCGTAATGTACCCTATTCCTTTCACAAGTTAAATTAACTCCCTTTGGAACGACCTAACATTCATAAGGTTGATTTTTTAATTAGTATATCACATAATAGTTACTAATAATAACTATTGAACAACTTACTTTTAAATTATCTATCATTTAATCACACAATTAAATATTTAATAATTTCTTACACTTAGAAATATTACCCTCCTTTGATAATATTTTAAACACATAACACCAATATTAATCATTTAATATTCTTTAAACCATTATCTAATATTATTAATCAAATAATAATATTTAAGTCTTTTACTAATATTATTAACATTTTAACCATTTAATAATACATTAATTACCTACTAATAATATTATTTATTTAATAGTATTTTATTCATTTTCTAATATTATTAAATATTTAATAATATTTTATTTGTTTACTAATATTATTATTATTTATTTAATAATATTTTATTCCTTTTATAATATTATTATTCATTTAATAATATTTTATTTATTTTTTAATATTATTAATCATTTAATAAAATTTTATTCATTCACTAATATTATTAATTATTTAATAATATTTTATTCATTTACTAATATTATTATTCATTTAATAAATTTTTACTTGTTTGCTAATATTATTATTCATTTAATAATAGTTTATTCATTTTATAATATTATTAACCATTTAATAATATTTTATATATTTTCTAATATTATTATTCATTTAATCATATTTTATTAATTTTTTAATATTATTATTCATTTAATAATACTTTATCCATTTACTAATATTATTATTCTTTTAATAATATTTAAATTATTTAAATTTAGTCTAATAATAATATTATTTAATTATATATTTTTTAACTCATTTTATACTCAAAAGATCCGACCCGACCCAACCCTAATATATATATTTTTTGAAAAACAATTCCGGAACTAGGTCTCGACTCTGTTTTTATACTACAAAATAGGGCCCCGATCTTCTTAGGCAGAAACAACTTCTCATTTTTTTTTTCTTCAGATTTTTCGACGTAGACAATTTTGATTCAATTTTTAATAAAATATGTTATACACATTCAAATGACTCCAAATTTATTTTGTTATCTTCGTAACTTAACGTTCTTCAATATTTCATGTATAGATCACATTTTCGAAAATGTTTTTGATATAAAAATTAGGATCGATCGACTAGGGTTTTGAAAACAACATGTTTTACCATAATGACCATAACTTGCACATTTCACCACATTTTTCAAAGATTCAAGTTGGGTTATTTTTATGACTCCTAGAGTTATCTTTGAAGCCATAAAACTCATAAAAGTAACAATCATAACTCATTTTACAACACAACAAACCACAAAACAAGTTAGGGTTTTTTTACCAATAAACTTGGTTATCAACATTTCTACATACATTCTAGCATACATGGACCTATATTATATCAAATGACCACATAACTCATAGATCTACATATATAATATAGATCTAACATCATTGAGTTTCAAAATAGGTTTTGAGCCATTAAAACTATATTTTCTATTACAAAATCATCTTTTGACCATATAAAATACATTTGAGCATACATGAACACATACGTACACATATACTCCATCAAACCTCCATCCTTATACATTTGAGCCTTCACCACACAAAATACTCCCACAATCAACCATGGCAAGACTATATGAAATCAATAACTAAAAAAAAACTTATAGATATAAGGGGATAGAAAACTATTAAACCTTGATGATCTAGATGCCCTATTTCTTTTCCTTCCAAAATATGTTGTGAAGTTAGATGACATCCACCTCCACCTTTGCTTGAACCTGAAACCCTAACTAAATCTCTCTTGAGTCTTTTAGGTTTCAAGCTCTCAAACAATCTAGCACTCAGTAAAATAATTAATGAACTCTTAATCTTCTCTCAAAGCTCTAGAACTCTCTCCCTTTTAGAACTTAGCGACCTATCAAAAGACTAACAAGCTTTAC
The DNA here is from genome assembly GCA_947179155.2 of Hedera helix. Lineage (NCBI taxonomy): Eukaryota > Viridiplantae > Streptophyta > Magnoliopsida > Apiales > Araliaceae > Hedera > Hedera helix. Next base: position 19,395,853 of record OX359271.1, read on the forward strand.
AAGGTTGGTGGATAGTCTTGTTTATAGACTATTAGGGTTTACTTAAGCTCTTCTAATCAACTATCACCTGACTAATTAAGTCTCTAAACCTAGCAAAGAAATATCTACTTTTTAATGAACCTAGCTTACATTTGGGAGGATTTTAAGGGTAGGTATTTTTAAGACATTGCTCGGAGCAATACACCCCTATTGGGGCCCTCTTTGGCTGGTTCCCCTTCCCCTTTTGCTAGTATTTACACACACACACACACACACACACATATATATATATATATATATATATATATATATATATATATATATATATATATATATACCAACACATGGACTGATTGGGCCACTATTTGGATACTTAAAAATTAATTCATTGAGCTCATTTAAATAATTTGTTTGGGCTCAATAATTAATTTCAATTGGCCTCTACAATGGGCTACCAATAACATTTACATTGGTCTAACATTATTAATTAATAAGGCTAGAATTAACTCAAGTGTTGGGCTCCAACATTTAATTCAATTGAGCTAGTTTAATTTAATCATTTGGACTTCATAATAATTACCACGTTTACGTTAATTAATTAATCCAATTAGACTTGCAGTTTAGTTTAATTTGGACTACAAAGCTTCGTATAACTACAAACCCTAGCACCGATAATGGTTTAGGCTTGTTAAAATAATTAAATCATCTTCCTTATTACATTTAATAACAAATTAAATAAACACATATTATATTCTATCAATCACATAGATGCACATTTAATTTACAAAATAAAATAAAATTACTTCATTGATAATTAGTTATAAATTTTAATTACAATTTGATTTAAATTTCATGGCCATTAGAATCATACATTAGTAACTCATTATTCATATTTTCTAACCTCATAATTTTTTGGTATATCACATTCACCCCTCCTTCAAAGAATTTCGTCCTTGAAATTCCAGCGTACCTATCTCTGCTCATAATACCATTCACCAAACTAAATTTTCAAGTTAACCCTTGCATTCTCGCTTTAATAGTCACTTTACTCTTTCCTCCTCTTAGGATTTCTCTTCTATCATTGCATTTTATGATCACTTTTCTTTAAGAAGTTCATACCTTCTAATCATTTGATTCCCAGAATGTTGGAGAATCTTTCAAGAGTCTTCACAATTGTTCAATAATTGTGAAGCATTGTGAATAATTAGGAATAAAAAGATTCCTTTTAAAAACTTTTGATAGTATACTGAGGGGTCATCAAGACCATGAACACTGGGTCTGGCTTAACGGGCGGTACCCCCGTAAACCTACCAACTGATCGTTCACCAATCACAAGGATTTTAAATAGCCTAATCAGGTTCATAGGTGACCAGCCAATCGGGTCCATACATGACCAGCCAATTCAAAGTGTCAAAATTCTAGAGAAAACATACCCCTTTTTGAAGGATTGTTCACTCAGACTTAACATAAGATTCCTCACCAGAATAATTGGATTAGAACCTTTTGATCAAATTTCAAATTTCATCATTTCTTTTGAAAAAGGTCTAGTTGAAGCAAATGGCCTAGACTCAAAATTTTAAACAATTCAAATAATACTGAAAAATCATTTTTATGACTTTTTTCATTCCGCATCATGTAATAGTGCTTTGATGATTCTACGATCATATCCACACCACGTCACCATGCATTGATGATTCTATCATTTACCATATCCACACCACATATTCAATAATGCGTTGACGATTTAAAAAAAAAATATTTTGATAATTTTAAATCAATTTTATGTAACCGAAATAATTAGCATAGATATACAAACAATGGAACTTTCAAAAACTCAACAGTTCAATAATGGAACAAATCATTTTCAAATGTATATAAGTGCAATTACAAGCATGTTTTGAAGAATTTTTGAGATCTAGCATAGCTAGAATAGTTGGAATATGCGTAATCCTTAATCAATACTTTACTTAATGATTCTATTTATTTTCGATTCTACTATTGTTTGCCAGTTATTGAAAATTCTCGAATCTCACCTTATCACCTTTTCCCTAATGCATCACAAGCATCGTTCATTGAACTTACCACACTCATGAGTTCAGGAACTTGCCATAATAATATATGTTTAAGAACATGTCCAAGAAATATGCAGTACGAGAGTAAATCAGGAACTGTCCACGTGCCTGGGGGCTCAAAAACTTACCATGCGATTATGAGTCATGAACTTACCATAAGTATGAGTTTTAAGAACTTTGTACAACTACCATATATACATATGAGAAAAAAAATCACATTTTCATCACATATATAACGAATAAAGTAGCACAAGATTTCAACGATTATTAATATAGTAGGAAAAGTGAGTGTTAAACTAAGAACAAATCTCCTGTCTATACAAAGGTTTGTCCAACTTAGTTACTAACATGAGTCATCAATTGAAACTAAACAAATACCTAACTCCTTCTTGAGTTAACTTGAATTTTCCTTAATCCATACTTTAGCATCCACAACTCTTTCTAAGTTCATCTTTAAATGTCTATTATAGATCATTTTACGACCTCATAGCATTCTCTTTCGCTTTTCAAAATCTTATCAAAGGACATTTCTTATCATCTCTCTTCGTTTACATTTGTCGACTTGGGTACTCTATGACCCTTTTTCATTTCATTCCTCATATAACTCTTCAAATCCTCTTTTGGATCTTCCACTATAATTTAATATCTATCTTTTATCTCTTCATTACTTAATAAAGAATTTCCTAAATTCATCTATTATTACTTCAACTCTATCTGATTTTATTTCGTACCACATTCATCATCTTCTTTTCAGTTATAGTCTAAGGTACTCTTACCTAATATTTATAACCTAACAGCTCTAATACCAACCTGTAACTCCCCTAAATCCATGTACTTATTATAGCAGACCTGATACATTACGATATAATTTTTTTCTTAATGTTTACAACCTTTACACATAAAATAATGAATACAACCTCGCTTTCATACCAATTATTTCAAACATTCAATTTATTCTAGAATTTACAACCTTTATAATCTCTTATTTCATTTCCAGATCATTATGATCTATTTTATACATCTTCAGCGAAGTACATTATACTTTAATCTATTACATTGACTATGAGTACTCATGAACTCACAATTCGCATTTAAGTTTTCTCCTATACAAATTTTCCTTGACTAACGATATGACTTATAATATTATCATCTGTCTGACATAGCTAAAAGTTATACTAACAAGATTTCTAACCTTTAGCATTACAAGGTATAATTACCTCGAAAGGTCACACCAACATATTAGATCATTTCTAACAACAGGGATTTATAAAATCTCAAATTGCGAGCACTTCTAGTTATTAATCATTCCTTTATCAGTTGGCTTTATTGAAACCTTCAAAGTTCACAACTTAAATAGCAAAAGTTTATTTAAATCAAGAGTGAGCAACTATGTTGCTCAACAAGTTTAACATATAACGAATAATAAGCTTCACATATATACATGCTTCATGTTTCTCATGCTTTACATTTATTCATGCTTCATACTTATCGTGGTTTTCATTTATGTATGCTTCATAACTTTAATCCATAATGTTCACATAACAAATTTTACTTAAATCATGAAGTGAATATCAACAACAATTACCCAATAGGTGCATGGGGTGCACATTAAAACTAGTTCACATGGATTTCACATATTGCAAGAAATTTACACAAAACATATAAGCACAAGTTCTAAAAAACTTGTCCGTACTAGTATTTTACCATTATATTAACTTTGGTGTCATTTGCATGACCTATACGGTATATGAGATGGATAATGTAACATTAGCCAAACTTGACTCTTGATTAATCTTATTTTAATATTTTTAGTTTTAACTTATCATCCTTTTGTATTGCCTTTATGTCTATTAAAATCGGCTTACCAATGAGTTATTCACATAACACTTAACCATTGTTGTTCCAACAACAATGCGTACGAGTGCTTCTTTATAAATGCATTAATGATTTATATTCCCATTTCCAATTAACTCATTTCCATGTACTAGTTTGTATTACACTTATCACATATCACATTGCTTAAGTATTACTTAACCATGTTCATCCAACTTAGGTTTTGCACATAACATTAAGTCCTTTAATTCCTTTAAACCTTATTTCTTTAAATTAATTCATTATGCTAATTTTCGTAACTTAGGCTTAACTTCACTTCGCACACTTCCATGTTAGTTAATTATACCCAATTTAGGTTTACATAACTCAATAAATATACATAAATTACACAACGTAAGAAAATAGAGCAAAATTGAATTCTCCTACACACAGCCAAGCCGTGGTTTTCCTTTACAAAACACGACCTCGACCATGGGTTTGCCTTGCCAAACACGACCTCGACCGTGGCCCTGTTTCTAGAAATGCAATTTTTTTTTGATTTTCTAGGCAACTTTGAAAAATCAAAACTTTTCAATATTCATCCAATTGATCCCATTTTTGGACAGTAACTAGTCCATACTACAATGTAATTTATAAAAATATAGCTTGTTCAAAATGACTTCTTTAAAGAACCAAAATAAATGTCCGTAAAACCGCAATTAGTAACATTTTAACACTTGTACTAGTTTGCTTCAAAAATCATTAAAATTCCATTTTGGCTTATTTTGAAACACTCATACAACTTGAGTTAACCTATAACTCATGTATGAATAACACTTCACAAAGAATACTAACTAAATCTCATGCTCTAGCAAAATAGCTTTGCCTTCTTGGCGGCATTGTCTGTTATAAACAAAACCTTACGTTACCATTTTGTGTTTTACATCTTATATGAATTTCACTAATGCTAATATTTTTTAAAAAAAATATTAATGCACTTGTCAAAGACAAGACAAATATATAATATAACCACATTTATATTCATATACCACTTCTTTAATACATCAAGTAACAACTTGTGGCATACTGCTATAAATATTCATACCAAAAGATAGTTATCCCCTAAAGAACAAAAAGTGGGGATTTAAACCATCTATTATATTAAGCATGTACATATAGAATACTATATTCTACTTGTATTGATTATGGACTTTTATTCTTGTTTTGTTCACTAGAGCCACCAAGTGAACCAAAAGGTCAAAACTATGGTGCAAGAATAAATTAAATTAAATGTAACTATTATATTTAAATTCGGGCTCCATTACAAATGGGTTTTCATGCGCTCATTGTTCCTTTGCTCCAATTCTTCAAAATAATTGTAACTAATCATATTACAAAACTATTTACAATAAATAGAAATTTTGATCAACAGTCAAGGGGAAGTACATAGGAGGGAGATATAATTTATATTAGAAAAATTAAAAAATGCGAAGGTACTCTTACCTAAGGTTTTTAACCTATCAGCTCTGATATCAACTTGTGACAACCCCGAATCAGGGTCCCTTGAATCTTAGATCTGGTTCATCAGTGTACAACATTTTCCTTATCGTTCATGACTTATAACAATATTATAATTGCTAAATAATCATTTATTTAAAATTTCACAACATCTCTTTCTATTCCAGAATCCCAATCCTTATAAATTTCTATTACGTCTCAATATCATACATGATACGACATTCTATTACAATCAATTTGAGTACTTAAACACTCACAATAAACATTAACCATTTCTTTAATTACATAATCAATTTACCTGTCTCATTCGAACTCATAATTACTATAATCGTATAGACTTTCGGTGAAAGTAATACGCATTCCTAACCCTTATAAATTTATATTACGTCTCAATATCATACATGATACGGCATTCTATTACAATCAATTTGAGTACTTAAACACTCACAATAAACATTAACCATTTCTTTAATTACATAATCAATTTACCTGTCTCATTCGAACTCATAATTATTATAATCGTATAGACTTTCGGTGAAAGTAATACGCATTCCTAACCCTTATAAATTTATATTACGTCTCAATATCATACATGATACGGCATTCTATTACAATCAATTTGAGTACTTAAACACTCACAATAAACATTAACCATTTCTTTAATTACAAAATGAATTTACCTGTCTCATTCGAACTCATAATTACTATAATCGTATAGACTTTCGGTGAAAGTAATACGCATTCCTAACCCTTGATTCTTTAATGACATCTTCGAATATCTCGCACTTATCTTTTATGTTCCTTCTATGGAGATCTTCTTCTTACTAGGTCTCTTCCTCCTTCTTGAGTGAACCATTAGAACACTAGCTCACATTTACTAACACTCAAAGTGTTTTTGCTCTCTAAAACTCTTACAAAGTTCTCAAAGAAGCTATCTCTCTATAAATGCTCTCAACTCTCCTATACTTGGTAAAACACAAATGATTAACCAACTTTTCTAAGTCTTTCACCCTTATCTATTTATAGCACTCTAGGATTACATCATTAACTCTTTTAATCAACTAATATAGGTGAAATTAAGCTCTAATTTTGCTTACTATTACCATGAATGACCACTTGATAGACTTGGTGATTGACCACCAAGAATGACAACCATCAAGATAACTTTTAAGCAACCAATTGAGTAAAACAAAAGCAACATTTCTCCAACACTTAATTAATGTGTGGTTAAGGCTCTTACTCTTGCACCCTATGTTACTTAACTATCAACAATGGTCTAAGCTCATCAATTAAACATACACACATCTTCCACCAAATAACCTAAGTAAGGTTAATTCTCTATAATCAAGTATACATACATATTCAATATATTTATATATTTACTAACACTTAACTCTAGCATTGGTTAATGTTTTACTTTTATTATCATTTAGGGTTAACAACTAACCCAACAATGGTTAGTTCTCTACAAACATGAATTTAAGGAATTGACTATCTTAATTTACTAGGGTTGGTGAACCACCTCTTGGTTGAGTGTAACAAGAATTGTCCACCATTTAACTAATGTGTGGTTAAGTACAAGTTTTCATATTATCCATGGTTAATTCATTTAACCAACATTGGTTAACTCTCTACCAACCCATATACTTACAACATGTATATCTCCACATATTCACCAATAACATTTTATTTAAATTACATCCTAGCATGAATTAAGAGAATTGACTAAGTGAATGACCAATTTAAATGGAATACAAGCAAAATACAAGCTACACTCAATCCCCCAGTAGGGCCCCATATTTGGTCAACACTCCACCATTTTTTCTTTATTTTTATTATATATATGCACACACACACACCCACATACACACCCACCCACCCACCCCCCCCCCCCCCCCCCCACACACACACATATATATATAATACTTGCAATTTCTCATAACAATTAACCAAGGTATGGTTAATTCTCTATAACACACAATCCATGGTTACCTATCAATTCTATCTTGGTAAATTATAAATTATATACATACATAATTGTATCTATAATATTCTTCCACCAATTAACCCATGTAGGGTTAATTCCCTTATAACAATTTTTCTAGGGTGAATTCACTAACTCTCCTTAGTTAAGTTTCATCCATCATGTATACATATAATTATGTATCTACATATTTTGCTAGCAACTAATCCATACATAGTTAAAGCTTTAATTTATTTACCACATAAGGTTACTCAATTAACTCATCCATAGTTAATTCTCATCATCACATTCATTCACCTAGCAATTAACCAATGTTTGGTTAATGCCCTCTCTTGCCTACCAACTAGGGTTATTCAATTAACCCTACATTAGTTAATTTTCTACACTCACCAATACTTGAAAAATATTCTCCCAACATATTGACCATCATTTGACTTTTAAGTGTTTGTGCTACATAGTTTGCTTTTCATTGGATTTTTCATTTAAATTATTTGGGCTACCCAACACAACTTACACATTTCTAATAACTTGGGATAGGTAATTAAATCAATTGGACTTCCACACCATTAAATATAATATATGCCAACATAGTTTAATTAGACTTATATTAGTTACCTCTTGGACTATTATTTAACATAACACCTGAGCTTATTATTTAATTACCCACCTTCATGCAAGTATTCCCATATTGGACTAACACATATAATCTTTTTGGGTTAATTCATTAGTAGTAATTAAATTACTTGGACTCTTCATGAGACTAAATCCTTAAATTTATTTGGACTTCTTTATTATTACCAACAAGACTTACAATAATTAAAATATTGGGCTTGTTTTAAATTCATTAATGGACTCTAACTTGATAGTTAAGTTAATTACTTAATTAATTAACTTCTTATTATTGTCATCCTAGACAATCATTCTAACTTTTCTATAACATTAACTCATAATTAATATATTTAACCTAATTAATTAAATTTCACAACATTCCTTCTTGCTCCATATTAAAGCTAATTAATTTATTAGTTTTACTGAATATTAATTTACCCATCTTCTTATTTGGCTAAAAAGTACACTTTAGGTATAACTATATTAATATAACCACATTCTCTTCTTAATTGAATTTATTTTCTTAATAAATTCTCCACATGTATCTTTATAATATTCTCACATTTAATCCCTAACAAATAAATTAGGTTAAAAAAAATATTTACTTATTTTCTATACATCTCACTTCTCAAACTCTAGATTTGTATCATTAACCTTTAATTAAATTATTTAAGATCTTATCTCCAAATCTTGTAAATATTCGAGTATTACACAGTACGCATCTCAAAATTCTATCTCTAACTCCAATTTGAGTTTTGAACTATATATTTTTCTTTATTCCATCCCTTCTAACCATATATATAGCTTCCTCACATACGTCTCCATTTTTACGCTTTTCTATTGTTTATTTCTCGCATATTAGTTTTTTTTATTTTTTATTTATTTTTCATATACAACGTTTTCCAATTTTTGACTCTAAATGAATTTCAATTTTCATTTCCTATTGAACTTTAAATTTTAAATGCATAATTCTTATTTTCATTTGTAATCGCATTGATAATTATTGAAACTTAGGGTATTACAAACTTTATTTTTCACGTTTCAGTTTTTCAATATAGTCATTTTTTACTCCAAAAAAAAAAATTGATTTGGATTTCATTGAAATTTTTGTTTACAATGTTTTATTTATATTCATAATCTCGTTTACATTTCTTGAAAACTTCTGGTATTACACAACATATACTAAAAAAGAGATTAAGTAGCATCTTTCATGCATTCTAATTCCAGACAGTGTAAAATGGGATGTTCATTTGAATAGTTTATAGCAACAAATTGCACTCTGTAGAGAGAGTTGTATTTCACTTGACATTTATTATACAAGCAAAAACTCAGAGACAAAGGGCCATAACTAGGAGGGAGAGAGTGGGGCAATTGAACCCACTAAAAAAAATTATTTTATAATATATGGCAAATTTAGAAAATTTTAGGTAATATATAAATTTACCCCACTAAAATTCTACAAATTTTCAAATTTTACATAATATATAACTTTTTAAATTAAATTTAAATCTCATATCACTCATACCCTCTATATATGTATCTCCCTATCATATTCTTAAATTAAATAATAATCTAATTTATATTAATTTTTAAAACAATTAAAGAATTAATTATTTTTAAACAATCAACAATTAAAAAAATCTATTAGAAGTCCATAAGATGCATACAAACACATAGTATGCATGTATGTTATCATTGTAATAAAATATATGTTTCATACATACAATCTGAAGTACAATAAGTACTCAAAAAGATTTGGCTCGAGGCTTTGACCACATAACCCACAAATTAGTTATAATCTCATGATAATTTTAACTCTACCGGAAAGTAATTTTGACTTTGTCACTGGTGTAACTCTCTATTATATATAAAATGTAACGTATTTTTTTATAGGCTTTCCAAATGATTGCCTATTTTGAACCTTGAAATCATAATCCATTTTCCTTTGCTAAAAACAGATTTGGACAATCTCACATAGTATCAACTGAAGAGTTACAACCACCTTTTACATTTAACATGACCAAACAACTGTTAATACAGTGTTAATCGTATAGGTTATAACTCTATATCCAGGAAATTAGTAACCGCTAAATGCTAACTTATCTTTCTGATCTCCAATCACAGTCTACTTTACCCTCACTCCTAATCAAAAATATTAAAAATAAATAAATAAATAAATAAAACAGATAAAGAAAAAACTCCAGTGATATCTCAAACTAATATCCCCTCCCCCTCTACCAAATTTTCACAACATTTGAAGTTTGAAAACAACTTGCCTATCAACCGAGTCTAAAATCCCAATATCAGAAACTGAAACTTCATCGCCAGTATCATCTTCAGTACCAATATTCAAATCAAGTGCAATTCTTTCGTTTGATTCATTGCTAGATCTCTTATCATTCTGTTCCAAGGTTATCAGGGAACTCTTATCACCACGTGTCCTGTGTACTGGCTCGCTATATCTTTGCTCGGTTGGAGGAGAACAAGCTCTAGAGACAGAGCTGAAGCTTTCGCAACTGAAAATGACAATGGCATCCTTAAGTGGAACTAAACCATGAATAGGATGTGGAATGCCTCCTCTTTCAATTGCCCTCTTAATACCTAATTGAGAATGATAGTCTACTTGCTCCACGTCTTCTATAAAGAATACACGACTAGGATTATCTTCCACTGCTTCTGAGAATCTCTCGAAATAACTCTGACCGTGTCCGTCCCTTGCTCTCTTGTTACTGAATTCTTGATCAGTCGAATCAGCCCTTGTTGATGAAAAACTACCAAGTCCAATTGCAACAAAGTTATTACTTCGAGAGCCAAAAACAACTTTTGCAAGCTCTCGAGCAATTTTCTCTTTGCCTTCAGAATCAACACCTAAGAAGAATAACCACGTTTCTTTTTTTTCCTTGGCGTTTCTCAAATTGAAGTTTCTGTTCAACATTCCAGACCGGCATTGAAGAATTGTGCTCACAATTTCCAGGATTATGCTTCTTTGCCATGGAACACGTTTCTCCAATGCGTTGCATAGAATCTTCAAGTTCTCAGAATTGAGCTCATTATAAATATTTATGCCCTCCATAGTGTCACTTGCTTCGCTAGATGAAGCCGAGTTAGGACTAGAGTTAGGATTGGATAAAAGATCAGGCTTTGAATCTGATATGTATGGTCTGGTTTTGGTTTGAAAACATTCATCCTCAAATTCAGATATAAAGAATTGGTGTTCTTTAGGTGAAGTTAAAAGGTTTGGATGCAACTTTAGGCTGCGATGTTCCTGTGAAGACAAAGAATTGGAAGAAGGGGACAATGAAGTTAAGTGAAGTGTTTTCTCAATAGCGTTGGGCTGTTTGTGAATAGAACTGCAAATTGAGTTCCACTTTTTGCATAGACGACTTCCAACTTTCTGACAATCCTGTTGCAAGGAAACATAATATATATAAGAAGTTATTTGAACCAGAGTATTGCATATGTTAACCATGTGATAATAGCTTAAGGCTAATTAGTTTATGCAAGAATTAATGATAGGTGGACCAAGACTATTTTGTACTAATTTATTATTACTTCGGATTATTTTATCTTATAATTAGTCAGTTATTTATTTCATGGACTATTTTCGATCATTTCTAAGTCATTTGATACCTTAAAAGAGAAATTATATGATACAACTTTTTCATTTGGATTATAATGCATCATCAAACGGCCTTAGAAATGATCAAAAGTACTCCAATGATTAAATAACGGACTAATCATGACATGAAGTTGTCTAAATTAGTAATAAACTAGTACAAATCGTCATATCTCACCTATCATTTTTACGAATATAGTCTAAGTTACCGTACATTTGCATACATAGCCTAAGTTTCCATCATTTGCAAAATTTGTAAATATTGAGCAAGTATTTTTGTTCTATGTTTCTCTCTAAAAATAATTAATTAAGTGTTAGTTTATTAGTGGCGGTGTATACTATTATCGATAGAAAAGATGACTATTTTTGTATTATTATTATTATTTTTGGTGTATACTATTATCAATAGAAAAGATGACTATTTTTGTATTAATATTATTATTTTTGGGCAAATGAAACTGTGTTTGTGGAATACAGAGTATTAATTTAAAGTAGCTTAGAATCCAAATAATGTAGAATTACCTGGTCATTGTTAGACCATCTTCTGTTATCATCCTTGTACTGCTGCAGCCATGAGGGCAAACTTGAGCTGTTGGAAGTAGTGGTAGACTCAATTTTATTACTTGTGCTTGCTATGCTTTGAGCTTCTCTTGTGAAATTCTTGGAACATTCTGCAGAGCAAGTGAGGTTATTCTCAATTCCAATGGTAATAGGCACTTCTCCTGATGCCTTTCTCCACTTATCTTGAAAATCGCTGAAAGAAAAAGATGAAAAAGAATTAATACCATCACCCATACAAGAAACATCCAGCTAAATTTAACTTACAAAACTAGAGCTATTACTTTGATTGCTAATGTAAAAACAGAAAATTTTATAGTGCTACGTTTCAAAAATGATAGATGAGATATTACCATTTGTACTAATTTAATATAGTTAGGGACTTTTTTTAACTCATAATTAGTCTGTTATTTAATCTTATGGATTATTTATTATCATTTTTAAGGATTTAGAGATGACAACATAGTATAACGAACTAATCATGTGATAATAGTATGTAGTGGTAATAAATTAGTATAAATAGTTTTATCGGACTCATCACTTTTGTAAGCAAACATAAAAAAATGAATTGAGTCCACCTCTCTAGGTTAAGACTTAGTCCCAAACTATCCGCAGGAATTGTGAGTGGATGAAGGTCCCAAAGAGTTTCAAGAGAAGGATGACCTGTTTGGCATCTCATATATGTGTGGAAAGTGGCTACGCCCATCAGCCAGAACTTCCCACTCTCCCCAAATCCACTCAACAAAATACCAAGCTCCATGATCATGTGTTCCAAAGGACTATAATAGGTCCTTTGGTCACAATAGCTTGACCAAAACTCAGAAACCCATTTGAGATCACCTAAATACAAGACAACCCCTTTACCAACATAGCTCCTAAGAAAGCACCTAAGCTCCTCAACCTGCTTTTGAACCTCTTCCCTAGAAAGATGTCTTAAAGAGTAAAGAGGAAGACTTACAAACTGCACAAACTTCAAATTCCCACAACTATCTCCACTTTCAAACTTATTTATCACTCCCTTAATGACACCCTCAGCACTGGCTAGACACTCCCCTACAATAACAGAATTCTTCCTTTTGTTCCTCATCATTGTATCTATAACACTCATTACATCATTTTTGTTGAAAGGTAGAGGTTTTTTGTTTTCCTTTGACTCGTGAGGACTTTGTGAACAAGCCTTCAAAGAAACGGCTTGTTCTAGATTGGTTTTCACTTGTGTACTTGAAAACCCGGCTTCCCTCATGACCCTGCTAACACTTGGATCATCAAGGATGGAAATGATGAGCTGTTGAATCTCTACTTTTAGAGCTAAAATGGGTTGTTGTTGGTTCTCAGTGGAGCCGCGGCATTGGTGAGTCTGTGCACGCTTAAAGGCTGCAATCAAGGCATTTGATAGGCATGGGTGGTGGGAGTGAGGGCCTAATATAGGGCTTGATGATGCAGAAGTAGGCAGCCTATTGAGTGACACATTGAAACAAAGCTCGAGGGCTTTGCTCTGGAGGGGATGACTGTGGAATTGAAGGCAAGCCGATTGTAGAAGGCCAGTAGAGGAGGCTAGCATGGCAATGGCTACATGGAGTGGAGTCACTTGCACGTGGCCTCGCCGTCTAGCTAGGCTGAGGGCTTGTCTTACAACAGCTGCAGCTTCGGAAGAAAGAGAATGGCGGGCAGCGTAGACCCCAGTTCTCATCTTGTAATAGAACTTCAGCGTTTGAAAGATGTTTTGTTTTTGTAGAGTAATAGATCATGAAGGATGGACAAGTAGATGGCTTGGTTTGTTGGGTTTCATTTTTTAGCAATTAGAGATATGGTTATAACTGAAACTAAATAGGAAGTGTGAAGTGGGTTTATACTTTTCTTGTAGTAGCCGTTTTTCTTTGTGAAAGTGGAAAGCAAGTGAGGCAAAGCTAAGTTGTCTCTCCCTCTCTCTCATATGGATAAAGAAAGTTGGATAACAGGAAGTTGGACTGCCTGGCTTTAATCAAAAGCATTAACTATAATTTATGAATATAATCATGGGCACTAACCTATAAAATTGGACATTTGTTCTTTTTTTCATAGATCTACAGACCAACTATGAACAATTTACTTTTTCTTGCCCATGTCTTGCCACTTAATAACAAAAAAATTCATTAAACTCTTGTCAAGTAATCAAAACTATATTCAAACTACTTATATCAAAATTATTTGAACTTTCAGATAATTTTAAAAAATGATATAATTATAATATATGAGTTGACTTGTCTACTAATGTGTACGTATGATCTGATCAAATTTTGAGTATTTTTTATAATTATTTAAAAATTCAATGATATCGGTAATAAAAAAATTGTTTATATTTTTTTTTATAGATTGATAAGAGTTGATTCTTTTAAGTGATTAAGTCTCTGTCTTATTAATTTTTGCTAGTGTAATTTGTTATGTACATATCTCAATCAAACTTTGGTTGTGATTCGTTATGTACGTATCTCAATCACACTTTGGTAAAAAGAGAAAAGAAGGTTTGGAAAAGAGAAAGGAGCTAAAAGGAAGAGAAGCACTAACACCAATTACGAGGGGCCTGAAAAGAGAGAGCGGAATGTCTGTCTGTTTGAAAGAATCAGGAATTGTACATGTCTTGTGTTGTTAGTATCTGATCATCTCAAAACGAGTTAGGAATAAAGCATTTTAGGATATGATTGATAGAATAATAAAATCTTATGCCGTTACACTGATTGCTATGATTGATAGAATAATAAAATCATAAGCCCTTACACTGACTGCATGAATTACATGAAAAAAACATTTTCCTTGGCTACTCAATCTCTAGTATTACGTATACAAGCATGTATATCCATGCAAAGAAGAAGATCTTAATTGTTTCTTTAATAATTTAATTATATAATTGGTCTATATATGATATTTATAATTATATTTTAATAATAATAACAATTCAGTGTTATGTAAAATGATCTTTGTTAACACTCGATTATGCTTGCACATTCAACCACCCACTAATTGAACGTGAACTTGCACAAGAAACACCACCAGAAAGTATTTGATAGCTTGGGCTTTTGAAGAATACTTTCGGTGTGAAAGTAAGAGATGGTCTCAAGTATATTAACAATAGAGGTTGCAAGTATTTAGTAGATTAGTGTAATATCAATGTATAGCATGTAATCTTGATCATACTAATGAGATCTAAATTCTAGATAGCTTAAAATTAAAATTGTTCCTAATCACGAGATCACTGAAATAAAGATTAATAAATCCGGATAGATTAGTACATATTATTGTTTGTTCTTTTGAAAAAAATTACTGATCTCATAATCATTTGTGTGGAGATACTAAAGCAAGTATGTAGGTATTTATTAGATAATAAGTTCACTAAACGTGACTCGTTAAAGGAACACTTAATGAAGTTTTACTTGCTTGTCAATAGGAGTTCCTTATGTGATAGTAGTACATGTGATCCTTAGACTTGATATTATCATAGTATCTTGTATATTATCAGTTATACTTTGACATATTCCTTAAGACCTTTAGGGTATAACAAAGGGTATGCTCGGGTATAATAAGTTCTATATGGAGATAGGTGAATGATCAACAAATGATCTACCACTTCTAGTAAAATGAGAGAATGTCCTATGTGATTCGATAAATGACAAATCAATAGTCCTTGGCCAAAACATAATGAAATTAGAAAGGAGTTTCTAATTTCCATTATTTAGAGTTGTGCATTTGAGAATCGAAATGAATATGATCAAGTAGAATAAGACTTGATAGTAATTTCATGTCTTATATTTGATTGAGATATTGTATGTTAGAAGCATCGAATTTTACAGTAACTATTCACGTAATATGTTGTTTTGTGATCGTATGTTGAAATTGTTGAACATTGCATATTTGATTTGATGAAAAAGATTAAGGTGATAAATGCATTCAATAGTAGAGTTATAAAGTCCTTTGTTTGTTCATGATGTACAAGGACTTAGTTAGATAAGATCAAAACTGTTAGGTTGATCTTTTGAATATGAATGTATTGAGTTGTAAAGTCCTGTGTTATGTTCACGGACTTAGTTTATGAAAAGATCAAATCTGTTAGGTTGATCTTGTGTTATATCTTTTCAGTCAGTCTGATCGTAGAATAGACTCTACGACTCCGCACAAAGAAGACTCAACGATTCAATTTTTTTGTAAAATGGACTCTACGACTCCGCACAAAGAAGACTCAACGATTCAGTCTGTTCGTAGAGTGGACTCTACGATTCCGCGCCAAGAAGACTCTACGATTTGGTCAAAGCAAAGGAACATACTCTACGACCAAGAAAGAAGCGATCGTAGAACGGACTCTATGACCAACAAAGTAGCCGTAGAATAAAAGTCTATGATCTCAAGGTAAATTGTCTTATCACAGAGTAGTCACTGCAATAAGGAAAATCGTAGAGTTAAACAAAAGAAAGAGACATTTAAGTAACTCTACAATCAAATCCTAAATCATCTGATGATTCTTCTCATATCCTAAAAGACAGAAGCAATTTCGTTGAGAAGAACAATCTACATCAATGTGTCAGATAAACCTCTGCCAAGAGCTTAAAGACAAAAATATCATAGGACTGACCAAAATGTGCTATGCAACAGAGAGAAGACTTTCAAGGTAGTAAAGTCAGAAGATTGTGTCCTATCGGTCATATGTCTATAGAAGACCAAACGCCTCTATGAAAGCTGGTAGAAACCTACGACTATCATGTCTTGTCCTAAGGAAAAAGGAAACACCTTTTTGGATAGTATTTGCAGGTCAATTAATACCTCGTCAAAGCATTAATGAGCTAAATTAATATAATATTCAGCAGCTCTACAAGTATAGTGAGTACCTAATTATCTATAACAAGTATAGTGATTTGAGGGCATCACATCACATATTAGTTTAAACTAATCACATAATCATCTTTGCACATCTTTTAATATATCGGACCTTTAATAGTTCCTATACATCTTAGTCGGAATTTAAAAATATTAAATTTTATTTTTGAAAACTCTATCCAACCCAGTCAACTGATCCAACCCGGTCTGTTTAATGACCGAAGAAAATATGTAATTTATTATTAATGAAAAAAAAATTATTTATGTGTTGTGTGAAGTTAATTAATTCAATTAATTTGAATTGAGCATGTGACAAAGAAGAAATCAAGAGATAATTATGTTAAAGCTTAAGTTATAATTAAAGCTTAAGTGATGTGCCTTATGTGCCAAAATAAAAAATTTAAATTAATTTATGAGTTACGTCTCTTGAGAAGGAAAATAATTAATTATGTGATTAATGGACTGATTAAGTGTTACGACTAAGGAAGGTCCAATGAGGTAATTAAATATAAGCTCAATGTGAATATATAATGTGGCCCAATGTATTATTAAAATGTTATGAAGCTTAAGTCCAAGATAAAATTTAAATAAGCCCAATGGTGTAAGGCTTGCATGTTCACTAAAATGAGCCCAATGAGATTTCTTATATGTATTATGATTGTGGCCCAAAGAAATAATTAAGTTGGCCCAAGATTTAATTAAGTTAACCTAAGCATATTGGCCCAATCTTGTTGATCCAATTTTTAGAAAGCTGGAGATATATATGGGAAAAAAATAAAGGGGGAAACCCCAAAAATTCGGCCACCCCTTCCCTAGGCTATTCCTTGAGCTTTTCAACCCTTAAAGAGTGCTCATAATTACTTCTAAGTATGGAGGCTAAATTACTTTTAACCTAATTTTAACCACTCCTTTTAATCCAATAGTTATTGCCTACATGGGTGTGTAATTATACATGTATGTGTATAGGAAATTCACCTATAAATAGAGCATCCTGACACTCTTGGAGGAAATTTACTTCATTTGCCAAGTTTGGTAAGTGTTGTGAAATTAGAGAGCTAAAGAGCTAGAGAGAAAAGAAAGTGAGGTGAGAGCAAATTAAGAAAACCTAGGGAAAACTCTTGCATTTTGGTGGAGCAATAAAGTCTAGCAAGGAAGGAGAATTGAAGAGTAACTACGTTCTTAGCAAGAAGAAATAAAGCATCAAAGAGGTATAAAAATATTCCTTAACCCTGGCTTATTAATTTGTAAGTTATGGTATAATTAGTTATGAGGTAAATATATATGCATGTTTGGTTATGGGAGGTTTATGTGTACAGGATCATAAAGAATCCGAAGATATAAGGTTGGTTATATGAAGGAGTTATGTGCTTAGCTTGTGTTATGTTGCTTAAAAGTGTAAGAAAAATATATATGATTAATAAAATAATAAAGAATTATTTTATTTTTGAAATCCATTAATGAATAAGTCACTAATAATAATGAGAGGTGATTAAACAAATAAAATAATAAAAAATTATTTTATTTGTAAAGAATAATACTGAGAAGTAAACGGAATAATAAATGGAAAATGATTAAACAAATAATAATAGTGATTATTTTATTTGTGAATAATGATGAATAGATAAAATAAAAGAGATAGTTAGACAACTAAAATAATAATAATTATTATTATTATTATTATTATTTTATTTGTAAGGTTTATATATAAGAAATAATATTGAAAGATAAATATTATAGTGAATAAGAAGTGATTAAACAAATAAAATAATGATGAATATTATTTTATTTGTGAGTCCCTAATTATAGAGATTTATGAAGTGAATATACATGAATGTATAGATCAAAATAGATCATTAAATGAGGTTCAATAGAGATTAATTGTTAGAGATTAATCGTTAGAACAATTTATGATATAGGTTAACCGCAGGAAGAAAACCTAGAATCAACTAGAGACGACAAACCAGACAAGTATCCTAACTTGTTCACTTTATTATTTTGTACAAGTAATTTAAACATTATACTTGTTGAAAGATGATTCATATTGAACTTAATTATTGATGCTTATGTTTATATTCATGAAAGGTTAATCATATATCCGAATGTCGAATTTAAAAGCCGAATTATTCATACTTAAATACCTTTAAAGGTTTACTAGAACCCTAACATGTGAACATTGAAGGTTGAAATTGTTCATAAATGATTTAAGAAGAGTGTTTATGCCATTTGATTTAACTAAATAGATGATGAATAAAACCAATCATGCTTTTGAAAGCTATCCAAACTAATCGTCATGGTGGATTCCTATGATGTGTTGAGATGAACAACCCTAATAAATGGGTAATATTTATATTAGGGAATCGACTCGCACACTATGATTGAACATTATACATAATGTAAGGTACGACGGGACTGATCACCTCATGTACCTATTATCGAAGGTTTATAGTTAAACACTATTACTCCTTCTAAGAAGTCATGGTCCATAGTGACCTCTCAGTAATGAAATTATTCAGACTTTGAAATTGTCAAAACTTATTATCCTCAGTTCGTTCAATTCAATTTACAAATTATTTCTTAATTGTAATATCCAAGATTTTTCAAATGATATTATTAATGAAAATAAAGAATTATTTAAAACTAATTGTGTGCACTTTGGTGTCTATATGTGTTATGTGATTAATTATGTGACAAATAAGAAATCAAGTGATGACGGTGTATGAGCTTAAGTTATATTAACTAAGCTTATGTATTGTGCCTTGTGTGGCATAAAGTGTAATAGTGAATAAATTGAGCAATTAATTTAATTAATTGTGAGAAGAATGAAATAATTAAGTGGACTAATAAGAATTAATAATTAAGTCCAATATGAATATTAGAAATGTCACATAATTTAATGTGATATGATTTAATGTGTTAGGAAATAAGGTTACTTGTATTATTGTGTAGCCTAATGGAATAATGGTGCATGGCCCCAAAAGAAATTTAATTAGTGGCCTGATGAATCCTTAATTAAATAAGTCCAACCTTCTTTTATCAAGGATACTTGTATACTTATGATATTGGCCCAAGACTAGGACCAAAATTTAAGTAAGGAAGTCCCACAAATGGTCCAAGACAAGGCCCAAATAATTGACCCAATTTGGTGAACCAATTTAGGAGTACTCCTCCCCATTTCTAGACACAAAAAGTGTTGAAAATTAATTTGTCTTTTATGCTTGGAGCCATTGGGAATTATAATTATATAGGAGTATGGCTAAGCATGGAGGTAAGCGATTATTTTTACCAAATCCACTTTTTCCATTAGTTATTAACTAGTTGAGTGTATTTTATACATGTATTGGTACATGTATGCGTACATGATATTCATCTATAAATAAAGCGCTCTCGCATTCATTTCTTTCATTTGGCTAAGTGTGGGAGATTGAGAGAGAGAGAGAAATAGTGAGCTTGAGAGAAAATTAAGAAAACCTAGAGGAAGCTCTTTCCATTTGGTGGTTCTAGCAAAGTCTAGCAAAGAAGAAGAAAGTTGAGAGCTATTTGAGGTTCATCTCTAAGAGGAAGAGAGCATTTAAGAGGTATAAAAAATATAACTTACAATTTTATAACTTTTATATAGTAGTTTAGTAGTTACGTAGTATAATACAGATATTTATGTTTGATTGTGGGAGTTTTGTGTGTTATGGGATTATGAAGGATCCGAAAGCACAAGGATGATTTTATGAAAGAGGATATGTGATTTGTATATGTTTTTAGGTGTTATATGCTTAGAAGTGCAAAGTGAAGGCATGTGAACATAAAACCTAAAATACACCTAGTGAAAACATGAGATTTGGTACTAAATGGAACAAACCATGTAAGCTATTTTTATGGTCGAAAAATTGTATATTGTAGATCTAAGAAATACGAAAATAATCCAAGTGGAATGAAAGAAGACGGAGTTAAAATGGATTTATAGTGAATTTTCTTGTAAAACATGTCAAATAAAAACCCTAGCTTGATAAACTAATATTTTTGACTAATAAATATTTTGAAAAATGATTTAAAATTTTAAATATTGAAGATATATGAGTTTATGAAATAATGAATCTGATTTGAGCTCACATGGATGTAAAATGAGTAAAATATGGAAGATAGAATCAAAAAGGGTAAAAACTAAAAAAGCTAAAAAATGAACTTGAGCATTCTGCTCAAGAGCACCGGGGCACTGGTCCATTTTTTTCAAAAAATCGGATATAGCGCTGGGGCGCTGTCACTCAATGTAAAATAAGTACCAGGGCGTTAGTCCTGTTACCCAGTTGACCGGATTGGTCAAACCGGATCCAACTAATTGGGTTAACCCAATCCGAAAAAAAAAGAAATAAATAATAAATAATAATAATAAATAATAAATAAATAAAATAATAATAATAAATAAAATAAAATAATAATTAACAATTATTTTATTTATGAGTTAAATAAAATAATAATAAACAAATAAAATAATAAATAAAATTATTTTATTTGTGAGTAAATTAAAGATTACCTTAAATAATTAAAATAATATTAAAGATTATTTTAATTATGGATTAATAATGTATAAATAATTAAAATAATATTATAAATTATTTTAATTATAAATTAAAGAAAACTAAAAAATTAAAATAATATTAAAAATTATTTTAATTATGGATTAATAATGTATAAATAATTAAAATAATATTATAAATTATTTTAATTGTGAATTAAAGAGATCTAAACAATTAAAATAATATTAAAAATTATTTTAATTGTGAAATAATAAAGGATGGACAATCAAAAATAATAGTAAGGATTATTTTAATTGCGTATTAATAAATATTACTTCAATTAGAGAATAAACAAATAAAATAATAATTTAAATTATTTTATTTGTGGACTAATAAAGTGTAAACAAAGAGAATAATAATTGAATAATAAATCATAAAAAAAAAGTAAAAATACTTTATTTGTGAGACAATGAACCCAATGTGAGAAAAATTAAATAATGATAAAAGTTAATTAGGCAAATAAAATAATACTAAGTATTATTTTATTTATGAAGATTAATGAATGAATTAAACAAGAGAAATGAGGAACAAGAATACTTAATCAAATAATTTTATTTGTGAACAATATGTATAAGAGGTAAGCAATAAGATTATTTGTGAGTCCTATGTATGTGAAGTTAGTAAGTTAGATCGACTAGATCATTATGTGAAGGTTAATAGAAATTAACCGTGAGACGATTATATTGAACATAGGTTGTTTGAAGAAAAAAGAGTTAAAATCAAGTAGTGTCAACAATCTAGGCAAGTACCTAAACTTGTACACTTTAATGTTTCGTACAAGTAATTTGAATATTATATTTATGGAAAGAGAATTCATATTCATACACAAATGTTCATGTTCACATTTATGCGAGATTAATCTCATATCGAGTTATTAATTTTGAAAGTCCAAATTATTCATACTTGAATACCTTTGAAAGATTGTTTAAACCCTATCATATGGACATTATAATTTTAATTGAACTCGTAAATGTTTGACAAGAATGTCCATGCCATTTGATTCGACTAGACAAATAAGGACATAAAGTCAATTATATTTTTCAAGAAAGCAATCCAAATCAATTGTCTTAGTGCGAACTCTTGTATACTGGGTTGAACAACCCTTATAGTAGAGAAAATTACTTTATGTCGGGGAACCAACTGAACGAAATTGTTGAACGTGAGTGTTATGCATAACATAGGGTACTTTAGGCTAATCACTTATTGTACTTGTCTATATCGAGGACTTTATAGTGAAATACTGTTAATCTGTGTGGAGTTTATGGTCCATAGTGACCACTCAGTAATGATAATATTATGATCTTGAATCAATTAAAGTTATTTGTCCTCTGATTATTCAATTCATTTTATAAACTGCCTTCAACTGCTATTACTCTGATTGTTTTAAACCTTGAGCATGATTATTACTTTTGTAGGCTTATTACTGGCAGTGCATTAGAGAAAGATAAGGGTAAAGGCAAGGCTACAAAGTAGCTTTGTTTTAGGATGATGATGTTAGATAATTGTATTAAGACTTCTATTTATTATGATTTAGGTATGTTTGTAATAGTAATGGTTACAAGACTTGGGACGAGAATATTTATGTTATATCAATGTAAATATTTGTATTATTCCGTATTAAGTTGTTATTAGTGTGATGTATGAATTGAATCGTGAAGCACTAGATTTGAGGTACATGTATCTGAATTTGGGGACATCACATTAACTATTAATGCTTCTGAAATTATTAAATATTGATCATCATTACCTGTTATTGCTAGATTTATACTTGCTAAGCAAATTTGTTGTTCATTCTTGCTTTCCTTAAATGTTACTGTTAAGACCGAGCAGGGTGGAGTTTTCGAGAAAGATAAAGGGAAAGGCAAGGCTATTGATTAGCTTTAGTCCATTAGTTATTGAAATAAACAATATTAGTATTTTGTGTTAGACTATGATGTAATTAGTGAAGGTTTTTGGACCCTGGGAAGGTTGTATTTATGTAATATTAATGTAAATATTTATATTATTCCGCATTGAGTTGAAACTTAGTTAGAATGTATGTTTTGGATCGTGAGAACCAAGTTCGAGGTAGAGATACCTGAATTTGGGGGTGTCACACGATTAATCGACCCGACTTGATTAACTTGTAACGACCCCAAATCCGGGTTCCATAACCTTAGGTTTGGTTCTCCACTATACAATACTTACTAAAAATTAAATACATAAATTGCATTTAAACTTTGTGAAATAATACAAAAGGTTCCTTATAAAAAAGGCTACACTTCCCAAGGTCGATTAACCTTAACATAAAAATTACATATCTTAAGGGAATACAAAAGATTTACAAAAGAAATTACATAACAAGTAATTTAACTAGCATGCATTAAGCTAATATAAGCTTTGGCTTTTCTCTTGCCTTTGTCGTGTTTAGAACTTTCGGGCTTAGCTGAAAATAAGTCGTGATATAGCAAGAATGAGCAACTAAATGGCTCAGCAAGTTTAAGAACAATAGCATAAGATATATCATGATGAAAGGGAAATTAACATCAGAATTTTCAACAATAGATAACAATTGTGAAAAAAATCAAGAATCAATTTTTCAATATAAGAATGGATTGACTCTTTACTACTGAGTGGTCTTTAAGGACCATGAACTACTACTAAGGTAGAACATACATATATATATCTGACACCTTGAACAACGAGATACGCGAAGGGATCAGCCTCTTGTACCCTATGTATATGCATAATATTCAGACATCTTGTGCAAGTTCGGTTTCCCAACAAATAAAAATTCTCTTATTTAGGGTTGTTCATTCTCAGTCTTACTATAAGAATACGCACCTGTGACGACCCCAAATCTGGGTTCCACAACCTCGGGTTTAGTTCTCACTGTACAATACTTAATCAATAATTAAATACATACATTGCATTTAAACTTCGTGGAATAATACAAAAGGTTCCTCATAAAAAGGCTACACTTACCAAGGTCGATTAACCTTAACATAGCATTACATAACTTAAGGGAATACAAAAGATTTACAAAAGAAATTACATAAAAGTAATTAATCTAATATGCATCAAACTAATCTAAGCGGTGGCTTTTCCCTTGCCTTTGTCATGTTTAGAACACTCTAGCTTAGCTGAAATAAGTCATGATATAGTAAGAATGAACAACTAAATGGCTCAGCAAGTTTATACGCAAATATAGGATATATCATGATAAAATGGAAATTAATATTAGGATTTTCAACAATAGATAACAATTGTGAAAGAAATCAAGAATCAATTTATCAATATAGAAATGGATTGACTCTTTACTGTTGAGTGGTCTTTAAGGACCATGAACTGCTACTAAGGTAGAACAGACATTGGTATATATCTGACTCCTTGAAAACTAGTACTCGAGGGGATCAGCCTCTTGTACCAATGTATATGCTTAACATTCAGACATCTTGCGCAAATTTGATTTCCCGACAAGTAAAAATCCCCCTTATTTAGGGTTGTTCATTCTCAATCTTACTATAAGAATCCGCACCAACCAATGATTTAGATAAGCTTTTAAAATATTCAATTTGATGAATTTAGACATGCATTCTCTAGCTGAAACAATTAGCTTAAATATTCTTAAACAGTTCTTAAATTAATGAACTATAACATTTACAAAAGCACTATGTACGAATACAATAACAATAATGATGTGGAATAATTTTAAATAATTAATCCACACAAAACTCTGTCAAGTAACTACGAGTGTACATACTTGCAAAAACAATAATTGAATTGCTTAATGTAAATAAAGCTGAAGAAATCTTGCAACAATAAATACAAGTTAGTTCAAGAAAACTTGTCTCGTGCGTAGTCTACTGCTAACCAATTCAATTTATTTCTCTTTGAGTAGACCTAACAATTAATCAAGTTGATTTTTAAATTAGTATCATATATACATTCATATGATAACCTCTATACTTCTTACACCTCTAACACTTAACCAAATAATCATGTAGTTAAAGGTATATAAACACTTAGGAAATAATATCTTCACTTGATAATATTTCAATCACATAAAACCTATATTATCTATTTAACATAGTTCAAACTCTTATCTAATATTATTAATAATTTAATAATATTTTATTAACCTTCTAATATTATTAATCATTTAATAATATTCTATCCATTATCTAATATTATTAATCATTTAATAATATTTTATTCTCTTATTAATATTATTAATTATTTAATAATATTTTAATCATTATCTAATATTATTATTCATTTAATAATATTTTATTACTTTATTAATATTATTAATTATTTAATAATATTTTATTCATTATCTAATATTATTAATTATTTAATAATATTTTACTCCCTTATTAATATTATTACCCATTTAATAATATTTTAATCTCTTACTAATATTATTAATCATTTAATAATATTTTAATATTTCTTAAACAATATCAGATGTTAACCTTTTAATTGTGTTAACTTTAGTCTTTATTGTAGACACTTAGCTACCAATTAATTACTAATAACTTTCTTACAATAGATTATCTTTATATCAATAGTGAACCTTCCTTTTGTTAAGTTTTATAATGCTCGACAAGCGAAATTTTCAGTTCCGAACAAGTCTGGACAAAAAAAAAAAAATTTTGATAAGCATGGGCGTAAAGATGCCTCCCCAAGGCCTTTCTAGGGCGTATCAAAGCCCATAGGCAAAAACCAAAAAGGGTCGGGCGTATTTTGGGCGTCTAGATGCCGGTCACTTTGGCTACCGAAACCTCTCTTACTAATTTGGTCATAACTTTATCATAAGGAAATATTTTAAAGTTATTCTTGAGTCTAAATTCATTAGAATTTCATAATCTACAATTTCTATTTAGATCACAAATCCAAATTCCAAACGAAAGTATCCGTAAAATCACTCACTAGGACATGATGAAAACTAGTTTCATAAATCCTTGGTTTTAGTGGTTCAAACTTGAAATAAATAAACTCTACACATTCAAATGACACCAACTTAGTGTTGTTGTCTTTCTAACTTCTTTTTTTACAATATTTCATGGTTCAATCACTTTTTTGAAAACATTTTACAAAAAATTTAAAGATCTAACCACTTAGGGTTTAAAAATGACCTAGTTTGCTGTAAGAGTCATAACTCCTTTGTTTTTCATTATTTTTGAAAGCTTCAACTATCTCGTTGATGTATAGTTTAGCCAACTAATCCAAACTGAACTTAATTTTGATCGGCAAAAAGTGTGCTGACTTTGTTAATCGATCCACAATCACCCATATAGCATTGTACCCTTTTGTGTTGCTGGAAGTCCTACCACAAAATCCATCGTGATATGCTCCCATTTCCACTCAGGAATTTCTAACAGCTGTAGCAATCCATTTGGTCTCTGATGTTCGGCCTTTACCCTCTGAAAAGTTAGGCATCGGCTGACACATTCTATAATCTCCCTTTTCATATTCGGCCACTAAAAATATTGACGTAGATCTTGATACATCTTCGTACTTCCCGAATGTATCGAGTATCTAGTACTGTGAGCCTGTTGCAAAATCTCCTCTCGTAATTCAGGCATTAACAGTACCCAAACACGATTCTTGAACCTTAGCAATCCTTTGCTATCCACTCTGTACTTGATCTCTTCCCCATCGGTCATCCTCTTTCTTATGCTGTCACATTCTTCATCTTTATCTTAAGCCTCTTTCACCTTATCTAACAAGGTTGGGTTTGCTTCCACTTCGATTGACTCCTTTGAATTTTTTACCTCCAATTCCATTCAAGCCAACTCTTTCACCAATTCTTCCTGTTCTGTTAATACAAACAACTTCTCCCTGCTCTTTCTACTAAGAGCATCTGCTACGACGTTGGCTTTGCCGAGATTGTATAGAATTTCACAATTGTAGTCTTTGATCAACTCTAACCATCTCCGCTGCCTCATGTTCAACTCCTTCTGTGTGAAGTTATACTTCAGACTCTTATGGTCTGTGAATATCTCACATTTCTCTCCATATAAATAATGCCTCCAAATCTTAAGGGCAAACACTATCGCTGCCAGCTCCAAGTCATGGGTAGGGTATCCCTTCTTATAATCCTTTAACTGCCTTGACGCATACGCAACGACTTTGTCGTTCTGCATAAGCACACAGCCAAGTCCCTTGTGCGATGCATCACTGTAGACCGTAAAACCTCATGTATAATCCGGTAAAGTTAACACATGTGCTTCATTAAGTCTCTTCTTTAGCTCCTGAAAACTCTCCTCACACTTCTCCGTCCATACATATTTCACTGTCTTCCTTGTCAAATTGGTTAACGGCGTTCCTATCTTCGAAAAGTCTTTGATGAATCTCCAATAGTAACCCGCTAAATCTAAGAAACTCCTAACTTCTGTCGGCGTCCTTGGTTGTTCCTAATTCATCATCGCTTCTACCTTTGTTGGATCCACGGAAACTCCCTCCTTGTCAATAACATGTGTAGACGCCCAAAATTTGCACCTGTGTGCTAACCTTGACAGGAGGGCAAACTCGTCATTTGACCTGACATGCGAAAAGGAAGGTGGACCCCAACACGAAGCCACCCCCAACGATTTACGGTCAAAGTCGCCACAACGAACGACGAGCATCCGGTCACTTGAGGCAAGGCAAACAGTTGATCCAGAAGAACCTGACCTGATCACGACGGACGACTAATGCCCACTACGCTTATGATGTTCGGGGGTCTCGCTCCCCGGTGGGCGAACGGCTGCCCAGCTTGCCGGTGAGCTGGCGGGGGTGGAAGGGGGCAGCGCCCCCTGGAAGCCAAGCACAAAGAGCAATTTATACATCAAGTAACAGCCTTCCAAAACAATACCGCAGAAATTGGCGAATTAAGACCGCGTGGCACGAAAATCGAGAAAAGCGAGCCGGACAGCCGCGGATGCACCTGCGGTCACCGACAAACGGGACAGTGCGCGGCTCGAGGGCGGCACACGGCAGCCGAGGATTCGGCGCAGACGGCTAGCGAGCCCAGCCGCAGATGCACCTGCGGCCAGCCGCAGTTGCACCTGCGGCTACCTGCGGAACGCTATACATTGCCATTTCCACCCGAGAGTTTGCAAAAAAGAGGAAGAAAGAAATAGATTTTAGAGAGAGAAAGAGCGCGGGAGGAGAGAGAAGAGGTCGGTTCTTGGTGAGATTTGAGTGAAAAATCCATCTCCTCTTGTTAGTTAGTTGATTGTTCTTGTAGTGTTGTCCGATTCGTGAAATAAAAGGCTTTAATCGGCATTTTGCAAGGTGAAAATGGTGTGTTCTTGGGTTTTCCTTTTATTGTTTGTATTGTTAGCATAATGTTGTGATTGGGTTATTTGATGTAGTTGTTGTTATGATGATGATGATGATCCGTGGATTAGGTGTTGTTAGCGAGGGTTCCATCGGAACGTAACTCCTCCTAATGCCCCGATGATATCCGTACGGTGATATATCGTTTGTTATGGTAATGAGTACTTCGTAGTGTTGAGTTTGTGATATTTAAGTTATGTAATGTGATAGCAATGTTTAATCTTGTTAGATTTGGTTTAGTATTGGTTGTGCAGTGATTTGGGTGACTGTGAGCCTAGGGAGGAGATCCTCGTGATCGAATCCCGATGCTGGACGTTTTGGTATATGTAATCCTTGTATAGGGTCCTTTGCTGTGTATTTGTAATATCGGGCCTTAAAGCGATACCAAATCGTGATCGGGTTAAGGCCCCGTAATAATAATAAAGTATGTGATTGTGGGTGTTTGGGGTTATTTAGACGGCTCACATGCCCATGGATAGCCCCGACAAATTTTGAGTGCTTGTTGTGATTTACGACACAAAAATGGTTTTCCAAAATAAGGCAAATAATGAAGATTTTATAAAAATGATCAAATTAGGATATTAGATTCACGAGATTTAAAGTTAAGAGTTTTGGCGAACTTTGATTTCGGTTTGATGAAAAGGCTCCAATGGATTTTGAAAAGTTCAAAAAATGATTTCGTAAATATAAATGAACGTTTTCGTTGAACTTTGTGCATAGGGTGAAAGAGTTCTAGAAATTGCCTTCATTTTATTCAATTTGTCATTAGAGGGCAATGTATAGTCTCGATGCCTATTTGACAAAAGTTCACAAACTATTTTCTGAAAACGACACCTAATAAAAACCCCCATCGCTTTCGAAATTAAAATCAATCTTTATTATAAAAAACGAAGCCTTGTCAATCGGGTCGAAGGACGTCTAAAAACGCTTTCCCGATAAACACATTTGCCATATAAGAAATCCAAGTAAAATTCACCACAAACATTCACCTAGACACGCACGCACACACACACAACTCACACGTTTTAGGATTTAAAAGGATAGGAAAACATCGAGATTGCGGTAACCGTGTTTCACGGAGGTCGGGGGGTGCCTAACACCTTCCCCTCGCTTAAGCAAGCCCCCGAACTCTATGAATCTCGGTTTGCGAACCAATTAACTCGGAGTCATATATGAGCCAGCGATTACGAAAACTAAATTCGGATGAGTTGGTACATCCATTTCACATATACCAACTGACGACTCTGGTCAATTGGCTCATAAAGAAATCGATCTTTCAAAACCCGTCGACATTAAGCCGACCCTTTTCAAAATCACATTTAATTCAAAAGGCTAAAATTGGAAAGGGCTTTTAATAATAAAAAACGAAGAGACGAAAATCCCGGCGTCGACAGCTGACAACTCTGCTGGGGATATTAGAGGGCTTAGGCCGCGTTCAAATCTTGATGTTTTCCTATCCTTTAAAAATCTAAAAAAATGTGTGTGTGTGTGTGCATTACTTTTGATTAATCTACCTTTTGTGCATGTATGAATGAATGTACGAGTTTTTGTGATTGCTTTACAAATGCTTTACTTTAATGTCATCATTTGCATACGGTGAGGTACGATGAATGTATGATGAATGTATGTTGAGCAGTTCCTCCTCCTGAGGCAAACCCGTCGGATGTGGATTACTGGACTCAAAGGGGCGCTCCCCGGCGAGGCTCAGGAAAAGCATCCACTCAGATCCAATCCAATTGAAAGATCGGATTTATTCCCTTCTAGTATGTTGCGAAGATCTGGGAACCTTCATGCCAAAAAGCCTGCGAGAGTAACTTAGGGTAGGTCAGCCTCAGATAAACCCAAACGCGTGGAAGTCTCTTCATACCTTTTTACGTTTTACGCACGTGACATCATGCTTAGTCAAATATTTTGTGCCTCCCACTTTGTCAAAATAAAAGTACTAACCTCTGTTTTACAAGGACAGCTGGGAGAGCATCATAATTGCATATTGACATACATTGGTTAAAATAAAGGAATACTAACAATGTTTTGTAGGAAAAGATTACAAAACGCAAAAACACAAAAAATATTTGCTTTAGCATGCATCCACCAGTGTCATTTCCCGGAACTAAACTTGGTTTGTTTATTCGCAGGATTGCTCCCCAAACTCGTCTCCGATCTAAGAAAGTCAGAGAGTCAACAGTCGAAATGACTGAGAACCCCAATCCTAACCCAGCTCCTGTATCTCGGGAAGAATTTGACGCTGTGAGAAACCAAATGACAGAGCTGACCATGTTGCTGAAAGAGCATTTTAAGCTAAAATCAGGGCCACAACCCGAGGACCAGCCAGGGCCATCATCTCAAGGGAACGGGCTAACCCAAAAACTCCAAAAGTGGAACCGCCAAAGCAAGTTATTATCATCCCAGAGGATGAGGTTGCCAGCAGTGTTAGCAAGAAGATAAAGCAGATGGAAGAGGCCATCAAAACTATGAAGGGGATCGGGTCATATGGCAGTGTTAACTACTCCGATTTGTGCATCTTTCCGGGAACCAGATATCCCGAGAAGTTCAAACTCCCCGAATTTGAAAAGTATAACGGGTCAGGAGATCCTTACACACATTTGAAAGTATACATCGGAGAGCTAGGGGGATATGCTGAGGACAAATCATTGAGAATGCAACTGTTCCAGAAAAGCCTGACAGGGGAGGCTAGGACATGGTATGCAAGATTGGATAATGCTAAGATTCACAATTGGGAGGAGTTGGCCCACACCTTCCTAACGCAATACAGCTTTCAATCCCAGATGGCCCTGGACCGATACCAGATGACGAAAATCAGGAAGCAGACCAATGAATCCTTCAAAGACTACGTCCAACGGTGGAGGAGAATGACGGCCCAAGTGAACCCACCCATGAGTGAGGCAGAGATGGTTATGACATTCATCGATATCCAAGAGGCCCCTTACTATGAAAGGGTGATAGCGGGGATTGGGAAGCCTTTTGCGGAGATGATCAAACATGGGGAGATGGCTGAGATGGGTTTAAAGTCTGGGAAAATCCGAGACTTCACAGCTCTCGAGGCTGTTGCTGAGCGAATCCAGAATGGAAACTATGGCAGTTCTTCCCGGAAACCCCAGAAGAGGAAAGAAGAGGATGTGTCCCTAGTTTTGCAAGGGCTATCTGGGAAGGTAATGACCAGCCCTCCGATCCCTATGCAAAGAAATGAGGTCCCGCATCCGTCAAATTTCAACAATCAAAGGTATGAGGGGCGCAGGAAATTCGAAAAGCCACAAGAGAGGGAGTTCACCCCATTGGGGGATTCATTGGAACAAATACTGGCCATGTTGGTCAGCCAGAAAAAGATTACAGAGCTGGCACCTCCATCGGACCCGAAGGGCAAGAGATATGACCCTAGCAAGAGATGTGCCTATCACTCGGCATCCCCCGGACATGATACCCAGGAGTGCTGGTCGCTAAAACACAAGATCCAGAACATGATTGACAGCGGAGAAATCGTGGTGGAACAACCAGAACCCCCGAATGTGAAGGCCAACCCTCTTCCCGAGCATAATGGGGGAGGCGTAAACTTAGTGGAAACCAGTGGGGCGGAAGGCCCCTCGAAATTAAAATACATAAGGAAGATAGAAGAAGAGATTGTTATGACCAATGCCCAGGAGGGTGCGCAAAAGGAGCCTATCAAGTTGGTTGGGGTAATTCAAGGGACCAAAAAAGAGCCTATCCGGTTGACGGCCCCAAGACCCCTTGTTGTAACACCTAGGTCACAATTGCCAATCACCAATCTGAAAACTGTTCCGTGGAATTACGGGGGGAAGACCGAGGAAGAGGCCAGTTGTGCATCAGTCAGCTCTAAGGGAAATCCATTGTATTTACCAAGGCGGGTTTTTGAGAACACGAAAAAGGAAAACGGGAAAATATCGGAGGAAAAAGCATTGGAGTTTTGGGAGAAAATGGATCGCGGAAAGGCAAATGTGGTTAAGGCGCTGGAGGTGCAACCGCCCCTGACATCCATCTTGGACCTGGTATTGGCATCCCATGATCATCATCAGATATTAAGCAAAGTCCTGGAAGAGGCTCATGTCCCCAAGTCAATTAATACAGAGAGATTTGGCCACTTGGTGGGCCACCTGTTGGACAGCAACGTAATCTCGTTCACCGACGATGACATCCCTGAAGAAGGAAGGGGGCACCAGAGGCCGTTGCACATTGCGGTCATCTCATCCGGGTATGTGATGAACGGAGTCTTGATTGATGGTGGGTCGGCCCTGAATATTTGCCCATATAGTACTCTGGAGAAGATGAAAATCAACCCTAAGCGCCTGCGGGCCAGCCAAGTGGTGGTGAAAGCATTTGACGGATCTAGAAAGGATACAATTGGAGAGATTGAGCTACCAGTGGAGATCGGGCCTTACACTTTTGATATTTCCTTCCAGGTGCTAGATATCACTACCAGTTATAACATGCTACTAGGGAGGCCCTGGATTCATATGGCAGGGGCAGTTCCCTCCACCCTGCATCAACAAATAAAGTTCATTGTTGAGGGGCGCTTGGTAACAATTGCAGCAGAACCTGATCACCCTGTTCCCTCTGTAAAAGGCATGCCTGTGATCCATGTAGACGAATCGGCCGAACCAATCAGCTATCAGGCGTTTGAAATTAGCACCCCTCAGTACAAGCAGTTGGGAGCTCCGAATTTAAAGCCTAAAATGTCTCCTGAGCTCACCTTCGTTGCCCGGGAAATGATGGCGATGAATTTCCAGTCGGGGCAAGGGCTAGGCAAGAACGGTCAAGGAATAACCGAACCCATCAAAATACCAGTGCAGTCGGGCAAGGCGGGGTTAGGATATCACAGAGGTGCAAGGTCGAAGAACTCATACCAGAAAATTCCCATTCGGATAACCGGAGTCCCGATCCCGAGAGCCAAAAATGAACACTCCCCGAAGACAGTCAAGCCTGCATCTGAAGCAAAGGTTAAGGTGGAGGCTCCCCTAGCCAAGGGATTGGTCCAGCAGAGGGAATTCTTGCAGGAAATCCTAGAGCAGTTTGAGAAAAAGTGTCATCTCCCGGGGCAATCAGGCCCCAATGAAAAGGGAAAGGAGAAGATGACTGAGGGCAAGCAGATCATGCCATTTATCAATTGGGCCGGGTTAGAAGTGCCCGAGGAAAGTGTAAATGAAAGCCGAAGCCAAGTCACCGCAATCATTGAAGAGGTGCCAGATACAGAGATCCCCTCCATCACTAGCTCTAAAACCGAAGTGATTCCTAAGAATTAGACCGTGCAGCCTGTAATATCCAGAAAAGGGTAAATGCGGGAGTGTCCGGAAATCCCATCCAGTAGGGGGATCAAGGGGTTTTTAAGATGGTGTTTTTGTTTTATGTATCTGCACGTCTATTTCATATTTTGTCTTGATTATTGAAAAGGAAGTCATATACTTAATGTTTATATATGTGACAAATATTTTTGTTTCATGTCAGGTGTACCAATTTGAGTCATTCTAGCCTAACAAACGATTTTCCAAATTTGAAAGACGATTATGATTTTGATATAGAACTGGATTTCGATTTGATGGGAATTGAGCAGGACGAAGCAGGTGATGACGACGCTCCCGACGAGATCAAAGAGTGGGTCGAGGATAGACCCAAACCCAACCTAGACCAGACCATCACCGTCAACATAGGAACCCCTGAAAATCCCAAAGAGCTGAAAATTGGGGCAGACCTGACTCCCAACCAGAAAGCAGAGGTAGCTGAGTTATTAAGCCAATATGAGGATGTGTTTGTCTGGTCACATGAGGACATGGTCGGGTTGTCCACGGATATTGTGGTACATCGATTGCCTATCAAGGAGGGTTTTAGGCCAGTTAAGCAGAAACTGAGAAAATTAAAACCGAAGTGGAGCTTAAAAGTGAAAGAAGAGATAGTCAAGCAATTCAAGGCGGGGATCATCATGGTGTCCACTTACCCAGAATGGCTTTCCAATATAGTCCCAGTGGCGAAGCCCGGAGGAAAGGTGAGAGTATGCGTCGACTATAGGGATCTAAACAAAGTCAGTCTCAAGAATAACTTCCCAGTGCCTTTCATACACATCTTGGTGGATAATACGGCTTAGTATGAAATGTATTCATTTGTCGATTGTTTTGCGGGATATCACCAGATAATGGTGGCGGAAGAGGACCGAGAAAAGACTGTCTTCATCACCCCCTAGGGCACGTTTTGTTATAGACGACTTGCTTTCGGCCTCACCAATGCAGGAGCCACTTATCAGAGGGCAATGATGGCCCTATTCCACGACATGATGCACAAGGAGATAGAGGTTTACGTGGATGACATTATTGTGAAATCAAGGACGGAATCTGACCATGTGACTCACCTCAAGAAGCTATTTGAGCGGCTCAGGAAGTATAATTTGAAGCTCAATCCAGCAAAGTGTGCCTTCGGAGTTCAGTCGGGTAAACTCCTTGGATTCCTGGTGAGCAATCGAGGCATCGAACTGGATCCGGCTAAGATCAAAGCCATTGTGGATATGCCAGCACCTCGTACAGAGAAAGAGATAAAAGGATTCTTGGGGAGGATAAACTTCATCAGTCGGTTCATATCCCATCTGACCACCACCTGCGAACCAATCTTCAAACTATTAAGGAAAGATGCCTCCCGAAAGTGGAACAGTCAATGCCAAAAGGCCTTTCAGACTATAAAGAAGCAATTAACAGAAGCGCCAGTGCTGGTACCTCCGAAGGACGGAATTCCCCTTTTCCTGTATATATCCGTAAACGATATGGCGATGGGTTGTATGCTGGGGCAAAAAGATGAATCCGGCAAGGAACATGCCATTTATTACCTCAGCAAGAGATTCAGCAGCTGTGAACAGAATTACACACCGATCGATAGAATATGTTGCGCCTTGGCATGGGCTGCTATGAGGTTACAGCATTACCTTCATGGACACACTACCTATTTGATCTCACGAATCGACCCGTTGAAGTATATATTTGAAAGACCGATGTTGAATTGTCGATTATCAAGGTGGCAGTTAATCCTACAGCAATTCGATATCCTCTATGTCACCCAGAAAGCCGTAAAGGGGCAGGGGATTGCGGATCAATTATCAGAGATGCCCACAGGGGGAATGGAGCCTTTAGAAACTTCCCTATCGGGTGAAGATATACTGTGGGTCCAACAGACGAGGTGTGATGTCTAAGGGCAGTTTTGGAAAATGTATTTCGACGGTGCCATGAATGCTGAAGGGGCTGGAGCTGGAGTGGTCCTGGTCTCTATCACGGGCGAGCAATACCCTGTTCTCACCAAATTACAGTTCAATAACTCAAACAATACGGCTGAATA
The DNA here is from genome assembly GCA_947179155.2 of Hedera helix. Classification (NCBI taxonomy): domain Eukaryota; kingdom Viridiplantae; phylum Streptophyta; class Magnoliopsida; order Apiales; family Araliaceae; genus Hedera; species Hedera helix. Next base: position 19,432,057 of record OX359271.1, read on the forward strand.
TGAAGGATGTCTATTGGGGCTGAGATTCGCACGCAATATGGGAGTGAAAAGATTAGCCGTGTTCGGAGATTCAGAGTTGGTAATCAGACAGGCGACAGGGGTATATGGCACTAAGGAGCTTCGGTTACTCCCCTACCACCGGTGTGTGATCCGATTAATGCAAGAATTTGAAAACATAGCCTTCTGACATATTCCATGGGGGCAGAATGACTTTGTCGATGCATTGGCCACCCTGGCTTCGTTAGTCCACGTACTCAAAAACAAAGCCACTCCACAGATTGGAATAACAATGCAAAATGTTCCCACTTACGAAGAATATATATCGGAGTTATCAGAAGATGTGGTTCAGCCAAATCAACCCTAGTATCATGACATTCAGAAATACTTGAGGGATAGATCACTCCCCGACCAGGCAAACCTAACGGAAAGGCAGAGAATCCAGAAGATGGCGATGAAATTCTATTTAAGCGGAGATTCCCTGTATAAGAGGGATGTAGGCTTGGGATTATTGCGATGTGTAGACGAGACTCAAGCACATAAAATCATGGGCGAAGTGCACGGTGGAGTTTGTGGGCCGCATATGAGTGGACCGATGTTGGCCAAGAAAATTCTGAGAACGGGGCACTACTGGCTATCACTTAAGGCTGACTGTGACGATCATGTCAAGCGATGTTTCCAATGCCAAGCACACGGTAATGTAATGCATGCGCCTCCTAATGAACTGCACTGTATGACTTCCCCTTGGCCTTTCTCCATGTGGGGTATGGATGTAATCGGACCCGTGGAGCCCAAAGCGAGCAACGGCCACCAATTCATTTTCGTCATGATTGATTATTTCACTAAATGGGTGGAGGCAACTTCTTTCCCCAAAGTAACGCAGGAAGTCATAGTCAGTTTCATCAGGAACAATGTCATTTGCCGATACGGACAGCCTAAAATCTTGGTGTCCGACAATGCCAATAATCTAAACAATGCTCTTATGAAGGAGTTATGCGCCCAATTCAAGATCAAGCATCTCAATTCTGACATTTACAGGCCCAAAATGAATGGGGCCGTGGAGGTGCCAAATAAGAATATAAAGAGAATTATGGCGAGAATGTCTGCCAATCACCGGGGATGGCCAGATTTGCTGCCCCTCACGTTGTTTGCATATCGGACATCAGTTCGTACGTCTACAGGGACAACTCCTTATGCCTTGGTATATGGGATGGAGGCCGTTTTGCCAGTTGAAATGGAGATGGCATCCCTCCGAATTTTGCTCGATGCTCAGATTGACGAGGAGGATTGGATACAAAGCCAGTATGACCAACTGGCCTTAATAGATGAAAGGAGGGTGGCGGCTATATTGCACGGTCAGTTGTATTAGCAACGCATCTCTCGATCGTACGACAAAAAGATACGGTCCCGAAAGTTCAAAGAAAATGATTTAGTGCTAAAGAGGGTCATGCCTTGTCAAGACGAAGCCAAAGGGAAATTCGCTCCAAATTGGGAAGGACCCTTTGTGGTAAAGAAAGTCCTATCTAGAGGGGTCCTCATCCTACAAGAAATGGATGGCGAGGTATTTTCGCAGCCCCTGAATTCTGACTCAGTGAAACGGTTCTACGCTTAAAAAAAAAAAAAAAAAAAAAAACCTTTCTATCTCCCTTGTAATTCGAACTACGTAGGACCTGATCTCCTGACCTTGTGGGAGTACGTAGGCAGCTATCATGGCACGGTCCGTTCTATACAAAATAATAAACCTTATCCCTATACCGAACCCATTTCCAGAAAACCCCGAAACCCTACTCTGACAAATATACTCCAAAACTTACCCAAGCCTAGCCATATAATCAGCCCACAAATCCAAAACTCACTCAGATGAAATCAGAAGGTCGTGCGGCAATATATGTGGAATCCCTATCAAAACTTGAGAAAAGAAAGAAGGCAATATATCAAAATCATGATCGGCTGGATAAAATGAGGATCCAATGGAGGGCGACGATGCATCAAAAAGGGAAATGACTAAACCATAAATATTTCTCTATATATACAAAACATTTTGATTACAAGTCTATCTTCTAAATAAAAGTGATGAAACTGACATAGTCCGTGCAGGAAATATAATCGTCTACAGGTCAGAGACCAGCTGGAGCAGGATAGGCAAAATAGTCGAGGCATCATAAACCTCCGGCTCACCCGCAATCTGCTGTCCCATCATGTCAATCCGAGTCAAAAGAGCAGCAGCACTGGTAACAGTCGCAGAATGACCCTCCATGACAACTCTGACCTGCTCGATAACGCTATCTCTGGCAGAGAGGGCGGCATCACGAGCTAGTATAACAGCATCCCGCTCGGCGTGGGCGGTATCCCTCTCAATCTCAGTAGCACTCAAGGATGACCGGAGCCTGGTACCTTCAATCATTAATCTCTGGATCCGGTCCACCAAGTCAGGGGAAGGGACATGTACCGAAGCAGAAACCTCCTCAACGTCAGACCTGGGCGCTAATCCTGAAACCTCCGGAGGAATGACCGCATCTGAACTGGTCTCATCTGGAAAAAGTCCTCGAGAACCATCCAATACCCCAATCTGGTCAAAGTCGGTAATATCAGAATCTCCTCGCAACAATAGCAGATAAGCGGGTGTCTGACCAGGATGACTATCCCCAAAATCGGTCGAAACCCGGTGTGACCAAAGATCATATACCCTCAGCATCTCCCTCTCCGTCTGAGTCGATATGAGAAATCGGTAGTCAGCTGCTCCCGCAAAAAGGTGGAGATCCGGTATTTGGTCAAACTGCCCATGACAGCTAAGGGATGATAAGTCGTCACCCCCCTCAAGCCGAGAAGAGGGAGGAAATCAAAAGGGGGCACATGAGTCAAGAAGCTCAGGAAGGAGCAATAACCCGAGTAGATCAAAAGATGGAAAGGATCCTCAATGGCCGATAAGAACTCCCTCCAGGAAGCCATATCAGTGCATCGTCGGGGACGGAATGAGAACTGCATGGCCAAGCTGTGGCTGAAACAAAACCCATGCCGACAAAATTGCCCGATAGGTCTGAGGTGGCTCATAAACCATACATACAACAAAGTAGAGCTTCCCCTGAATGTGCGGCCAGGGAAGGAATGACAATACAAGGCCAACAAGTAAGTCTCTGCAAGTATCATGGGAAGGATAGTATGATCCTCCTGAAGGGCCTGAACCGCTACAATAACCCGCATGTCCAGGAGGTCATCCCCTGCAGGCATGTACAGAACTGATATGACACAGGCCATTAAAACATCCACTCTCAAAGCGCCCCAGCGCTCCTCAGACACTGAAAAATCACTGGAGAATCGAGAGAAGCTATCCACCGAGCCAAATCTGTCAACCAAGAAGGGTAGAGGGACAAGGTAGCTCAAAGAGATCACAGATAGCAAAGCTGTCCTCCGCAAGCCTGTGAAAGTCAGGAACTGATGGCGCATATGGCCGGAGGTAACCCGGGCGCAAGGACCATCCACCGACAGACCAGTAAAACGAGCATATTCCTCAAGGGTGGGGGTCAGATACTCCAGCCCAAACCTGAAAACATGTCTGTCCGGGATCCAGCAACTGAGAATGCCATCAACAAAGCCCGGCGGCACCTGGAATGACAAAAGAGACAAGGAGTGTTATTTGATGTAGTTGTTGTTATGATGATGATGATGATTCGTGGATTAGGTGTTGTTAGCGAGGGTTCCATCGGAACGTAACTCTTCCTAATGCCCCGATGATAGTCGTACAGTGATATATCGTTCGTTATGGTAATGAGTAGTTCGTAGTGTTGAGTTTGTGATATTTGAGTTATGTAATGTGATAGCAATGTTTAATCTTGTTAGATTTGGTTTAGTATTGGCTGTGCAGTGATTTGGGTGACTGTGAGCCTAGGGAGGAGATCCTCGTGATCGAATCCCGATGATGGACGTTTTGGTATATGTAATCCTTGTATAGGGTCCCTTGTTGTGTATTTGTAATATCGGGCCTTAAAGCGATACCAAATCGTGATCGGGTTAAGGCCCCGTAATAATAATAAAGTATGTGATTGTGGGTGTTTGGGGTTATTTAGATGGCTCACATGCCCATGGATAGCCCCGACACATTTTGAGTGCTTGTTGTGATTTACGACACAAAAATGGTTTTCCAAAATAAGGCAAATAATAAAGATTTTATAAAAAGGATCAAATTAGGATATTAGATTCACGAGATTTAAAGTTAAGAGTTTTGGCGAACTTTGATTTCGGTTTGATGAAAAGGCTCCAATGGAATTTGAAAAGTTCAAAAAATGATTTCGTAAATATAAATGAACGTTTTCGTTGAACTTTGTGCATAGGGTGAAAGAGTTCTAGAAGTTGCCTTCATTTTATTCAATTTGTCATTAGAGGGCAATGTATAGTCTCGATACCTATTTGACAAAAGTTCACAAACTATTTTCTGAAAACGACACCTAATAAAAACCCCCATCGCTTTCGAAATTAAAATCAATCTTTATTATAAAAAACAAAGCCTTGTCAATCGGGTCGAAGGACGTCTAAAAACGCTTTCCCGATAAACACATTTGCCATATAAGAAATCCAAGCAAAATTCACCACAAACATTCACCTAGACACGCACGCACACACACGCAACTCACACGTTTTAGGATTTAAAAGGATAGAAAAACATCGAGATTGCGGTAACCATGTTTCACGGAGGTCGGGTGGTGCCTAACACCTTCCCCTCGCTTAAGCAAGCCCCCGAACTCTATGAATCTCGGTTTGTGGACCAATTAACTCGGTTTCATATATGAGCCAGCGATTACGAAAACTAAATTCGGATGAGTTGGTACATCCATTTCACATATACCAACTGGCGACTCTGGTCAATTGGCTCATAAAGAAATCGATCTTTCAAAACTCGTCGACATTAAGCCGACCCTTTTCAAAATCACATTTAATTCAAAAGGCTAAAATTGGAAAGGGCTTTTAATAATAAAAAATGAAGCGACGAAAATCCCGGCGTCGACAACATGACCTAAAAATTGAACTCTCTCCAACCAGAATTCACACTTTGAAAATTTAGCATACAACTGCTCCTTCCGTAATATCTCCAATACTAATCTTAGATGTTCTACATGTTCCTCCTCCGTTTTGGAATACACCAAAATATCATCAATGAACACAACTACAAATTTATCCAAGTACTGCTTAAATATTTTGTTCATCATGTCCATAAATGCGACTGGCGCATTCGTTAGTCCAAACGACATCACCAGAAACTCATAATGACCATATCGAGTTCTGATTACCGTCTTGGATACATCCTCCTTTCTGACTTTCAACTGATGATAACCAGTCCTTAAGTCAATCTTTGAAAAGTACTTCGCCCCTTTTAATTGATCAAAAAGATCATTAATTCTTGGTAACAGGTACTTGTTCTTAATCGTCACTTTGTTCAGCTCCCTATAATCTATACAAAGTCTCATTGATCCATCCTTCTTCTTTACAAACAACACAGGTGCTCCCCATGGGGAAACACTCGGCTGAATGTACTTCCTATCCAATAACTTCTGCAACTGAACCATCAACTCCTTCATTTCTACCGGAGCCATCATATATGGTGTCTTTGATATCGGTGTTGTCCCCGGTACTAAATCGATCACAAATTCTATCTTTCTATCTAGCGGTAGACCTGGCAGTTCATCGGGAAAGACATCCATGAACTCCTTAACTACTGGTATTTGCTCCATATCAGAATGCACCATTTGTGTATCCACCACATGAGCCAAATACCCTACACAACTTTTCTTCAACAGTTTCTTGGCCTGTATCATCGTCAAACAAGAAGATTGTCCTGACGACTTGTTGCCATAAAATACGACCTTAGACTTGTTTGGTGTCTTAAGGTGTATACACTTCTTCTAGCAGTCAATTATCGCTCTATGGTTAAACAACTAATCCATTCCAAGAATAACGTCAAACTCCCCCAAACGTATCGGAATAAGATTCGTATTCAGTTTCTGACCCCTGATTTCAGCACAACAATTTCTATGTATATACCCTGCAGGAATCACTTCTTTATTTGCAACTTATATGTTCATTGGGTTCTCTAGTTTTTCTATAGGCAATTCTAACCATCTAGCGAATTCATCAGACACAAATGAACAGGTAGCACCTGAATCAAACAATGCATATGCATTTATATCATTGATCAGAATAATACTTGACACCACGTCTTTTGATTCAACAGCGTCTTGCACCGTCATGATGAAAGTCCGTGCTGTTGGTTTGTTCTGTTGCACCGGGCCTCCAATGGTGAGTTTGTTGTTGTTCCCCTTATAACTCGTACTTCCACTGCCATTCTTCCTCTTCGGACAATCCTTGAACTGATGGTTCGTAGCTCCGCATGAGAAACAACCCCTCCTCTTTGGTATGGGACAATTAGGAGCGATGTGCCCTTCTTGCCCACAGTTGTAGCATACATTCTTTCCCCTCATACACTCCCCTACGTGATTCTTCCCGCACTGGCTACATTTGCTTAATTTCTTTGCTTCACTTCCTTGAGGTGTCCCCGAATTATTGTTGTTGTTATTCCACTTGCGTTTGTTCGAGTTATTGCCCCTACTGCTGATACCTTCTCTATTTCCTCCCTCACTTCTTTTCTTGTTTCGTTCCTGATTATGTTTGTTTAGAGCTTCATTTCCCCCTACGGTGATTATAGCTTTCTCCAGTAAAGTTGTGAAGTTGGTAATCTGAAGAATAGAAACCATACTATAAACTCACGGTTTCAGCCCCTGCTCAAACCTTCTTGCTCGCCTTACTTCAGTGTCCACCTAATGTGGAGCAAATCTCGCCAATTCGTTGAACTTGGCGGCATAGTCGGATACTGACATGTTACCCTGCTTGAATTCCAGGAATTTGACCTCCATCCTGGCTTGTGTGCTTTCTGGAAAGTAATTCTCCAAGAATACTTCCTTAAATCACGTCCACGCGATTGTTCCCTCTCCTGCTCTGCTTTTTTGGCTTTCCACCAATAATTCGCCTCCCCCTTCATCATAAAGGTAACAAATGAGGTCATTTGCTCCTCTGCTACTCGTGCGACCTCAAAGACCTTTTTCATCTCCTCTATCTAGGTCTGTGCTTCTATAAGATATGTGGTTCCTCAGAATTTGGGTGGTCTTATCAGTTTAAAGTCTTTAAAGCTTGCTAGTGGAGCGACAGGGTTTGTGGCTCCAGTGGCATTAGCATTTCGTCCGTGGAATGCTCCCATAAGCATTTCCACAAACTTTTGTACTGGGTTTGGCGGTACCCTTCCTGCATTAACCGACTCTTCTGGTGCTGGTGGGGGTAGTCGTTGATTTCTTCTAGGTGGCGGCATTTTCTGTATAAAGAAAATTTAATTATTAAAATTGCTTCATCTTTTCACTTTTGTTTTGTAGCTTAAGCAATTTAAACTAAAGTACAATTAATCAGCTCGACACATATAAACATAAACATAACTGCATTTATATTCATATGCTAAAACCACAGTGCATAGCACTTTTACATCATAAGCATACTGCTATAAATGCTACTATCCCTGAAATACCACAAAAGACGAGATCTAACTGAAAACATATCCCACAACTTAATAGAGTTGGGATTTACATCATACTAACCCTCTGCCAAAACAAAAGTTGGGTTTCTACTGCATCTATATACATGCAAAATAAAGAAAACTACTACTACGGACTACGCATCCCTCGACGCACAGCGTCATCGTACTCCTCATCTCCCATAGTCATCACCACGCTCCTGCTAATCGTATGCATGGATTGGCCCTCCTCAGCTGGGTAATAGTACACATTACTCTGTAATCTGCCATAAGAATAACGATAGACATAGCTAAGTCTATCGATCCTCACCCTATTCTCTCTCACCTCATCATCCAGCTCCAACATCTGCCCATGAGTTGCATCTCTCTGGATCTCCATATCCACCCTAGCATCTACTGCCTGCTGCAACTGGCCTCTAATGGCCTCCTTCTCTGCATGTGTCTGCTGAACCTTCAGCTCAGCTACTGCTAGTCTGACCTCCATCTCGTCCATCTTCTCCTTCAGCTCCATGTTCTCGTTAGAGAACGTCTAAGCTGCATCCCTATACTGGTCCTCAGTCTGCTGGTGAATCTAATTCTGCTCCTCCAAGTGCTAAACCATATCCTCCATCTCATCGTTCATCGTGGTTAGCGTATCGATGATGTCACTGGCAGTAGTGCCCATGCCATCAGTGTACTCTACTGGCTCCTCGTCCTCCTCGGCCTCATCATCACTATATGGCCTCATTACTCCACCCCGAACGGGCTCCTCACGATCTCCCTCCTCTGGATTAGACTCAGGCTCCTCAATAGGTGCAGCCACCAGCAGCTGTGCTGTATCCATATGGATATCAGTGTAAATCACCTCCTCAATAGTATGACTCGACTGTCCAATCTCAGGCATCCTACAATCATAAAAATAACATATGTTAGTACAGCAATAAAATATATTCATTAATGAAATGAAATGGTATTTTATCATATACATCTCGACTCGATGGATTTCCTCAATCCACCACCAAAAATACACATAATGATGAATCTCCTCGATTCATCTCCTAACGCACTCGATATGAGTTTAGTACAAAGGTTATATCCTAGGTTTCGCAATCCTAACGTTTCAAACCTACAGCTCTGATACCAACCTGTGATGACCCCAAATCTGGGTTCCACAATCTCGGGTTTGGTTCTCACTGTACAATACTTAATCAACAATTAAATAAATACATTACATTTAAACTTCGCGGAATAATACAAAAGGTTCCTCATAAAAAGGCTACACTTCCCAAGGTCGATTAACCTTAACATAGCATTACATATCTTAAAGGAATACAAAAGATTTACAAAAGAAATTACATAAAAGTAATTAATCTAGCATGCATAAAACTAATCTAAACGTTGGCTTTTTCCTTGCCTTTGTCATATTTAGAATACTCTGGCTTAGCTGAAATAAGTAGTGATATAGCAAGAATGAACAACTAAATGGCTCAGCAAGTTTATACGCAAATACAGGACATATCATGATGAAATGGAAATTAATATTAGGGTTTTCAACAATAGATAACAATTGTGAAAGAAATCAAGAATCAATTTATCAATATAGGAATGGATTGACTCTTTACTGTTGAGTAGTCTTTAAGGACCATGGACTACTACTAAGGTAGAACAGACATTGGTATATATCTGACTCCTCGAAAAACTAGTACTCGAGGGGATCAGCCTCTTGTACCATATATATATGCATAACATTCAGACATCTTGCGCAAATTCGATTTCCCGACAAGTAAAAATCCCCCTTATTTAGGGTTATTCATTCTCAGTCTTACTATAAGAATCCGCACCAACTAATGGTTTGGATAAGCTTTTAAAATATTTAATTTGATGAATTTAGACATGCATTGTCTAGCTGAAACAATTAGCTTAGATATTCTTAAACAGTTCTTGAATTAATGAACTCTAACATTTACAAAAGTACTACGTGCGAATACAATAACAATAATAATGTGGAATAATTTTAAATAATTAATCCACTCAAAGCTCTGTCAAGTAACTACGAGTGTACATACTTGCAAAAACAATAATTGAATTGCTCAATGTAAATAAAGCTGAAGAAATTTTGCAACAATAAATACAAGTTAGTTCAAGAAAACTTGCCTCGTGCGTAGTCTACTGCTAACCAATTCAATTTATTTCTCTTTGAGTAGACCTAACAATTAATCAAGTTGATTTTTAAATTAGTATCATATATACATTCATATGATAACCTCTATACTTCTTACACCTCTAACACTTAACAAAATAATCATGTAGTTAAAGGTATATAAACATTTAGGAAATATTATCATCACTTGATAATATTTTAATCACATAAAACCTATATTAATTATTTAATATAGTTCAAACTCTTATCTAATATTATTAATGATTTAATAATATTTTATTAACCTTCTAATATTATTAATCATTTAATAATATTCTATTCATTATCTAATATTATTAATCATTTAATAATATTTTATTCTCTTATTAATATTATTAATTATTTAATAATATTTTAATCATTATCTAATATTATTATTCATTTAATAATATTTTATTACTTTATTAATATTATTAATCATTTAATAATATTTTATTCATTATCTAATATTATTAATCATTTAATAATATTTTACTCCATTATTAATATTATTACCCATTTAATAATATTTTAATCTCTTACTAATATTATTAATCATTTAATAATATTTTAATATTCCTCAAACAATGTCAGATGTTAACTTTTAATTGTGTTAATTTTAGTCTTTATTGTAGACACTTAGCTACCAATTAATTACTAATAACTCTCTTACAATAGATTATCTTTATATTAATAGTGAACTTTCCTTTTGTTAAGTTTTATAATACCCGACAAGCGAAACTTTCAGTTCCGAACAAATCTGAACAAAATTTTTTTTTTTTTTTGACAAGCATGGGCGTAAAGACGTCTCCCCAAGACCTTTCTGGGGCGTATCTACGCCCATAGGCAGAAACCAAAAAGGGCCGGGCGTATTTTGGGTGTCTTGACGCCGGTCACTTTGGCTGCCGGAACCTCTCTTAGTACTTTGGTCATAACTTTGTCATACGGAATTATTTTGAGGTGATTCTTAAGTCTAAATTTATTAGAATTTCATGATTTACAATTTCTATTTGCATCAAAAATCCAAATTCCAAACGAAAGTATCTGTAAAATCGTTCACAAAGACAAAATGAAAACTAGTTTCATTAATCATTGGTTTTAATGGTTCAAACTTGAAATAAATAAACTCTACACATTCAAATGACACCAACTTAATGTTGTTGTCTTCCTAACTTCTTTTTTTACAATATTCCATAGTTCAATCACATTTTTGAAAATGTTTTAAACAAAATTTAAAGATCGAACCACTTAGGGTTTAAAAACGACCTACTTTGCGGTAAAAGTCACAACTCCTTTGTTTTTCCTTATTTTTGAAAGTTGCAAGTTGGGTTTTCTTTAAAAGTCGTGTATGTAACTTTCTATCTATAAAAATCCAATTTCCAACTTGTACATTTCAAACTACAACATTAAACATTACATGCTTCATTAGGGTTTTACTGTAAAGTTTGTTATGAACATTTCTACCTTTTTAAAGCAAAATACACATACCAAATCATGATATAAACACATCAAACTATGAATATACATATATTACATAGTTAAATACTTCTAGACTATCAAAACAAGTTTTGATCGGTTAAAAATGGATTTTAACCGTTCAAAAGCTATCTAGACTACAAAAATGAAATATAGGAAGTTTAGAGCACTTTTAAACCTTATGGTCTTGGATGCTCTTCTTCTTCTCCTACCAAAGTATGTGGTGAAGCTTTGTGTCATCCACCAATCTCAACCTCTAGCAATTTCCTTAAGTTTACAAGTGTTTCTTTCTTTCTCTCTAGGAAATGCTCTCTATTTTTCTCTCTAGAACTCTAGCAAATGAACTAACAAACATATACAAGTGTGTGGAGTACTCTATATATAGAACTCTACTAATCTCTCATTAACCTTCCTAATTCACCAACATAGTCAATTTAGTAGCTAAATTTTGATTACTATTGGATGGATGGACAATGTGATTGACTAGTTGAATGACTAGGTTTGGTGAGCTACTATGACATGGAGTATTTTAGAAGAAACCAAGCAAAACAAGTCACCCCCAAGGGGCCCCACAATGGCCAGCCAATATGGCCTTTTTCTAGCTAATTTTCATTTATTTTTCATGCTTTTATTATGCATATATACATCTATATATATATATATATATATATATATATATATATATATACATGTGTTCAATTGTTGACCAATTTTGACTTCTTATTAGGCTCCACATTGGACTCTAGGATTAAATATATTGGGCTCATCCATTTAATTGTTTTGGGCTCAATTTGATTAACACATTGGGCTAGCATTTAAATAACTATGCTACATTTAATTAAAATAAACATTGGGCTTGTTTAATTAATTACATGGGCTAAGATTTAATTTAATTACTTGAGCTACTAGGTAAATTTAATTGACCTAGTTTAACAACTCATTTGGATTTAAAATATAATTCAATTAGATTTGCTTTAGTTAATTATAACCTCTTGCTTTATTACTTTAAATAAATATACACATACACAAGTATATCCATTTAATTATCTAATACACAATTAATTAGTACAAAAATTTTAATTTATTGCTAATTATTTAATAATCATAATTATAATGTCTAAAGAGATTCGTGGTCATTACAGCACCAACCAATGGTTTGGATAAGCTTTTAAAATATTCAATTTGATGAATTTAAACATGCATTGTCTAGCCAAAATAATTAGCTTAGACATTCTTAAACAGTTCTTGGATTAATGAACTACAACATTTGCAAAAGCAATATGTGCGAATACAATAACAGTAATGATGTGGAATAATTTTAGATAATTAACCCACTTAAAGTTCTGTCAAATATCTACGAGTATAGGTACTTGCTCAATAATAATTGAATTGCTCAATGTGAATAAGGTTGAAGAACACTTGCAATAATAAATACAAGTTAGGGTTAAGGAAACTTGCCTCGTGCATAGTCTACTGCTAACCAATTCAATTAATTCTCTTTGAATAGACCTAACAATTAATCAGTTTAATCTTAAATTAGTATCATATACACATTCATATAATAACATTTATAACTCTTACTTAACCACATAATTATATAAACACTTAGATAATATTATCACTACTTGATAATATTTCAATCACATAAAACCTATATTAATTATTTAATATAGATCACACACTTATCTAATATTATTAACAATTTAATAATATTTTATTAATCTTGTAATATTAATCATTTAATAATATTTTTTTTATTATCTAATATTATTACTCATCTAATAATATTTTATCAATTATCTAATATTATTAATTATTTAATAATATTTTAATCATTATCTAATATTATTAACTATTTAATAATATTTTATTAATTATCTAATAATATTAATTATTTAATAATATTTTAATCATTATCTAATATTATTAATCATTTAATAATATTTACATCTTTTTTCTAATATTATTATTCTTTTAATAATATTTTATTAATATTCTAATATTATTAACTATTTAATAATATTTAGTTATATTCTAATATTATTATTCATTTAATAATATTTTATCTATTTACTAATAGTATTACTCATTTAATAATATTTTATTGACTTTATAATATTATTATACATTTAATAATATTTTAATGATTTTCTAATATTATTATATTAATAATAATATTTTATTAATTTAATTGATATTATTAAACTTTTAATAATATTTATCCTCTTTTACTTATTAATTCAACTATCTAAAATTTTAAAAATACTTTTATTGAGTCCATAAATAATAAAATATTTTTTTAGAATATTTGTCAATTTCTGATCAGGACCCGACCCGGCCAAAACCGACCTGACCCGGTCCAGAATTAATTTTTCAAACTGTCTGGTTCACCGCTGCGGCTGTGAGGACCACTACTGCGGCGATGACTTACAGAAAGTTTCACTACTGCAGCAGTGGGATTTACCGCTGCGACGGTGGCTTAATTTATCATTACAGGGTATTTTACCGCTGCGGCGGTAGTTGTGTTTTTTCAAAATCTTAATTCTCTAACTTTGATTTATTTGGTTCAAACTTTCATAAAATAAAATCTATATTTTCAAAATACACCAAATCAATTTTCTTATCTTTCTAACTTATTGTTTTTCAACATTTCATGATTTGATCTCGTTTTCGAAAATATTTTTGACATAATATTTGAGATTGATCACTATAGGGTTTTAAAACGACCTACTTTGCGGTAAAAGTCATAACTTCTTTATTTTTTCATATTTTTGAAAGATTCAAGTTGGATTATCTTTAAAACTCATATATGTAACTTTTTGGCCATAGAAATCTATTTTTTAACTTGTACATTTCAAACTACAACATTAAATACCATATACTCAACTAGGTTTTATTGGTAAAGTTTAATATGAACATTTTTTTCATTTTTATGCATACCACACATACCAAAGCATGATTTAAGCATATCAAACCATGAATATACATATATAACATAGTTTAAGACTTCTAGACTATCAAAACAAGTTTTGATCGGTTAAAAATATATTTTAACCATTCAAATCACATATACACTATAAAAATGAACTTAGAAAGGGTTATAGCACTTTTTAACCTTAAAGATTTGTGTGTTCTTCTTCTTCTCCTTCCAAAGCTTGGTGACATTCACCAAGCTCTTTCTTTAGCTATTCTCTTCAACTCACAAGTGTATCTCTCTATTTTTCTTTTGGAAGCTCCCACTTTGCTCTCTAGGAAATGCTACAAAATGACTAACAAACTCATCTAAGGTGTGGAGCACTCTATTTATAGAGTCTCCTTAATCACCATCAACTCTTCCTAATTCACCAACATAGTCAAATTAAAGGTGTCGACGCCGGGATTTTCGCCGTTTCGTTTTTTATTATTAAAATGCCCTTTTCCAATTTTAGCCTTTTGAATTAAATGTGGTTTAGAAAAGGGTCGGCTTAGTGTCGACGGGTTTTGAAAGATCGATTTTTTATGAGCCAATTGACCAGAGTCGCCAGTTGGTATATTTGAAATGGATGTACCAACTCATCCGAATTTGTTTTCGTAATCGCTGGCTCATATGTGACTCCGATTATTTGGTCCGCAAACCGAAATTCATAGAGTTCGGGGGCTTGCTTAAGCGAGGGGAAGGTGTTAGGCACCCCCCGACTTCCGTGAAACACGGTTACCGCAATCTTGATATTTTCCTATCCTTTTTAAATCCTAAAATGTGTGGTTTGCGTGTGTGTGCATGCGTGCCTAGATGAATGTTTGTGGTGCGTTTTGCATAAAAGTTCGCTTTTATTTTTATATGGCAAAAGTGTTATCTGGAAAGTGTTTTGGACGTTCTTTGACCCAAATGACGAAGCTTCGCTTTTTATAAGAAAGATTGATTTTAATTTCGAAAGCGTTGAGGGTTTTTTATTTAGATGTCATTTTAGAAAACAATAGTTTTAAACTTTTGTCAAATAGGAATCGAGACTATACATTGCCTTCTAACAGTTAATATAAATAAAATGAAGGCAACTTCTAGAACTCTTTAACCCTATGCACAAAGTTTATGAAAACGTTTATTTATTTCTTGAAACACATTTTTATGACATTTCAAAACCAAATATAGCCCTTTCGTCAAATAAAGATCTAAGTTCGCCAAAACTCTTTACCTTTTAAACCTCGTGTGTCTAATATCCTAATTTGATTATTTTTAGAAAATCTTTATCATTTGCCTTATTTTGGAAAATCGTTTTTTGTGTCGTGAATCAAAATAAGCATTCAAAACGTGTCGGGGCTATCCATGGGCATGTGAGCCATCCAGACAACCCCAAACACCCACAATCACATACTTTATTATTATTACGGGGCCTTAACCCGATCCCGACTCGGTATCGCTTTAAGGCCCAATATTACATTTACACAACCACAAATCCTATCTGATGATTACATATACCAAAAAATGTCCATCATCGGGATTTGACCACGAGGATCTCCTCCCTAGGCTCACATTCACCCAAATCGTGGCACAACCAACACTAAACCAAATCTAACGAGATTTAACATTGCTATCATACTACATAGCTCAAATATCACAACTCTAACACTACAAACTACTCATTACCACAACGAACGATTATATCACCGTACGGATGTCCTCGGGGCGTTAGGAGGAGTTATGTTCCAATGGAACCCTCGCTAACGACCCCTAATCCACGGATCCTTTATCAATATATATAACAATAAACTACATCAAATAAACCAATTCGACATTATGCTAACAATACAACAAATAAAAACTCAAGAACACACTCCTTTCACCTTGCAGAACGCCGATTTAAAGCTTTTATATTCCACAAATCGAACAATACCACAAGAAAACTAGACTACTTAGCACAATACAATGGATCTAAGCTTAAAAATGGCCAAGATCCGAGTTCTCTCTCTCCTCCCGCGCGCTCTTTCTCTCTCTCTTTTCTTTCTTTTTTCTTTCTTCTCGGGTGGAAAATGGCCGCATATAGGCTTCAGCAGGCAGCCGCAGATGCATCTGCGGCTGGCCGCAGATGCATCTGCGGCTGCCTGCTGTGGCCGCCGCCTCGGCTGCCGTGTGCCGTTCTCGAGCCTCGTGCCTGTCACTTCTGTCGGTGGCAGCGGTTGCATTCGCGGCCGTCCGGCTTGCTTTTTTTGATTTTCGTGCCACGCGGTCTTAATTCGCCAATTTCCGCGGTATTATTTTGTAAGGCTGTATTTTTGCAGTCCGGAAATCCCTGGAAAACGTGCCATATTGTTCTGGGAGGCCAGTTCGGAGGGCCGCGACTTGATATAGAATTTGACAATTGTGCCTGTCTTTCAGGGGGCGCTGCCCCCTACCCCCCCGCCAGCTCACCGGCGAGCTGGGCAGCCGCTCGCTCACCGGGGAGCGAGACCCCCGAACATTGTAAGCGGAGTGGCCATCAGTCGTCTTTTGTGGTCGGCTCAGGCTTTTCTGGGTCAACTGTTCGCCTTGCCTCAAGTGACCGGATGTTCGTTGTCCGTTGTGGCGGCTTTGACCGTAAATCGCTGGGGTGGCTTGATGTTGGGGTCCACCTTCCTTTTCGCTCGTCGGGTCAAATGACGATTCTGCCCTCCTGTCAGGGTTAGTGCAAAAGTGCAAAATTTGGGTGTCTACAGCTGCCCCTCTTTATCATGTTTATGTAATGTCATATGAAATGAACATGATAAAGAAGTAGGCACCCAGTGCATGATGATGGCAGCACATATTTTAATGATGCAACATATATATCATTGATGCAACATATACAGGTTAATGATGCAACACTAATATTACCGGTTACTGCCTCAAATGGACTCGCATCGCATATTCGCCAAAACTATTTTTCTCTTGCTTAACGCATATTGCATATTTAAATATCAAATCGCTTATCATACTAAATCAAAATCGCATTACATCGCATATGAAATCACATATCGCACTGTTTCTCATATGATGTATCGCATATCGCATATCGCATCGCATCGCACATCGCATCGCATCGCATCGCTCGTCGCATCGCACATCGCATCGCATCGCATTGTTTTGGTCATCGTCGGATCTTTTCCCACGGTTATCGCATTGTCATCGTCGGATCTTTTCCCAACGGTTATCGCATTTTCATCGTCGGATCTTTCTCCAACGGTTATCGCATTGTCATCGTCGGATCTTTCTCCAACGGGTCGTTTTTGGACGGTCAGGAGTTTTCACTGACGGGTCATTTTGGACGGTCAGGGATTTTCACTGACGGGTCATGTTGGACGGTCAGGGTTTTTACTGACGGGTCATGTTTGGACGGTCAGGGGTTTTCACTGACTGGTCATTTTGGACGGTCAGTTCTTTTGACTGACGGGTCATGTTTGGACGATCAGTTCTTTTGACTGACGGGTCGTGTTGGACGGTCAGTTCTTGTTTCTGACGGGTCGTGTTGGACGGTCAGTTCTTGTTTCTGACGGGTCATTTTGGACGGTCAGGTATTGTTTCTGACGGGTCATTTTGGACGGTCAGTTCTTTTGACTGACGGGTCATGTTTGGACGGTCAGTTCTTTTGACTGACGGGTCGTGTTGGACGGTCAGTTCTTGTTTCTGACGGGTCATTTTGGACGGTCAGGGGTTTTCACTGACGGGTCATGTTTGGACGGTCAGGGGTTTTCACTGACGGGTCATGTTTGGACGGTCAGGGGTTTTCACTGACGGGTCATGTTTGGACGGTCAGGAGTTTTCACTGACGGGTCATTTTGGACGGTCAGTTCTTGTTTCTGACGGGTCGTTTTGGACGGTCAGTTCTTGTTTCTGACGGGTCATTTTGGACGGTCAGGTATTGTTTCTGACGGGTCATTTTGGACGGTCAGGGGTTTTCACTGACGGGTCATGTTTGGACGGTCAGGGGTTTTCACTGACGGGTCATGTTTGGACGGTCAGGGGTTTTCACTGACGGGTCATGTTTGGACGGTCAGGAGTTTTCACTGACGGGTCATTTTGGACGGTCAGTTCTTTTGACTGACGGGTCATTTTGGACGGTCAGTTCTTGTTTCTGACGGGTCGTTTTGGACGGTCAGTTCTTGTTTCTGACGGGTCATTTTGGACGGTCAGGTATTGTTTCTGACGGGTCATTTTGGACGGTCAGGGGTTTTCACTGACGGGTCATGTTTGGACGGTCAGGGGTTTTCACTGACGGGTCATGTTTGGACGGTCAGGGGTTTTCACTGACGGGTCATGTTTGGACGGTCAGGAGTTTTCACTGACGGGTCATTTTGGACGGTCAGTTCTTTTGACTGACGGGTCATGTTTGGACGGTCAGTTCTTTTGACTGACGGGTCGTGTTGGACGGTCAGTTCTTGTTTCTGACGGGTCATTTTTGAATTGGTCAGGTCTCGTATCTGACGGGTCGGTTTTGAATTGGTCCGGTCTCGTATCTGACGGGTCTGTTTTGAATTGGTCAGGTCTCGTATCTGACGGGTCGATTTTGAATTGGTCAGGTCTCGTATCTGACGGGTCTGTTTTGAATTGGTCAGGTCTCGTATCTGACGGGTCTGTTTTGAATTGGTCAGGTCTCGTATCTGACGGGTCGGTTTTGAATTGGTCAGGTCTCGTATCTGACGGGTCTGTTTTGAATTGGTCGGGTCTCGTCTCCGGAATCGTTGTGTATTGTCCCAAATGGACTCGCATCGTATCGTACATCATAAAAAATGCAATAATTCTTGAGGAAATTTAAAAAGAAAGCGTACCTGATTAGTTTGTGGGGCCTCCTTGGGATTCGTCCTCGTAAATCGCTTTTGCCAGCCACTTCTTTGATTTGACTTGTCATTCTCGGGGTTCGTCCTCGTCGATCGCTCTTGACAGCCATTGCCTTTGAGCTTTGATCCTTGTTGATTAGCTGAAGGTGCTTCAGACAGTCATTTTGCAATTCCTTGATGTTCCATAGATTTTGGGTGCATCGGATCGTAGAAGTTTCCCACTGTCATGTCTTTCCGATCAATGGCACTGGCATTCGTGACGCTGACAGTCTCGTACCTGTGATTTTACTTTCACGTATATTTTATTTTGATAGATACATGGATGCGCAGATGTTATGCATGGGTCAATAGATATGCTTGGAAGGAAATGACCCCTGTTTAGTCAAATGATACAATTTTTCGCGTGTCGCTCTTTTTGACTACTCAGTTGTGCGATGCCTTATTTGGGAGCACAGTTTCTTGACTTCAAGGTTGGTTTATTGAATCGCATGCCCCTGATCGTTTCTCTGTTGGGGAATTGTATATGTCGTTTTGAATGCCCAATCGACTTATCCCGGGCTCCTCATCCTGCCCACAGATCGTCATGTCTTCGAATTTGGGATGCAGGGACTTCCTCTGAGGCTGGAGGATTATGCCTAGATTCTGGGCTGATATCTAGGTGGTCCTCTTGTCATTTGGTCGTATGTATTGACCACTCTTGACCTAAATCGGATTGAGGCAGTCCATTTGCCTTTTTGCGATGACCGACGGCCATGTTGCCCTTTCTCGCCTTTTAATCGATCAGCTATGACGTCAGGAATTATATCGCTCTTGCATATGCTCGCTTGAGTATCGAGGTAATGTCAGCATGCATCAGGCTGAGTTCGTCAAAATCCATTGATGGTCGTGGAGGAAGGTTCGTTGATGAGGAGTCTGATATAGACCTGTGCCCCTTTCATTTCCATGATCTTTACGATGCCCCAGCCTTTACTCATGTTTTTGTCGAGGATTCGTTTGGGAAGTCATTTCGTTTGTCATGCCGAGTTACGCACACCGATTCATATCCTGCACAAGTAACAAACGCTAAATGCTCGACCGTTCGGGTCGGCGGGGTTAACTCCGATATTACTAAACATCTCAACAGTAGAGCACAAAAATGGAATGCTCGTGATTATGCAATTTAGCTCATGTCTGTGATGTTTTCGTCTTATCGTAAAAACTTAGCATCTAGATGGATCTCTTTTTTCGTGAATCGTGAGTGGATTAACTTGACATTGAATGAATTGTGAATGTGTTAAGTCACTCTTGATTTCATTTTTTTTTTTTTTTTTTTTTTTTTTTTTATTTGACGAGTTATGAAATCGTAATAAAACTTTTAAGCATTCATGGTCAATATACGTGAGTATGATTAAATTCAAAAACTACCTTCCTTTATCAAAGGTGTTCCGTCTTCATTCTTGATATCGTTCTTCGCAGGATTTACGTCATATGGCAAGTGCACTGTACGATGCATCCTTCATTTAGGGGCCTCTTTTCCGTGACTTTAGATGAGCTTCCTTCTTTTCTCTGGTCGAAAATTTTTTCTTTTCCTCTTTTTCAACTCCGCATTTCCCTTTTCGTGTCCCCTTAACTTGTCTCGTTTTCTTAGGCTATTCAGAGTTACCCATTTAACGAGCTTTGGACCAATGACTCCCAAACCAGGCGGCTTTAGGGCATTAGGTGTAAAGACACCCCTTCGGGTTTACTTGCTCGAGTAACAGAGGCCACGCTTCGATACAAGTTAGGTGGTTTACCACATTCATTCCTCGTCTGACTCTTCGCAAGATTCGTTTTCTTAGGCTTGAGTTACCCATGTAGCGAGCGTTGGGCCGGTGACTCCCAAATCGGACGACTTTAGGGCACCAGGTGTAGAGACACCTTTCAGGCTTAATTACTCGAATAACCCATGCCACGATTCGAATCTGCTCAGGTCTCTACAGTCGTAATGCTCGTTTTCTTAGGCTCTAAGTTACCCATGTAACGAGTGTTGGGCCGGCGACTCCCAAATCAGATGACTTTAGGGCGCCAGGTGTGAAGACACCCCTCAGGCTTATTTACTCGAATAACTCAGGCCACGATTCGAGGCATTTGATTCATTTTTATTTACTTTTCGACTCCGCATCAATCGTCATCATTATCGTCATAGCTTTATACCCCACATCTGAAAGTCGGCGCAACCGCAAAGTGCAGACTTGCCTATGAGGTTGATTCTGCTTCGAACAACACTTCGAAATCAGCTCTTTGTGCAGTTTTAATAGGTTGATCAGTTTTAATCGTCTAATCATACTCACGAGTCTGCTCCACGGATGCTCCTTAGGATTAATTCGATTCCTATCAAGTCAAATAAAAATTTCTCTTTCCAAAAGTAATGTTAGCGTTAAACTATGTACAATCTTGATATATGTACAGGGAGACAGGAAAGAAATAAATAGATGAAATGAGTTGTATCTTACATGTGGGTCCTCGTATCCTGAAAGAGCTCTGACTGGAAAGGACCAATTGACAGTACATCTCTGATGATGTTATTATACGCTGACGAGATCGTATCATAGATGTTGAATCGTGCACTACCTTTCCACGGATGGCTGATGAATGCCCCAGTGTCGAGTCGTCATCGATTTTGAAACTGCCCCAGTCCTGATTGTTGTCAAGGTCATTGCTTCGTGGTGTCTTTGACAGGTGGGCTGATGAGATGCTGGGAACCCAATAATCATTTGCCGTTGATCAGGTTGGAAGTGTACTCCGATGGGTTGACAGGAGAACAGGTCATCTGAGTCGTTGATCGTTAATTGCAAAACTATCGAAGGGTTATATACATTTTTACAAGAATTAGACCGCGCCAAAGTGGCTGCCTACGTACTCCTATAGGACGAGGAGATCAGGTCTTTCGTAGTTCAGGCCATCAATAGCACACAAGATTGCTTTTTTCTTTTTTTTTTTTTTTTTTTTTTTTTTTTACATATCATAATAATGCACAGAAAATAAAGCAGGACATAACATTAAGCAGACGATAACATCCCCACACCCCTTTCTTGGGACTCACAATCGTATCCCTGGGAATTTACCATTTCATGGTTCGTTGAGGCTCGACAATCCGTTCGTCGGTGGTCAGGCTCCCCATTGCGGTGATCTCAAGGTCGTTTGCCATTTTCAGCTCTCCTCTTTCGATAAGATTTTGGATCTTGTGCCGCAACGCCCAACACTCTTCAGTATCATGCCCTGGTGAGTTGGAATGATAGAGGCATATTCGTGTAGGATCGTATCTTTTAGACTTGGGGTCGGTTTGTGGCAGCAACTCCGTAATCTTTCCCCGGCTGATCAGAAGGTGCAATATTTCTGCATTTGATTTGCTCAAAGGGGTGAACTTTCGATCTCTTGGGAATGCTGCTCGATCTTTCCCCTTTGAGGGTTCACCTCTGTCCGAGCGGTTATCATGGCTCCACTGGTGGGATCGTCTGGCATCTTTATTATTTTCATTTCCATGCCCTTTCATTCTGTTTTGATCTCCTTGAGTCAGCTGGTTTTCCTGGGAGGGATCCTGGTTTGAAATTTGTTTGTCCTCTTCTTCCGTTTGGTCTCTCAGTAATTGGGTGAAGAGTTGCCTCGTTAGATTATGTTGGTGTACCACCAGGTCTGCTAATTGCTTCATTTGATGCCTGACCAACTTCATCTCTTGCCTAATGACCTTAACCTCCTCCAGACATTCCCTTTCAAGGACATTTGTTTCGCTCATTGGGGGGTATTCTTCGACCTTTCGGATGTATTTGCGATTGGGGTCCACCCCGATATTTCCTGACCCAATCATGCTTACCTCATCTGTTTCGCATTGCGGCAAATGGCTGGCGTTGACATCTGGTCGTTCAACTACGATGTCCCCCCTATCGATCAAGTTCTGAATCTTATGTTTCAACGCCCAACATTCCTGAGTGTCATGCCCCGGGGACCCGGAATGATAGGCACATTTCTTACTTGGGTCGTACTTCTTCCCCTTTGGGTCCGTTGGCGGTGCCAGCTCCGTAATCTTCTTTTGGGTGATTAACACAGCCAAAATTTGCTCTAATGGATCTCCCAACGGGGTGAATTCCCTATCTCGGGCATTTTCAAATCTCCTCCTCCCCTCAAATCTTTGATTGTTAAAAGTTGGCTGACGCGGGGGCTCGCTTCTTGGCATGCGGACATGAGGGTTACTCACTGTTTTCCCAGATAGCCCTTGCAAGACTAGGGACACATCTCCCTCTTCTCTCTCATGTGGTCTCCAGGAAGTACTACCATAGTTTCCGCTTTGTATCTGTTCAGCAACAGCTTCAAGAGCTGTGAGGTCTCGGATCTTTCCTGACTTCAACCCCATCTCTGCCATTTCCCCGTGTTTGATCATCTCCGCAAAAGGTTTGCCTAATCCAGCCAATACTCTTTCGTAATAAGGAGCCTCTTGTATGTCTATGAAGGTTATCACCAATTCAGCCTCATCCATGGGAGGGTTCACTTGTGCGGCCATCCTCCTCCATCGCTGAGCATAGTCTCTAAAAGACTCTTTGGGTTGCTTCTTTATCTTCGTCATTTGGTAGCGATCAGGGGCCATTTGCGATTGGAAGCTATATTGTGTCAAAAAGGTGTGGGCCAGCTCCTCCCAATTGTGAATTTTAGCGTTATCCAGCCTCGCGTACCAGGTCCTAGCCTCCCCCGTCAGGCTTTTCTGAAATAACTGCATTCTCAACGACTCGTCCTCAGCATATGCCCCAAGTTCTCCGATATAGACTTTTAGATGCATGTAAGGATCCCCCGACCCGTTGTATTTTTCAAATTCTGGAATTTTGAACTTCTTGGGGTATTTGGTTCCCGGAAAGATGCATAAGTCGGAGTAGTTAACACTGCCATATGACCCGATCCCCTTCATAGTTTTGATGGCCTCCTCCATCTGCTTTATTTTCTTGCTGACAGTGCTGGCAACCTCATCCTCTGGAATGATAATGATTTGTTTTGCCGGTTCAACCTTTGGAGTTTCTGGGGTCAGTATGTTCTCTTGAGATGATGGCCCCGGCTGGTCCTCGAGCTGTGGCCCTGATTTTAGTTTGAAATGCTCTTTGAGCAACATAGTCAGCTCCGTCATTTGATTTCTCACCGCGTTGAACTCTTCCCGAGATACGGGAGCCAGGTCCGGATTAGGGTTTTCAGCCATCTCGACTGTTGATTCTCTGGCTTTCTTAGATCGGAGACGGGTTTGGGGAGCAATCCTGCGAATAAACAAACCAAGTTTAGTTCCGGGTCATGGTATTGGCAGATGCATGCTAAAGCAATTATTTTTGTATTTTTGGGTTTTATAATCTTTTTCTGCAAAACAGAGTCAGTGTCCTTTTTATTTTAACCAAGGTAATGACACAGTGCAATTCACGATGCTCTCCAAGCTTGCCCCTGTAAAACAGAGGTTAGTACTTTTATTTGGAAAAAGTGGTTGGTACAAAAGGATTGACTACAGTATGATATTACGTGCGTAAAATGTAAAAGGGTATGAAGAGACTTCCCTCGCGTTGGGTTTATCTGAGGCTGACCTACCCTAAGTTACTCTCGCGGGCTTTTCGGCATGAAGGTTCCCAGATCTTCGCAACATACTCGAAGGGAATGAATCCGATCTTTCAATTGGATTGGATCTGAGTGGATGCTTTTCCTGAGTCTCGCCGGGGAGCACCCCTTTGAGTCCAGTAATCCACATCCGACGGGTTTGCCTCAGGAGGAGGAACTGCTCAACATACATTTATCATACATTCATCGTACCTCACCGTATGCATATGATGCTAATAAAGTAAAGACTTGAAAAGAAACGCAATCACACTATTCACATACACGCGCAAAAAAGGTAAATCAACGCAAATAACGCAAACACACATTTTTTAGATTTTTAAAGGATAGAAAAACATCAGGATTTTAAATGCGGCTTAAGCCCTCTAATGTCCCCAGCGGAGTCGCCAGCTGTCGACGCCGGGATTTTCGCCGTTTCGTTTTTTATTATTAAAATGCCCTTTTTCCAATTTTAGCCTTTTGAATTAAATGTGGTTTAGAAAAGGGTCGGCTTAGTGTCGACGGGTTTTGAAAGATCGATTTTTTATGAGCCAATTGACCAGAGTCGCCAGTTGGTATATTTGAAATGGATGTACCAACTCATCCGAATTTGTTTTCGTAATCGCTGGCTCATATGTGACTCCGATTAATTGGTCCGCAAACCGAAATTCATAGAGTTCGGGGGCTTGCTTAAGCGAGGGGAAGGTGTTAGGCACCCCCCGACTTCCGTGAAACACGGTTACCGCAATCTTGATATTTTCCTATCCTTTTTAAATCCTAAAATGTGTGGTTTGCGTGTGTGTGCATGCGTGCCTAGATGAATGTTTGTGGTGCGTTTTGCATAAAAGTTCGCTTTTATTTTTATATGGCAAAAGTGTTATCTGGAAAGTGTTTTGGACGTTCTTTGACCCAAATGACGAAGCTTCGCTTTTTATAAGAAAGATTGATTTTAATTTCGAAAGCGTTGAGGGTTTTTTATTTAGATGTCATTTTAGAAAACAATAGTTTTAAACTTTTGTCAAATAGGAATCGAGACTATACATTGCCTTCTAACAGTTAATATAAATAAAATGAAGGCAACTTCTAGAACTCTTTAACCCTATGCACAAAGTTTATGAAAACGTTTATTTATTTCTTGAAACACATTTTTATGACATTTCAAAACCAAATATAGCCCTTTCGTCAAATAAAGATCTAAGTTCGCCAAAACTCTTTACCTTTTAAACCTCGTGTGTCTAATATCCTAATTTGATTATTTTTAGAAAATCTTTATCATTTGCCTTATTTTGGAAAATCGTTTTTTGTGTCGTGAATCAAAATAAGCATTCAAAACGTGTCGGGGCTATCCATGGGCATGTGAGCCATCCAGACAACCCCAAACACCCACAATCACATACTTTATTATTATTACGGGGCCTTAACCCGATCCCGACTCGGTATCGCTTTAAGGCCCAATATTACATTTACACAACCACAAATCCTATCTGATGATTACATATACCAAAAAATGTCCATCATCGGGATTTGACCACGAGGATCTCCTCCCTAGGCTCACATTCACCCAAATCGTGGCACAACCAACACTAAACCAAATCTAACGAGATTTAACATTGCTATCATACTACATAGCTCAAATATCACAACTCTAACACTACAAACTACTCATTACCACAACGAACGATTATATCACCGTACGGATGTCCTCGGGGCGTTAGGAGGAGTTATGTTCCAATGGAACCCTCGCTAACGACCCCTAATCCACGGATCCTTTATCAATATATATAACAATAAACTACATCAAATAAACCAATTCGACATTATGCTAACAATACAACAAATAAAAACTCAAGAACACACTCCTTTCACCTTGCAGAACGCCGATTTAAAGCTTTTATATTCCACAAATCGAACAATACCACAAGAAAACTAGACTACTTAGCACAATACAATGGATCTAAGCTTAAAAATGGCCAAGATCCGAGTTCTCTCTCTCCTCCCGCGCGCTCTTTCTCTCTCTCTTTTCTTTCTTTTTTCTTTCTTCTCGGGTGGAAAATGGCCGCATATAGGCTTCAGCAGGCAGCCGCAGATGCATCTGCGGCTGGCCGCAGATGCATCTGCGGCTGCCTGCTGTGGCCGCCGCCTCGGCTGCCGTGTGCCGTTCTCGAGCCTCGTGCCTGTCACTTCTGTCGGTGGCAGCGGTTGCATTCGCGGCCGTCCGGCTTGCTTTTTTTGATTTTCGTGCCACGCGGTCTTAATTCGCCAATTTCCGCGGTATTATTTTGTAAGGCTGTATTTTTGCAGTCCGGAAATCCCTGGAAAACGTGCCATATTGTTCTGGGAGGCCAGTTCGGAGGGCCGCGACTTGATATAGAATTTGACAATTGTGCCTGTCTTTCAGGGGGCGCTGCCCCCTACCCCCCCCGCCAGCTCACCGGCGAGCTGGGCAGCCGCTCGCTCACCGGGGAGCGAGACCCCCGAACATTGTAAGCGGAGTGGCCATCAGTCGTCTTTTGTGGTCGGCTCAGGCTTTTCTGGGTCAACTGTTCGCCTTGCCTCAAGTGACCGGATGTTCGTTGTCCGTTGTGGCGGCTTTGACCGTAAATCGCTGGGGTGGCTTGATGTTGGGGTCCACCTTCCTTTTCGCTCGTCGGGTCAAATGACGATTCTGCCCTCCTGTCAGGGTTAGTGCAAAAGTGCAAAATTTGGGTGTCTACAAAAGGCTAATTAGGATTACTATTTGATGGATGGACAACTTGAATGACTAGGTGAATGACATCAGTTGGTGAGCAACTATGATTTAGTGTACAAAAGAAGCAACATTGCAAACAAGCCAACTGGCCAAATGGCCTTTTATTAGTCATTTTTACTTTATTTTTTTATAGCTAAATTATACATATATATATATATATATACTGTTTGACCAATTTTGACTTCTTATTGGACTCCACATTGGACTTAAGAATTAAATGTATTGGGCTCATCCATTTAATTTGGTTGGGCTCAATTTAATTGTTACATTGGGCTAACTTTAAATAACCTATGTTACATTTAATTAAAACAAGCATTGGGCTTGTTTAATTAATTACATGGACTAAGGTTTAATTAATTACATGGACTACTAGGTAAATTAATTTGATCTAGTTTAATACCTCATTTGAATTTAAAATATAATCCAATTAGACTTGATTTAATTAATTATAACTGTAATGATATGCAAATTAGAAGCTTTATAAATATTGTAAATTAATATGTTATTAATGGAATTTAATGTTTGGAATGTGACAAGTGTTTTAGGACAAGCCAATTATGGTGTATTTAATAGTGAAATTAAATTCAAGGTTAATGAAACAGGTTTGCATCAAAAAGGATTTGAATTGGATAAAAATTGAGTAATTTATAAATGTTGAAAATTAAAATTCCCTAGAATTTATGGATAATGACCATACTACCCTCATTAATTTGGAAAATGACACATGTGTCCCAAGTTGGTTCAATGTCTATTATACCCTTATTTAATGAAAGAAAATGACTTGTTTAACCTTAACCAAGGTAGAGTTAAATGAACCAACTATGGTTAGTTTATAGAAGATTGATATAAGCATACATGTATATGATTTTCAGCATTTCAAACTTAGTTATTTTCCAAGTTCTAGCAAGAGTTTTCGAGAGAGTTCAAGAGAGAAAGAAAGGAGAGAAGATAAGCAAGGGTTCCATAAAACTCAAGAAAATCTCAAGGAGAAAGTGTTCAAAGGGAGTCTCTAAGACTATCAAGGTGGAGAACCAAGTTTTAGCAAGGTTTATATCAAGAAGGAGAGTAGCAAAGAGAATGTATAAATATGGTTCAAGCCATGAAACTTATTGTTTATGTGTTTACATGCAAGAAATGAAGTAACTATGCATGTATCTTGGTTATACATGTTGATTATATGAATTTTTGTGAGTATGTGTGTTATTTGATTGGTTGATCATGAAACCCTAAGTGCTCAAGTTGTGTGACAAAGGTGGTGCACTATTCATGTGTAGTTTCAATGCTAGAAAGCATGATTTAAGTGTGATCATGTGTTATATGTTACTTGAATTGAGGAAAACGTGGTTAAAGGTGTTAAACATGTTGAATACATGTGTTGATTATTGCTTGGTAACTTAGTAGATGCATGGAAGGTTTAAAAGTATGACTTGTTATGGAAAGATGCAATATTAGGCTATGATTTACGATTAAACCAAACCATAATCTGTAAAGTATTTTGGAAGGTGCATGTAAAAGTTACACAAGCATATAAGTTATTAAATGTGTATAAGTTCATGTATATAAAGTGTAGAGTTGATAATTCAAAGAGGGTTCAAATTACAAGTTATGGAATTTTGGTAAAATTTAACCAATGTGTGATTATTGGCCATTTTGTGTAATTGAATGTCAAACGAGGCCAAACATGTAAGTTATAAGTAAATACACGTGTTATAAATGATTTGGGAACCATTTGGTGTATATGGCGATAAATGTCCATTTTAAACGTTTTAAAACGTTCGCCGAGGTCCAAAACGAATTATTTAGAAAAATAAGGCCAAAATATGATTTTTAAATATTTTGAAGGCCCATGCAAGTCAATTACATGTTATACATGCTATGTGGATTGTTGGAACTCAGGAAACCAAATTAGGGCCAAGGATAGAAAGGATTCTTTCAAAGAAAATTTTTTCTGAAAAACCAAAATGGCACCGGGGCGCCATCTTTTGTGTTGTGAACTGCGACGGGGAGCAGTGTTGTTATGAAGACCACGCCGGGGCGAGATCAGGGCGAGTCGGGACACAGTTGAACCAAGCCAATCTCGCGGCCAGCGAGATTCTAAGAAGAAAACATGGTGCGCGGGGCGCCATTTACTAAGATTTAAAAATAATTTATTTTATTTCCAAAATATAATGTTTTGATATTAAATGATAAAAACATGTATGTAGACCATAATTTGATAAAAATGATCAATATGGTAGACATTAAGTTGTAAATGAACAATGTGTTACGTGTTAGGGTTATGTTAAGCTAATGGGTAGCTTATTTAGCAAGTTATGACATGCATGGGTATGTAACTAATGCATGAACCAATATTATGGTCATGTAGGTTATAGACGGGATAATATTGTACCAGTAGTGGTAGACGAGGATACAGGTAAGTCTTCTATCCGAACTTCTAGTTATAGTTCATTGAAAAATCATTCATGCTATGCATTCATATGATCATGTAAAGTTCATTCACTATTGAACTACTTTGAAAAGGTCGATGCCAATATTGATTCCGGCTAAACACATATAATGATATATGTTGTAATCAGATGTTTATTGTTATGTGCTCCAATCCACATTGTTGTGGTGCGGATTATATGATATGTTGTAATAGAACAACCCTGATAAAGGGGAGTAAAGTATAATGAATAAAATTTTATGACATGGTTGCGTCGCTAGATGTTTACGTTGTGCATAATATAAACGTACGATGAGCTGATCACCCAAAGTACACATCTAATTGGAACATTAGTCTTTTGACTAATTTGGACAATATCATTCTATACGCCTAGTATTGTTCTTAATGTGTTCTTAGTCTTGTGACCGTACAGCAAATAAATTTCGTGTTTTCAGTTAATCATATAAAGATTATGGATAATTCTCATGTTCACACATCGAATTGATATTGATTCAGCTTATTGATATTGATTCCGTTTATTCAAAATAATTCAACCTATTGACATCAATTTAGTTAATTGTAAATGATTCAATTCTTGATATTAAATTCCGCTATTAGAAATGATTCAGCTTGTTGTAAATGATTCTAGTTGATTAAAAACAATTTAGTTCCATTATAATGATTGTCAGTCGTCATTTCGAAGTATCATGTCATCTTTTATTTATGTATTTGTTGAGCTATTGTATGCTCACTCTTGCCTTTAAATATGATATTTCAGTTAAACCTAAGAAGGTCGAAGGATCAGGAGTAGACAAAAGGAAAGGAAAGGCTGGACAACAGTAAAGGCCTAGTTAAAGAACTTTTGTAAAAGTTAATGTTATTATCTTTTGTAATATATTAGGTACAGATGTGTATGTATAAAGGTATGTAGAACCTGGGAATAGTTATGTATAAATGTAAATTAAGTTTTATTATTATTTTATTTGGAATGGATGGATGTGACGACAGGGTAAAATGATAACGTGAGCACCAAACCCGTGGTTCAAGGGATTCGGATTTGGGAGCGTCACAATAACGCCTTATTTTATTGCTTTAAATAAATATATACATACACAAGTATATTCATTCAATTATCTAAGCACAATTAATTAGTTCAAAAATTTTAATTTATTGTTAATTATTTAATAAATATAATTACAATGTCTAATAGAATTTGTGGTCATTACATAACTAACTCGACCCGATCAACTAAACTGACATGGATCCAACCAGACCCGATCTGACCCCATCCAATCCATAATTGACCTGACCCAGCTTGGCTTGACCCGACCCTAGCCGGCCTAGCATTTTTACCCGACCTGGCACCTAGGCGCCTGTGACATCCCAGATTTTTGACAAGATTTATAAATAAGATTGTTGGTTAATTAAGTAAAGGTTAGCAGTTAAAACCTAGATTTGAGTGACAGAAAGTAGTAAGAGTGATTAAATATATATTTTTTAATTATTTAATCAATGTGTTAGAAATGACCTATGTGGTTGATTTGGTAAAGAGAGACTCTTGATGTAAATAAGGGTCTATAGAGCTTATAATGACCAGTCATCAATTTAAAGTGCATTAGTGACTTGGTATGTGAAGGAACTATAATAAATATAAATTTCAATGGTTGAATGGTGATATAACGAATTAAAGGTGAAAGATAAATTGTAATACCTACGGTTAGGTAATTAAAAAGAAATTACTGTAAGACGTTGTGTTGTGTCAACATGGGATAGATTGAATATATGTATATGTATATATTTGATCTAATAATGAAAGAAAACTTAAAACTTAGAGAATAAAGGAAATGAGGAAAGGATATGTGAATCAAGGTTTAGTTACAAATATTATTAACTAACTTAATGAATAGTCCTGGAGATGCTAGGTTACGAAAATGACAAGGTAATGTGTGATAGCACATGTAGAAAAGAAGGGACCGTTTGACCTAATTAGCATATTAGGAATTAACAAAATAATAAAGATAATGATTTTTGAACATTTGAAATTTGTTAAGAAATTTATATTAATTGATTAATATGAGGTAAGTATTTATTCGAAGTATAAATACAGAAGGTAATACTCCCAAATATGAGTAGAAGGAATATAGATTGCATGTATGCTGAAAATTTGCATATGTGTGTTAAGTAAATGAACGAAATGACATAAAAGTCATAAGACGTTAGTATGAGCATAAAAGGATAAAAGAAAATGAATTTTGAAAATCTAATCAGGGTTCGCTTTTCAAGAAAACGGTTTATGAAAAAAGTGAGCATTTTGACTATTTGAGATGTCGGGAATTGAAATTGATTGAATGTGAAGCCAAAAAGGTTCATAGAAAATTAAAAATGTAATTATAGTTATGATAAAGTTATTTAGTCGGTTTCGATTAAATGACTAATTAAGCTATAGAATGAGATATGTGAGCGTAGCATAGTGGGAAATGGATGACCTAGTCAGTCGATTGGAAGAAAAACCAATTTAAATGAGCATAAAATGAATTAATTAAAGAAAATTAGAAAAGTTTCCTTAAATGGAAATTTCTATTAAATTGAAAATCTAGCAAAGTTGGATAATGACTAAAATGCCCCTCAACAATTTAGTTACTGACCATTGTGTCCTAAATGAAAAAATGACCAAAATACCCTTGACAAATTAAGTAATGACTGTCAATCTCCCAAAAGATGAAATGTCAAAAATGCCCTTGATTAAATACGTGAAATGACCACAATACCCTTGGTTAGTGCTAACTATAGTTGAATTGACTTAACCCAACTTGGGTTAAGCCTTATTAAATCAAGCCAAAGCAAGCAAGTCTTCTTAATTTCCATCATTTGCTATAAATTCTTGCCCTAGGAAAGAAAGAGATAGATAAGGAAGCCATGGAAGCAAAGATAAAGAGCTTAAAATCTTGGAGCTAAGAAGTTTGGTTGATCATGAAGTAAGAAAAAAAAAGATGAAGCCCTCGTCAAGAGGAAACTTTCTATGTAAAGGAGTTGGTCATCCAAGAAGGTTTAAAAGTTCTCTTAACTTAAAACTTTGATTCAAGTATGTCTACGTGTGTATATATGGTTAAAGTTAAGAATTATGGAAGAATATGTATTTAAAGTTGGAAGATTTTGGTAAAACCTTAAGCTACAAGGTTGAACATAAAGATTTGTAAGGTATTTGCAAGTATATAGCATGTTATATATTCTAATATATAGAGAATGTCAATTTGAAGGCTAAAATTGACTTTGGTATAAATATATTCATGTAAACATAATTTAGAAGTAAATGAATTTTATGCAATTAACTTGTGTGTTGTATAAGTCTACAAAAGTTAGAAATTAACTCTTTAATGAGTATATGAAAATTGGAGTATAAGAATTGAAATGAAGTTTTCATGAAAAAGTTTGTAAAGTTAATGAAAATCCAACTTAAAGGTGATTTTTGGCAATTTTGAGTAATTAAAGGTGAAATGAAGTCAAATGACTTAGTTTTATGTTATTACACGTCTCTACGTTAATTTGGTATGGATTAAAGTTAGAATGAAAATTCGTTTCGAATGATAGAAATTGACCGTTTCGATCTAAACGGATTTTTACAGACAAATCTCGCCTCGTGCAAAATTAAATTGTTTGAAAGGCCTAGACATGTCTTATATGATGTATGTAAGCTATGTCAAGTATTGGAATAAAGTTTGGAAGCAAATGGCCAAAAATCACAAAATTGATAAAAATGAGTTTTGAAGTTGAAAATTTTTCTAAGTATGAAAACGAGTTGAAACGCCCTCCTACGGGCTATTGCTTCAATAATTTTAAGAATACAAATGAGTCATGTAATATTTTTTTTAAATACTAGGTAGTAAGACCTAACTATGGTCTAAATTTAAGCTTAATTGGATGTAAGATGAAGGAGTTAAAAATCAGCAAAGGTAATGCAAAAATTATATTTCCTGGTTTCTGAACACTGCGCCTGGGCGCAGTGTTTTGTACTAAACACTGCGCTGGGGCTCAGTTACTGTTCATGACTGAGAGCTTTTTACGGCCAATGAGTTCAGAGCGTACCGGGGCGAGGTTACTATTCATGTGAAATTTTTCTGAGTTTTCAAAAAGCTATATTTTGATGAGGAGTGATAAAAATGTAAGCCTTAAATTGATATATGATGGTCAATTTAAAGGGTGTTAAGCCATAATGAAGTAATGAATGGTATAATATAACATGCCTAAAGCTAAGTCAAACCATGTTAAAGGTTATGAAAAATGTCGGGAACGAGCTAAGAGGTATTATTAACCTATGTAAGGTATAATACATCAAATGTGAAATGATTAGAGACGAATGATTATGAGTTAAGTTTGAAAAGATTATAGAACATGTTATGACCATATAATGATATATAGGTTCAATGTTGACAGATAGAGTTCGGACAAACAAACCGACGCGATGAAGGATATAAAAGACGATTGAGGAATGTAAAGGTTAAGTGTGTAAAGCGTAACAGGCAAGTTTTTCAGACTTAAATGTGATAATTGTTCTATGTGGACTATGTGATATAAAAATATTTGAAATGTGCACTTTGTGCAACTATGTGTTTTAGCTGTTAAATGCAATATACGACATTTATGCACAACATGGTAAAGTAAGGAATGCATGACGCATGACTATGAACTGCAAGCATGAAAGGTGTTATCTGTTAGACTTACTAAGCCTTTGTGCTCACTCTTGCTAAGAACTAACAATTTTAGGTAAAGTACGAGAAGGCCAGAGGTCTGGTGAAGTTAAAGGGTAAGGAATGAGAAATGTTTAGAACGATATAAGGAATTGGTTATATGTATTTGTGTAATATGTGACGACCCCAAATCCGGGTTCCATAACCTCGGGTTTGGTTCTCACTATACAATACTTAATAACAATTAAATACATAATTTGCATTTAAACATCGCGGAATAATACAAAAAGTTCCTTATAAAAAGGCTACAATACCCAAGGTCGATTAACCTTAACATCAACAGTTCCTATCTTAAGAAATTACAAAAGTTTTACCAACAGTAATTACATATTAAACATTTAATTAACATGCATAATTAAGCTCTAACTTTCCCTTTTCCCTTGTCTTTCTTGGAGCATTCGGGTCTAGCTAAAAATGGTTCATGATATAGCAAGGGTGAGCAACTAGTTTGCTCAGCAAGTTTAAGAATAATCATAGAGATTTATTATATCATGAGTGAAAGGGGAATAACATCAAGTGCTTCAACAATAGATATAACAATTGTGAAAGAAACAAGACTCAAATTTCATTGAACAATAATATTTGAATCTTAAATGTTGAGTGGTCACCAAGGAACCTGAACTAACGAGAGTATAATAGAGTTTTCTCTGACCCTTTTAGTAGTTTGGTTTTCAAGGGGATCAACATATTCAACCCGCTATATATGCATTACGTTTACTCTTCTGGCGCCAAAGTCGGTTTCCTAACATAAAATCTCATTTGTCTAGGGTTGTTCAATTCTCAGACTTAATATAAGAATTCGCACCAAGCAACGGTTTAGATAAACTTTTAAAAGTATTCAAGTTATTGAATTTATAAATGCAATGTCTAGCTGAACAATTAGCTTTAGACATTTTTAATTCAGTTCATGAATCAAGAACTATTAAGCTTCGAATGCACTACGTGCGATTTTATAAACAATATGGATGTGAAATAATTTTAAATAATTAAACCACTTAAAGCTCTAGCAATAATTTCAAGTATAGAAAATTGTTCAACAATAATTTATTAGGGTTAGAGAACTTGTCTCGCGTGTAGATTACTGCTAACCAAATCAATTTAATTTTCTCCGAATAGACCTAACAATTATTCAAGTTGATCTTTAAATTAGTATCATAAATGCATTCATATGATAACCTCTATACTTCTTATACCTCTAACACTAAGCCAAATAATCAAATAGTTAAAGGTATATAAACACTTAGAGAATATTATCATTACTTAATAATATTTTAATCACATAAAATCTATATTAATTATTGAATATAGTTCATACACTTATCTAATATTTGTAATGACCATGAATTTGATTAGTCATTGTAATTATAATTAATAAATAATTAGCAATAAATTTAAAAATTTTGTACTAATTAATTGTGCATTAGATAATTAAATAAATTTACTTATGTATGTGTATATATTTATTTAAAGAATTAAAGCAGGGTGTATAATTAATTAAAGAAAATCTAATTGAATTATATTTTAAAATCCAAATGAGTTGTTAAACTAGGTCAAAGATATTAACCTAGTAGCCCATGTAATTAATTTAATTATTAGTCTATGTAATTAATTAAACAAGCCCAATGATTGATTTAATTTAATGTAACCTAGAATAATTAATGTAAGTCCAATGTGTTATTTAAATTGAGCCCAAACCAATTCAATAGATGAGCCCAATATATTTAATCCTAGAGTCCAATATGGAGCCCAATAGGAAGTCAAAATTGGTCAACAATTGAACACACACACAAACACACACATATATATAGATGTATATATGCACATTAAATGTAGGAAAAATAAATGGAAAATGGCCAATTAAAGGCCATTTGGCTGGCTACTAGTGGGGCCTACCAAGGGTGGCTTGTTTGCTCCATGTTGCTTCACTTGTACACTTTGTCATACTGGTTCAACCACCCTAGTCACTCAACTTGTCATTCAACTAGTCAATCATGGGAAGAATAATCTTAATTAGCACTAAAATCACCAACATTGGTGAATTAGTAGAGCTAATGAAGAATTACCATATGGCTATATATAGAACACTCCACACTCTTGCATTGGTTGGTTAGTTCATTTGAAGCTTTACTAGAAAGAAAAATAGAAAGCATTTCTGAGTATTTGAGAGATACACTTGAAAGTTGTGAGAAAAGGACTAGAGATTGAGCTTAGTGAATGTCCACAAGCTTCACTACATACTTTGGTAGGAGGAGAAGGAGTGCACACAAATCTCTAAGGTTTAAAAGTGCTCTAACTTCTCTTTATTTTATTTTTATGGTCTAGAATGATTTTGAACGGTTAAAATCTATTTTTAACATATCAAAACTCGTTTCGATGTGCTAGAAGTATTTAACTATGTATATGTATATTCATAGTATGATGTGTTTATATCATGATTTGGTATGTGAGAAATGCATAAAAGTAGTAGAAATGTTCCTAACACATGTTATCGGTAAAACCCTAACGATGCATGTTAGGTTTAATGTTGTAGTTTGAAATATACAAATTCAAAATTGAATTTGTATGGCTAGAAAGTTAGATCTATGAGTTTTAAAGAAAACCCAACTTGAAACTTTCAAAAATATTGAATAACGAAGAAGTTATAGCTTTTACCGCAAAAGATGTCATTTTTAAACCCTAGGTGGTTCGATCCGTAATTTTCGCGTAAAACGTGTTCAAAAAGACGATCGAACCATGGAATATTGTAAAACAAGAAGTTAGAAACACATCAACACTGATTTGGTGATATTTGGATGTGTAGATTTCATTTAATCAAAGTAGTCAAAACTGTCAAGAAATCAAAAATTGGAAATTGTTTCTACAATACAGCGTCGGGGCGCCGTGTGCAGTGTTAATCACAGCGCTGCGGCGCAGTGTACTGTTGCCAGAAAAAAATATAAACCGAACCGAGTTGGGTCAGGCCAGGCCGGGTCGGATCCGGTCCGGTCCGGTCCATACGGGTCAGAAAATGAAAAATGTTCCAAAAATTATTTTAGTATTTTTGGACTTAATAAATATATTTTTAAAGAAATATATAATTAATTTTATAATTAAAAGTGCATATATATTATTATTGAATTAATAATATAAGGAAGTTAATAAAATATTATTAAATAAATAATAATATTAGAAAATCATTAAAATATTATTAAATGTATAAAAATATTATTAAAAAGTTAATAATATTAAATAAATAAAATATTATTAAAATAATTAATAATATTAGCTAATAAATAAAATATTATTGAAATGATTAATAATATTAGTTAATAAATAAAATATTATTAAATGATTAATAATATTAATAAAGTAATAAAATATTATTAAAATGATTACTAATATTAGAAGTCTAATAAAATATTATTACATGATTAATAATATTAGAAAATAAATAAAATATTATTAAATGAATAATAATATTAGATAATTAATAAAATATTATTAAATGATTAATAATATTAGATACTTAATAAAATATTATTAAATGTGTATTAATATTAGATAATTAATAAAATACTATTAAATGATTAATAATATTAGACACTTAATAAAATATTATTAAATAGTTAATAATATTAGATAATGGGTAAAATATTATTAAAAGATTAATAATATTATATACATAATAAAATATTATTAAATAGTTAATAATATTAGATAATGAGTAAAATATTATTAAATGATTAATAATATTAGTTAATCTTAGATGATTTATTATGTATTATTAAATGATGAATAATACTACAGGACTAATAAAATATTATTAAATTATTACTAATATTAGATAAGGGTATGAACTATGTTAAATAGTTAATATAGGTTCTTTGTGGGTGAAATATTATCAAGTAGTGATAATATTTCCTAAGTGTTTAAATACCCATAATTACTAAATTATGTAGTTCGCAAGAGTTATAAAGGTCATCCTACTTATGTGTATATGATATTAATCTAAAGATCAACATGATTAAATTGTTAGGTCTATTCAAAGGGAATTAGTTGACTTGGTTAGCAGTACGTCGCAAACAAAGCAAGTTCTCTAACCCTACTCAATTACTGTTGAACAAGTTTCTATACTTGTATTTATTGTCAGAGCTTGAGGTGGTTTAATTATTTAAAATTATCCCACATCCATATTGTTTATAAAATCGCACTTAGTGCATTTGAAGCTTAATAGTTCTCGATTCATGAACTGTATTTAAAAATGTCTAAAGCTAATTGTTCAGCTAGACATTGCGTTTATAAATTCAATAACTTGAATACTTTTAAAAGCTTATCCAAACCATTATTGGGTGCGGATTTTTTATATTAAGTCTGAGAATTGAACAACCCTACATTAGGGGATTTTATGTCGGGAAACCGATCTTGACACCAGATGACTAAATGTAATGCATATACAACGAGTTGAATAGGCTGATCCCCTTAAAAACCAAACTACTCAAAGGGTCAGAGGAAACTCTATTATACCCTCGTTAGTTCAGGGTCCTTGGTGACCACTCAGCATTTAAGATTCGAATATTATTGTTCAATGAAATTTGAGTCTTGTTCATTTCACAATTGTTTTATCCATTGTTGAAACCATTTATGTTATTTCCCATTCATTCATGATATATTAAATCTCTATGATTGTTCTTAACTTGCTGAGCAAACTAGTTGCTCATCCTTGCTATATCATGAACCATTTTCAGATAGACCCGAATACTCCAAGAAGGGCAAGGAAAAAGGAAAATCCAAAGCTTAAGTTAAATTATGCATGTTAATTAGCAGTTTAAATATGTATTTACTGTTGGTAAATCTTTGGTAATTCCTTATGATAGGAACTGTTTATGTTATGGTTAATAGACCCTGGTATTGTAACCTTTTTATAAGGAACCAATATGTATTATTCCGCAAAGTTTAAATGCAATGTATGTATTTAATTCCTAGTAATGTATTGTACAGTGAGAACCAAACCCGAGATTATGGAACCCGGATTTGGGGTCGTCACAGGTTGGTATCAGAGCTGTAGGTTAAAAACGTTAGGATTTGCGAATCCTAAGTTATAAACTTAGTATTAAACTCATATCGAGTGCGTTAGGAGATGAATCAGGGAGATTCATCATGTTGTGTATTTTTGGAGACGGATTAAGAAAATCCATCGAGCCGAAATGTACATAATAAAATATCATTTCATTTCATCAATGAATATATTTTATTGATGTACTGACATGTGTTATTTTTATGATATAGGATGGCAGAGATCGGACAGTCGAGTCACACTGCAGAGGAGAATTACATTAATATCCATATGGATACCGCACAACCACTAGTGGCTGATCCTATTGAGGGGACTGAGTCAGATCCCGAGGAGGAAGATCGCGAGGAGCCCGTCTGGGGCGATGTGATGAGGCCTTATAGTGAGGATGAGGCAGGGTCTGATGAGTCTGAGGAGGAGGAGTCGACTGATGGCATGGGCACTACTGTCAGTGACATCATCGAGGGATTGACTACTAGGAATGAGGAGCTGGAGTCAAGAATCCAGCATTTAGAG
Organism: Hedera helix; assembly: GCA_947179155.2. Lineage (NCBI taxonomy): Eukaryota > Viridiplantae > Streptophyta > Magnoliopsida > Apiales > Araliaceae > Hedera > Hedera helix. The sequence goes on from OX359271.1 coordinate 19,472,075, forward strand.
GTTTAGAATCTAACCCACCAACATATGGAGGATCAGTATAAGGATGCAGTTTATCAGTTCTCTGGCGAGAACACAGAGCTGAAAGAGAGGATTATAGAACTGGAGGATCAAGTACAGGGGTACAAGGATTCAGTGGAGCACTTTGGGGTGCTAACTCATCAATTAATAGATCAGGACGTGGAGCTGCAGGCTAAGTTGGCAGTGACCGAGGCTAGGTTAGTCGAGGCTGAGCTGAAGGTTCAGCAGGTTCAAGTAGAGAAGGCCGTCATCCGTGCACACTGGCAGGAGGCGATAGAGGACAGGATAGAGATGGAGACGCAGCGGGATACCGCACATGGTCAGATGATAGAACTGGAGGAGGAGGTTCATGAGAAGCGGGTGAGGACAGATAAGCTCAGCTATGTCTATCGGTCTTCATATGGTAGACTTCAGAGCAAGGTGCACTACTACCCAGCTGAGGAGGGCCAGTCTATGCACACCATTAGCAGGAATGTGGTGATGGTCATCGGGGATGAGGAGTATGATGATGCGATCTGTAGGGGGATGCGCAGCCAGTAGTGTTAGTTGTTTTCTAATGATAAAATGTCGCCACGTAGACAACCACCAAGGAAGCAGGGGGTAGAAGAATCAGTTAACAACGACGAGGGGGGACACAATGTAGACCCAATGCAGAACTTTGTTGACATGCTAGCTGAGGCAATGCAAAACTGACACCCAGTAGTAGCAAATTCGCCACCACCACCGAATCAATTGGCGAATTTCAAAGACTTTAAAGCAGTGGGACCGTAAGAGTTTAGGGGAACGGCAGACCCGATAGAAGGAAGCCCAGTCATGGATAAAGGAAATAGAGAAAGCGTTCGTTATTTCAAGAGTAACTAAGGAGCAAAAGACGATTTTTGCTACCTATATGATGAAAGGATAAGCGAATTTCTGGTGGGAAGCTAATCAAAATAGGGCTGGAGAAGGGGTGGTGTCTTGGACACGATTCAAGAAAATATTCGATGAGAATTATTTTCCGAAGAGTATGAAAAGTAGGATGGAGGTGAAATTTTTGGAACTGAAGCAAGAAAACATGTTGGTACCCGAGTACGCGGCAAAATTCAATGAGCTGGCCAGGTTCGCTCCACATCAGGTGGACACGAAGGAACGCAAGGCTAGAAGGTTTGAATTGAATTGAGACCTTGGATATTCAACAAGGTAGCAGTAATGCAGATTGACTCGTTCTCAACTTTGCTAGAGAAGTCAATCATTGCGGAAGGAGAAAGTGATGCGTTAACCAAGTATAATCAAGAAAGGAATAAAAAGAGAAGTGAAGGGGGAAGCAAGAACAGTAACAGTGGGAGTAATAACAATAACAACAACAACAAGCGCAAATGGGACAACAGCAACGACAAGAGCTCAGGGAATCAACAAGGAAATGTTTAGAAGAAGACGGCATGCAATATATATGGAAAAAATCATTTCGGAGAATGCAAGAAAGGAAAGAATACGTACTACAACTGCGGTCAGGTGGGACATATTTCTCCAAATTGTCCCCTCCCAAAGAAACTGAGATGATTTTCCTGTGGAGCTTCTGACCACATGATAAAGGATTATCCTAAAAGGAATAATGATGGGGGTAGTGGCTACAAGGGTAATAAAAGCAAATTGGCTATCGGGGGACCGATACCACAGAACAAACCTACAGCACGGACTTTCAATATGACAGTGCAAGATGCAGTGGAGTCAAAAGATGTGGTGTCAAGTATTATTCCGATCAATAATATTAATGCATATGTATTGTTTGATTCGGGTGCTACCTGTTCATTTGTGTCTGATGATTTCACTAGACGGTTAGAATTGCCTAGAGAAAAACTAGAAAACTCAATGAACATAGAAGTTGCTAATAAAGAAGTGATCCCGGTAGAATACATACATAGAAATTGTTGTGTTGAAAGCAGGGGTCAGAAGTTGAATGTGAATCTAATTCCGATACGTTTGGGGGAATTTGATGTAATACTTAGGATGGATTGGTTGTTTAACCATGGGGCGATAATTGATTGTCAGAAGAAGTGCATACACCTTAAGACACCAAACAAGTCTAAGGTCGTATTTTATGGTAGCAAGTCGTCAAGATAGTCTTCTTGTCTGACGATGATACAGGCCAAGAAATTATTGAAGAAATGTTGTGTAGGGTATTTGGCTCATGTGGTGGATACACAAATGGTGAGTCCATAGATGGAGCAAATACTAGTAGTTAAGGAGTTCATGGATGTTTTTCCAGATGTACTGTCAGGTTTATCGCCGGACAGGGAGATAAAATTTGTGATTGATTTAGTACCGAGGACAGCACCGATATCGAAGGCACCATATAGGATGGCTCCGATAGAAATGAAGGAGTTGATGGTGCAATTGCAGGAGTTGTTGGATAATAAGTACATTCAACCAAGTGTTTCTCCGTAGGGAGCACCTGTGTTATTTGTAAAGAAGAATGATGGATCGATGAGACTGTGTATGGATTATAAAGAGCTGAATAAGGTAACAATTAAGAACAAGTACTCGTTGCCACGAATTGACGATCTTTTTGATCAATTGAAAGGGGCGAAGTGCTTTTCAAAGATTAACTTAAGGACTGGTTATCATCAGTTAAAAGTCAGGAAGGGGGATGTACCCAAGACGGCATTCAGAACTCGATATGGGCATTATGAGTTTCTGGTGATGTCGTTTGGACTAACAAATGCGCCAGCCGCATTTATGGACATGATGAACAGAATATTCAAGCAATACTTGGATAAATTTGTAGTCGTGTTCATTGACGATATTTTGGCGTATTCCAAGATAGAGAAGGAACATGTCAAACATTTAAGATGGGTGTTGGAGATTTTACGGAATGAGCAGTTATATGCAAAATTTTCGAAGTGTGAATTCTGGTTGGAGAGAGTTCAATTTTTAGGGCATGTTATCAACAAAGAGGGAGTTTCAGTTGATCCATCAAAGGTTGAATCGGTGATGAATTGGGAACAACCAAGGACGCCGACGGAGGTAAGAAGTTTCTTAGGGTTAGCGGATTACTATCGGAGATTCATTCAAGACTTTTCAAAGATAGCAACACCATTGACTAACTTAACGAGGAAGACGGTGAAATATGTATGGACAAAGAAGTGTGAGGAAAGTTTTCAGGAGTTAAAGAAAAGACTTAGTAAAGCACCTGTATTAACTTTACCGGACAATACATAAGGTTTTTCGGTCTACAGTGATGCATTGCACAAGGGACTTGGTTGTGTGCTTATGCAAAACGGCAAAGTTGTTGTGTATGCGTCCAGACAATTAAAGGATTATGAGAAGGGTTACCCTACCCACGACTTGGAGTTGGCAGCGGTAGTGTTTGCCCTTAAAATTTGGAGGCATTATTTGTATGAAGAGAAATGTGAGATATTCACAGACCATAAGAGTCTGAAGTATATCTTCACACAGAAGGAGTTGAATATGAGGCAACAGAGATGGTTAGAATTGATCAAAGACTACGATTGTGAAATTCTATACCATCCCGGCAAGGCCAACGTAGTAGCAGATGCTCTAAGTAAAAAGAGCAGGGAGAAATTGTTCATATTGACAGATCAAGAACAATTGGTTCAAGAGATGGCTCGAATGGAGTTGGAGGTGAGAACTCCAAATGAATCAATAGAAGTGGAGGCGAGCTCAACCTTGTTGGATAGGGTGAAAAAGGCTCAAGACAAAGATAAGGAATGTGATAGAATCAGAAAGAGGATGACCGATGGGGAAGAGGTCAAGTTTAAAATTGATAGCATGGGATTGCTGAGATTTGAAAATCGTGTTTGGGTACCACTAATGCCTGAATTACGAGAGGAGATTTTGCAAGAGGCCCACAATACGAGATACTCGGTACATCAAAGGAGTACGAAGATGTATCAAGATCTACGTTAACATTTTTGGTGGCCAAATTTGAAAAGAGAGGTTGCAGAATGTGTCAGCCAATGCCTAACTTGTCAGAGGGTAAAGGCCGAACATCAGAGACCAAGTGGATTATTACAGCCGTTAGAAATTCCTGAGTGGAAATGGGAGCATATCACAATGAATTTTGTGGTAGGACTTCCAGCAACACAGAAGGGACATGATGCAATATGGGTGATTGTGGATCGACTAACAAAGTCAGCGCACTTTTTGTCGATCAAGATTAAGTTCAGTTTGGATCAATTGGCTAAACTGTACATCAAAGAGATAGTTTCGAGACATGAGGTGCCGGTATCGATTGTGTCAGACAGAGATCCGCGCTTCACGTCAAAATTTTGGAGAAGTCTTCAGGAGAGATTGGGGACACAGTTGAGAATGAATACAGTGTATCATCCGCAGACTGATGGGCAAAGTGAGAGAACAATTCAGACAGTGGAAGATATGCTCAGGGCCTGCGTGATTGATTTCAAGGGGAGTTGGGAAAACCATCTACCATTAGTTGAGTTTACATACAACAACAGTTATCATGCAAGCATAGACATGCCGCCTTACGAAGCATTGTACAGAAGAAAATGCAGAACACCTCTATGTGTGGGATGAGGTAGGAGAACGCTGACTGTTGGGGCCAGAATTGGTTCAACAAACTGTAGAAATTATCAAGGTAATAAGAGCTCGACTAGTAGCAGCTCAAGACCGTCAGAAGAAATATGCCGATTTACATCGACAGAAGCGAGACTTCGAAGTTGGGAGTTCTGTGTTCATGAAGGTATCCCCCCGGAAGGGGAAGATCTGATTTGGAAAGAAAGCAAAGCTGAGTTCCAGGTTCATAGGACCGTTCGAGATATTAAAGAAAGTAGGAGAAGTGGTGTACGAGGTAGTTTTACCTCCTAAACTGGAACATATTCACAATGTGTTTCACGTGTCAGTGTTGCGACCATACAAACCAAACTACAAGCATGTCATATCCTATGAGCCGATATAAGTCGAAAAAGATCTATCGTACGAGGAAATTCTTGTCCAGATACTAGATAGGAAAGAGCAGAAATTACGGAATAAGGTTATACATTCTATCAAAATCCTCTGGAGAAACCACAACGCTGAGGAAGCTACGTGGGAGCTTGAAGAAAAGATGAGGGCTAACTATCCGAATCTTTTTGAGTAGTTTAAATTTGTAATTCCGGGGACGGAATTCTTATAAGGGGGGAGAATTTAATGACTACGAATTTGATTAGTCATTGTAATTATAATTAATAAATAATTAGCAATGAATTTAAATTTTTTATACTAATTAATTGTGCATTAGATAATTAAATAAATTTACTTATGTATGTGTATATTTATTTAAAGAATTAAAGCAATGTGTATAATTAATTAAAGCAAATCTAATTGAATTATATTTTAAAATCCAAATGAGTTGTTAAACTATGTCAAAGATATTAACCTATTAGCCCATGTAATTAATTTAATTATTAGTCCATGTAATTAATTAAACAAGCCCAATGATTGATTTAATTAAATGTAACCTAGAATAATCAATGTAAGTCCAATGTGTTATTTAAATTGAGCCCAAACCAATTCAATAGATGAGCCCAATATATTTAATCCTAGAGTCCAATATGGAGCCCAATAGGAAGTCAAAATTGGTCAACAATTGAACACACACACACACACACACACACACACACACACATACACACACATATATATATAGATGTATATATGCACATTAAATGTAGAAAAAATAAATGGAAAATGGCCAATTAAAGGCCATTTGGCTGGCTACTAGTGGGGCCCACCAAGGGTGGCTTGTTTGCTCCATGTTGCTTCACTTGTACACTTTGTCATAGTGGTTCAACCACCCTAGTCACTCAACTTGTCATTCAACTAGTCAATCATGGGAATAGTAATCTTAATTAGCACTAAATTCACCAACATTGGTGAATTAGTACAGCTAATGAAGAATTACCACATGGCTATATATAGAACACTCCACACTTTTGCATTGGTTGGTTAGTTCATTTGAAGCTTTGCTAGAAAGAAAAATAGAGAGCATTTGTGAGCATTTGAGAGATACACTTGAAAGTTGTGAGAAAAGGGCTAGAGGTTGAGCTTGGTGAATGTCCACAAGCTTCACTACATACTTTGGTAGGAGTAGAAGGAGAGCACACAAATCTCTAAGGTTTAAAAGTGCTCTAACTTCTCTTTATTTCATTTTTATGGTCTAGAACGATTTTGAACGGTTAAAATCTATTTTTAACATATCAAAACTCGTTTCGATGTGCTAGAAGTATTTAACTATGTATATGTATATTCATAGTATGATGTGTTTATATCATGATTTGGTATGTGAGAAATGCATAAAAGTAGTAGAAATTATCGGTAAAACCCTAACGATGCATGTTAGGTTTAATGTTGTATTTTGAAATATACAAGTTCAAAATTGGATTTTGATGACTAGAAAGTTAGATTTATGAGTGTTCAAAAAAACCCAACTTGAAGCTTTCAAAAATATTAAATAACGAAGAAGTTATAGCTTTTACCGCAAAAGATGTCATTTTTAAACTCTAGGTGGTTCGATCCGTAATTTTCGCGTAAAACGTTTTTAAAAAGACAATCGAACCATGGAATATTGTAAAACAAGAAGTTAAGAACACGTCAACACTGATTTGGTGATATTTGGATGTGTAGATTTCATTTAATCAATGTTTGAATCAAAGTAGTCAAAACTGTCAAGAAATCAAAAATTAGAAATTGTTTCTGCAGTACAGCGCCGTGTGCAGTGTTAATCACTGCACCGCGGCGTAGTGCACTGTTACCAGAGAAAAAATATAAACCGAATCGGGTCGAGTCGGGTCGGTTCAGGTCAGGCCAGGCCGGGTCCGGTCCATACAGGTCAAAAAATAAAAAATGTTCCAAAAATCATTTTAGTATTTTTGGACTTAATTAATATATTTTTAAAGAAATATATAATTAATTTTATAATTAAAAGTGTATATATATTATTATTGAATTAATAATATAAGGAAGTTAATAAAATATTATTAAATAAATAATAATATTAGAAAATCATTAAAATATTATTAAATGTATAATAATATTATAAAGTGAATAAAATATTATTAAAGAGTTAATAATATTAAATAAATAAAATATTATTAAAATGATTAATAATATTAGTTAATAAATAAAATATTATTAAATGATTAATAATATTAATAAAGTAATAAAATATTATTAAAATGATTAATAATATTAGAAGTCTAATAAAATATTATTACATAATTAATAATATTAGAAAATAAATAAAATATTATTAAATGATTAATAATATTAGATACTTAATAAAATATTATTAAATGATTAATAATGTTAGATACTTAATAAAATATTATTAAATGTGTAGTAATATTAGATAATTAATAAAATACTATTAAATGATTTATAATATTAGATACATAATAAAATATTATTAAATAGTTAATAATATTAGATAATGGGTAAAATATTATTAAAAGATTAATAATATTATATACTTAATAAAATATTATTAAATAGTTAATAATATTAGATAATGAATAAAATATTATTAAATGATTAATAATATTAGTTAATCTTAGATGATTTATTATGTATTATTAAATGATGAATAATACTACAAGACTAATAAAATATTATTAAATTATTACTAATATTAGATAAGGGTATGAACTATGTTAAATAGTTAATATAGGTTCTTTGTGGGTGAAATATTATCAAGTAGTGATAATATTTCTTAAGTGTTTAAATACTCATAATTACTAAATTATGTGGTTCGCAAGAGTTATAAAGGTCATCATACTTATGTGTATATGATACTAATCTAAAGATCAATATGATTAAATTGTTAGGTATATTCAAAGGGAATTTGTTGACTTGGTTAGCAGTACGTCGCAAATAAGGCAAGTTCTCTAACCCTACTCAATTAGTGTTGAACAAGTTTCTATACTTGTATTTATTGTCAGAGCTTGAGGTGGTTTAATTATTTAAAATTATCCCACATCCATATTGTTTATAAAATCGCACTTAGTGCATTTGAATCTTAATAGTTCTTGATTCATGAACTGCATTTAAAAATGTCTAAAGCTAATTGTTCAGCTAGACATTACGTTTATAAATTCAATAACTTGAATACTTTTAAAAGTTTATCCAAACCATTGTTGGGTACGGATTTTTTATATTAAGTCTGAGAATTGAACAACCCTACATTAGGGGATTTTATGTCGGGAAACCGATCTTGACACCAGATGACTAAATGTAATGCATATACAGCGGGTTGAATAGGCTGATCCCCTTGAAAACCAAACTACTCAAAGGGTCAGAGGAAACTCTATTATACCCTCGTTAGTTCAGGGTTTTTGGTAACCACTCAGCATTTAAGATTCGAATATTCTTGTTCAATGAAATTTGAGTCTTATTCATTTCACAATTGTTTTATCCATTGTTGAAACCATTTATGTTATTTCTCATTCATTCATGATATATTAAATCTCTATGATTGTTCTTAACTTACTGAGCAAACTAGTTGCTCATCATTGCTATATCATGAACCATTTTCAGCTAGACCCGAATGCTTTAAGAAGGGCAAGGGAAAAGGAAAATCCAGAGCTTAAGTTAAATTATGCATGTTAATTAGCAGTTTAAATATGTATTTACTGTTGGTAAATCTTTGGTAATTCCTTATGATAGGAACTGTTTATGTTATGGTTAATAGACCCTGGTATTGTAACCTTTTTATAAGGAACCAATATGTATTATTCCGCAAAGTTTAAATGCAATGTATGTATTTAATTCCTATTAATGTATTGTATAGTGAGAACCAAACCCGAGGTTATGGAACCCGAATTTGGGGTCGTCACAATATTATTAACAATTTAATAATATTTTATTAGTCTTATAATATTATTAATCATTTAATAATATTTTATTATCCTTCTAATATTATTAATCATTTAATAATATTTTATTAATTTTCTAATATTATTAATCATTTAATAATATTTTATTCATACCCTAATATTATTAATTATTTAATAATATTTATTATCTTATTAATATTATTAATCATTTAATAATATTTTAATCATTATCTAATATTATTAATTATTTAATAATATTTTATTCATACTCTAATATTATTAATTATTTAATAATATTTGATTATCTTATTAATATTATTACTTATTTAATAATATTTTAATCATTATCTTATATTATTAATTATTTAATAATATTTTATTCATTATTTAATATTATTAATTATTTAATAATATTTCATTCATTATCTAATATTATTAATCATTTAATAATATTTTATTCATTTACTAATATTATTACTTATTTAATGATATTTCGTTGACTTATTAATATTATTACCCATGTAGTAATATTTAATCATTTACAAATGTTATAATCATTTAATAATATTTTAATCAGATATTAATATTATTAACCACTTAATAATATTTTATTACAAACAATACCAATAGTTAACTTTTTAATCGTGTTAGTGTTAACATTTATTTTATACATTTAGCTACCAATTAGTTATTAATAAACTCCATATATTGATTTAATATCCAAATATATTCATTTTACACTTATTTTAATTTAATTTATAAAAAAAACTCGACCCGGACCGACCTGACCCGACCCGGACTGACCAAAATCTGCTAGGCAGAATGTTTGAGCGCAGTTGCTCCCACACTGAGCGCAGGTGCGCTCGGTCAGTCTGTCCAAAACTTAAATTTTTGGCTGCACGACCCTTCGTTACTCTAACAGGCATAACTTCTTCATTTTAAAATATTTTGGGGTGATTCTTGAGTCCATTTTCATCATAATTTCCCCCTCTACAATTTCTCTTTAGATCACAAATCCAAATTCCGAACGTAACTAGACTCAAAACTGCTCACAAGGATAAAGTAAAAACTAATTTCACAAATTCTTGGTTTTAATGGTTCAAACTTAACTAAAATAAAATCTATACATTCAAATGACACCAACTTAGTATTGTTGTCTTCCTAACTTATTTTTTTACTACATTCCATGGTTCAATCATATTTTTGAAAACGTTTTGACATGAAAATTAAGATTGAACCATCTAGGGTTTAAAAACGACCTACTTTGCGATAAAATGCATACCTTCTTTGTTTTTCCATATTTTTGAAACCTACAAGTTAGGTTTTCTTTAAAACTCATATATATAACTTTCTAGCCATAAAAATCCACTTTTCAACTTGTACATTTTAAACTACAATATTAAATACCACACACTCAACTAGGATTTTACCGGTAAAGCTTAATATGGACATTTCTACTATTTTTATGCATTCCACACATATCAAAATATGATATAAACACATCAAATCATGAATATACATATATAACATAGTTTAAGACTTCTAGACTATCAAAACAAGTTTTGATCTGTTAAAAATATGTTTTGACCATAGAAACCCTATATAGACCATTAAAATGAAATAATAAGAGTTGAGGGCACTTTTAAACCTCTTGGACTTGAATGCTCTCCTCCTCTTGACTATGAACTTCACTAGTGACTCCACCTTGGCTACTAGATATGCACTCCTAATGTATTCCTTCTCAAGCTCTCTCTTGCTCTCTATTTTTCTCCCCAGGAAAGTGAATAATGAGCAAACTCTTCTCCACACAAGAGAAGCTCTTATTTATAGCGCAATTCTCATCATCCAAATTGTATACATATACAATCTATATCTCTACTAAATCACCAATCTCATCTTATCTCTTATCTCCACTTAGCTCAATTTTTGAAATTTTCCTTACATAAATGACTTGAGTTGGTAGGAGTTGGTAACTTGCTCAACCACTCACAAAATCAAGTGATAATAAAATTTGGCATCCACCTAAGTGCCCCCCCCCCCCCTTCAATCTCAGTAAAATGGGATTAAATTCCTCATTTTTGCTTTACTTTTATAACTTATATATACACATAAACATATATATATATATATATATATATATATATATATATATATATATATATATAATCACTAACCAACATTTTGACTTCCTATTGGACTCCACTTTGGACTTAGGAATTAAATAAGTTGGGCTCATTCATATAATTTGTTTGGGCTCAATTTATTTATTATATTGGGCTAACATTAAATAACCTAAGTTACATTTAATTAAAACAAGCATTGGGCTAGATTAATTAATCATATGGGCTAATATATATATATATATATATATATATATATATATATATATATATATATATATAATCACTAACCAACATTTTGACTTCCTATTGGACTCCACTTTGGACTTAGGAATTAAATAAGTTGGGCTCATTCATTTAATTTGTTTAGGCTCAATTTATTTATTATATTGGGCTAACATTAAATAACTTATGTTACATTTAATTAAAACAAGTGTTGGGTTAGATTAATTAATCATATGGGCTAAGGTTTAATTAATTATATGGGCTACTAGGTTAATTTAATTGACATGGTTTAACACTTCGTTTGGATTTAAAATATAATCCAATTAGACTTGCTTTAATTAATTATAACATCTTGCTTTATTGCTTTAAATAAATATACACATACACAAATATATTCATTCAATTATCTAATGCACAATTAATTAGTACAAATTTTTTAATTCATTGCTAATTATATAATAATTATAATTACAATGTCTAATAAAATTCGTGATCTTTACATGATATGCACGCAAGCCAGATAAATGTAAACCTACAATGGTATAAGTATTGACATCATAGTCTCGAATATTAAATGTGGTCATGAATAAAGCAACAAATGTTTGTAAATTCGTAGGGATTGATTTATATGTATGTAATATTCAGAGAAAAGTTGTAATGATATAAGATTAATGTATTATTGGTACAGATGTATGGAATAGGATTACGTATGAAACAGGTATAAGCAAGCATGGTTATATATGGATAGACTAATGGTAAAATTATTCACAAGTTATGTCATGTAAATCATAATATATATGATTTTAAAATGTAATAGACTAGATCATAACTTATTTGTATATGCTCTGAGTTCTAGCGTAAGAAAATTGAAGATTATGATTCTGAGGCAGGTAAAGAATATAAGTCAAATAAATAAATTTATGAACTTTATTATGTTCTAATGAATGGTTTTAAGGGATAAATGTATGTTTTAGCACACAAAAATTATCATTAGTAAAAGATGTGGTTTCGAGGTCGCTACAGCGCCCAACTAGTACAAATTTTTGGCGTCTATGCACTTGTTAGCATCCAATGAATGGCCATGGCGCTTAAGCGCCCGGTTAGAACAAAAAGCCAGCGCTTAGGCACCCAAGCCATAAAATTGATTCCCTAATTTTTTTCCAACTTTTCTATTCGTGACATTTTATTACGCAAGCTTCTAAGTTTTCTACTTAGCTCAAAACACAAAACGTTAAACTTTTGAAAAATAATTTTGGTGATAAAACTATGTATGATTTTTACCATGACACTTAGGGTATACGATTGATTTTTTGAAAACGTGTTTTACATTAAACCAATCATCTACAATATTTTGAAAATACGTTTCTTTGTCCGATTCACATACGTCATTACTATGACTCATTTAACCACATAGTCACATAAACTCATGGATCAACCACAAGTTAAACCATTTGATCACCAAGACTTTGAAAACATTTATTTAGGGTTTTCATCAAAACATACACAGTTCATACCTAAAATCCTTTTGAGCTCATCTAGGCTCTTCTTTTATTCATACAAAATTAGGTCATTTACATAACTTATAGATCTATAATATACACAACTAACCTAGGTTTTCTTTTTTTGAAAAACATTAACCACAAAACTAGGATTTTAAAAGTTTAAACAACCATCAAATCTAGGGTTGCATAGAAAAGATGATCTTGACATAACAATATTTTCATGCTATCACATATACAAAACCACATATAACTATCAAACCTCCATCCTTATATCTTGGATCCACTATGATCCACCACACAAATCACAAAACTCCCACAACAACCATTTTAAGCTAACACAATACATAAACTTTAAATGAGTTCTAGAGTTAGGAGACTTTTAAACCTTCTATGAGCTATCTTCCTCTTGGCTAGGAAACTTGACAACAATGGATGATCCACCTCTAATCCTTGCTAACCCTTTTTCTTCCCCTCTTGGTGTTTGTCTCTTTCTTTTCTTCTTTCTCTCAAGCCTTTCTCTCTAACACTTAGCAATATGAAGAAGTGAAATGAGAGAGGCGTGTGTTAGCATATAAATGAGCTATCTTGCATAATGTATACATATAGACCGCGTAAGTATTAATTTCCACCAACTCCTAGTTTTGCAATAAATGCTCAAACCCTAGCTTTCTTACAACTCTCTTATCAAAGCCTTACATAAGACCTCTATTTTCCTTGCTTCTACACAAGTTCTAAGGCTTCCAAGAAAAGCCAACAAGCTCCCCAACTTGCCCCTTTAAACTGTCGAAAATGGGGTCCCATAAGGCCCCTAATTTCCCCTTTTCCCTTTTCTTTTAATCCTTAATTGTATATATATACATATATATCAACACATACACACACACACACACACACACATATAGGGCTATATGTATATGCGCAACCGTATAGTATATAGTGTAGCAGCCCGAAATCCCGACCTTATTTAATTATCCGATTATCTCTGGATATCATAATTATAAAATTTAAAACCATATTAACCGGGATCTCGTGCGTTAAAACTTGCTACTTTAACCTTTAAACCAATTCTGTGGATCATAAATGCGGTCCATTTTTTTTTTTAAAAAAACTTATTTAATAACTTACATTCCTTAAACATGTCTCAGGATCGCAACGTTCACTTACACTTCATTATAACTTAGGTCAACCATTAATATCATGCGACCTATTATTATCATATATATATCATGATTTACAATAGCATAAATGATAAATAAAATTTCGCCATTATGTATTCGTTTGTATGGCCCTGTTTTAAATATACATGTTCCTGTTCACATAGATATATCTATATCATACATCTTTTGTTCACATGTCTCTGTACTACGCATACAAGTTTATCACATGTATCACCTTTCCAATTTTCCTGGATAATATATACTTGCACTAGTCATTCTTTGATAATACAAATTAGCAATTCATACATTCCTTTCTACTATCTAGGTTTAACATTTAAACTTGATTATTACATAGCCTGCATGTACACAAATTTACATATAATTGCTTCACAAGAATATCTCATAGATACAAATTATACATCTCTTCACGCATCTCCATGCATTCACACTCTTTACCTTAGCGTCACCGGAACCTCCGGCCTTCTTATATTTACCTGAAATGTTAGTTCATGGCAAGGGTGAGCATAAAGCTCAGCAAGTAATTCAGATAACACATTTCATGCTCACAGTTTATTTATGCGTTATGCCCTTCTACTTAATCATGTTATCCATGAATGCCACGTATTACACTTAACAGTTAAATCATATAGATGCACGTAACACATTTCAAATATTTCACTAACACGCAGTTTACCTAGAACATAGCACCTTCTAGTCTGAATACTTGCCTGGAATGCATTTATTTAGCTTAACATTTTACCACCTCGTTTGGCCGTTCTATCCTTCTTCGCATCGGTTCGCTACATCGAGCGTTATCTGTAAACATACAATCTATATTTATCAATATAGGATCATTAGCTTATATAAATCATCAAACTTAGTCCAACATCTCTTAACTATTATTCTCAATTCATATCACGTTTGTTGTATTAGCTTATAATACATCTTAATTCACTTCCGACACTTTTCATAATTCAACACACTCTTTAACTTAACTTAAGGCATATTATGTTATGCCGTATATTATTTCATTTCTCCTTGACATCCTTTATATAGCCCACTTTTATTTATTTAGGGTTTACATAACCCATTCTTATCATTTTATATCAAAACATAGCGTTTCGGACACTTTAAAAATTTTCTGGGCACTGTTCACTGCGCCCCGGTGCCAAGTTTCTTCTTCCCCATCTCGCTGGCCGCGAGAGGCTCTCGGCCGATGATCAGTGACACTGCGCCCCGGCGCAGTGTCAAGGCCAAATTACTGCGCCCCGGCGCAGTCCCTGGTTCAGCAGAATCTGATTTTTGGTCCTGCTTTGCTGATTTTTAACTCCTTAACTATACATCCAATTGACACCAAATTTGGTACAGCTCTAGACCTTGCTACATAGTATTTTACAAAATTTTCCTTTTCCTCATTTGGACTTTCTAAACCAGAGATATGCTAGCGTGTAGGAGGCCTGTTCGGACAACTTTCAGACTTAGCCAAATTTTCTAAGTTTTAAAAACTTGAAATTCTAACTTTGCTATTTTTGGCCATTTGACTCTAACTTCTATTCCAACACTTGCCATAGCTCACATAACCTATATGTGACATGTTCCAACTTTAAAAACCTTAAAATTTTGCACGAGGCGACTTTTGTCCGTAAAAAATCCATTTTGATTCGAAACGATCGATTTCGATCGTTCGAATCGCCATTTTGCTCAAATTTAAATCTATTGATTCCCAAATCGACTTAGACACGTGTAATAACTTAACACTAAGCCCCTTGGCTTCATTTGACCTTCAATTACTCAAAATTGCCAAAAATCACACTCTAATGCCATTTTAACAACTTTTAAAAGCTTTTCAAATTCATCCTTTAAACTTAACTTGACCTTTAAATTTCTAAACACCACATAGGCTATCTCTTACACATTTAATGGCTTTGTAAGTCTATACAACTTTCATATGCACATTCCAGTGCACTTTACAGATTGTTACGTTGTCCACATAAAAAGTATAGCCTAGTATTTAATCCTTTCATACCAAAACATGATTTTCCACCTTTCATGAACCTTTAAAGCTATCTAGTTAGAAATTTCATGTGCTTTAGACATGTTCATACTCTTTATCTAGATTTTTATCAAATCCTTCAACAAATACTACATGATCATCCATTATACCATGATTTCTAGCTTTGAACATAAACATAAATTGTCCATCACCTTTGTTCTACCACTTTGGAACTTCGGGTTTCATAATTACTAATCATATAACATGTAATTAACATAACTCATACAATCAAGCCATGTACCCCAAAGATACATGCATGGTCATCCTTATTCTTGAATTTAAACTTATAAACATCAAACTTTGAAACAAGAGCATGGTTATACATTCATGTATGTCAAACTTCTTTACATATTTAGCATCCTCTTGATGAATACATCACTTTTCCTTCTTGCTCCATAGCCATTCTAGCATCCTAGCTCATGGATTCCTAGCTTCTCTCCATGGCTTCCATGGCTTCTCCTTCTTCTTCTTACTCTCTCTCACGTGTGGCTCCTAATTTTCCAGCAAAATGAAGATAAACATTACCTTGCTAGCTTAAATAAAGCTTAACCCAAGATGGTTAAGTTGACTTAACCATAGCTAATACTAACCAAGGGCGTTTTGGTCATTTCCCATGATAAGTGAGGGGCGTTCTTGTCATTTCACCACTTGAGACATATAAGTCATTATCTAAATTGTCAAGGGTATTTTGGTCTTTTTTTCCCTTTAGGACACAACGGTAATTATCTAATTTGTTGAGGGGTATTTTGGTAAATTGCCAATTTGGCTAAGTTTTCATTTCTTGCAATCTTTCCCCCTCATAACTAAACTTTCTTACATTTTCCCCCTTACTTCGTTTCATAATCATTTAAATTGGTTCTTCTTCTAATCAATCGATTAGGTCACTCGTATTACGTCGTACTACGTTTACGTAGACTAATTTTACGACTCAATAACCATTTAATCGCCAATTGATTTCATAATCTTCCTTTTTAACCCTAATTCAAATTCTCGTTTCCTACCAACCTTGTTGGTTTCATACTTTACGAATTTCAATTCCCGACCTCTCAATTAGTCGGATTACTTACTTTTTCCCATAAACCGCTTCCTCGAGAAGCAAACCTCGACCGAAATACCGCAATTCATCGTTATTCATTCCTCTTTAAACTTATATTGGTGATTTACAATCTTTACATCCTTTCACTAATTTACATATCAATTAATAGCAATTTAAACCATTCTTACATCCAACATGATTTCCACTCATTCTTGGAATATTACATTTCATTTCTACACGTCATATAATTACATAACTCGTTTAAATCAAAGATACCAATTTCTTAACAACTTCATATAATCACATATCATATTCTTATTATTCCTTAAATCTTTAGTAGACCAATTAGGTCAACCGTTCCTTCTTTTCCACACATACTGACTTACCCTGCCATTCTCATATCCTCGCCTCTCCAGGCCTATTCATTTAGCTTACTGTTAATTTTCATAATTAAACCTCAATTCACATACTATTTTCTTATTCAATTATTTTCTAACTTTAAATCCTTCTAGCTTTACCAATTCAAATTCATACATATACACGCAATATCCATATACACAACATCAATCTACTACTTGTTGACACCTAACATCATGTCTTACAATAATTCTCCCCAAATTACCTTATTATAGGTATTACAATAAATCATTTAGCTCGAATTTGTCATATAACCATTTAAAATTCATTTTCATTATAATTTCTCATTTTCATAATTCCCTGGTTTATTTCATCTTTCTATATTCAACCACATAGGTCCCTATTTAATATTTCAACCACACAGGTTATTTCTAACACATTGATTACATAAATACTTCAATTTAATCACATAATAATCGTATTTAATCATTTTAACTAGGTTTTGTTTTATAACCTTCACTTAATTATCCATAATTCTTATTTAGAATTTCTGTAAAATCCTGGGGTGTCACATATAGTCGGCTATGACGACGATTTTTTGGACTACGACAACGGTTTAACCGTTGCCATAGACCAAAAATATCTATGGAGACGATTGAACCATCACTGTAACCCAAAATAATCGTCGTTATAGTCGACTGTGCACTACACGACTGTGTATATACATTTTTTTAATGTATATATACACACATACACATACATCATTACTATGACTCATTTAACCACATAGTCACATAAACTCAGGGATCAACCACAAGTTAAACCATTTGATCACCAAGACTTTGAAAACATTTATTTAGGGTTTTCATCAAAACATACACAGTTCATACCTAAAATCCTTTTGAGCTCATCTAGGCTCTTCTTTTATTCATACAAAATTAGGTCATTTACATAACTTGTAGATCTATAATATACACAACTAACCTAGGTTTTCTTTTTTTGAAAAACATTAACCACAAAACTAGGATTTTAAAAGTTTAAACAACCATCAAATCTAGGGTTGCATAGAAAAGATGATCTTGACATAACAATATTTTCATGCTATCACATATACAAAACCACATATAACTATCAAACCTCCATCCTTATATCTTGGATCCACTATGATCCACCACACAAATCACAAAACTCCCACAACAACCATTTTAAGCTAACACAATACATAAACTTTAAATGAGTTCTAGAGTTAGGAGACTTTTAAACCTTCTATGAGCTATCTTCCTCTTGGCTAGGAAACTTGACAACAATGGATGATCCACCTCTAATCCTTGCTAACCCTTTTTCTTCCCCTCTTGGTGTTTGTCTCTTTCTTTTCTTCTTTCTCTCAAGCCTTTCTCTCTAACACTTAGCAATATGAAGAAGTGAAATGAGAGAGGCGTGTGTTAGCATATAAATGAGCTATCTTGCATAATGTATACATATAGACCGCGTAAGTATTAATTTCCACCAACTCCTAGTTTTGCAATAAATGCTCAAACCCTAGCTTTCTTACAACTCTCTTATCAAAGCCTTACATAAGACCTCTATTTTCCTTACTTCTACACAAGTTCTAAGACTTCCAAGAAAAGCTAACAAGCTCCCCAACTTGCCCCTTTAAACTGTCGAAAATGGGGTCCCATAAGGCCACTAATTTCCCCTTTTCCCTTTTCTTTTATTCCTTAATTGTATATATATACATATATATCAACACACACACACATATAGGGCTATATGTATATACGCAGTCGTATAGTATATAGTCGGCTATGACGACGATTTTTTGGACTACGACGTCGGTTTAACCATTGCCATAAACCAAAAATATCTATGGAGACGGTTGAACCATCACCGTAACCCAAAATAATCGTCGTCATAGCCGACTGTGCACTACACGACTGTGTATATACATTTTTTTAATATACACACACACACACACACATACACATAAAATCCATCATTGGGTTAGGGTTTGGACTTTAAATTAATTTATTCATTGGACTTGTCTACCATTCATTGGTTGAGCTTCTAATTCTCTACAAACATTAATTATTTTGGGCTTATTATTAATCCCATCATTGGGCTTCTCAAACAAATAAAGTGGACTTAGATTAATTACCCCATTGGGCCAATTTATTCTTTACAACCCAACTCTCTAACTAAGTTAGGAGTGGATCATTTAGTTAGGGTTTTTGTAACTAAGTTAGGGTAACCTAGTTAGCTCACCAACCGAATCGGTTCAACTAGAGTTTTCTTTTCTAGTTCCATACAAACCGACTTAATTAGGTATTTAGTTAATTTTTTATTCTCATATTTTTGAATAGTGAATACGTTCTTATACCCCAAATAAACGCTATTCGTGAATGTGAATTTTAGAAAAAATAAAAAACGCTTTACGCGTTAATAGTGTTTTTTGCGTTATTTTTTCGATTTTTTTTCTTTCACAAATCATTAACACGTATATTATATCACATAACACATCGATTAGATCACAAAAATCGTTCTTTATTAATCATTTACGATCATTACAAGTATTACAAAAATTTTGAATCATTACATTTTTTTAATCAGTTACTAAGCAAAACATTTTTAATATAATGTAAATTTATTTAATTACGATCATGAGAAAGTAATTACTTTTATTTTATTTAGATTGAATGAATTCGTTGAAATTCTAATCCAAATAGAATTATGAAACTTAAGATTTAATAAATTTAATTTAGTTATAATAATTAATTAATAATGAATTTACTATAATTTTTTAAATTAATTTATAGTTATTACTACAATTTAAAATTATTATTAATACAATTAATCACGTGATTTGATAAAATATTAAATTTTAATAAATTTAAAATATTAATTTAATAGTCAAATTCATGACTAATACTAATATAATCAGATTACATGATTTATTAAATATTTTTTCAATATCTTAATAAAATTTTAATAATAAAATTTGTTAAAATATATTATTTTATATAAAATTGTGATAGAAAAAATTTATAATAAAATTAGTAGATAAAAAAATAAAAATTCTTTTAAAGATCTTTTTTCTATGAGAGATATAAAAATAAAAGACACTTTTTTTCTCTAATAAATTATATTTTTTTTGAATTATTTATAAAATTTAAAAGTATTTAATTGTTTTAAATTTAGATGGTATTTGTATTAATTTAAATAATTTTTTAAAGCTAAATTTGTGAAATCAAGTTTGTGATATTATAGATTATAGATTAGTAAAAAGAGAATTATTTTAGTGAAAGAAAAATAGACAGCTACCCAAACACTAGAAACGGAAGGCAAGCAGGTGGAACTGTGGAAGCCGCCAACGTGATGAATCTGGGTATCCAAATCAAGAGAAAGAGAGGGAAGGGGAAAAAATAAAAAAAGGAAAACGGAAATAGCTGAAAGCAGCTGTATCCTGGGTAACAAATATACATACCTAATCGAGGGTTTATGGCTTTAAAACCCTACTGTCTCTAGTTTCGCAACTTAACTGCAAACAAGGTTCAAAATGCTCTGTCTAGTTCGTTTGTATTTCGTCTCTACTTCAATTCATTTGATTTTATTGTAATATATGTTTATATACCCGCGTTTGTTTTTTAATTCAGAGGATGGTTTCAGTCTATGAATCAGTTCATCGAAAGCTTTAATGGCAATTGTTCAACAGCTGCACAATTTACACTTCCTATTTGGACATTTTTCTAAGTCTATCATGGTAAATTTCTCAACTTATGATATGTACACACACACACACACATATACACCCACCCAACCACCCACCCACACACACACACACACACACACACACACACACACATATATATATATATATTGATATACTTTACATGGTTAGAAAATGAGATTCTTCTTGTAAGTCTTTTTAATGTGTTTCTCTGTATATTTTAACAGAAAACTTTGCATTAAAATTTTATTTTTAATGTTTTTACAAAGTCTAAAATGGGGATTGACAAATTGGAAGATTTAAAATTACTGGGTTTAGGTATTTTAAGTGCCTTTTGGATGTGGAATTGTACTTCATTGGTTCTTGCAAATTTGCTGACAATTTATTTTTATTAACTCTTGTGCACTTGCTTGATCCTGATTTCGTGTGGGAGAGTTCGTTCTTAGAATTTTTGCTCCTTTCATTGGGCACTATTTGATAAAGCTCTTAATATAATTGTCAAATTATGTGCATTATTTTTTTCATAAGTATATTTATGGCTACAAACAACAAACTTATCAAATAAAGGGAAAAAATGAAGAAAGAAAAGAAAAGGATTTCTGCGAACAACAGAACAGAAAATGTTTTTTTTGGGAGCAATAACTTGTGAATAAATTCAATAATTTGAAGTAAGCTTAAATATATTTTTACTGTTGGATTACTGGATTTTGTATCGAGTAATTTGTACTTGGAGACTAAAACATGCGAAATAACAAGGAAAATTCTACTTGAAGAAATGATGTATAAATTATAAAAAATAAGAGAGGATGCTTGTCTGTTTGTTTTGATGGTATGTGTTTTTTTTTTCTTTACTCTTTTGTTTCCGTCTATAAGGCGGTACTAACTTTTTTTTGGAGATGGTGTTACAGTTGCAGAACAGGGCATTACAGAGTTGCACAGGAACACACTTTCGATATTCTCCGCTTGAAAGATTTGATACATTCGAGAATTGTTTTGAGCTCAGATTACAAAGTGATAGGGTATCTTGCATATTAACAGCTGATCATCCCAAAGTTCTCAAACTCAGGACTAAACGAATTTATCACCCTTTTAGAAGCCATGTTGATTGGTCTCGATCTATCTTGAATGTTCAGCCCCAATTAAAAGCCGGGTTTCATAATCTTTCAACATGCACGAGTATATTCAGTAATAAGTCATTATATGGTGGTGGACCTTACAGACATGCTTTTGCTAAGAGGACATTTTCTCAGGTCCCAAAAGCAGTAGCAAGTGCAAATAGTGATGTGGGTTCCAGAGATGAAGGGAGAGCTGAGAATAATTCATCCTTCAAGGTCTTTAATAAACACTGGAAGCATGCAAAGTCACTGCCTCAAGGCAAATATTTTAAAGGTGGAGTGCGGGCTGCTATGTCCAATCAAACTATGGGAGAAATTACTTCTAACTCTAAAATATCTGCTGTTGAAAAAGTTGATGCGGTGACTTCAAGAGACCAGATTGTTGAGGGTGTCAAAAAGGATACTAGCAAGACTAAAGGGAAATTGAAGCAGCATACTGGGAGTCTTAGAAGTCGAAAGCAATCTTCTGATGCTAATGCTGCCTCCAGTGCTGCAGTTCGGCCAAAAGTTTCAAAAAGAGTTTCTCGAGCAAAGAAGGGCGGTATCCCAAAAAACAATCAATCTTATCTAGATTTGGAGGTTAGCAAAGCTTTACACATAATCAACTTTATATATTTTGTCACAAAATATTGACTAACACTATAGTTTTTCAGAAAGCCTCCAGTGAGACTACCCCAATGGAAGTGCTTGATAGTTCTCTTTCAACAAAACAACAAAGCAAAAAGAAAACAAAGAACACTCCTAAAAAGGGGAAATCAAACTGCGAATCTAGTTCTTCTATAAAATCCGTTGAGGCAGCTAATGTTATATCTGGCAAAGAGTCACCACATAAACACAAGCCACAAATGAGTATTACACCTAAACCTCATGGACAAAGAGCAATACGTCAGTTGTATCCTCCTACTGGTAAATCTGTTCTGGTGGTGGAATCTGTCACAAAGGCAAAAGTTATTCAGGGATACCTTGGGGACAAGTTTGAAGTTCTACCTAGTTATGGTCATGTACGGGACTTGGCTGCCAGGTCAGGTTCTGTTCGGCCTGATGATGACTTCAGTATGGTATGGGAGGTTCCATCTGCTGCCTGGACTCATTTGAAAAGTATCAAGGTCGCATTGAGTGGGTATGCTATCTTTTCATTCTCCATCGATAGTTATTGATATATGATAACCGATAAAAGTATCTAGGATTCACTAGATTATTTAAGAAAATGTATGCATGTTACATGTATCATTACACTAGGTCAGCTGTCCAAAAACCTATAGTCTGACAGTTATGCCAAATGTTACCTGCTTTGGTTTATGGAACCGATAGGAGAACAAGGTACACTACATTGGGTAAAATGCAGTACACTTGGGTAGCTTTATATGAGTGCTTATAGTTGGGAGTTTTCTTAGAATCTAAATGTAAGATAACTAAGTTTCATAGAGGATTTTTAGTTGTATCGACAAGTTGATTGTTCTATAATAAGTTAGTAGGTATGTGATGTTTGAGTATTCAATACTAAGTTAGAATATTGAAATCTGTGCAATTATAGTTAAAAAATAAAGTACTTTTAGTACGATAAATTTAGAGTGTTGATATGTAAGAGTACCGTGTTTGGGTACACAAGACCCAATACGCAGTTCGCTAGTTGAATAAGAGTATTAAGTAGGAGTATCTGGTAACTTTGGTTAAGCCTTGTGTACATGCGGAATATTTTCTCATTAGTTTTGCTCTTGTTGTATCTAGACATGCTTAATATTATTTTCTGTTCCTTTTCTCATTTTTTTTTTCTTTTCAGAGCAGAAAATCTTATCCTTGCATCAGATCCTGACCGCGAAGGAGAGGCTATTGCTTGGCACATCCTTGAGATGTTGGTACAACAGGATGCTTTACGTGAAGATATCAATTTAGCGAGGGTTATCTTTAATGAAATAACTGAATCATCCATAAAAAATGCCCTGTTGGCTCCAAGAGATATCAATGTGAATTTGGTTCATGCTTATCTTGCCCGACGAGCTCTTGATTATTTAATTGGGTTCAACATTTCACCATTATTGTGGAGAAAGTTGCCTGGTTGCCAGTCAGCTGGTCGAGTCCAATCTGCTGCTCTTTCTCTTATATGTGATAGAGAAATGGAAATTGATGAATTTAAACCACAAGAATATTGGACAGTTGATGTTGAGTTTAATGAAAAGGGATTGGGATCAGCAGTGAACAACTCTTCTATTTCATCATACTTGACCCATTTTCAATCCAAAAAATCGAGCCAGCTCTCGATTAGCTCTCATACAGAGGCAAATG
Source organism: Hedera helix (assembly GCA_947179155.2). NCBI lineage: Eukaryota > Viridiplantae > Streptophyta > Magnoliopsida > Apiales > Araliaceae > Hedera > Hedera helix. The sequence goes on from OX359271.1 coordinate 19,496,493, forward strand.
AAATTCAAAGGAAAATTGAGGCTTCAGAATTTGAAGTGAGTGGCATTAAAAGAAGCAAAATGCGGAAAAATCCTCCCACTCCATATATAACATCAACACTTCAGCAAGATGCTGCAAATAAATTACATTTTCCTGCAACATATACAATGAGGCTCGCACAGAAACTGTATGAAGGGGTTCAGTTACCGGATGGCAACTCAGAAGGTTTGATAACATACATCAGAACAGATGGCTTACACATTTCTAATGAAGCTTGCAAAGATATTTGCTATTATGTCAGAGAAAGGTATGGACAGAGTTTTGCATCAGAGACTGCTCGCAAATATTTTAAGAAGGTGAAGAATGCTCAAGAGGCTCATGAAGCTATAAGACCGACTGATATTCGTAGAGTTCCGTCTAATCTAGCTAGAGTACTTGATGAGGATTCCTTGAAGCTGTACACTCTGATTTGGTCTCGTACAGTGGCATGTCAAATGGAACCTGCTATCGTCGATCAAATACAAATTGATATTGGGAATACTGGTCGGTCCATCATTTTCCGATCTGCATGCTCAAGAATAGAGTTTCATGGTTACCAGGCTGTGTATGAGGATGTGGAAACTAAAGCAATCAGACATGGTGATAATGAAGGGAAAGATCGTGGTGATGTTTTTGGGATCCTCAGTAATTTGAAGTCCGGAAATCCACTGTATCTAGGTAAAGTTGAACTGAAGCAGCACCATACTCAGCCTCCATCGCGGTTCTCCGAAGGGTCACTGGTTAAAAATCTGGAAGAGCTTGGAATTGGTAGACCTTCTACTTATGCGACCACACTGAAAGTTCTACAGGATAGAAATTATGTGACAACAAAAAGCCGAATTTTATATCCAGAATTTCGAGGTCGCATGGTATCAGCATTTCTTTCTTGCCACTTCTCTGAGGTGATGGATTATAGTTTCACAGCTGATATGGAGACTGAGCTTGATAATGTTTCTGCTGGGTTGACTGAATGGAAAGGCCTACTTAAAGATTATTGGACAAGGTTTAGCAAGTACTGTGAGCATACTAGTAATGTACATATTCATCAAGTGGAGAAGATGTTGGAAGAAAAATTTGGGGATTTTTTGTTTGCCTCTCTCCCCAATAAAAGTAGGACATGCCCAAGTTGTAAGGAGGGCACTTTGATTTTCAAAGTCAGTAGGTTTGGTGCAGGCTATTTTATAGGTTGTGATCAGCATCCGAGATGCAAGTGAGTACGATCTTGAATGACTTGGGCTCTTTTCATTTTTAAGTTGAAATATGTTTAATTAATGATCTTACTGTGGTGTGATTCTGCATGTGTGTATTTTGAAGGAGCTTTTACTGCAGGGACATATGACAAAAATATCTCATGGCATCCGATCTGTATTTTTATGTGTATGTTTACCAGGATATTTTACCACTCCTTATTTATTTCCTACAATTTTTGCAATTCTAGGTTCCTGAACTAAGATGAAATAAGAACTGTGAGATCGGAAGAAGAAAGATTCTTAAATAAGGTGTAGTCTAAAGTAACCTTAAATTAATGTGGCTATGCTACACATTAGATTTATGTAATAGGAAACTCAGAGGTACTTATCTTCCGAGGGCCTTAGTTTTATTTTAACCTGTATAGCTAACATGTACTGCCAGCTCCTTTTAACACAACCCTCCTAATTTCTCCTTTCTCCTTTCTCCTTTCTCCATCTCAAACACAACTCTCTTAATTTCTTCCTCTTCAAAAGACCTCTCTACCAAACACTTCTCTCCCTCGAAATGGGAGTCCACTCCAACCGGTCAACCATAGATCTCATCTCAGCATCCTCCTCAAAAAACTTCTTATAGAACCCTTTGCTCTCCTAACAAAGCTTCTTATAGAACCCTGTCATCTCCTCAACAATTAAACTTACATTTTTAACAACCTCATCAAACTCTAACTTAAGCTCCTTTATGAAACTTAAACTCCTACCCTTCCACTAGAACTGTAATATCTTGGATATTTATAACGTAAATGTTAATGAAGGGGGATTTTAAATCCTAATGTGTTCAATTTATGAATTAAAGTTACCAATTAAAAGTGGCTAGAAAGAAAATAAAAGAAAGGAAAATGAGAGAAAAATTATAATATGCTCAAAACTCAAATTTGAGTTTGGGATAGAATCTTGAGACGCGAACTTCACCGTTAAGTCCAGAACGTTGAATTTAGTAGGAAAAGACTGTAAATACTTTAGGGCATTGGGATTGATTTTTTGGTAAAAGTCAACAACTGACTTTTAAGATAAAAAGTCAAATTTTGAGTTTGAAGGTGAATTTGAAGAGACGGACATCACCATGACGATTGGAACGTCAACTTTAGAAGGAATTGACTGTAATTAGGACGAGGTTGAAAAGTTGACTTTTCAAAGTCAAAAATTCAAAATTGGTCAAAGCCTTTGGCATGGATTTGTCAAAGCCTTCTAGAAGCTTTATATAAAAAAAAGGAAAAATCCTTGAAAAATCTGGCCATAAAGAGTGGTGGGGAACCGTCTTATGCAGAGATATTCTCACACAGAGAATTACACAACTCAAATAATTCAATCTATATAAAACAATGAATTTACAACCCTATTTATAATCTCACTGCACAACTCTCCTAACCTAAGTTGGACTCTAAAATATAAACTAAATAAGGTACCTACAAATGATAAACTTTAATTAAAATAAAACTTCTAATAACATTTAATTTATGGGCTTCAGGTTTTTATTTTGATCCAACCAATTTTCGCGGGCTTTTTGGCTTCTTCGTCCTGCATCATTCTCCTTGCCTTTGAAAAAAACTCGTCCATGGGTTTTGAAATAACGAAGAATAATAAACCATATCCCATGAGAGACATTTCAATAACACATGCACATCCGAACTTTTAATGTTTGGGCACAATTTTCGGGAATAACATTGACACAAGCACGAAAGTAGATGCAGCTTTGGACGCCAATACATGATCTGGCAAAAGAAAGTCAACATGTTCTACCTTCCTGGTATCCTTCTTGTTGTGTTCAACTTCTTGATCCTCATGATTCACCGCTTGTAGTGCACTTGCTTCTTGATTCACCGCTTGTATTGCACATTCTTTAAGGCAAACCACCTTTGCATCTTCAATTACTTCAATAACCTCATTAAGATCCTCACAAATCTTAGCATGTTGAGGTTCTTGTTCTATCTCACTGACTTCGTATTTCTGTATTACTCGTTCCGTGAGTACATCTACCTTTGCTGCAATTGTCTGAACATATGTATTAAGTTTTGCTATGTTTTCTTCAATTTTTATATGACGAACCCTCCAATCATAATTCACCATAACTGCTTTAATATATCTATTTGCTCTCTTTTTTTACTTTTTTTTTGAAACAGGGACTAAACTAAAAAGTTTTGAAACTACAGGGGCTGTAATGTAAAAGCTGAAAGTACAGGGACTAAAATACAATTACAAAAATTTCAGGGGCTAAACTGAAAAAAATATAAAAGTTTAGGGGATAAAATGTAAAAGTTTAAATTTTTTGGGGATATTTTAAAAACTTGATGAAACCTTGGGGTGGAAACCGTAATTTTACAGAGATATTATATCTGCCTACAGAGAAATTGCAGGCAACGCCTCTTTCTTCCTTTTTCTTTCCCAGGTTCGCTATCCTTATTTTCTTTTTTCTTTTCTTTCTTCTTCGTTTCTGCTTGCCTTTTATTTTTTCTTCGATTACAACAGCGACAAGGGCGAGCAAGAGGCTGGTGATGACGATGGGGAGAGTGGGAACCGACGACGACGATGGGGAGTTGTTGATAGGTGACCAGAGGTGGGACAGGAGGCAGTGGCGACGTCTGTGAGGGGAAGTACGGATGGCGGCAAGGCCCGATGAAGATGGTGGTCAAGTCATGAAGTAGTGACGACGATTCTGCACACAGGCAAGGTTGCTTCTTCGCTATGCTTCTTCTTCTCCTACTTTTTTTTTCTTCTGGGTCAGTGGTAGCGGTGGGTTTTCTGGTGAAATTTTGGGCTAGAGTTTTGGAATATTTGGTTTGTATATCTTTGACAGTAGGTTGTGGTGGAGATAACTGAGAATTTGGTTTCTGATTTTGGCTGATTTTGGTGGGTTCGATTTTGTGGTCACAGGTGGAAGTTTTAGTGGCGACAACAGGGTTTGGGTGGCGGCAGAAGGGTGGGTTTAGGGTTAGGCTCTGATATCAAAATGGTGGGGAACCATCTCATGCATAGATAGTCTCACACAGAGAATTACACAACTCAAATAATTCAATCTATATAGAACAATGAATTTACAACCCTATTTATAATCTCACTGCACAACTCTCCTAACCCAAGTTGGATTCTAAAATATAAACTAAATAAGGTAACTACAAATGATCGACTTTAATTAAAATACAACTTCTAATAACATTTAATTTATGGGCTTCAGGTTTTTATTCTGATCCAACCAATTTTTGCGGGCTTTTTGGCTTCTTCGTCCTGCATCATTCTCCTTGCCTTTGAAAAAAACTCGTCCATGGGTTTTGAAATAATGAAGAATAATAAACCATATACCATGAGAGACATTTCAATAACACATGCACATCCGAACTTTTAATGTTATGGACACAATTTTCGGGAATAACATTGACACAAGTACGAAAGTAGATGCAGCTTTGGACACCAATACAGGATCTGGCAAAAGAAAGTCAACATGTTCTACCTTGCTGGTATCTTTCTTGTTGTGTTCAACTTCTTGATCCTCATGATTCACCGCTTGTAGTGCACTTTCTTCTTGATTCACCGCTTGTATTGCACTTTCTTTAAGGTAAACCACCTTTGCATCTTCAATTACTTCAATAACCTCATTAAGATCCTCACAAATCTTAGCATGTTGAGGTTCTTGTTCTATCTCACTGACTTCATATTTATGTATTACTCGTTCCGTGAGTACATCTACCTTTGCTGCAATTGTCTGAACATATGCATTAAGTTTTGCTATGTTTTCTTCAATTTTTCTATGACGAACCCTCCAATCATAATTCACCATAACTGCTTTAATATATCTATTTGCTCTCTTTTTTTCCTTCTTTTTTGAAACGGGGACTAAACTAAAAAGTTTTGAAACTACAGGGGCTGTAATGTAAAAACTGAAAGTACAGGGACTAAAATGCAATTACAAAAATTTCAGGGGCTAAACTGAAAAAAATATAAAAGTTTAGGGGATAAAATATAAAAGTTTAAAATTTTTGGGAATATTTTAAAAACTTGATGAAACATTGGGGTGGAAACCGTAATTTTACAGAGATATTATATCTGCCTACATACAAATTGCAGGCAATGCCTCTTTCTTCCTTTTTCTTTCCCAGGTTCGCTGTCCTTATTTTCTTTTTTCTTTTCTTTCTTCGTTTCTGCTTTCCTTTTATTTTTTCTTCGATTAAAACAGCGACAAGGGCGAGCAAGAGGCTGGTGATGACGATGGGGAGAGTGGGAACCGACGACGACGATGGGGAGTTGTTGATAGGTGACCAGAGGTGGGACAGGAGGCAGTGGCGACGTCTGTGAGGGGAAGTACGGATGGCGGCAAGGCCCGATGAAGATGGTGGTCAAGTCATGAAGTAGTGACGACGATTCTGCACACAGGCAAGGTTGCTTCTTCGCTATGCTTCTTCTTCTCCTACTTTTTTTTTCTTCTGGGTCAGTGGTAGCGGTGGGTTTTCTGGTGAAATTTTGGGCTAGAGTTTTGGAATATTTGGTTTGTATATCTTTGACAGTAGGTTGTGGTGGAGATAACTGAGAATTTGGTTTCTGATTTTGGCTGATTTTGGTGGGTTCGATTTTGTGGTCACAGGTGGAAGTTTTAGTGGCGACAACAGGGTTTGGGTGGCGGCAGAAGGGTGGGTTTAGGGTTAGGCTCTGATACCAAAATGGTGGGGAACCGTCTCATGCATAGATATTTTCACACAGAGAATTACACAACTCAAATAATTCAATCTATATAAAACAATGAATTTACAACCCTATTTATAATCTCACTGCACAACTCTCCTAACCCAAGACTTTAATTAAAATACAACTTCTAATGACATTTAATTTATGGGCTAAAGGCTTTTATTTTGATCCAACCAATTTTCGCGGGCTTTTTGGCTTCTTCATCTTGCATTAAAGAGGGGGGAGGGATTTTCTCACCAACTCCCTTTATTTGGGGAATCATGTCTTCTCATTTATTCCCCCTTGATCCTTGTTAGCTTAATTAAGTGGATGATTAATGTTAATGGAGGTTTGACTTGATTAAGAAGAAGAAAGGAAAGAAAACAAACACATAGCGAAGGTATAAATTTCTAAGCCCTAAAACTTGTTTTAGCTTAAGTTTTCTTGTTGGTTGCGTGGAGATTGTTGTGAATCATGGTGGATCTTGGTGAATAAGGTGACATGGTGTATTATGTTGGTTTTGTATAGCTAATGCATCTTAAAGCAAGAAAACATGAAAGATGTTAACAAAACACTTAAAGTTATGATAAGGTCCACAGTACGTTTGCGTAAGGTGAACGCTATCCGGATTGTTTTCTAGCCAAGTAGTTCAATGGATCATGCACGATACCTCAACCCGTCGCCTATATGGAAGCGAGTACCTTTGGTACAATCGCTTGTGTAAGGAAAATTGCGTTGAATGGAACACTAACGACACCTCAACCCGTTGTCTATATGTAGACAAGAACCTTGGTACAATCGACGCTTGATGTATGGTAGAAGACGCCACACAACTATGAATTGTTGTATGTCAAGTCAATATTGAATCTCAAGAAAAATTAAGAACTTAGAAATTCTCAAAGAACCAAAAAATGAGAAAACCTCACAAGAATTTGATTAATAGAATGAAAGTTCTGTTTACAAGAACCTTTGATGTCTATTTATGCTACTATGAAATCTTAATTTTCTAATCAATAGGAAGTAACATTACAAAAGAAACCTAATTATAAAAGGAAACAAAGCCTAATTAAAAATAAGAAAATTACACAAAAACGCATCAGATCTGTGTCAGCCCGCGTGGCAGCGTGGCGGCGTCGGATTCCTTCACAAAATAAGCGCGGCAACGCCGATCAATTTCTTGGTCTCGGGTGATATGGCGTGACGGCGGCCTTTTTAGTACATTTTCTAGTGCGGCAGTGCTGACACTGTTTCTGGCCTTCTGTTGCACTGCCATGGCGCGCGTCGTCCCGGTCTTCCAACTTTGACTTTGTTTGACCGGTTTGATTTTGGCTTGGGCTTGTTTGCAACACTTGAATTAACTTTGGATCTTCTTCATGACTTGATTTACTGGCAATTTCTCTAGCCCAAACTTCTTGAACCAATCCATTAAGTCCTTCCTTGGGTGTGAGATCCTCTGTTCCCATTCCTTGTTACCAGACACAGAGTATATACATACACACATATATATGTATATACTTTGTGTCTGGTAATAGAGAATGGGAACCGGGAATGAGAACAGATGATTTGAGCTTTGTTCCTCGAATCGTTCGATTCGTGCTCGCATAACTGGACTAATTGAAACTTGAACTGGATCTCCCTAAGTTTTGATTCCTTGAATTCCATCCAAGCTATGCATGTCCTCATGAAGCTACAAAAGCTGAAAAACCGTTGTTTGAAAGCTGAAATTCGAACAGTCATATCTCTTAGTGTGTGAAGTATTTTTGAGTGTGGTTTGTTAGATTGGATGCCTCTACGAGTTGTCTAAACGCCGCAAAAAGAATGGAGTTAAAATTCTGTGTAGATTATTTTTAATGATTTTTCTAGTAAAGCAGGAAAAATCTGGAAATATGTAAAAACGCACTGTCCAGAATTTTTGAGGAGTAGTTTCGGGAGCTTAAATGTGTTAAATAAATTGAGGCCTTTTGAGGGTTGATACCCTAGGGTATAAGGAACGTCCTGTCCAAAAATGAGCAAAAAGGGACAAGAAGTGAAGGAGTTACGATTAAAACAAATTTGGGATTTGTAAAATTGAAACCACCATAACTTGAGTTATATAACTCATTTTGGCATGAAATTTAAACTGGATGTACTCTCTAATGTAGAGAGTATGCCGTCCAAATTTCGAAATTTTTGGAGTTAATTTCGAATTTTAATGAATTTGGTAATTTTGGACAGAAATGACCCTTTAATAAATACCAAATAATGGAGGAAAAATTTGGAAAAATCAGAAAAGGTGTAAAATATATTTACCTAAGTGGGCCAGAAGGGAGAAAAATAATAAAATAGTTAAGGTGGTTTAATGGAGAAAATGGAGTTAAGAAAAATTAATTATTGTAAAACCGATAAATGTGTAATATAATTTTATCGGTTAATATACGTTTAAACGGAACGTATGAGTGCATGTGAATGATGTATGGGTCTTATAAATGAAAATGGTATGAGAGGATGCTCGGGAACGAGTTTACGTTAAAAAGGAAATATCGAAACGAGTTTACAAATAGTTATCGATGGTAACTATTATTTAGTAATTGATAAGTTAATTACATAAATCTTTATGGATGATTTAGGTTGTTCGGAGAAGAAGATTATGGATATAAGTGACAGTTAGAGAGATAAGCCAGACAAGTTCTCTAGCGTATGCTAGTCCTCTTGAATTGTTCAAGTTTAAAGTTTATGAGAAAGTTTACGCACTTATGTGCATTTGAAAAATTGTTCTATTATTGAACTTTCTTGATTCATTAAAGTTCTTATCCTATGCCATTTGTTTCGGCTAGACATAGTTGATATGAAATGATAATTCTTGAATGAAAATAATTCTTTGGAGATAATTGAAAGTTAATCCAATCCAAATTTGTTTGATGCTGATTCTTGATGTTAAGACTAATAAGGATGAACAACTCTATATTATAGGGGGATTTTTTTCAGTCTGATGAGACTGTCAGACTTCATGATGTGGAGGCTTTAGCGTGTTACTATCATGCTACGCTTTAGCATGAGAAAGTTTACAGTCATAATATTGAGGCTTTAGCATATAAGAGTCTGCAGTCTGTGTGACTATTAGGCTACGTTTTAGCATGAAAAGTTTTTTTGAAAGTTAAAGTTCATGGTCCCGACGATTCCTCAGTAATGATGTTAAAATTTTTGAAGTTGAAATCTTTGTATTCTGTGTTAATTATGTGGTGTTTCACATTCTTAAAGTTTAAATATTGAGTGCTTCTTTGAGAATTATTTATTCTTTGTTAAGGTTTACTCTGACAAACCACTGTGAACTACAGTGGGGTAACATACAGGTCACAAGAGTACTTTTAGGCTGATTACCTACAGCACGACACATGAAGAATTCTTGTTTTTTTATTTTTATGACCATTCAAGCAATCAGAATGTTGAATTCATAAGTTCATAATTCTTCAAGTTCAAAGTTATTGAAATGCTTATTCCATGAACTGCTTTACTTTAGTTTCAAACTTGCTGAGCATATTTGATGCTCACTCTTGCAAAATTTTAATCTAATGCAGACAGGAAAATAATAAGACCAGAAGGGTCTGAATACAGTGAAGATAGAGGGAGAAGAGTTAAGTACGAGATTAAGGAAAAGAAAGTAATGTATCATAGTTTGAGAACAGGTTGATCACAAGGTAGTATCAAGAATGATCAGATTAGTATCAGTGCAGGGTTGATGTCATAGAGTGACATAGTTAATGCATTAATGTTTGATGTAAGAATGGAATGTAAGGTTACGATTCGGGAATAAAGGAAGTGATGTAATATATGTAATAATATTAGTTAAACACTTAAACCAATGATTTTATTGGTAGATGTTGTGAATGTTGTGTATCATGACGCACTAGATCTGATGTAGCAAGTACACGGATTTGTGGGCGTGACAAGAACCTTGTGAGAAAATTTAGAATTACATTCTCTATCCTTAATCCACTTAATTCTACCCGTCTAAAACTTATTTCCCTCCTCAAACTCATTATGTAACTGATCTCACATTTCATTCTAAAACCTCACATGACATGACAACTCAGCCTCTTCGAGCCTGTCATTCTCTCCCACGGGATCGAAATTATCTTATCTTGCACATTCCCAAACACGTGAATCTTCTCCTCATTCTACTTAAGTTTCACATGCTTCAATTTCCTCGTACATATAACCATACCATGCCACCCTACAGACTCCTTCCTGCAATTCTTATTCAACTCAGAAAAGCCTGTATGAGATATCCACATTCTCAAATTGAAAAGCCACCAATCCTCGATTTAGAGAACTAGACTCTCAAACAATTGAAAAACCCTTTGAGGAAGAACAACTTGACCAATTTTGGAAATGCTCATTAACAAATAAGATGCAATCAATACAAGTTGCGACAGAATACTCAACTGAGACAGACCAAGTAAACCGAGGATTTGCGAGGACAATATTCCTAAGCTCCAACTCCTTATAAACTTGTCAAACCTTCTCATACTTGTTGATACTGTCAAACCTTCTCATACTTGTTGATACTGTCAAACCTTCATTGTTCAGAAGAAGCCCTAATAACATTAAAATCATCACCCAAACACAAACGAGGACTACAAAGAGTCGAAGACCATACAAATCATAAAGCACGTCACAAAAAGCCGTTCTCTCTCTTGGCTGATTTGGAACCTATCATCTCTCGTTAACCTCTACCGTAAAAGGTGTCTATAGTGTAGTAACAAGTTGATATTAATGTTTAGGTGTCTATACTCTAAGTTGTAGTAGAACAATATGATATTAGTGTTTAGGTGTCTATAGTGTAGTAAAACAATTTATATTAATGTCTATGCAAGTAAACTATATGATATTTGTGTTTAGGTGTCTATAGTGTAGTAAAACAATTTATATTAATGTCTATGCTAGTATTTGCTTCATGCATTACTTATCACAAGTAATTTTTTTTTGTCTTTTGCATTAGGCAGCCTGTAATCATGCATATCCTTGGTCCACATGTCCACATGATAGTTGTTAACAACTACAAATCCCATTACCTTTTTATATATAGAGTCCTGATTTCATTCCTTTCCTAAATTGGTAGGCATAAGATCTCTCACTTTTTTTTGTGGTAGTCTTTGTGAACAACAGCTCTTGTACTAAATGGTATAAAACCAAAGTAGAATTTTATTTATCTTGTTCATGGCTTAGAATTCTGTTTCTTTCTGCAGGACTCAATTCTTTGAGTTCCGTAAGTAATTTGACTATAGTTTGTGTCAAACATTGACTGCTTTCACATAATAAGGCTCAAGGAATAAGTATGCTGTTTCAAGAAGTAAAACTGTGTCTGAAGAAACTCATGTAACTATATTTTCTTCTTTCTTATTTTCCCAATTGCAGGGAAATAAGTTCACAGTTTCAAGTAGTTTACTTTTCCATTATACTACTGACAAGTTGGTGGAATTTAATATACACAACTTTTTATGACAAGTCATTTCTGTTGTTTTGGTAGTTGGGAGCATAACTTTAATGTTACATTATGCTACAGGTACATTGCTAAAACATTCTATGGTGATGACGACGATGAAGATGATCCTGACAACAAGAATGTGGAGGAGCCAAAGGTTTTAGGTCTAAATCCTGGTTCCGATGAAAAGGTTCGTACTCAATCTCGAGTATCAGTTGATTATGGGAATAGAATAACTCAAATTTATGTAAGTTGCATCTTAGTTTTGTATGTCATTCGACAATTTTCCCTTTCAGATTCTTTTGAAAAATGGTCCCTATGGATACTATGTTCAACTTGGTGAAGACAGAAAGGGGTACTTGCCTAAACGAGCTTCAACTTCCCAAGTATGTAGAGACTTCCTTTCCATCCATAAAGTATTGTCGGCATTTGGACCTGAATTTCCTGGTCAGCTGCCATTTACTGCATAAATCCTTGATGCCCTCGCTATATGGTTGATGTCAGTATACTTTACTATTAATAATTTTGTCAAAATGAAAATGATGGTAAATTTTTTAAAACAGTGATACCCTTTGGTTGAGAATAATTTTAAACGATGTTCTTTTCTTTATAGTTTTGATTTATTTTCGTAGTTATTATCAAATACATAAACCGAGTTTTGAGTTAGTGTTATGTCACGGTGATGTATTTATTAAATGAGTTACACGCGTCTTGGCATGCTGTCCCGTAGAATAAACATGTATTCAGGTTAAACTTCCTGATGCGATTGATTGATTGTTTTTTATGATTGTGTTCAAATCACATGTTAATTTTGTTGTCTCAAACACAAACTCACTTGGCACGGCATGATTGACACGCGTAACTAAGGTCCTCTTGAAGATTATGGTTTTGTTTGATTTGCAGTTCTCCACTGGATTCACACTAGATGCATGGACCTTACAAGCTCATCTATCCAAATTTTCTTAGATTTGTTTTTGATGTGTAAGAAGTGTTGCGAGTTATATTATTTTTTCAATGTAGTGTTACAAGGAAGATTTGAAGTTCTTTGTTTGGTGCTTTTGGTGAAGCTTGGGTGTGCCGTTCCAATGCAATGATTTTACTTTTGAATTTAGGGGTTTAGCAGA